>CM053026.1:413897013-414589513 GCA_028564925.1 Lithobates sylvaticus
GGCCTGCATGGAGCATGTGTCCAAGACAACTCCGAGGAAGGTGATGGAGTGTGCGGGTCCGTCGACCTTGTGCTCGGCTATGGGGACATTGATATTCTGGAAGACGACTCTTAATTTGTCGAGGTCTACTGGTGAAACGTTAGGCTGCTCTATCAGTAGGAAGTCATCTAGGTAGTGGATGACTTCTGTGCATTGGGCCTTGTGTAGGAGAATCCAGGTGAGGGATTGAGCGAACGTGTCGAAGAGCCAGGGGCTACTTTTGGAGCCGAACGTGAGCTTGGTGGCGAAGTAGTACCTGTCTCTCCACCTGATACCGTGCCAACACCAAAGAGACGGGTGAATCGGCAGAAGTTTGAAGGCGTCCGATATGTCGGCTTTGGATAGCCAGGCCCCTGTGCCTGCTTTGAGGATGGCCTGGATCGCCAAGTCGACGGAGGCGTATTTTAAGGAGAACTCCTCGGAGGGAATTAGGGAGTTGAGGCTGGGGACGTGGCAAGAATGAGGCGCAGACAGGTCGTACACCAAGCGAACTTTATTTGAGAATTTGCCCTTGACAAGCCCAATAGGGCTGACTCTCCAGGTGTTGAAGGGGGGTTGTGTGAAGGGACCAATGACGAAACCTCGCTCCAGCTCGGCTAGGAGTAGTTGGTCTATGGCCTGCTCGTCGGTGGCCGCTGATCTGAGATTCCTACACTCGTAAGTAGTGTGGGGCAGGGAGACAAGGCCGGTATGGAAGCCCGCCGTGAATCCTTGTATGAGGAACGTGGCTAGTGAGGGGATGGGGTGTGAGTCCAGATAGACTCCTAACCATAGGATGTTTATGCGGCTCAGTCACAGATTTTTCGGTTTGAGCTCGCATAGATTTTTCGGGTGCGCCCTGTGGCATACGACGCACACGTGGAGCAACCTGCATTGGCTGAAGTTACACGAGCCGTAGTTGTAATTATTGCAGATGGCCGCTCCTCCCATGGTCCGGACGGGGCGTCCGAGTTTGTCGAGCTGGGGTTTCTGTGTCGGTGCTGGCGGGTTTTGTGCTGGAGCCGAGGTCGAGGGAAACTCGACCGAGTGGCGGAGTGTTGCACTGGAGCACCAGGCGGCGGTGTGCGTGGAGGATTGGCAGACTGCGCACAATGGTGAGCGCAGACCGGCGAAATGGCGACAGAATAATTCTGTGTCCATTAGGCTCCAATCTGTGGGTGACTGGAATTGCGCCATCCTGGCGGCTGCTTTTGCGGAAAAGGAGCGGTGGTAGTCATAAAATGAGAACCCGCCGTATTTGTAGCCCAAATCTACCACGGTGTGGAGATATGAATCCAGCTCTTCCCTTCTGCCGGGGAAGCTGAGCATATGATGTCTCTAAGCATCCCAAATGACAACGCAAATTCTGGGACGGACAATTTGCGGTTGAGTCTGGGGTCTTTAGCTTTGAGGACCACCGAGACATCTCCCCAGGTATAGGCCTTGTTTTCGGCTAGGTCGTGGACTGAAATGAGAAGGGAGGCGAGGTTGACGTCCTTGCCATCCAGTATGTCCTTCTTAATGCTGGCTGGAACCAGGTGTGCTGGGCAGACCAGGGGACATGTCCCTGCGGTACCTGTGGCGACTGTTGTAGGTGGCTGTATCGCGGCGGGGACGGCCGGGGCCGGGTGAGATTCGAGGAGAGTCACTCTGGCTTGGACGTCCGTGACTGTGTTTCGCCAAGGACGACACCATGGTGTGGAGTTGTGTTATGGCCGCAGATATAGACTGGAGGGAGGCTTGCTGAGTGCTGGGCCCTGCCATGGCAGGAGGAGGAAACAAGAGCCTGAAGAGCTCCGCCTTCCTGGCCGTGGCGGGGAACGGCACGCCCCTGCGTCTAAGTTCTGCCGTCAGTCTGGGGATGGTCCATCCCCTGAGGGACTGGATGCTGTCACTCATGGACACTGGGGAACGTGACAAGGGGGCGGTGAGATCCTCGCTGCCCGCTTGCGACATGGTCCTCGGATGGGCTGTGCCCTGAGGCGATGTCTTGAGGCGTCTGAGGTCGTAAGAAGGTCGACCGGAGCTGTTCAAGGGGATGAGATAAGCCAAGACTGTTTCTTTCCTTGTGTAAACATACGTACCCAACTGCTGTGCTCTGGAAAGGACAAGTGTGTGTACGTACGTGGACGTGCGTACACGGTAAGTTTTTATATTTTACCTGGAGAAACACCGTCCAACCTGTGCAGGGTGGACCTACTGAACTTGGACTGACCTAGGGAAGGAAAAATAAAGAGAACTGTGCATATACACTACTTATTTTTTTTTTTTTCTTTTTTTTTTTTTTTTTTTTTGAGTGAAATGAGAAACGTTTGTGCCATGTCGTGGGCGCAAGGTGTCGTTTTATGAGTGTGACTGCTGATTGCCGAGAATTTTGGAATGAAATGAGGCCAACTCGACTGGGGTACGTTGAGGCGAACTGATGCATGGTAGATGCCATCGGATTCGGATCAGGACGTTTTTGTGTGACAGCGAACTGATCGGCATGACAGAAGTATGAAACGGTCGAGCCGCGATGGCGACTGTAGACGAACCAGACTTCTGGAGCATGTACTGAAATGAGGCCAACGGATGTTCAGGGCGCATCGGTCCGAACCGGTGCGCAGCGCGACTGGGTTCGAAGCGAGGTGCGGCCTGGCGGTGAGAGAAATGAGGGGAACCATTCCCTGAGGTGCTGAACGGTCGGTCGGGTCTCACGACCGACGACGAGCAGACTCAGGGGTGGTTACTGAAATGGGGCCGACAAACCTGGGGTACGTTGGAGGCGAAGACCGATCCGCAAAGGTGCGACCGGTTTCGAATCAAAACGTGACTCGTGAGGTGAAATGTTTTCCTCGTGACAGAGGCGCCGAGCGGTGAGCCTAAAAACTTTTCGACTGACAGCGACCGTACTTCTGGAGCACGGAATGAAATGGGGCCTGGGAGCACCTTGGGGCGTGCCGGTACGAATCGAGGCACCGGGGTGCGCCTAGACTTGAATCGGAACGTAATACGTGACAGTGAAATGATGCCATGACAGAGGTGTTTTTTCGACCGGTGAGTCGAGAAATTGCGGCTAACGGCCGCTCCCTGGGTCATGTATTGAAATGGGGTTCCACTGCTGGGACATGCCGGGACGAATCGGATGTGGCTAGATTCGAACGGCGTGTCGGTGCAGGACCGTGAAATGGTGAAATGACTGAAATGTTTTTGAAATGGCTGAAATGTGACCGTATGGCATGATACTGCGACTGATTCCGAATCAGGTGATGCGTAAGCGACCGGCTACTGTATGCAGATAGCGGTACGGATGCAACGTACGGGTACTAATGGAATGACTTGTGCGTATGTGAACAGCGAGATTCGTGACAAGGTAAGTAACGTTCATAAGTGAAATGGTGGTCAAACGAGACCCCTACCTGCGGCAGCCGAGCCAGATACAGTGTACAAAACCTTCGAACGAGAGCAATCCACGAGACGTCTGGCACTCACGAACGCTAGCGAAATCGAGTAGTCGGCTTAGTGACGTAGTATATCGCGCACCGGAACCGACGAAGACCACAGGTGAGTGGGCCGGTTAAATACCCTCCCGGGCTCCTCCCATAAATTCAGGCCACCATGTTGGCCTTCCACATATATAGATAGATAAAGACAGATAGAAAGACAGATAGATAGATAGAGGGAGAAAGACAGACAGACAGATAGATAGATAGATAAATAGATAAAAGGGAGAAAGACAGACAGATAGATAGACAGATAGATAAAGAGAGAAAGACAGACAGATAGATAAAGATAGGGAGATAGATAGATAGATAGATAGAAAAAGACAGATAGATAGATAAAGGGAGAAAGACAGATAAATAGAGAAAGACGGATAGATAGATAGATAGATAGATAGATAGATAGATGGAGAAAGACATATAGATAGAAGGGAGAGAGAAATAAATAAAGAAGGGTGAAGAGAGAAAGAGAGAGAGAGAGAGAGAGAGAGAGAGAGAGAGAAGGGAAGGAAGGAGACCCCTACATCAGTGTACAGTGTACTCACTCAGAGGCAGGAGGGACTGGATGGATGGATCAGACTCCATCTTTTCTTTCTGTTTGCTGGTCTTCAATCTTCCCGCCCACATCCTAGGCAGCAGAACAGTGTCTGTCGGGGAGAGTGGGCGGGGCATACCCAGGAGGAGAGGACGGGAGGAGGGGGAGGAGTAGAAGCAGCTACTCTCCTCTGTCTGGCTGTGCGGGCAGCAGGGGGAGGGGAGAAGTGTCAGAGCTGGCTGTGATACGCCCAGCTCATCTCTCTCTATCTGGAGCTCTCAGTGAGCTCTGATCCCCCTGCTGATCTGTCCCGATCGCGGCCAGTTTTCTCGGTGGCACTGGGGGAATCAGCGCTGTGCTGGGGGCGGCGATCTCTGCTACTCCAAGAGGCGACTCTGCTATAAGGCAAACTAGACGGCCGCGAGGCCCCTCTGATCGCTGGGCCTTAGGCGACTGCCTAATTTGCCTAATTAGAGAGCCGCCTCTGATCACAGTTGTTTAAGGGCTGAAAACCCTAATAAAAGAGTCCACACCAAAAACTATTGAAACAAAAGTTCTACGATTATGTAATGCTTACAGAAAAAGTTCATATGAGAGATCTTCAATTCACTGACCATTGGTGACTTAAAACGATAAACACCCAAGGAATAGTGATGTATTGGGATAGAAATATTCCTCCACCTGAGAAACAACTGCCGCTTACCAGCTATATTGATCTCTTTTTAAGGAGATCAAATTCACCTGTGACTTATACCCCAGCCCGGGTCTCTGTTTGTCAGCAAGATATCCCCACTCCTCTGCTCAAAGTGTCCTTGGCGTTGCCCGCAATCAGTAGTTCCCCATATTAGAATGAAAAGAAGGCTTCCATAGTGTAATTCAACATAAAATTTAATGATAGTAAAAAAGCAGAGTTTGCACTTACATTTAATTGAGAATAAAAAAGCGTTGTCTTTAAAATCTAGTCGAGCTGGCTGGCTCTCGAATAACAGCCCGTTCCTTCCGGGACCTTGTGTTGTTTGCGGTGACGTCAGCACGCCGCTCCTCCCTACGCCATTTTGTCACAGATGACGTTGTCCAGGGGCACGGGCGGCATGCTGCCAATTATACTCTACACCAAGAAAGGAACGCCCAGCTCTGAGCTACGAGCGTCCCCCATACAGAAACTTATATCTCTATATACATCTCTCTCTCTCTATCTATAGATCCATATATATATATATATATATATATATATATATATATATATATATATATATATATATCTATATCTATATCTATCACGCGTCCAATCCCGGTGACAGGTGATCTGTCAAAGTTCCCCGGCCCGGCCAGGCTGTATACGACGTTGAGCGGCGGGAACACACAAATTGAAATGAAAGATAATATCACTATGTTCCCTGCGCTGCGCTGTGAACATCCGGGGTGGCTCACCTGTTCCTCTCCTCCCCTGCACAGGTAGGCACGGGCTGCATGGTGGGCACGGGCTGCATGGTGGGCACGGGCTGCATGGTGGGCACGGGCTGCATAGTGGACACAGGGCATGGACTGCATGGTGGGCACGGGCTGCATGGTGGACACGGGGGCCAGGGGGCGGGGCTGTATACGACGAGCGGCGGGAACACACAAATTGAAATGAAAGATAATATCACTATGTTCCCTGCACTGTGAACATCCGGGGTGGCTCACCTGTTCCTCTCCTCCCCTGCACAGGTAGGCACGGGCTGCATGGTGGGCACGGGTCACGGGCTGCATGGTGGACACGGGCAGCATGGTGGACAGTGGGCATGGGCTGCATGGTGGACACGGGCTGCAGGGTGGATGGTGGGCACAGGCTGCATGGTGGATGGTAGGCACAGGCTTTATTGGTGGGCACACGCAGCTTGCATTGGGCACAGGCAGGCTGCATTGGTGGGCACAGGCAGGCTGCATTGGTGGGCACGGATAAAGTTGTTAATATTTATTTTTATAACTTAATTCTGCATAAAAAATGTAAGTGTCATTTAACCACTTAAGCCCCGGATCAATTTGCAGCCAAAAGGACCAGGCCCCTTTTTGCGATTTGGCACTGCGTCGCTTTAACTGACAATTGCGCGGTCGTGCGACGTGGCTCCCAAACAAAATTGGCGTCCTTTTTTTCCCACAAATAGAGCTTTCTTTTGGTGGTATTTGATCACCTCTGCGGTTTTTATTTTTTGCGCTATAAACAAAAATATAGAGCGACAATTTTGAAAAAAATTCAATATTTTTTACTTTTTGCTATAATAAATATCCCCCAAAAATATATAAAAAAACATTTTTTCCTCAGTTTAGGCCGATACGTAGTCTTCTACATATTTTTGGTAATAAAAAAAAAATAATCGCAATTAGCGATTATTGATTGGTTTGCGCAAAAGTTATAGCGTTTACAAAATGGGGGATAGCTTTATAGCATTTTTTTTTTACTAGTAATGGCGGCGATCAGCGATTTTTATTGTGACTGCTACATTATGGCGGACACATCGGACATTTTTGACACATTTTTGGGACCATTGTCATTTATACAGCAATCAGTGCTATTTAAATGCACTGATTCCTGTGTAAATGACACTGGCAGTGAAGGAGTTAACCACTAGGGGGCGGGGAGGGGTTAAGTGTGTGTGTGTTTTTTTTAACTGTAGGGGGCGTGGCTTGGCGTCTGATGTCACTGATCTTCTTTCCCTATAACAGGGAACAGACAGGCTCAGTAGGAAGCACGGGATAGGTTTGTTTACACAGACCTCTCCTCGTTCTTCAGCTCTGTGACCTGATCGTGGGACACCAGCGGCGATCGGGTCCGCTGGTCCCACGGTCACGGAGCTCAGGACCGGGTCACGAGCGACCCACGGTTGGGCACTTAAAGAGCCATTCTGCCGACGTATATCGGCGTGAGGCGGCCCTTAAGTGATTAATGAGATAATTTATGAGGGCGTGTTTAGGGGCAGGGTTGGGTGGGGCAACTGGTGGCGAGTAACCCTTGAGGCCTGGCTAGTAGCTCAGGACTTGAACTTTTGAGCTATTTATATACAGCCCTCAAAAATTACACTCGCACACTCGCATTTTGCGAGTGATTTTTGAGGGCTAGCGAGGAGAAGAGAGGAGAGCCGCCACTGGGAGATCACAGCAGGGAACATCATAGCTTTTGTTTCATAAGCTGTGTGTTCCCCCACCGCACGCCGTCACATAAGCCCCTCCCCTTTTCCGGGACTTTGATAGACAGATCACCCGTCCAATCCTAGGACGGGTAACATGTATCAAAATTCCCTGGACAAGGGGAGGGGCTTATGTGACGGCGCGTGGTGGGGGAACACACAGCTTATGAAAGCTGTGATGTTCCCTGCTGTGATCTCCCAGTGGCGGCTCTCCTCTCTTCCCCTCCACAGGTAGGCAGCACATGGAGGACACAGGCAGCACATGGGGGACACAGGCAGCGCCATGGGGGGGGGGGGGCACAGGCAGCACCATGGAGGGGGGACACAGGCAGCACCATGGGGGGACACAGGCAGCACCATGGAGGGGGGACAAAGGCAGCACCATGGGGGGACACAGGCAGCACCATGGAGGGGGGGACACAGGCAGCACCATGGAGGGGGGACACAGGCAGCACCATGGAGGGGGGACACAGGCAGCACCATGGAGGGGGGACACAGGCAGCACCATGGAGGGGGGACACAGGCAGCACCATGGGGGGGGACACAGGCAGCACCATGGGGGGACACAGGCAGCACCATGGAGGGGGGACAAAGGCAGCACCATGGTGGGGGACACAGGCAGCACCATGGTGGGAGACACAGGCAGCACCATGGTGGGGGACACAGGCAGCACCATGGTGGGGGACACAGGCAGCACCATGGTGGGGGACACAGGCAGCACCATGGTGGGGGACACAGGCAGCACCATGGTGGGGGACACAGGCAGCACCATGGAAGGGGGGACACAGGCAGCACCATGGAAGGGGGGACACAGGCAGCACCATGGAAGGGGGGACACAGGCAGCACCATGGAAGGGGGGACACAGGCAGCACCATGGAAGGGGGGACACAGGCAGCACCATGGACGGGGGACACAGGCAGCACCATGGACGGGGGACACAGGCAGCACCATGGACGGGGGACACAGGCAGCACCATGGACGGGATACACAGGCAGCACCATGGACGGGGGACACAGGCAGCACCATGGGGGGGACACAGGCAGCACCATGGGGGGGACACAGGCAGCATCATGGGGGGGACACAGGCAGCATCATGGGGGGGACACAGGCAGCACCATGGGGGGGACACAGGCAGCACCATGGGGGGACACAGGCAGCACCATGGGGGGACACAGGCAGCACCATGGAGGGGGACAAAGGCAGCACCATGGAGGGACACAGGCAGCACCATGGACGGGGGGACACAGGCAGCACCATGGACGGGGGGACACAGGCAGCACCATGGGGGGGACACAGGCAGCACCATGGGGGGACACAGGCTGCACATGGGGGGGCACAGGCTGCACATGGGGGGGGCACAGGCTGCACATGGGGGGGGGCACAGGCTGCACATGGGGGGGACACAGGCTGCACATGGGGGGGACACAGGCTGCACATGGGGGGACACAGGCTGCACATGGGGGGGACACAGGCTGCACATGGGGGGGACACAGGCTGCACTTGGGGGGGACACAGGCTGCACATGGGGGGGCACAGGCTGCACATGGGGGGGCACATGGGGGGGCACAGGCTGCACATGGGGGGGGGGCACAGGCTGCACATGGGGGGGCACAGGCTGCACATGGGGGGGACACAGGCTGCACATGGGGGGGACACAGGCTGCACATGGGGGGGACACAGGCTGCACATGGGGGGGACACAGGCTGCACTTGGGGGGGACGGGGGGGACACAGGCTGCACATGGGGGGACACAGGCTGCACATGGGGGGGACACAGGCTGCACTTGGGGGGGACGGGGGGGACACAGGCTGCACATGGGGGGACACAGGCTGCACTTGGGGGGGGGCACAGGCTGCACATGGGGGGGGGGCACAGGCTGCATTGGCAGGCATGGATAAAGTTGTTAATATTTTTATAACTTAATTGCATAAAACATTAAAGGTGTAATTTAATAAGATAATTTATGAGGGCGGGTTTAGGAGCGGGGCAGGGTAGGGGTTGGGCGGGGCAACTGGTGGTGAGTAACCCTTGAGGCCTGGCTAGTAGCTCAGGACTTGAAATTTTGAGCCCTGTATATATATGCCATTGGGTTGAGCATTGTGGACCTGGAGGTGGTCTCATTTGCATTTTTTATACGCTTGTGCATGTCATCCGTTTGTGAGTATATCACTTGTTATATATGTATTTAATCAAACTGAGTTATCGTAATGCGCTAGGTTGAGGAAACCCTCCTCAATAGGGTGTTGCTGAGAAATGAGCCTGGGAGGAACAAGGCCAGGACAGGTACAATACAGGTTTGAGGGCTAGCACAGGTTATTTGAAAGCAAGACAAGTGCAAAGTGCATGAAAAGAAGGATAGAAATAGTGTCCTTAAAGTGGAACTAAACACTCCAAACCTTGGCAGCCAAGGAAGCTGCCACCTTAGCCTCTGATCTGCAGTTGCCATGGTGCTGCACATGTGATCATCTTTGACACCAGCCATTTGATGGTTTGACAGTTTGTTTGAGAACTAACATAAGCACACTAGTAATTGTAACTGCTATCATTCAAGGCACACCTTGAATGTTACTGTTTTGGGAAACAGTTAAATGGGTGGGTTTAGTTCCACTTTAACCACTTGCCTTACACCCCCTTCTTGCCCAAGCCATTTTTCAGCTTTCAGCGCTGTCGCACTTTGAATGACAATTGCGTCGTCATGCTAAACTGTACCCAAAACAAATTTTTTATCATTTTCTTCACACAAATAGAGCTTTCTTTTGGTGGTATTTAATCACTGCTGGGTTTTAGTTTTTACTTAACTTAGTTTCTGTCCGTAAGTTTTGTAACAAAGTAATTTTTCTCCTTCACTGATGTGTGCTGCTGAGGCGGCACTGATAGGCTGAACTGGTGGGCATTGATGAGGTGGCACTAATGAGGCAGCACTGATTAGGTGGCACTGATGAGGAGGCACTTGTATGCCTCACTAATGAGCAATGATGGGCACTAATAGGCGGCACTGGTGGGCGGTACTGATGGGCACTGATGGGCATTGATCGACCCCAATGGGCACTGATTGTTGGCACTGTTGGCCCTATATTGTAATCAGGGCAATGATGATCAGTGCCCTGATTACATGTGTAGATGTCCCCCTGCGTGGAGATGCCACTGATCGGCTCCCCTCGCCACACACTGTCAGTGTGAGGCAAGGAGCGCTGATTACCAGCATCTCCGTGTTTACATGTGACCGGCTGTCATTGGACACAGCCGATCGCAGACGCGGCTCTTTACAGAGATTGGGGTCGTGTCATGTCCTAGCAACACGGCGCGGCTGCGGGCACGCGAGAGCAGCCGTTCTGGTTCGCCATCATATGACAGCGTCCCAGAACGAGAGCCGCAAAGCCCTGCCGTCACTGGTGACCCCACAATAGGGATAAAACTTTTTTGCGGAAGGGAGTTAAACAAGACACATGGACAAGAAGAAAACTACGCAGAGGGTTCTTTACTATAAGAGCGGCAAGGATGTGGAATTCCCTTTCACAGGCGGTTGTCTCAGCGGGGAGCATCGATAGTTTCAAAAAACTATTAGATAAGCACCTGAATGACCGCAACATACCGGTCCATAGGTTGGACTTGATGGACTTGTGTCTTTTTTCAACCTCACCTACTATGTAACTGTGGGGGTTATTTACGAAAGGCAAATCCACTTTGCACTACAAGTGCAAACTACAAGTGCAAAGTGCACTTGAAATTGCACTGAAAGTGCACTTGGAAGTGCAGTCGCTGTAAATCTGAGGGGAAGATCTGAAATGAGGGGAAGCTCTGCTGATTTTATTATCCAATCATGTGCAAGCTAAAATGCTGCTTTTTATTTTCCTTGCATGTCCCCCTCGGATCTAAAGGGAATGCTTACACGTGTAATCGGGTATTTTGTTGGATTTTTATTGTAATTAAAATCACATTGCAGAGATCAATTATTACTTTTTTTTTTTTTTTTTTAAAGAATCAAATACAAATAAAAAACAAATAAGAGTACACAACACTGATGAAAACAGTTGACTTCTCTGCAAATGATTCTTGTTGGTTACTTTGAAGATTTAACACCCAGAATAAGCAGATAGCAGAAGCTTGAACATGGCCTGGTGTTTATTCATCAGCAGCCATCTTGCAGAACTGACCACAGCTCCCTGCCCCCAGATCACATGACCAAAACTGTTAACTGTTTCCTAACATGCATAAGTACTGTAACTAGGCATAACAATTGAACTTGAATTATAACAAAGCATACACATCATTACAGTTACTGGTTTAATTCTGACTGTACCTGCAATGGACTGATATTGGACCATCTTGACCAAACTGTTCCTTAGTTTTGTGTACTTGGCCAATGAAGTCAATAAAACCTTCTCCTGATTTTGGCACGCCTTGTTCTGGCCAATCAGTAAACTGAAATTGTCGTACTGTACGAGACTGACCATCCTGTGGAGAGAGAGGTTACATTAAATGTTACAGAATCTGGTTACATTAACCACCTGCTTACTGGGCACTTAAACCCCTCTCCTGCCCAGACCAATTTTCAGCTTTCGGCGCTGACGCACTTTGAATGACAATTGCGCGGTCATACAACACTGTACCCAAATGACATTTTTATAATTTTTTTCCCACAAATAGAGCTTTCTTTTGGTGGCATTTAATCACAGCTGGGGTTTTTATATTTTTTTGCTAAACAAACAAAAAAAGATTATGTTTATGTTTAATAGTTTGTTCTAAAATTTTGCAAACAGGTCATTTTTCTGCTTCATTGATATGCGCTGATGAGGCGGCACTGGTGGGCACAGATAAGGTGGCACTGGTGGGCACAGATAAGTCGGTACTGATGGGCACAGATGGGTGGCACGGATGGGCACTGATAGGTGACACTGATGTGCAGCACTGTAAAGGCACATTGTGGGCACTGGCACTGTGGGCACTGACAGATGGCACTGTGGGCACCATGGACCCTGGGCACATTGCAGTGAGAGGGACTGATGCTATCAGCACGAGGAGGAAAAAAAAGCCGATTACCAGCTCTGTTATCACATGATCAGCTGTCATTGGCTGACAGCTGATCACGTGGTAAGGGGTTGGGTTCGACCCCTTACTCGGATCTGTGATACAGCGAGCCTTCAGGGGGCGCACAGGCCGCTTGTGGCCGGGACGACGTCAATAGGCGTCGTCCCGGCATCTTATGCCCCGTACACACGGTCGGAAAATCCGACCACAAAATCCATCAGATTTTTTACGACGGATTTTGTCCGACACTGGTGTTGCATACACACGGTCGGACAAAGTTGTCGGAAAATCCGATCATTCTGAACGTGGTGGCGTTTGTTGCCTACGACGGGACTACGTAGAGGCTAGTAGCCAATAGCTTTGGTCTTGTAATGTGATCTGAGCATGTGTGGCACTTTGTCCGTCGGAATTCGCTACACACGATCGGAAGCAGGAGAGCAGGAGATACAACTTTGTCCGTCGGACAATCCGATGGAAAATGTCCGATGGTGCCTACACACGGTCAGAATTTCCGTCAACATTGTCCGATAGGACAGAATCCATCAGAAAATCCGACCGTGTGTATGGGACTTTAGATCCGCGCTGTAGCCGTCATTCGGCTATAGCGCGGATCTCAGGTAGTTAAACAGAAAAATTGTCAATAACAGTAAATGTCTGACTAGTTCATTTGAACATTCAAAGTTTTTTTTTGTTAATAATCAATTTTCCTTTTTTTTTTTTTACAATAACGGAAAAAATAATGGCGTATGGTGAACTGACAGTAGCATCATACATTTGAATATGTCATATAGGAAGTGTTTATTTTAATGGTTGCTAAATCATTTTGACTGAGCCACTCTTTCTATACACTATACTTGTTTTCATTATAACCTTGGAATTGGACATACCCTTTTTCTTATCACTATGTAAAGTTTCTCTGCAATAATAATCTCTATACAGGTGGACTAAAATGCGCCAAAATAGGATATATGACTTACCGTAAAATATTTTTCTTAGAGTACATTACAGGACAGGGAATTAGTACTCAGGTACATGGGGTTATGCTGCTGCCATCGGGCGATTGAACATTAGCAGAACAGAGCTGTAAGGACAACCCAGTATAACCCCCTTCCACTCCCAGCATGCCTTAGTTTTGTTAGCAAGCAATAGTAGAAGTGGAGCATAAAAACAGGGGTAAGTTATTTATGTCCTGTAATACTCTCAAAGAATTTTTTTTTTATTTTCAGTTAAAAATCCTACTTTAGGGATACAGGATGATTATTCAGGTACGTTGAGACATTCAAAGGCAGTAGCCCTAAGGGGGTGGGCAACAGAGCAAACAAAACTGCCTGAAGAACCTCACGATTAAAACCAGTATCAGTTGTGGCTGAACATCCTCTTGGTAAAACTTAACAAATGTATGAACAGAAGGCCTTGCAAATCTGATAAACAGATTCCTTAGGCCCCTTTCACACTGGGGCGGGGAGCCGCGGTGACGGTAAAGCAGCGCTATATTTAGCGCTGCTTTGCCGTCGTTTCAACCGCGGTATTCGGCTGCTCGCGGTGCGGTTTTCCCCCCCCCGCGATCGGCCGAAAAAGGGTTAAACACCCCCGCAGAGCGCCGCCGTAGCGGCGCCTTGCGGCGGTATTGCCTTGTTTTTACCGCGGTGTCCCATTCTAATCAATGGGAAGGAGCGGTATAGGAGCGGTGAACACACCGCTCCTATACCGCTCCAAAGATGCTGCTAGCAGGACTTTTTTTGTCATCCTGCTAGCGCACCGCTAGCGCACCGCTCCAGTGTGAAAGCCCGCCGGATTTTTTCATGCGGTGAACAGGCGCTATTTTTAGCGCTGCACCGCATGAAAAACGCCCCGGTGTGAAAGGGGCCTTATGCTCAAAAACACTAACTGATCTTGTGGAATGCTCTTTGACCAGGAAAGCGTCAGCCTAGCCCTGGAGGTTATTAACTCGATTGAAAAGCTGTCAAATCCACTCAATAGTGGAATCAGAAGAAGGCTTACCCTTCAGATACGGCAAACAGAGTTGGAGTGTTGAAATGGAGCTGTAGCTAAGATCCACATCCAGACAATGGAAGCAAATCTCCATAGGATTTTTAAGCAGGACAGAGAGCAGGCAGAACAATGTTGTGGTTAAGGCGAAAGGAAGAAACCACCTTGGGAAGAAAAGAGGCCTGGAGTTTCAAAACCACCTCGTCTTTGTGTAGCCCAGTAAAGGTTATTTTTTGCAGATTTAGGCCGTCAACTCAGCAACTCACCTCACAGAAGCGATGGAGATAAGAAAGGCAACCTTGCAAGTAAGGACAGACAAAGGGAAATATCTAGACGGTTCAAAGGGTGGTCTTTGAAGATCCAAGTGTGACTTTGTGAGAGATCAATTTCCTAGCCTTCCAGAGCATAGGGATAATCAAATGACACACCCTTTTCCCTCCAGGACCTGGGATTCAAAAGCCAAACTGTTAAAGCCAACGTCTGAGAAGTAGGATGACTAACCAGCCCTTGAAACAGAGGATCTGGCAAATCAGGGAGGACCTACATTGGATCTATCAGGAATATTGTTCAGTACAAAGATAATCACCAAAATGCCCCCTCATCTCGATCATGCAGAGTAAGTGAGGAAGGGGCTTCAGAGGAGGAAGAGCATATATCAGGCTAAAATTATACAAAGACTCACCAGAGTATCCCCTACAAAGGCTACAGAATCCATGGACATGGAGACAAACCTGCTTTAATTTGTTGTTGAACCTGGAAGCAAGGAGGTCCATGTCTGATGCTCCCCAATGTGTGGCAGAGGTCTGGAAACACCCCAGGGTGAAAAGATCATTCTTTAAAGTCCAGACTTTAAGTGAGGAAGTTTGCCTACAAGCCTAGTATGTGCATGGCAGTCAGATCCCCTTCTCTTTCAGCTGTGAGAGCTCTGGTGGTTAATATAAGCCACTGCCGCTGCATTGTTTGACTGAACTCTGGTTGTATGACCTCACAGAGAAGAGGTCTAGAGTTGAAGTGATAACCAAACTCTCTTTAGTTCCAGAATATTGATAAGGAGCTGTGTTTCCTCTGATGTCCTTTATACCACAGGGTACCCAGGACTAATCCCCCACCGACAGCCTGCCATACATCAAGAGCACTGAGCACCTTTCAAACCATTGGGAGGAAGGATCTTCTCTATATAAGTGCCGAATATGTGACCCCCCCCCCCCCCCCATGCCAGAGCAAACCTGCTCCTGCTGGTCAGGCATATGGGATGATCTGGAGACTGCACCCTTATGTCCCATGCTGCCAGAATTTTGTAAAGATCCTAATTATAAAATTAAGAGTTGTATGGCACCTGAAAAGTCCAAACATAGGAGACTGGAGTCCAGGGGATGGAAAACCCTGGAAAAGGCTGTGTCTAAGATCAGTTTAAGATACTCCAAGTGATGAGACAGTTTCAGTATTGATATCTGGAGATTTAGGATCCACCCAAATCTCTGTATGGTCTGCAGGACACTGCTGACAGACCCCGATTCGACTCTTCTCTCAAATGAAGGTTTTCCAGACGGTTTGAACACTCTGGGCATGCTCTGAAAGCAGAAAGAAAAAAGGTGCAGTGTAGAGGCTTGTGGACTTGGAGGACCCCCCAGTCTAGGACTTTGAGCAGAATTGAGTTTCAGTATCTTGGTCCTGGAGGCCTGAGAAAAATTAAGGGATCTCTTTTTTAGCCTTAGCAGATAAGGGTTTCCCGGATAGATATTTTTCCTTTTTTTTCCAAGAGCAAAAAAAGCATGCTTCCACCCAATGACGTCATTAATAAAAGTTGTCTAGAGATTTGCCAAAAAGCTGCTCCCAATGAAAAGGCATATGCCTTTCTTGTGCAGATAAGCTGCAGGCCAAAATTTGAGCCAAAGTGTCATTAGTACCAAAAGGTACTAGTACCCAGTACCCATTCTGTATATTATTTAGCCCTATATTATTCACTAGCCCATCAGCACAATAACGTGGGGCCACCGGCATGTTTTCTTATTGCTGGAGGACAGAAAGGTCCATCAAGATAGATCCAGGATCCTGGGACATGACCCTGGAACTGACAGATAAGCATGGTCACAAGAACATTGGATCTTTAAGTATAGGGATATCCTCAACAGGGACACTCAGAGTCTTGTTAAGACAGTTTGTTGGGTATACAATAAGGACAGACCACTTCTTTAGGAAACCTCTTCTCTATAGGCTATTGCTGAGTAAAACTTTTAGGAGGAGCAAAGACCTATTTCAGGTTAGGTTCAATCACTAAGAGGATTAAATGCAGGGGGCGTGACCGGAAGCCGACCTGGAAGGCAGCACGGACTGAGAGCTCCTCTCCAGCCCGCAGCACACAGGCTAAATTCGGGGGAAAAAAAAGCCAGCATATGGGAGGATCGCGCACTACCCGATCCTCCTCAGCCCGGAGACCTGCACACCCGCCGCCGAGCACCGCAGCATCTTTCAAGAAGCTATTTCAGCCGCCGGCGGCTCCGGGCGGGTGTACCAAGATGGCCGACAACACGAGGCAGCAGGCCTCAATCCCGCCGCCTCATCACAGCGCCGGCCGCCAAAGACCCTGCACAACAGCCCCCGAGCCCCTCCGGGCTCCAACACCTGGTGAGTGAAACCCACCAAGCACCAGAGGGACACCACTACCCACAGGGGGACCAGGCCGGAACCCACTCACAAGCAGAGTACACCCAATGCACAGAGGCCTTCCCCAAGCTGCTGAGGACAGCCTCTGACCCATGCCTTCACACAGGTACTTTGTCCCCCACAGCACCCGACCCAGCAATGGACTTCCCCCCCCTCCCAGACCCCGGGCATCCCCGGGCGGACCAACAGCTCCCCACGGATGAAGGGGCACAGTCCGCATGGCAGGCACTACCTCCCCCAGGAGCCCAAAGGCCCAGGGACCTCACCCTAAACAGGGACCCGCGAGCAATCCCTCCCTTACTCCCCCAAGCAACCCAGGGGCACACACGGCACCCAGGATACAGCCCACCGGCCCCCACCCCGAGCTCTCCCCACGCCACATCCTGGGCTGAACCCTGGGCACCCCAACCTCCATGGGACACCCCGCAACTGAGAGAGACCCCAGCAAACGGACAAGCACCGACCCCACAGCATCTCCACCAGCCCCCAAGTTATAACGGAGACCCCTACCCCCCATGGCAAACATACCTGCAAGCCATCCCCACTAAAGAGGACTTTAAACAGCTGATAGCTAATGTTAAGGCCACCTGCCGCTCCGAGATCCAAACACTTCATGCAGGCCTCAAACACCTCTCAGATAGAGTAGAGATGGCAGAAGAGGAGATCCAAGAGACCAAACTGGCCATACACCGCACACAACAACAGAGTTCAGATCACCACATCATGCTCCGCGACATGCAACGCCACGTCGAGGACCTCGATAATAGGGGCCGGAGAAACAATATTAGGGTACGAGGACTCCCTGAAACAGACGACACCGAAGACCTGCAATCCTCTTTACAGACCCTGTTTAACGAGATGCTCGGGGAGGACCCTAACAAGCACATAGAGTTGGACAGAGCACACCGGGCTCTCCGCCCTAAAGGTCCCGCCTCAAAGCCCCGGGATGTAATATGCAGAGTGCACTCTTACCCACTTAAAGAGGACATCATGCGTAAAGCCCGCCTTATACGTGACCTGCAATTCGATAACGCTCCGGTACAAATATACCCAGACCTCTCCTGGATCACACTTCAAAAAAGGAGACTGCTACAACCTTTACTGCGTGCACTTCAAGATGAGAAAATCACATACAGATGGGGATTCCCCTTCAGTTTAACAGCCAAGCACCTAGGAAAATCGGCAATCCTCCGCTACCCAGATGACCTGGAAGCCTTTTGTGGCACTTTGGGGATCTCCGTCCCTCAACTCCCCGAATGGGACCTGGTGGCTAACCCCCCACCGCCGCCAGCAATGTGGCAGAAAGCATCCTCGACCAAACGTCCAAGGGGCCCAGATCCCAACCGCCGATCCCCCAAACCCAAGATGGGATGACCTCCCCCCCTAGGGGGCCTCCAACTGCGACACTAACATTTACCCCACAAAGATCTCCGCGAAATGACTACTACCCCCGAAAGCCTATTAATCCACAAAACCTCACTCCACGGGCTACCCTGGGCCGAGAAGCCGGACAGGTTGCCCCCCGAGTTACGAACCCCCCTCGTGGTTTACCACCTACAAGTTCCTTTCTTGACCCCACCCCCTTGGTACCTCTCCGACCCGAACTTTCCGGACATCCTAGTCGGAGAGACCTACAGGAACTGTTTGGGCCTTCTGACCTTAACGGCCACCCAGACCCAGCAAATGTTGTATAATTGTTTGACTTGTTTTGTTTTTGTTCTAACCTCTCTCTCTCCTCCTAGATACCTCACCTCCACCCAACTACTGAACTACTCCCTCCCGGGGCCCCCCTGGGCGCCGAACCTCCTCCCGCGGATGCCACACTCCCAGACCAGACCCAGCCGCCGACCGGATCAGATAAGTAATGCTGCCACCCCCCCCCCCCCCCACCACAGACCATGGCTAAGGTAGAAACACTTAACGTGCACGGCCTAAACTCCAATAAAAAAAGACACCTGGCGCTCCGGGAATTCAGGCAATCTGGTGCAGACATTATAATGATACAGGAAACACACTTTGGCAAGGGCGACTCCTTCACATTTGCCTCCAAGTTCTACCCCTTATCATTCCAGGCCTTTAACCCACGTAAGAAAGCTGGGGTTGCCATACTCCTCAAAAAAGGGTCCCCATTTTCCTGCACTGGGACATACATAGATCCGCTAGGCCACTATGTTATTGTACAGGGCACGTGGCAATCCCAAGCCATAACCCTGTGCACATTATATGCCCCGAACGTACACCAACACCGGTTCCTGAACAAGGTCTTTACCCGCCTGTTCAAAACACCCCATAACATGCTAGTAGTGGGAGGGGACTTTAACCTAGCACACTCCACCCAACATGACCGCCTTGTGATTAACCCCCAAGCCTCTCAGACAAGAGCCCTCAGGGACTCTAAACAATTCCGGCAGATCACCAGGAGATATGCTCTATTTGATGCATGGCGGGCCCTGCACCCAAAAGACAGGCAATATACCTTCTATTCTGCCCCGCACCACACCCACTCAAGACTGGACTACATCTTCGTCAACAACGCCACACTTAGAACCATCAAGTCTGCGCAAATTCTGCCCATATCTTGGTCAGATCATGCCCCGGTTACAATTTCCCTAGACCTGGGCACCCCCACACGCAGGCCCTACAACTGGAGGCTTAACAATCTCCTCTTACAATATCTTCCATCTAAGACGGAACTAGACACCACGCTACAACACTACTTTGCAGAAAACAACACCCCAGACATAACCCAATCCACCCTCTGGACCGCACACAAAGCGGTAATCAGAGGTAGGTGCATTGCACTCTCCTCTAAAATGAAAAAAGACGCTCAGACTGCCAGAATTCTAGGGGAAAAACGCCTCCGACACCTTGAAAACAAACTGCTGACTTCCCCCTCCCTAACGCTGATTAAGCAGATAGTCCAAGTCAGAACAACACTCCGGGACTTGGCGCTAGGGGCAGTAGAAAAATCAATAATAAGATTGAGACAGCTATACTATGATAAAGGCAACAAGGCGCAATCACTCCTAGCCAGAAAACTCGCGGACCAAGCACACATATCCACGCCCGACCAGATTAAAGACAAGAAAGGTGACCTAGTGACCCACCCCCAGGACATCGCGAAAACATTTGCGGAGTTCTACACAGACCTCTACAACAAACGCGAAATACCCCACAACCCCCCGACAGCAGATCTAACCGACCGCATAACCCAATATCTTGAACAAGCCAGGTTACCACAACTAAAAGAGGCTGACCTCTTAGAACTAAACACCCCCATTACCACAGAGGAACTGACGACGACCATCAAGGCCCTACCGGCACACAAATCCCCGGGACCAGACGGACTCCCATACGAGTACTACAAGACCTACCTACACATCTTAGGTCCGTACATGACCAGACTATTTAATGCCTTCCTCCGACAGACCCCCATCCCGAACGAGATGCTAGGCTCATACCTAACTTTGATCCCCAAGCCCGATAAAGACCCGACAGTATGCGCCAGCTACAGACCCATAGCCCTTTTGAATTCGGACCTTAAGATATTTACAAAAATTCTCTCCACCCGCCTTAACGCAATCCTCCCAACCTTGATACACAAAGACCAAGTGGGATTCGTCCCCATGCGACAGGCGGGGGACAACACCAGAAAAGTCATAGACCTGATAGACGTAGCGAACAGAGAATCCACACAATCCCTGGTCCTTAGTCTAGATGCAGAAAAGGCGTTTGACCGCCTAAGCTGGCCCTTCATGACGGCCACATTACAACACATGGGATTCAAGGGCCCCTTTCTAAACGCAGTCCAGAACCTTTATACACACCCCTCATCGCAAGTTAAGACACCCTTTGCCACATCCCCCATCTTCCCGATTACGAATGGTACCCGCCAGGGATGCTCGCTCTCCCCTTTGCTGTTTGCACTGTGTGTAGAACCCCTGGCGGCCACCATTAGGAACAGCCCTGACATTAGGGGCATTCCGGTTAGGGGCAAGGAATTCAAGATATCATTGTTCGCGGACGACATCATCCTCACCCTGACCAACCCTCGGACCTCCCTACCCAACCTCCACGCCATATTAGATCACTATGGCACGCTGTCGGGCTACAAGACCAATACCTCTAAGTCAGTCGCACTTCCACTCAATATCCCGACAGACGAAACGACCCACCTGAAGTCTACCTTTCCCTATAAATGGGCGAATACCTCACTTAAATACCTAGGGGTATCCATTACCCCATCCTTCCACACCCTGTATCAGGCAAACTTCCCACCGATATTTAGATCAATCCGGGAACTGATCCAAAAATGGAAAACACATCACATCTCCCTGATAGGCCGGATCACCTCCGTCAAAATGGTCATCCTCCCAAAACGGTTATACCTATTCCAAACTCTGCCTATACCCGTTCCCTACATACAACTTCGTAAACTACAAAAAGATCTCCTGAAATATGTCTGGAACTTTAAAAAACACAGAGTGCCCAGCTCAGTCCTGACAGCCTCACGGTCGGATGGGGGCCTGGCATTTCCTGACCTGGTCAGGTACTATCAGGCGACCCAACTCCGCGCACTGACTTCATGGTTCACCCAGAGGTCCTATAGCAAGTGGTCAGAACTGGAAAAAATCTGGCTAGCCCCAGTACATCCAAACAGTATAATATGGAGTGCAAATGTGGAGGTGTACCCCAGACGCATGCTAGGCTCAATGTCACAACTTCACCTACTGTGGCGCAAGGTCTCTCGTGAATATAACCTTAAATCCAAAAACTCCCTGATGAACTCGTTCTTATGCAATCCTAAACTACCAACCAGCCTAACACACCAGATGTCGTGGCCTTGGGCCACACGGAACCTGTTCCATTTTGGTCACATTGTGAATCCCAGATCTCGCAGGTTGCTCACATTCTCGGAGCTCCAGTCTAAATATGACCTCCCAAAACAAGCGTTCTACAGTTATCTGCAGATCAGACACTTTGCCCAAACGATAGCTCCACAACTCCTCTTCTCCCCGCCTTCTCCATTTGAACAGGTTATATTAGAAGGACGCAACCGCAGGGGCTTGATATCGGACATTTACAAAATTATAAACAAATACCAATTCCTAACTAAAGGCAAACACTCATACATGTGCAGGTGGGAGAAGGAGTTGGGCGAAGAGCTCCCAATGGAGGCATGGCAGGCGGTCTGGAGGCAAGCAACCAAAACTTCTATATGCACTCTATATAAGGAAAACTCCTACAAAATTCTCTTCTGTTGGTACCAGACCCCTGCCATACTCCATAAAATATACCCCTCCACCCCGGACAAGTGTTGGCGCTGCCAACGACAGAAAGGGACACTTTTCCACATATATTGGACATGCCCACTCATAACCCCCTTCTGGGAATCCACCCGACAGCTCCTGATACGGCTATTTGAGATGCCCATACTGTTCACTCCTAAACTCTTCCTGCTAGGCCTGTCCCAACCAAAATTATCCAAGCCTAGCAAAAAACTGCTCAGGCACATATTGACGGCCGCGAGGTGCCTAATAGCCCTAAACTGGAAATCCCCCATCCCACCCTCTCAAGAGGCCCTATACACCAGGGTTAAAGACGTTGAACTCATGGAAAAAATGACGGCCAGGATCCGACAAAAACTGGACGAACACAATGAAGTCTGGGAGAGGTGGCATCTGCGGGAGGACTAAGGCAACCCATCGTGGCAGTTGAGGTGAGAACGTATCTACATCCCCTCTCTCCTTATCCCCCCCCCCCCATCCTTTCCCAACCTTTTCTTCACCCTCTCTTCTCACTTTCTTCTCCCCCCCCCTTTTCTTTTCCTACCATCTGTAAAGCAGACCAAACCTGCATGTTTTACATAAACGTCACCATAGGTGCTATATGCTAAAGATCTAACCCCCTACATCTTTGTAGTGGGAATGCTGTTTTAGAAAATAATGTTGCACCTACGGGCACACCCATGGACTGATTACAACGCGCATGAAGCATATATCTTGACTATGGGAGCTCTTTTCTGCTAAAATGTATGTAAAGTTACATAACCTGTTTGAATATGTTGATGAATAAAAACGTTAATTGGAAAAAAAAAAAGAGGATTAAATGCAAAAGGGTTTGCACTGGAAAAGTCTTTTGAGGGCTCTTCAGAGAACCCAGGTAAATCATTTTAGAGGTGTAGCCAATGCATGCAGTTTTGAATCTATACATGTGCAGACAGCGTTAATAAGCATTGAGGTGGAACCCTTAAGTTTTGGAGTAATGTCTGTAGACTGCAAATCCTTGTTTACCCAAGCCTCAAATAGTATACGTATACTCTACAATCCCTCCTCAGCCTCAATGAATTCACAATCTGACATTGAAGAAGGGGGCATGGAATTATGCTTGTGACCCCTGCCTTTTGAGTCAGCTAGCATGGCTTCAATTTTGCTCATAAACACAGTAGCTGATAATTCTTCTCTACAATTTACCTAGGAAACGGTGACCCCTAAAAGGAGTTAAGAAAAACTCAGAGGAGTTCTGCAATGCAGGCAGAGGACAATGGCAAGATGCCCCAGCACTCTTAGCAGGTTGCAAGCTGACCAATACAGAGTGAGACACAGTAGTGGTCTGTGATCTGTTCACTTGGTAAGGTAACAGGGAGCACAGGTACCATCCAGAGGATTGTAGAACCGATGCAGGTGCACATACCAAGAATGTAACAAGGTTCACATGCAATAAAAAAATGGTGATGGTGCATGCATGTGCAGTATGGTCATCATAGAGGGGACTTGTGCAAGAGCAGAAGGGTCCACAGTCCAAGCAGCTTCAGAAGGCAGGTCACACAAGTGCCAAATTTAAACATTAATGCAACTCTCCCTTTCCACCACTGGTTGTGCAACCCATGTGTTGCCCAATGGATTAAATTCTTAAGGGTGAATGGACTGTATACGCCAACACAGGCTCCCAGTAAAACATGGGCAACATCTCTACGCATCACAGTTTCGGTCCAGCAAGGTCCCTGTGGCACCCCTCCAGCACATTAGATGATAGGGAGATTCGGGATCCTGGGAATCTTCGCCCCCTCTGGTGGGCATACCCTCCAAGGAATCTTCAGGGACAGGGTTATACCAGTGTACTGCAGCTTTGGACCTGTAAAGTATTCTGTAGCTGACTCAACACTTTGCACCATAAGTCCTTAGGTATGAGTGCCTTACACAGAGTCAATTGCAGAAAGACTCATTACAGGCTGGCCCTTCTGCAATTTCATAGAGGGGTGCATGTATAGCTTCCATGGCAATGCTTAGGATAAGTCAACCTGATTGCATTTGACACACTTCTCCACACATGACTAATGTGTAAGTTAAAGTCTACAAGCATAGACAATTCAGTTTGTAAATGGATAGAAAAATAGTTAAAAGACTGTATTCAGAGTGTAGTGATTATTGATTAATACTCTGAAAGGTCTGTAAGGTTGTTAGTGGCGTACCCCAAAGTTAAGTGTTGGGACCCTTACTTTTGAACATAAATGATATAGGTTTGGAATTAAAAGTTCCATGTCAGGATTTGCAGAAGACACAAAGCTATGCAATGAGGATTAACCACTTGCCGACCGGCTCACGCCGATATATATCAGCACAGTGGCACGGGTGTGTAAAACAATGTACCTATACGCCGCTGCGTCATCCGCGGCTAGCAGGCATGCCCCACGGGAACGTGCCCACGGGTCCCGTGGACTCTATGTTCACCGGTGGCCCACGATCATGGCATTCCCCTGTTCTGCCTAGCAACATGACAGGGATCACTGGGAGCAATAGAGCAGGGTCATGTTCTAGTGAGCCCATGCCCCTACAGTTAGAACATGCTTAGGGTACACAGTTAAGCCCTTGATCACCCCCTAGTGTTTAACCCCTTCCCAGCCAGTGACATTTACACAGGAATCAGTGCATTTTTTAGCACTGATCACTGTATAAATGCCAATGGTCCCAAAATAGTGTCAATAGTGTCAAATCTGTCTGCCGCAATGTCGCAGTCATGATTAAAATTGCAGATTGCCGCCATTACTGATAAAAAAAATAATAATAATAAAAATGGCATAAATCTATCCCCCATTTTGTATACACGTTAACTTTTGCGCAAATCAATCGATTCACGCTTATTGCGATTTTTTTTTTACCAAAAATATGAAGAATACATATTGGCCTAAACTGTGGCAGAAATTAGTTTTTTTATATATTTTTGGGGATATTTATTATAGCAAAAAGTAAAAAATATTGCTTTTTTTTTTCAAAATTGTTGCTCTTGTTTATAGCGCAAAAAATAAAAACCAACCATTTTGATTGGATACAACGTTGCACGACCACGCAATTGTCAGTTAAAGCGACACAGTGCCGTATCGCAAAAAAGGGCTTGGTCAGGAAGGGGGTAAATCCTTCCGGGGCTGAAGTGGTTAATGTTGATACTGTAAATGTAGTGTTATGCACTTGGGGCTAAAAACTTGTATGCATCATATATTTTAGGAGGAGAACAGCTGGAGAAGTCAGTGGTCGAGGATCTGGCTGTTCTGGTAAACAGGCTGCATGTAATGCAAGCCGCAGTTTCTAAAGCTAGCAAAATATTTTCTTGCATTAAAAGCAGTATAGACCCCAGAAAGAGGCACATTTTTGCCCTCGTACAAATCAATAGTAAGACCTCACCTCATTGTATGCAGTTTAGTTTTGAGCACCAGTTTACAAACAGGATATCAGAAAACTGGAGAAGGTGCAGAGAAGGGCAACCAAACAGATAAGAGGCAAAGAAGAGCTCAGCTGTGAGGAAAGATTAGCTGATCTGAATTGACTCTTGAGAAGAGGCGATTAGGGGGGATATGATCAACATGTATAAATACATAAGTGGTCCAAATAATGAACTTGGAGTAGTTATTCACTTTCAGGTCATTACAGAGGACAAGAAGGCGCTCTTTACATATAGAGAATTTTTTTTTTTTAAATCCACATATGAAAATGCTTCTTCACAGAAAGAGCTGTAAAAAATGTGAAATAGCTCAATTAAGAACTAGTTCTGGTCGGCTCAGTATATATATATATATTTTTTTTTTTTAAAGCGCATGATGCATTCCTAAATGCACAAAATATAACTGGATATTACCATTTATAGGTAAAAACTGGTGTCAGGTATAAAGTCATATCTGCAGCAGTCTCCAAGCACTGCTTTTATGCCTAAATTCCAGGCCATTCTGACAGACAAAGTTTACTATCGAAGATTGCTCGATCCCTTCCACCTTCTACACATTCCTGTTAGTTCATAACTATAATGGATTTACTGACCAAAAGACTGACTCGTTAAATTGGGTACACTTGTAAATGTAACAATGAGCTTCTGAACTCTGTAAACAGCACACATTTCTAATCAAAAAAGCTAAGAAAATGTGTAAAGAACAGGAACAGACAGAGCTCCCTCTGCAGCCTATATATATAAAAAAAAATAAAAAATAGTCATGTACAATATTTCATATTGACCTGCCAAAAAAAAAATGATTTTTTTTAGCCAAAACCATAATTAGTTGAGGAAAATATAATTGAAAGCACTATATGTTTTTAAAAGCACCATGCAGCATTTCCAATCTTACCCTGGCATCTGTGACTTTAAACTCTCTTAAAATGTACTGAGGCATGTTGTATTCAGCCATTGGATCCACAACGAAATATTGATATCGAGCAGATCGCTCAGCTGGCCAATACTGGTGGCACTTTTCCTGTATAATAGAGACAGTGTATTTACAAAGGCACAGAAAATATTAAAGATACATATCAATCTGCCATTTTAAGGCCTCATGCACATTGGACGTTATAGAAAAACCCAGTAGCGTTAGCTGTAGACAGCTGTAGCTGTAGAATGAGTTTTGCAGCATTTTTTCCAGTAGTGTTTTAGCTTTTTTTTTTTTTAACAAAGCTATACTCCAACAAAAGCTTATGGCTCCAAAACACTGATAAATGCTGAATTCAGCGTTTTAAAGCTTTTATCAGAGTTAGATCGTTTTTACAGCTGAAAAGACTTACGAACACCCGACTTACGAACCACTCCTACTTACGAACAGGGTGCTGCAGGGACCCTCTGCAGTTCTGCGCGGACCACCTGCCATTCTGCGCATGCGCGACCAGATGGAGCCTCGGAAAATGTTGGAAAATTTTGGAAATGTCCATAATTTGCCACGCATGTGCAGTACGGCATTCGACGAAACATCGGAAATGTCTGTAATTGTTGTTCTGCGGATGCGCGGCCGATTTACGAACATTTCCGAATTACAAACAGGAGGAAAGTCCCTAACGGGTTCGTAACCTGGGGACCCCCTGTAGTTCTGGTTTTTAATCATAACACACTCCTTAACCACTTAAAGACCAGGCCTCTTTTTCAGACTCTGTGTTTACAACCAAGTTAAAAACAAGTTTTTGGAGATTTGGATTTTTTAATCACCTCTAAATGCCTGTTGCTAGGGGTCCCTCATAGTCTGTCTCCTTCGGTGCTTGGGCTCCTGACGTCACTTCCCTCGGCGGAGGAAGGGAGATTGCCTCTCCCCCTCCCTCTTGTCAATCATCTGGGACACTTGACCGGTCCCAGATGATTGCGCGGCCAGTCACGGTGCGCAGCGCCTACAGTTAAAGCGGAGGGGGTGAGTGGGGCTTCGATCCCCCGCATCGCTGGACCCTGGGACAGGTAAGTGTCCAATTATTGAAAGTCTGCAGCTGCAGTATTTGTAGCTGCTGACTTTTAATTATTATTTTTTTGAGCGGAACCCCCGCTGTAAATGCAATAAAAGAAAAAAAAAATTTGTCATTTGAAAAAAATGACAACAAAAAAATGTGCCTTTAAGACGTATGGGCGGGAGTGACGTTTTGACGTTGCTTCCATACCCAGCCACGAACAGGTCCCGATCTCCTCCGGGGGTGGCCCCTCTCCCGCCGCCGATAACGGTGATCTTGCGGTGAATCCGCCGCAGAGACCACCATTATCGTACACAGAACCGCCGGCTCCAAAGATGGATACCTTGGTTGTGGCAGCAGCTGCTGCCGTTACCGAGATATCCATCTTCAAAGTGCCGACGTATATGTACAGGGATTGGTCGGCAAGTGGTTAACCCTGCATTCTGATTGTAACACACTCTTGATCTCCTACACGTTTAGGAGATATTTGCCAAAAGACAGGCACCGATGTCTACGGCGCATGCGCCCTGTTAACGGCGATATGCCGCGAGTGCACATGCGCGGGAGTGACATCATTGCGGCTCCGTCGAATGACAGCGCCGGAGCAACGAGACCCACCAAGAAGATGGAGGCTCCTCCGTACACAAGGGGACAGCGGTGACTTCACTAGCTCCTGTGTCAGGTAAGTGACACATAATGGACTACTATGCGATGCATAGTAGTCCATTATGCTTTCCCTTTGCAGGGAAACAAAGAGGAAGAAAACCCATCAGGGTTTACTTCCTCTTTAAGCTGTAAGACTTCACAGCCTGTTTCCCTTACTAAAGAGGCCGGTGCCTGCATCCGGAGCCAATGGACGGATCGGCTTGGGGTACTGACATTGCTGGCTCCCTGGACAGGTAAGTGTCCTTATATTAAAAGTCAGCAGCTACAGTATTTGTAGCTGCTGACTTTTAATTTTTTTTCCCCAGGCTGAAACTCCTCTTTAATCCTGCATTTTTTGCGTAATGCACTGGTGAACCCTGCATTCTGAGCATATTTCACTCCTCAACCCTGCATTCTGAGCGTAACGCACTCCTGAACCCTGCATTCTGAGTGTAACGCACTTCGGATCCCTGCATTCTGAGCGTAACGCACTCCGGATCCCTGCATTCTGAGAGTAACGCACTCCTGATCCCTGCATTCTCTTGTAATACTTATTTTATTTTTTATTTTTATTTTAACATCTACGTTTGGGGGTAACAATGTATCATCACCCACAGTAGATCACAAAGGCAGTGCGTTTTGAACACAGGAAACACACATGGAACATGCCTTTCTGGCACAGCGTTCTGGTGTGAATTAGCCCTAACAGGACACTGTGCCCGGTGATCTTTGACTTCATCAGTGTTGTCAAAGTAGATCTCCATCTCTCTAAGGTTGCCTACCCCTGAGTTAGAGAATAGAGCTCCAGTGAAACATGATACCTGTGGAGGGAAGGGACACATCCCCCTTTCCACACTGCTGTAGAAAAATATAGCCAGCTGAGGCTATGAGTCACCTGATGCGTGCTGAACAGGGGGCAGGCCGTCTCCCTCTAGGCTGTTATGTGAGTCTTTTTTAGTGACTCGTTCATAAAGCAGAGGAGAGATCAGACAGAGAGAAATCTTTGACTTTGGATTTAAGATTCACACTATAGGGGGATGCGCTTTGTTCATTTTCATGTCTGAGGTTTACAACTACTTTAATATTACATTCATCTGAGGTGAGCCCATGCAATGCAATGACATGCTGTGGGATTCTGTAGCCATTTGTGACTTTTCACACAGCTAGCGATTAGCTGCAGTGGTCGGTCGTAGCTGAATGCATTTTGTGTGTGGAAGTCGCAGGGTGTGTAATCGCTTGTGTGAATGTAACCTTAGAGTCTGAATCAAACTCTCCCATCTTTTATTCTAGCCGAATGTTGAAGAATGAGCTACTCCTATTTCTGATTAGTAGCTGTGGGTTACCTCCCCTTCATGCATCTTCTTGCCAATCAGCAGCAGTTGGAAGACATACAAGAAAGAAACAACTGTTGGATTGAGTCAGTTTATCAGCCACCAGTAAAAAAAATGACAATTCTGTCTAAGCAGACCCCCTAATAAAAATGTTTTTTGTTTTGGATAAAGTAGGGGGAGATAGGAACCTCAGTTATTTTTTTTGTTCTGCCTGTGTTCTTGTTAAAATAATGTTCTTCCCTTTCCTGCCATGGTGAAACAATTGGAAACAAAGAAATTTCAATAGGGATACAGACAGCAACAAAGCATTGCACCCTTTCCTCACTCTAATAAAAAGTGCTTTCATGGCTGTGTGTATTCCTGTTAGAGAGATTTTCTTCACCTACTGTCCCACTGCCGGAAAAGGAAGGAAATGGGGTAAATGATACCACAAACAGCAATAAATATACATTATATACTATACAGCATATCTAACTTTCTCCACTACACTCAAAACTAAAAAAAAGTTTTTAATTGGAGTTCTACCTAAAAAACGTAAATGCCAACTGATGAAAGGACACATTTCCAATGGCTACTTTCTTTTCTGTCTCTGTTTTACCATCTGCTGTTTGGCAGTTGACAGCGAGGAAGCATAAGAAGCTCTTTCACAGTGATATCCCTCCACCAATCTATGCACTCACCAGAAGGTAAACAATAGCAAGCCTTGAACTGCTGGTGTGCAGTATGATGATACTCAAGTCCGGTGTGTTGACTGTGTGGTAGGTTCCAATGGGATAAAACCCTGTGCAAAAGAAGCTCACTAAAATGGCCACAGCTCCTACCATGAGGACGTGGCAGCAATGATGTTAGCGCGTAGGCCCCTTCCGACGCATTTCGTGCAAAAACTGCAGTTCTAAGCTTGCTACTAGTTAATCTTCTAGTGAGTGCATAGATTGGTGGAGGGATATCACTGTGGAAGAGCATCTGGCAACACTTTGGGCGAAGTGTCCCCTTTTCTATGCTGAAATTTGTCTGATTTCTAGTATTTTGGCACTCCATACTCATCATTGGAGGTGTTCTTTGGATATACTGAAGAGTCCTGCTGATTTCTGACATAGGTTTATTTATTCATTTTTACTATCTGTACGTTTTTTTTTTTCACTGATTGATGATTTTTACTGCAGCTTTGTCTGCATTTACTGGCTCTATTTCACTTTTTGGACTTCTTTGCACATAATAGGACTTTAATAGTACGATTTATATTGAAGCACTGCACAAACTCTTTTTACTATTGTCACTTGGAGGTTGTATATTCACCTTTTTGTGCCAGCTGCTATATTTATTATCTAGCACTCACTTTACCTTGACTTTTACATGAAAAAATAACCGTTTTAGATTCACTCAAATTATTTACATAACATGTACATGGCAGGATTCAGGTGGTTTTCAGAATAACTATCAGACCCCTTTCACACTGAGGCGTTTTTTGCTAGAAATAGCCTCTAAATAATGCCTGAAATCCACCTCCCAATTATTTCAGTGTGTCTTTTCACACTGGGGTGGTGCGCTTGCGGGACGTTAGGAAAAGTCCTGCAAACAGCTCCTAAAACACCCTGCCCATTGAAATGAATGGGCAGTGCCTGAAAAGTCCTTCGCAAGCACGGCAACACGGGTGTTTTTAACCCCTTCTTTGGGGTTAAAAGTGCCCCCCCTAGCGGCTGAAAAGCACTGCTTAAACAGCGTTAAAGCGCCGCTAAAACAAGCGGCGCTTATGCACTAACGTTGTGAAAGGGGTCTAAGATTTTTGGCAAAGTTTTTGACTGGGGAGTAACCCAAAACCAGCTCTAGAGGAAATTGTGGAGTGACTGTTTTGCGGGTAGAGTAAGTTTAACCTTTTTGTTCTGGTAATCATTGCCTACAGTACACAAAGTGATGAGAAATTCAAAATATTAGAGTTGTCAGGTAGGTATAGGAAAATCTTCCAATGGATAAGTGGTTTGAGTGGCAACTATCCAAAAATGGAATTTCCCTCACTTCGAAGAATTTCTTCTCAATTTCAATTGAGTCTACAGGAGAAGAAGAAAAGGCAGACCTTTCCAACAGATCACAAGCAGTAAAAAAAAAAAAAAAGCAGCAAAAAAACCCCAAAGTGACAGGGTTTTCACCCTTCTACAAAAAAATATGGCATGATATACACTTGAAATTAGATTTACATGTCTCTTGAAGACTCTCACGCATATCAAAGTTATTATGGAGTGTTTTGGATACAAGCTCTTCGAACTGTGTACGGTTTTAACTATAGCCCTTGAAACTACACCCAATATTAAGTGCAATGTAGTCACTTCTCATTCTCAGTCCTCGTTTCTGAAGTTCCAAGGTTGAGAGGTATAAAACCACACTGCAGAGAGATGTAGGGAGGTAAAGACAGCACAGTAGGTGGTGCTTAAAGGGGAGTTATTAGCTATTTTTGCTTTTGTAAATAAAGATCTGCCCTTAGCTCAGGCAGTACCGACACAGTGATGCCAGCACTACCTGATGAAAACTATAAAAGGGGTGCTTCAAAGAGACCTGCCTACTAGCATGGAGCTGGCTGAGGAGTTGGATCTCCTCTGCAGGAAGTTATCTGCCTTTGAGCCAAAAGCTGCATTAAACACAGCAATAAAAGCTACCGCAGGGGGCTCATCCTGTAGGAACTGAGTGCTGCATTATAGTCTATTTTTGTCTGTAGCTGGTTCAGCTTTAAACAGCAGAGACGTTACAGAATAATTTTACTATGCAAAATATTCCCCTTTTCTCATTCATTCTCAACTTCCTGCAATGGTGCAACCATATCTCAAACCTCCTATTATTTATTAATAGAATGCATCTTATAAGATTTTGCAGTGGTAAGTATGCAGTTATAAAGGAAAACACTTACTCTGCCAATTTCTCTAAGTTTTGTTAACATTACAACAATTGTGGAGTTATTTTCCCAAAGCATCCTCCAGAAATCTTCTGTGGTTTCTGCAAGAGGTCCTTGTGTTGCAATATAGGCTTTTTGTTGTCTAGAAAATACAAAATGACATATTAGTGTTTGCACACAAATATCACACAGCTATTTTTATTTTTTTTACACTAAAAGATGCCATACCTGTATCCATCTATAAAGCTGGCATTAATATAATCTGAACCTTCCACTCCTCTGATTGGCTGCAAGCAAACTCTTGTAGTCTCATATGGCATGATATTAACAAGGCGGTTCTTAAATTTGTTGCATGGAAGATTGGCACTGATAAATCTTGAAGTGTGAGCTTTTGAATTGGCAAGGCGCTGAAATACAGAGAATAATTTGTTGTTCATTTTACCTTATAAAACAATGAAAACTTATGTAACAATACACAGACACATGGAAACATACAAAATAGGAGGCTGGACAAAAATGTATGCTAAAAAGCTTTGTCCACCCAAAGAATTTTGTAGCAGCGCTATTACTGAAATTTCTCAAATCAATGTGAAATAAATATGGAAACACGCTTATTATAGTGGTCACAAATTAAATAAATAAATGAATAAATATATAAATATATGAGCAAGGTGAGCGTGAAAAAGAAAAAATATATAAAATTAAGTGAATCAAATAAATAAATAAATAGCGTTCCGTGTCTTTAAAAATAGACTAAAGTCCACGTGTACAAGAGTGCTTGCCAATATAATCAAATGGCAAGGTTACAATAGTGGCAGTTCCATATTGATGCAAAAAACAGTTCTAAGCTGATATTCCTTGAGTGATCCGACCACCATAGACTTCACCACGTGAGGGGATCGCCCCCTTTTGGGGTTACACTCACCAGAAATATACTTTTAGTAAGCCTGTAGTTAAACCAATATGGGCCTTCTCCTCCAACATCACCAGATAAACATTTCCACCAGCGCGGTTATTAGACCAGAATCTCAGCCTTCTCATCCAGCATCCCTTGATCAAATCTCCACCAGCGCGGTTTATTCAATCATGTGTGAAAACAAATGGTGGGCCACATAGTGTAATATTGCTTAAAAGAATTTATTGAAACACTTTCCCTTTATTACATAAGATTCCCCCTAGTAAATTCTGCGTACCAAAATATAATATAAAGCGAGCATTGGATAAACGTAAGGAGGTACTGTGCCTGTATTCCTTCTACTGGGCAGGATATGGAGCCTTCAGTTCCGCTGTGTGTGATAGCGGCGTCCTTCCTGTCTGGTGTCAATGGAACGCACAGTGGACCGCAAAACGTTGTGACGTCACTTCCTGTTGACCTACGCTCTGACGCGTTTCGTCATTTTCGACTTCTAGTAGAAGTCGGAAATGACAAAACGCGTCAGAGCGTAGGTCAACAGGAAGCTACGTCACAATGTTTTGCGGTCCACTGTGCGTTCCATTGACACCAGACAGGAAGGACGCCGCTATCACACACAGCGGAACTGAAGGCTCCATATCCTGCCCAGTAGAAGGAATACAGGCACAGTACCTCTACTCTACCTCTACTAAAAGTATATTTCTGGTGAGTGTAACCCCAAAAGGGGGCGATCCCCTCGTAGTGAAGTCTATGGTGGTCGGATCACTCAAGGAATATCAGCTTAGAACAGTTTTTTGCATCAATATGGAACTGCCACTATTGTAACCTTGCCATTTGATTATATTGGCAAGCACTCTTGTACACGTGGACTTTAGTCTATTTTTAAAGACACGGAACGCTATTTATTTATTTATTTCACTTAATTTTATGTATTTTTTCTTTTTCACGCTCACCTTGCTCATATATTTATATATTTATTCATTTATTTATTTAATTTGTGACCACTATAATAAGTGTGTTTCCATATGTATTTCACATTGATTTGAGAAATTTCAGTAATAGCGCTGCTACAAAATTCTTTGGGTGGACAAAGCTTTTTAGCATACATTTTTGTCCAGCCTCCTATTTAGTACGTTTCCATGTTTCTATATCTTAAGCAGCTGCTGTAAATAATGTATGTATAAGGACTATTATACACCCACATTAAATCAAAAATAATTTTGTACATCACAGAATATTTTTACATTCATACTCATATATATACATATTTATTTATTTGATATATATACAATTTTGCACACATATATATTTATTTATTTATTTATATATTCATCTATTTCACACATTACTACTACTTGGGTATTTCAATTACTGATTATCCCACCTTTTGCAAGTAATACATCTTTGTAGCGCAGAACGGTGTTTATTTTAGGAGGGCGGGACTATTAAACATCTTCATACAATACACAGACACACATGCATACTAAAACGTCTATTATTTCAGCACTGAGTTTTTGTAAACAGTAAAATTAGAATTTTTCTACAGCTTACCTGTAAAATCCTAACTAACTGGGTTATACGCCACCTATGGCTCCTTGCACACTGGAGGTGATAAACTGCAGTTTATTGGAGTTTGGGCGTTTTTATTAAAAGCCCATAAACGCCACTCTTTGTTAGCCTAGGTGTCCATGCACACATGGATGTTTTTCAGCTTTAACCACTTGCTTACCGGGCACTTAAACCCCCCTCCTATCTAGACCAATTTTCAGCTTTCGGTGCTCTCACGCTTTGACTGACAATTACTCAGTCATGCAACACTGTACCCAAATGAATTTTTTGTCCTTTTTTTCCCACAAATAGAGCTTTCTTTTGGTGGTATTTGATCACCTCTGGGTTTTTTATTTTTTGCGCTATAAATGAAAAAAGACCGAAAATTTTGAAAAAAAACGCATTTTTCTTTGTTTCTGTGATAAAATTTAGGAAATTATTAATTTTTCTTCATAAATTTTGGCCACAATTTATACTGCTACATATCTTTGGTAAAAAATAACCCAAATTAGTTGATATTATTTGGTCTTTGTGAAAGTTACAGACTCTACAAACTGTGGTGCGAATTATACAAAATTGATCACACCTGATGTACTGGTGACCTCTCATTTCTTGTGACCTGAACAAGCCAGAAAAGTACAAATACCCCCCAAATGACCCCTTTTTTGAAAGTAGACATTCCAAGGTATTTAGTAAGAGGCATGGTGAGCTTTTTGATGTTGTCATTTTTTCCCACAATTCTTTGCAAAATGAATTATTTTTTTATTTTTTATTTTTTTCTACAAAATTGTCATTGTAATAGGTTATTTCTCTCACATGGCATGTGTATACCACAAATGACACCCCAAAATACATTCTGCTACTCCTTCTAAGTATTACGATACCACAATACCACATGTGTGGGACTTTTTCACAGCCTGGCCACTTAGAGAGGCCCAACATGAAGGGGGGGGGGGGGGGCAATCACGTGTTCTAGGAGCATAAATTACACATCTAACTTGTTGACTACCTATTACACTTTTGAAGGCCCTGGAGCACCAGGACAGTGACACGTGACACTGATGACACGTGACACTGAGGTGGCACTGATGACAGATGGTACTAATACGGGGCACTGATGACACGTGACACTGATGACAGATGGCACTAATATGTGGCACTGATGACAGATGGCACTTATACATGGCACTGATATCACGTGGCACTAATATGTGGCACTGATGAGAGATGGCACTAATACGTGGCACTGATGACAGACGGCACTAATACGTGGCACTGATGACAGACGGCACTAACACGTGGCACTGATGACACATGACACTGATGACAGATGGCACTGATACGTGGCATTGATGACAGGTGACACTGATGACAGATGGCACTAATACATGACACTGATGACAGATGGCACTAATATGTGGCACTGATGACACGTGACACTAATATGTGGCACTGATGACACGTGACACTGATATGGCACTGATGACAGATGGCACTATGTGGCACTGATGACAGATGGCACTGGCAGATGGCATTGGGGACAGATGGCATTGGGGACATATGGCACTTGCAGATGGCATTGGGGACATATGGCTCTGGCAATTGGCATTGGGGACAGATTGCAGTGGGCACAGATGGCATTTCGTTTTTTTTTTTTTGTTGACACTTACGGCGCTGCAGCCGATCATCTCCCCCTCCTCACATGCTGTCTCTGTGTGAGGAGGAGGAGCGGCGCTGAGAGATGATCTCATATGTTTGGACACGCCGATCGCGCTGTAAACGGCTGCTGTGATTGGCCGTTTACAGCGATCTGTGATTGGCTGTGTCCGAGGGACACGGCCAACACAGAATTTCCCTGCTGCGCGCTCGTGAGCGCGCACAGGGAACGAGGAATGGGGAGGCCGTCATATGACGGCCTCCCGGGAATTGACATCCACGCCGAGGCCGTCATTCGGCTACGGCCGGATGTGAAGTGGTTAAAGTGGTGTTCCCATTATAAAAAAAAATAAAAATTAAAAGTCAGCAGCTACAAATACTGCAGCTGCTGACTTTTAATAATCTGACACTTACCTGTCCGGGGGTCCAGCGATGCGGGGGAATCGAAGCCCCGCTCGTTTCCCCCTCTGTTCGGTGGCGTCGGCATTGTAACTGTGGGTGCCCGGCTGTGGCTTCACAGCCGGGCACTCACTGCTCATGCGCGAGCGGTGCCGCAATTGGCCGCGCAATCATCTGGGACTTGTCACGTGTCCCAGATGATTGACAAGAGGGAGGAGACAGAGCTAAGCCCTTCCTGCTCCGAGGGGAAGTGACGCCGAGAGCCCAGGCACTGAAGGAGGCAGACTACGAGGGACCCCCTAGAAACAGCCATTTAGAGGCGAGTAAAAAAAAATTATATATATATATTTTTATTTTTTATTTTTTTTAGGCACATTCATGATTTTTTATTTTTTTTGGGTGGAACACCACTTTAACCGCTTCCCGACCGCCTCCTGCACATATACGTCGGCAGAATGGCACGGCTAGGCAAAAGCACGTACAGGTACGTCCCCTTTAATTGCCTAGCCGTGGGGTCGCGGGCGCGACCCGGCCGGGAGCTCCGTGACCACGGCCGCGGGACCAGCGGACCCGATCGCCGCTGGTGTCACGCGATCGGGTCACAGAGCTGAAGAACGGGGAGAGGTCTGTGTAAACAAACCTCTCCCCGCGCTTTCTACTCTGCCTGTCATTGATCGGCTGTTCCCTGTCATCGGGAAAGCCGATCAAAAAAATAACACACACGTCACACACGTCACACACCATAACCCCTCCCCACCCCCTAGTGGTTAACTCTTTCACTGCCAGTGTCATTTATACAGGAATCAATGCATTTAAATAGCATTGATTGCTGTATAAATGACAATGGTCCCAAAAATGTGTCAAAAATGTCCGATGTGTCCGCCATAATGTCGCAGTCACAATAAAAATCGGTGATCACCGCCATTACTAGTAAAAAAAAAATATATTAATAAAAATTCTATAAAAAACTATCCCCTATTTTGTAAACGCTATAACTTTTGCGCAAACCAATCAATAATCGCTAATTGCGATTTTTTTTTCCAAAAATATGTAGTAGAATACGTATCGGCCTAAACTGAGGAAAAAATATGTTTTTTTATATATTTTTGGGGGATATTTATTATAGCAAAAAGTAAAAAATATTGCATTTTTTTCAAAATTGTCGCTCTACTCTTGTTTATAGCGCAAAAACTAAAAAAATCGCAGGGGCGATCAAATACCACCAAAAGAAAGCTCTATTTGTGGGAAAAAAAGGACGCCAATTCTGTTTGGGAGCCACGTCGCACGACCGCGCAATTGTCAGTTAAAGCGACGCAGTGCCGAATCGCAAAAAGGGGCCTGGTCCTTTGGCTGCAAATTGGTCCAGGGCTGAAGTGGTTAATGAGCAGTAGAGTTTATGGGCTTTTTTCTGAATGCCCAAAAATCCCTTTCAAAGTGCCGTTTTTTAACCTCAAAAAACGCCAAACGCTGATAAACGTCAATAAACGCTCAAAAAACATGGCTCACCAGCGTTTTAGATCCATTGAAAAAAAAAAATTAAAAAAAAAAAAGTTAAAAAAAAAAGCTAAAAAACGCTAATGCTGAAAAATGCTAATAAACGTGTGCATGGAGCCTATAGGTGAATGGACACTGGCAAACCAAAAAAAAAAAAAAAGTCAGGAAGTCCTCCTCTATATAACCCCTCCTACACAGGAAGTACCTCAGTTTTGTAGCAAGCAAGAAACTTCCCAGATAAGAGGGGAGGGATCTCTGTGTCACGTGCTGTACTCCAAGAAAAGGATTTTACAGGTAAGCTTTTGGAAAAAATCCTAATTTATTAATCCTACATAACGGGACACAGAGCAGCCATAATAACTAACTGGGATGTCCCCAAGCAATGCTTTTTGAGGGGAGGGAGCCCATTATGACTAAAGAAACACGATCAGAACAACAGGCTCTATATTGCTGCCTGCAGTACACTGCATCAAAAATGCAACATCCTCCTGAGTCCTAACATTCACTTGATAAAACCTAGTGAATGTATGTACCCAAGACCAAGTAGCAGCTTTGAAAATCTGAGCCATCGATGCTTGATGACGAACTGCCCATGAAGCACTCACTCTTCTGGTAGAGTGTGCCCTTACTGGAAAAGCCTTACCATTTAAACCATACGCCTGAACAATCACTTGGCAGATCCACTGAGAAATAGTTGACTTAGATGCTGCCTGTCCCATCTTGGGACGTTCTGGCAATATAAACAAAACATCAGTCTTCTGCATCTGAGCGGACATTCTAAGATAGCCCGTTCTACGTCAAGAGAATGAAATAATCGCTCTTCTGCAGACTGTGGATTCGGAAAAAAGGAAGGTAGAATAATATCCTGATTTAGATGAAAACTGGACACTACCTTGGGCAAAAATTCTGGTTGTGGCCCATTCTGGTTGGTGCAAGATCAAATAAGGTTTACAGGACAGAAACGCCAACTCTTGGCCGACGTCACTGCCACCAAGAAAACTAATTTTCTTGTTAAGAGGACTAAAGGAATCTGCCAGATAGGCTTAAAGGGCTCCTTCTGGGCCAGGCCAGAGCTACTAGGATTACCGGCTTTCTCTCTTCCCGGATCCTGCATAGTAGCCTTGGCAACAGCCAGATTGGGGGGGGGGGGGGGGGGGGGATATATCAGGAAAAACTGATCCCACAGAATTATCAGGGCATCTGCCCCTAATGATAGCAGGTCCCTGGTTCTAGACACAAAGTTGTCTAGTTTCCTGTTGAACCCGGATGCCAGCAGGTCTACATCCGGAACCCCCCATCGGCGGCAGATTGATGCAAAGATCTCGGGATTTAGGGACCACTCCCCTGGTAATATCTACTGGCAACTCAGAAAGTCTGCCGATAGGTATGGAACAAATCTTTCTGCCCAGGTCAACATGTGATCCACTTCCTTTTGGGCTGTCTGACGCCTGGTGCCCCCATGGTGATTGATATATGCCACAGCCGTGGCACTGTCCCACTGGACCCTCACAGGACATCCCTGCAGTCTGGAAGTCCAGAAGCTTAGAGCCAAGCAAGCTGCCCGAATCCCCAAAATGTTGATGGGCAAGCTCTTCTCCCTCCAGGACCACTCTCCTTGGACGGTGGCCTCCTCTAGGACTGCCCCCCATCCAGAGAGGCTGGTGTCTGTCGTCATCACCTTCCAGACAACAGATAAGAAGAACCTTCCTTTTACCAGATTCCTTGTTAACATCCACCAACTGAGACTCTGATGCACCCTCAACCGAAGAAACATGTGTCAGTCCAGAGTCTGGACAGTCTTGGACCAGACAGACAGAATGTTGCTCTGAAGTGGTCTGGAGTGGAACTGTGCATAAGGGACTGCTTTGAATGAAGATACCTTCTTCCCCAGTAGCCTCATACACAGGCGAATGTAGGAATACCTTTTCCCCTTTATGACCTGGACGAGGTTTTTCATGACTCTGACCTTCTCTGGTGGCAAGAATACCTTTGCCTTTACTGTGTATAGTATTAGCCCCAGATACTCTAGGTGCTGAACCGGCTGCAGGGCTGATTTTGACCAATTCAGAATCCAACCTAGACGCTCCAAGAATTGAACCGCCCAAGCTACCTTTCACCTCAGGTCTGGAACCGTTTGATCTATCAATAGTAGATCGTCCAGATATCCTGCAACCAATATTCCGAGATCTTAGAACTGCCAATACAGGAGCCAATATGTTTGTGAATACCCGAGGTGTCGTGGCTAACCCGAAAGGGCAGTGCCACAAACTGAAAATGTTGTTTGCCCACCGCGAATAGCAGAAACCTTTGATGGGACCTGCAGATTGGCATGTGTAGGTACGCGTCTTTGATGTCAATGGTTGCCAGAAATTCCTCCCTGTGTATGGAGGCTACCACTGAATTAATTGACTCCACGAATGACCAGAAATTGATTCAGAGCCTTGAGGTCCAGAATAAGCCTTACAACTCCATTTGGCTTTGGGATTATGAAAAGATTTGAGTAAAAACCCTCAAATCTTTTGATGATTGGAACCTCTGAAATCACTCCTTGTGACCATCTATTGCCTGAAGAAAAGACCTCTTCTTTACCGGGTCTATGGGGACGTTGGACCTTAAGAACTGAGAGGGGGGAAGCCCCCGGAATTCTATTTTGTACCCCTGAGACACGGTAGAAATAACCCACCTGTCTCGGATCACTTCTACCCAGGCATCTGAGAACCTTAATAGCCTCCCCCCCACCCACGTGAGTGGCGGCGTCCCTTCATAAGGAAGGTTTGGGGACTTATTTTAGGGAGTCTCTGGGCCCAAGGCCTGAGGCTTTCCCCTAGTACTGGACGGCTGAGGCCGTCGATACTGCCTGAGGCCATCGATACTGCCTGAAATTAGAAGTGCTGGGTATTGAAGCACTAGACATCTTGAAGGAAGGTCATCTGCTCCTCTTCTTAACTGGTAGAAGCACACTCTTACCCCCTGAAATCTTCTGCATGTATTTATCCAGGTCTTCTCCAAATATCCGCTCCCGATGAAAGGGAAAACCAGCTAGTATTCTTTTGTAGAGTACCTCTACAGCCCATCTTTTTAACCAAAGAATCCTGCGCATATGTACTGACAGCAGGACCAAGTGGGACATCTGTTGTATGGAATCCTTAAGGGTATCTACTGCATACATAAGACCCAAGGTAATTCTGCCAAATACTCCGCAGGTACCACTTGATTGGGAACAGTCTTAAGTACCTGCTTTACCTGGTCCTTTAAAGACTGACAGATACCGATAGCTGCCACTGACGGTTGTACAGCAGACCCGGCAAGAGCAAATTAAGTCTTTAATAAAGACTCCAATTTCTTATCTGCTGGATCCTTAAATACCTGGGCATTATCTTCAGGACAGGTAAGACTCTTATTCACAGAGGAAATGGCAGCGTCCACAGATGGCATGCTCCATTTTCTTATAATATTTTCCTCCATAGGGTACAAAAGTGCAAACCTCTTAGGCGGAATAAACAGCGAGCTTATCCGGGTGATCCCAGTCAGCATACATGATTTGCTCTAGCAACGGATGCAAGGGAAAAGCCTGCAAACTCTGTGGAGGCCACAGAGATCCTAAAGAAGAAAAGTAAACTTCAGAGACCATCACAGGTGGCAATTTGAAACCCGTTCGGACCATCTCCGTGAGAGACTGGATCAGCAGTCTCTGGGATTGAGAGGCTAAAAACGGTTCTTCAGAACCTGACTCCTCAGAAGTGGAGTCTGTGGCCTGACCTTCCTCCCGGTCATTCACTGCCACTTCTTCTGCCCAATCCTGTTCCAATGCAGGTGGGGGCTCAGGTGAAGGGGATCTATCCCGTTTCCTTCCCCCTTGAGAAACTGAAGCAATTTCCCCTCTACCACCCAGCTAAAGCTGATGCCAAGTCGTCCTTTGTAACATAGGTTGAGGCAGAAGCATTAGCTGTCGCTACATTGCCCGACGACCGTAATGGCTCAGACTGGCCAGTTGCCTCAGGTCTTTCAGGAGAGTTAAACAAAGCAGATGTAAGGCTAGCATCCCCCAATACCAATGGTGGTGCATTTGCACCCCTTCCTGCTGCGCCTCCCCCACTCCTCTTCTGGGAAGACATGCCTGAGACAAAAAATTTGAGGTAAAGAAAACCCCACCTTTTTGCACGTCAACCGCTCTGTAAATACTACAGCTCTTACAGGACCCGTGGTGCCCTGGTCCATCCACCCACAGTGACTCACGTACCCAGCTGACGCCGCTCTGTACCCCCTCTAGCCTGCTTACAGAAGCCTAGGGCTGGAACCCCTCCTAATATGGCCGCTTCCGCCCCTACTGCGCATATCCGGTGTGCATGCTTTGAGTTGCGTTGCATCTTAATATAGCGCGGCCCTCTACCACGAAGGGTCCCGACACGCTTACAAACACATACAGATTTTTTAAATAGATAGGATCTGATTAACCTACCGGCATGTCTTTGGAGTGTTGGAGGAAACCAAAGTACCCGGAGGAAACCCACGCAGCGACAGGGAGAACATGCAAACTCCAGGCAGATGGTGTTGTGGTCGGGATTTGAACCAGTGACCCCATTCCTGCAAGGTGCTAACCACTACACCACTGTGCTGCCACGTGCATGCTTGTAGCGTCCTGTGCATCTCTCACGCCCCTCCCACGTGCATGTCCCTCGTGCACATTCTTTCACGCCATTCCCCCACATACACGCGCCCCCTCCAACCACATAAACAGCGGCGGGACAGAGCCAACAAAGTTTAACGTTTTAATAAGTGCAAACACTTAACAGTCCCACCACAGGGTTCTGCTAAAAAGCTAGATTCCCATCTTCCCCCATCACGGCGGGTCTCTGTCTCTTGGACCTTCAAGGACCGGGTCCCCTTGAATATGGGGGCATTCCCTTGGACCTGTAAAGCACCCTGCCGGAACTCCTTTGGGATCTTTTTTCTTACCAAGGATCCAGATCCCCAGGGTCACATTACAGGCAATACCTCGTAATCTTCTTGTGTAACGAGGTTTGGGTACCATCCATTTTAGTGTATCACCGTCTGGATGGATCCAATTATATAGCCCTTTAAATCCTTCAGGATCTGTTCCAGGACCATCTTCTTAGCTAGCTCATGGAGAGCTTCTCCAAACCATGGACTATCACCTTACAAGACACTGGCAAAAAAACTGAGGTACTTCCTGTGTAGGAGAGGTGTATAACCCAGTTAGTTATTATGGCTGCTATGTGTCCTGTGATGTACGATAAAGAAAAAAATATATATATACTTCTCATTTGTTTTTTATTTTTAATTCCTTCATTACATACCTGTCTTAAAAAAAATAAAAAACAAAATGGTGCCGATAAGATAAGACATAATACGATTGGGACCTTGTAGTCCATTAACCACTTGCCTACTGGGCACTCCCCCCCCCCCCCCAATTTTCAGCTTTCAGTGCTGTCACACTTTGAATGACAATTGCGTGGTCATGCAACGCTGTACCCAAACAGCATTTTTATAATTTTTTCAAGACAGATAGAGCTTTCTTTTGGTGATATTTAATCACCACTTTGTTTTAAATTTTTTTGCTAAACAAACGAAAAAAAGCCAAAAAAATGTTGTAGTTTCTGTTATAAAATGTTGTAAATAAGTATTTTTTCTCCTTCACTGATGTGTGCTGATGAGACTGCACTGATGAGGAGGCACTAATATGCAGGCAGCACTGATCGGCAGCAATGATGGGTGGCACTGATAGATGGCACTGACAGGCATCACGGAGGGGCACTGAAAGGCATCACTGATGGGCACTAACAGGCAGCACTGGTGGGCACTGTTGGGGCTGCACTGATTATCAGGACACTGATGATCAGTGCCCTGATTGTCAGTGCAGATATCCCTGCTGAGGAATGCTGCTTACCGGCTCTCCTTTGCTCACATGCTGTCAGCCTGAGGAGAGGAATGCCAATAACCGTCATTTCCTGTTTACACTGCGATCAGCTGTGATTGGACACAGCTGATCATAAGGTAAAGAACCTACGTCATAGGCTCTTTACCAAGATCGATGATGCTATGTGAACCAGGGACACGGCACACCACGGATCGCCACGCGCTCAACGAGAATGGGAGGACATCATAAGACATTCCTCCCAGAATGAGAGTGCTCCCACCCGGCCATCATTTTACTATATAGCCGGAAACCAGTTAAGGTTATGGACATCCTTCTGACCGATAGGGGGACTTGAATAGGAAATGGGTGGGACCAATCCCAAGTTGTTCATAAAAAGTCAAGTTTTGCATATAACTTATCTCTGGGTTTACTAATCATTTCACAACGTAATCTCCATTTACACATTTTTTACCATACGTGTGTTGCCCAGGTTTGCAACAGGTTTACTGGTATCTACTATATTTACATTTACTAAATACATGAATAGGTGTTTTTACATAGAAGTCTTTCACAATTCAGGGATTATCTAAAATCTGTATTTTAGGTTATATACTGTAAGACAGTAAACATTAGAGTACTGTGCTGTGTTAGCCATTATTGCAGAAAGTTTGGAGTTTAAAGTGTAACTAAAAGGCAAAACCTATTTTTTTAGTTTTGGATGAAGTGGAGTGCACTTTATGTGCCTTCGTTAGGGAGATCCACTTTCTGTGTTCACACCTAACACGGATGCGGCTCACGGCAGGGGTCTGGTGCGTCCCTGTTCTCTGTTTCAGGAATTTTTGCCTGAATTCAAACCAGAAACGGACCCAAAGATGCACAGGACCCCTGTGCAATCCGCTCCGCAGAAGCCCGGTGATGTGTGAACCGACTCCATTGAGAGCCAGTCACAATTTCCTGTAATGCGAATTGGATGAGGGAAAACCTGCATCCAATTTGCATAAATGTGAACCCAGCCTCAGGGTTCTCTCTTTGTCCTGGTATTATTGAAAGTGAAAGTGCCAATCCATTCACTGGCTGCCACTCACCCAACAAATTAAATTCAAAATACTAATAACTACTTACAAAGCCATCCACAACTCTGCCCCAGCTACATCACCAACCTAGTCTCAAAATACCAACCTAATCATTCTCTTTTGTTCCTCCACAGACCTGCTCTCTAGTTTCTCTAGTTGTCCGCTCCTCCCACACTTGCCTCCAGGACTTCTTCCAAGCCTCTCCTATCCTATGGAATTCTCTACCCCAATCTTTCCGACTTTCCCCTACTCTGTCCACTTTTAGGCAATCCCTGAAAACCTTTCTCTTCAGCCTATTTGGCCTCCACCTAACAACTGTACTTTTACTTTCTCTATCAGCTCATCCCACACAGTTATTACCTTTTGTATCACTTGACACTTTTCACCTTAATGCTTAGAATGCATTAAGGTGAAAAAAGGCGAAGGTTTACAACCCCTTTAACCACTTTAATACCATGCACTTTCACCCCTTCCTGTCCAGGACCATTTTCAGCTTTCATCGCTGTCGCACTTTGAATGACAATTGTGCGGTCATGCAACACTGGACCCAAACTAAATTTTTATAATTTTCTTCCCAAAAATAGAGCTTTTTTTTGGTGGTATTTGATCACCTCTGGGGTTTTTATTTTTTTGCTAAACTAAAAAATACCAACATTTTTGAAAAAAAAAAAGCTTTTCTCAGTTTCTGTCATAAAATATTGTTTTTCCCTTCACCGACAGGCACTAATGAGGCAGCACTGAAGAGGTGGCACTGATGAGGAGGCACTGATATGTAGAATTGATGGGCACTGATAGGCGGCACTGACAGGCAGCACTGATTGGCACCGATAGGTGGTACTGCTTGGCACTGACAGTTGGCACTGATGGGCAGCACTGATGATGACGTACTGATGCGTTACTGACAGGTGTTCCTGCTGGGCACTGATTGGCACTGTAATGGGCACTGATTGCCACTGTTGTGGGCTCTACTTGGCACTGTGGTGGGCACTGGCAGTCTTTTATTATGGGGTCACTGCTGGGCACTTATTGGCATGTGATTGGCACATCTGAGGGGGCTGTGCTGAAAATCAATGTGCTGATTATTAGCACAGACCCCCCCTCTGACAGGGAGAGCCGCCGATCGGCTCTCCCTGTCAGCGTGAACCGAGGAATGCCGTCAACCGGCACTTCCTGGTTCTTGCGATGATCAGCTGTGATTGGTCACAGCTGATCATGTGGTAAGAAGCATCCGCTAGAGGCTTCTTATCACGATCAAAGATGCGGGGTGTCAGACTGACATGCCGCACTCGCCATGCGCCCCCACATGCGCGTGTCGGCATGTTATCCTGCTGAACATTATATGACACCCAGTCAGGATAACAGAACAACTTCCCGGACGTCAATACGCTATTAAAATAAAATAAAAGAGTTGTGCCAGGGACCTACATAAGTCTTGAGGACCCAAGTTACAAACCACATAGAATTAAATCTGGTAATATGTGATAATTGGTAAAACATATGTGAAAAATGTATAAAAAAAATGCACATAAATGTGTGATAAATAAATATCACCCACAGGTGACTATGTTCCCAAAAAATAAATGAATGCAAGAAACTGCATTAAACCTGGGACCTAAATGCCTGAGAGGGCCCAAAATACAGTGACCGCATCTAATTACTAAAATACAAACAAATATGCACATGAATAAACAATCATACATATAAATTTATAAAAGTAAAATTAAAGATAAATACCCACATTGGTAGATAAGAATCGTATAAACAATGACTTAACACAATAGTGATAAAGTGAACTCATATATAAATGAAATTGTAAAAAATGTATGAATATTGGTGAAAGTCCACAAGAATTGATAAGTGATGTATTGACACCCATGAGAAATAAAACTTTATAGTGAAAAAAAAAAAGTCCATCCGTAAAAGCGAGTCCTCTAATAATCAGCCAGATGTGATCCACCACCGATAACAGATAGAATCAACTCTTACCAGAGAGCCATGACACCCTGTTACAGAGCATCATAGAAAGCATATATTAAGGCCCCTTTCACACTGGGGCGGTTTTCAGGCGGTACAGCGCTAAAAATAGCGCCTGTACACCGCCTGAAAAAACCGGCCCCATTCACTCCAGTGTGAAAGCCGGCGGGCTTTCACACTGGAGCGGTGCGCTAGCAGGACGGTAAAAAAAGTCTTGCTAGCTGCATCTTTGGAGCGGTGTAGGAGCGGTGTATTTACCGCTCCTATACCGCTCGTTCCCATTGAAATCAATGGGAAACCGCGGGGATACCGCCCGCAAACCGCCGCTGCAGCGGCGGTTTGCGGAGGTTTTTAACCCTTTTGCGGCCGCCAGCGGGGGTTAAAACCACCCCGCTAGCGGCCGCATACCGCGGGTAAAACGAAGGTAAAGCAGCGCTAAATATAGCGCTGCTTTACCGTCGCCGCCCCGCACCGCCCCAGTGTGAAAGGGGCTTAAATCTTTCTCCCTCAGATCTCCGGACTCTATTCCTCTCTCTCACTGCACAGCTTCCGGGAATAAGCCAAATGCCCCGCAATCCTCTCTCCACCTCTCATATATCAACGCTCATCAATAAGGCACAGTTGCATTGTCTATTGTAGCAATGAACAGCAATGCTATAGAGGTGGAAGATGATAATAAAAGCCAAGACCACACACATTTTCAATATGTTCTTCTAGCAGACAAGGAGGAATCTGAACAGCTCAGCCAGACACGTCCTGGGTGATGAAGCAGCTGCTTTTCTTAACTATCAATCAAGAATGTGGGAGGGGTCAAGGCCTGTTCTCAGGTGAGATGCTGACAATATTGGAATCCTACACATGTTCTCTCCTCTTCTTGACTGATGGGTAATGTTCACCATTAATCCTTTTACTGCCAAGTCCGTATGCCGTACGGACCTACAGAAGTGCCCACAGGTGGCCAAGTCAGTACAGCGTACGGACCTCATTTCCCCCTCTCTTATAAGCCTATGGTCACATAAATGATCATAATCGTAAATCAGAATTGTTCAGCAGACTCTGCTGAACAATTTCTATAACTTTAGGACCCATAGACTTCACTTGGAATGCCTGAAAACTTGCTCTGCTCTGGTGTGAATACAAATAAAACTCTCTGTTTTTAATGTGAATTGCTAGACAGGGTCAACTTGTTTTGCAGGCTAGCTGGTAAGTGTGCTGGAAAATCTTTTTTTCATCTGTGATGTGCATTGCCCTTCCATGTGCACCTTACGCAAACAGGTTGGGGTGGTTGCCACTTTATTGTACAGTTATTTGAATTGGATGTGGGGACGCACTGGATGCCTTTAGCTGCCACTGTGTGTTTGCTGGGCGTCCCTGTGCCTTTACAGAGGGCTAAGATCCCTTCAAGCAAACCTGCCCTTAATCTATCCACTGCTATGTTTGCTCCAACTTGGGAGACCCTGAAAATGTTTGAGTTAGGACCGCAGTATACAAAGGAGCCTTTGCAAATGTGTGCAAACAAAACCCTCTGTTTTTAACCAGAACTGTTAGACAGGGTTGATTTGGATGTTTTGAAGGCTAGCTAGTAAGTGTGCTTTTGATCTGGTGTGAATGCAGCCTGAAAGATCATTCGAGTAGTGGCACAGCTTAGCAGCAGAAGCAGCATGATAAGCGTGCACGCTCCAACTAGGGACTCTGGTGAGTTCACTTAGGGAAAGCGTGGCCACACAACAGCGAAACCATTAAGCAAAAGATGAGGCTGATTGCTTGCTGTTACCACTCCTGACCATTCAAGCAATGAACAGTCTGTTGGTCGCTCTGATCAGGGAATTGGACAGCAGATAATGGCCGTGTATAATGATGGTGGACCAAACAACTAGATTATTCGGTCTTAAAAAATATATTACACATTTTATTTCAGTGCATCATATTAAAGGTAATAAAGCTTTGAAAATAATTCTGCAAAGTGATTGGCAATATGTTGAGGGTTCATAATTTGACTGCAGATAGGATTTTTTAGTCTTTTATGGGGTGCTGGAGGAGGTCCACAGTGGCTGGCAGTGGTAGCTGTGCGAGTTGGGTGTAGTGCGGAGCTCCTGGTTTAAGCTGCCATCTTTTGCTGTAGTTTTTATGTTGGGGAGACGGGTCAAACCCTTCACCAATTAACCTATACAAATTTATAATTAACAGCAACAAAACATCACACATCTCAAGATTACAGAACTGATGGGAACTTAATTTTACAGAAACAAAAATTTAAATAGAAATGTAGATTCATACATAAATTAACTTCTAAAATAAATAGGGACAGACTTTTTGTTTGACACCATGCCACTTGAATGTCTCACCTCTGACAACAAAGCTTGTTTCCCTGCAAAGAATAGGCATTTTTAAAATTTTAAAAGCACTGTTTTAATTGCAACTTGTGTGCTTATTAGGAAAATTCATTCTCTCTAATTGGCCTGACCTCACTGGGGATGATCGGTAATCCCCTTGTAAAGATGTCCTGCCACCTCCTGTTGAAGTTACAGAACAGGAAAGGAAAAAAAAAACTGATGGTGGTTTTAACCTTTACCCACTCTATCCAAAATGAGAGAAAACGTTTTGGCTTTTGATATACATTAAGCCTTTGATCATATATAAACATTTCAAAAGTACTAATTTCACTAAAATGAGAAGTGTGCTTGGCAGTCCGATCTCCTAATCAATTACTCCAATAACAGCTCTGAATATATGCTAATTATTTACATTTACAGCTCTGAATATATCTTAATCTTTGCTACTGTGTCTAAGAGTGTCAAAAAATAAAAATAAATTTAATGGTTGTATTTCATTACTTCTCTTTGTAACCCGGTGTATAAATTTGTGGGTTCCATAACAAATTTTAGAATTGTATAGTGTCTAAAGCCTCGTACGCACGATCGGATTGTTAGCCAACAGAGCATCAAACTTTTGTCCAAAGGGAGTGTGCAAGGAACTTGTCTTGCATATTAACGGCACACAATTGTTACTCAACAAACATGAGGTGGAATTTCAGCTCTTGAGCACCACCCTTTGGGCATCTTCTGCTAATGTCGTATTTGGTGAGCATTAGTTCCAAGCATGCGTGTTTGTTCTTTGGACTTTTGTGTGACAGACTTGTGTACACACGATACAGACCGTTGTCCGCCGAAAATTTACTAGCCTGTCATCCAACATTTGTTGGCAGAAAGTTGGACAACAATTGTCTTAAGGAGCGTACTAACAGTCAGATTTTAGGCAAACAGTCTGTTATCACACAATTCCCTGCCGAAAATGTGATCGTGTGTATGAGGCTTAAGGCTAGGTTTCCACTAGTGCGACTGTTCATGCGATTTGGGACTGAAAAGATGTACCCCATGATTTTCAATGAGTACCAGTGATATCTGTGCGACCAAAATTATGAGTTGTCACTATAACAGGAATAGAGGGGAAATCTATTGGGGAAACCACATTTCTCTGCAAAGTGCAACTGCCCTTGCAAAGTGAACAGCCTCTTCACCGCTAGTAAATAAATTCCACTGTCTGAATATATTTCCATTACTTCAGAGAGATTATTTTTCCCTTTTTGTTGAGTGCACAGGACAGAAGATTAAAGAAAACATCTCCAATCGGACAAAGATGGGAAAAAAATCCTGTAACCCTTCCCATACTCTATCCAAAATGTAAAAATAGAAAAGTTTGGACTTTAGAAATACTTTAATGCTGATTCAACAGGAGAAATTACTGGCAAGTTTGACTTTTAGCCCCTGTTCACACTGCTGCCAAGCACCAGTTTCAAGCGTTTTTTTCCCTTCTAGCCAGTGGCCTGCCAACGTCCTTAACAACCAGTGTATCGCTTGTTGTTAAGGAGCAGGCATGGCAAACCAGCCACCGCATCCAAAACAGATGACCCATCAGCTGTCAGCGGGGTTCCCCACTGACAGCTGAATGTAAACACAATTGCCGGCAGTAAAAATTGAGAACCCCCACCCCCCCTTACGGGTCTGGTACAGATGTTAAGGGGAACACCATGCCAAAAATGAAACAAACGAGAAAAAAAAAAAAAAAAAAGGTGTGGGGCCCCCCCCCAAATTCCATACCAGACCTAAGGGTCTGGTATGGATTTTGAGGGGAACCCCATAACCATTTTTTATCTTTAAATGGCCAAAATCCCTACCAGACCCTTATCTGAGCATGCAGCCTGTCAGGCCAGGTAAGGATGGGGGGGCAAACTGGTCGCTGACCCCCCCTAAAAAAAAGGCAGCACATAATAAAGGCCCCCACTGTTTTAAAGATCTGCTACCTCCCTCTGCTGTAAACTGTGAAAGCCTTTGTCGGGTATGAACCCTTTTTTTTTCCAGGTCTGCGTCCGGAGTTCATCATGATTTTGGGTGAATGAGTAGGGGTACTATACTACCCCATACTCATTCACATGGGGGCAGGATCCGGGGGCCCCTTGATAAAGGGGGCTTCCAGATTACGATAAGTCCCCCCTGCACCAGGGTTTTGTGGGGAAGAGGCCCTGATCAACATGGGCCTGGCATGGACTGGCCCCAAAAGGGCCTGGCATGGATTGGAGGGCCCCCCACATACAGTTTTTTTCTCAATTTTTTATTGCCGGAAATTGTTGTGTTTACATTCAGCTGTCAGCAGGGAACCCCGTGACAGCTGATGAGTGATCCATTAAGGACGCAGCTATTCACTCGCCCAATCCTTGACAAAAGCCTTATTGCTCCTGAACACTTTTGAAAACGCTTCTAAATATTAGCGTTTTTTTATCCGGCATTTTTTTGCCGTTTTTTGAGTGTCTAATGTGCATGGAGCCTTAAACAGGTTTGATTCAACTAATTCCGAACTAATTTGTGCTTCTTTGTTACATTATTGTCTATATGTTTAAGAACTAATTGGTTTGTACATGTACCAAAACATTGATTTGTACCAAAACACTGTATACATTGTATGGGTGTCAAAGAATATGTCCATGTATGTCATAAAGCTACATGCATTAATCTTGCCCTTATAGACCCTATTACAATCTGATAGTCCATGACTCTGGATAACCGGCCCTCTGGTGGGGATGAACGGGATATATGGGATGGGGTGGTCTGTTGTGTGTGTGCTTCCCCGCTTTCATTTTCCTGTCTACCTGCTCTATCTCTGATGCCCTCCCCCCAGGCTTATTTTGCCCTTTTCCAGCTGCTTCTCCCGTCTTGAATTGTCATCTTGGGGACAGACGACATACCGGGGCAGAGTTTGCATGACTAGGATGACCTACAGTGGGTTAGTATGGACACCTAAGGGCGGTGCGACTTTTAGTTAGCCCGCCCACCTCAGTCTCTGCAATTGAATGCGCAGTTGCCGCGATGACGTCATCACGCGACATGACGCCCAGACGCCATGCATTATGGGCCTTGTAGGCCCACTTGGTGTCCGTGCGCTCGCGCATGCGCAGAGGCCCATTACGTCCACTGATTGGAGGACGTCTCACCACGCCCTCCAATCTGGGAGACACTACATTAAGCCGGCACCGGCACTCATTAGAGTACCAGACGTTGGAGGCACCTGAAGTGGCTACACCTCTCTTGAACAGTAAGTTCCTCTATAGTATAATTGACCAATTCCTACTTGTTTTCTTGCATACTTATCTGCTGCTCCCCAAATTTATTTACCACCCTCATTGTTCCTAGGGGACAAATTTTGTCTACGTTTACCAACTATAAATTGTATTGGAACAAATACTGCTAACCAGTCCCTTATTGCATACCAGCGTATTTCTATGCAGGTATGTTGCCTTTCACCCCAGTTATATTTTAATGACCATTAAACCTTTGTCAAATGATCTATGCTAAGATTCCAATGTTAACCATTTACAGGTGCCTCCTTACCATCCATATCTAATTTTCGTCCGAGTCCATCCATTTTTAGCCTCCTTTTCTAAACTAATTAAAGTAAGTATTGAGACTTCAGTCCTTTTCACAGTGATATGCCATACACTTGTGGTTTATTTTTTCCACAATTGGGCAACACTGCGCTTAACTTTTTCCTTTTCAAATAATGATTAGCTTAAATATATGCAATCTAATGATGACACTTATTGCTAGGTCTAGTATGTCTCCTGCTACCCACTGAAAGGCGTCCATCAGGCGACCCCGTCTTGGTTTTTGCCGATCTCCATTTCTCATACCATCTGCAAGTGATTTCCGGGTAAGCTGGGGTTGGGTACCTGAGGTAGTCCATTCCATCTCTGTTTGGACAGGCTGGATAGATAAATGGATGCACTCCCACTCTCCTCCTCACCTCCTCTCCCGTTTCCCCTACCCAGAGTGTGAAATGCCCAGATCTATGTACTATCAGTAACTGTTGTTATTTTCTTTATATACAGTGGTGTGAAAAAGTGTTTGCCCCCTTCCTCATTTCCTGTTCCTTTGCATGTTTGTCACACTTAAGTGTTTCGGAACATCAAACCAATTTAAACAATAGTCAAGGACAACACAAGTAAACACAAAATGCAATTTGTAAATGAAGGTGTTTATTATTAAAGGTGAAAAAAAATCCAAACCATCATGGCCCTGTGTGAAAAAGTGATTGCCCCCCTTGTTAAAACATACTATAACTGTGGTTGTCCACACCTGAGTTCAATTTCTCTAGCCACACCCAGGCCTGATTATTACCACACCTGTTCACAATCAAGGCATCACTTAAATAGGAGCTGCTTGACACAGTAAGGTCCACCAGAAGATCCTTAAAAGCTACACATCATGCCGAGACCCAAAGAAATTCAGGAACAATTAAGAAAGAAAGTAATTGAGATCTATCAGTCTGGAAAGGGTTATAAAGCCACTTCCAAAGCTTTGGGAATCCAGCGAACCACAGTGAGAGCCATTATCCACAAATGGCGAAGACATGGAACAGTGGTGAACCTTCCCAGGAGTGGCCGGCCGCCCAAAATTACCCCAAGAGCGCAGCGACGACTCATCCAAGAGGTCACAAAAGACCCCACAACAACGTCCAAGGAACTGCAGGCCTCACTTGCCTCAGTTAAGGTCAGCGTTCATGCCAGACTGGGCAAAAATGGCCTGCATGGCAGAGTTCCAAGGAGAAAACCCACTGCTGAGCAAAAAGAACATCAAAGCTCGTCTCAATTTCTCCACAACACATCTTGATGATCCCCAAGACTTTTGGGACAACATTCTGTGGACCGATGAGACAAAAGTGGAACTCTTTGGAAGGTGTGTGTTCAAGTATATCTGGCGTAGAAGGAACACTGCATTTCAGAAAAAGAACATTATACCAACAGTAAAATATGGTGGTGGTAGTGTGATGGTCTGGGGCTGTTTTGCTGCTTCAGGACCTGGAAGACTTGCCGTGATAAAAGGAACTATGAATTCTGCTGTCTACCAAGAGATCCTGAAGGAGAATGTCCGACCATCTGTTCGTGTACTCAAGCTGAAACGAACTTGGGTTCTGCAGCAGGACAATGATCCTAAACACACCAGCAAGTCCACCACCGAATGGCTGAAGAAAAACAAAATGAAGACTTTGGAGTGGCCTAGCCAAAGTCCTGACCTGAATCCTATTGAGATGTTGTGGTATGACCTTAAAAAGGCCGTTCATGCTCGAAAACCCTCTAATGTAACTGAATTAGGACAATTCTGCAAAGATGAGTGGGCCAAAATTCCTCCAGGACGCTGTAAAAGCCTCATTGCACGTTATCGCAAACGCTTGGTTGCAGTTGTTGCTGCTAAGGGTGGCCCAACCAGTTATTAGGTTTGGGGGGCAATCACTTTTCACACAGGGCCATGATGGTTTGGATTTTTTTTCACCTTTTAATAATAAACACCTTCATTTACAAATTGCATTTTGTGTTTACTTGTGTTGTCCTTGACTATTGTTTAAATTGGTTTGATGTTCCGAAACACTTAAGTGTGACAAACATGCAAAGGAACAGGAAATGAGGAAGGGGGCAAACACTTTTTCACACCACTGTAGATATAACCCCTTGCATAGCAGGCCAGCCCTGAGGAAGCCATCTTTATGGCGAAACATGTCGGATATTAAAATGGCCTGCATTACCTATTTCAGGTTTTCTTATACAACATAATTGAATGATGCACTGTTGCTATTTACTATTTAATTACTATTATCTACTCCCTTCCTACATTTGACTACAAAAGGGATGAGGTGCTGTATAACGTTGTGGATCCTCTCTGCCATTTATGCACAGGTTTGATTCAATGATCCTTCTAAGATCATAATTCATCATATTTCAGACAATTTCTTGACGTGGTTTGTACAATGTAACTTAGGGCTAAATAAAGGAATTACAAAAAAAAAACATCATACGTCAACATTGCAACAAGGAAGGTTTTGGGTGTTAGCGTGCAGTGATTTTTTTTCTCATCAATCCATGAACTGTTGTCTCAGAAACATTGGTGTTCTGCAAATCTGAGATGTGAAGCAATGTAGAAGGTTGTTGTTTGTTAAATAATACTTTTTTTTATTATTATGACTTGGACAAATATTAGACAACATTAAAATCCTTGAGAGTTTACATAATTTTTCTTCCAACTGTAATGCTGGGGTAATTGGGAGTTTGTGGGTTTTAAAGTGTGATTAATGGTGGGTTGCAATATAACCCATGGAAGCCCATTGGTGAAGAATACTGTTGATTATAGAGAAGATGTAAATACTATTATTATTTTTATTATACATGGTTTACTGTATATAGAGCCAACAGTTTGTATAGCACTTTTACAATAAAAGAGAGACAGTACAGTTGAAATACAATTATTATACATTTCAAGACAAGTGATTTAGTACAGCCCTGCCCATGACAGCTTACAACCTAAAAGGGAGGGTTGAGTGGAATAAAGTATGATATTTGTGTTTGGATGAGTTGATGAATCAAGTTCAGTTATTGGGCAGAAGAAGGATAGTCCCTGAATAGAGGAGTTTGGTGCTTTTAAAGTATAATTAATACACAATTATTTTCAATAATGGGGAGTATTTTTTTCACTGTGTCTGTGTATAGCTGTGTGCGCGCAGCTCATCGTACTGGGGTGAATAGGCAGGTTAACAACTTTAATGCAAAAGAGACAAAGCATGCATCTTCTGCATTAAAAGTCCTGCCTCTTAGCCCTTTTTTTTTATTTTACAGTTCTACTTTAAAGGAAAACATCAGTGATCACATCACTGCATGGCTGCAATATGAGGATTTAAATAACCAAGTAATTAAGAAAGCTTTCCAGTTGCATGGCATTTTAATATATATATTCCGTGCAGTTCTTACCTTGAACTCTAGCTCCATGCCTGTAACATGTTCTCCAACCTCAATCTGAGCTAACTTCTGAATATATGTATACAGATTTCTTGCTGGGACTTCTGTGTTCCCACATGCCACAGCTTCAAACAAGGCATCATGGATAAAGCTGTACTGATCTTCTGTCTGTACCATGTAATTTCTCTGTGAGCGCATTAGTGTCACGTGCCCATAAATATCTACAGTTTTTTCATGTTTTATTCTTTCTAGCATTGCATCAATTACTATAAAACACCCAGTTCGCCCAACTCCAGCACTAGAAAAAAAAAAGATCCAACAGTTAATATTGAAGATGAGCAAGGTCAGGTTCACAATGGAATATCATTTTATACTCTTCTGCATGAATCCTGTTATGGGTTACTCATTAAGACATGCACAGCTTAGATAGACATTACATTTTTTCGTTTTTAGGAATATTTGTAAAAAACCTTCAATACTCTGCTCACATATTTAACAATACAAACATTGTTGTGAGTGGATTAAATGAGGTATGCTCTAACATCTTACAATTTGTGTTTTCTAACTTTCCAAAATTGAGCTAGAGCTTTTGTTTTGAGTTTCCCTGTACCAAAACTGTTGCAAAGCATCATTCACAATTCTAAACTGCCATGGTGTGGCCAGTAGACCTGCAAATACCTGTGGCTAAGATCCTAAGTATTCTAATAAGCGGTGGCTGCTCAGCTTTACAACTGATAGTCAAGCTGAAAAGAGATGAAGCTGTCTGCAGCTATAAAAATGTATACACATATATAATTGTTGTAACCTGCAATTTGAGACAGATGTCCACCCTTGGATGCCAATACATTTTTGTCTAAGTGTGGACATTTGTTCCTAACTGCAAGTAATTGCTGGATGAGTGGATACATGTTACAACCACAGACAGCTTCAGTTCCTTTCAGCCTGTTATTCAGTTATACAGCCTAAGCAGCCATTGTTGTTTGGAACACCTTGGATCTTTGCTGCTGGTATCTGTAGGTATACTTGCTCCATCATGACAGTTTATGACATGTGAATGAAGCATAAGAGGCTGAGCTTGCAAAGCTTGTGTTTTTTTCCCAACCCATCCAACAAGTAAGGCTACATTTAGATGGTGGAATTTTTGCAATAATTAGTCGATTCTTAAAACAAAACAACAGAATCCTGCGAGCCTTAAAGCACCCCCTACAAATCTGCCACTATCAAGCTGCAAACGTTAAACACGTCTCATACGTTTGTGCACATTAAAAACAAAATTAAATATACGCTTCACTGAAATGGCTATGCACTAGATAATCTGTATCTTAATCTATAGTTATAGATTCACAAGAATATAATAATGTGCATAAAATAGTAAACATACAACTGGTGTAAAGTGCAAGTGCTAAATATAGCAAAACAAATAAATGTGAACAAAATCTGTAAACGCACAACTAAAACGCACAAATAAATATAAAGTGCACAAGTGCCAAAAAAACTCTGTGAGGTTATATGGACCCCTTAGAGTTACAAGGTGCCATGCACAATAACACACCAGGAAATAAAATATCAATAATAATATTAGATTAAAAAAAGTGCTAAATGCATACATATATGTGATAGCAAACATGTATAAATAAAAGATTTATAAAAAAAGGTGCAAGTGCATAAACCATACAAGTGTCTATATTATTACAAAACAGTTCTTTGTTGCAGCCTGTCTTGGGCTGTCATAAGAAACACAAAATGTTGATTGATGTGAGACTAGATGTGCAGGTGACGTGATCTCTGGTGATCATACTATTGACATGCTTGTTACATCCAACCATGGCTCTGAATCATGCATAGGTGAAATTCGGGAACCCCTTATGGTAATAAGCTCACCTCAGAGCATGTGACCAGCTTTTACACTAAGGCTCGGTTCACACTACCGCGACTTGGGATCTGACTTGTCAGACCTCAAGTCGCCCCAAGTCGCTTGACATTAGGAATTACATTATAATCAATGAGAGCCATCTTAATGTATACTACTGAAGTCGCTCCGACTTCAGAAAAGGTTCCTGTACTACTTCAAGGCGACTTCTAGGTGACTTGTACTCATAGATTTCAATGGAAGTCGCCTCCAAGTCGGATCTCCATCTATATTGAAGCGACTTTACAGGAAAATAAATTTGTTTACTCAGGCAAACCCCACCCTCCCAGAGAGCTGATTATTCTGTGATTGGCCACAGCCAAAGTCGCCTGGCCTGGGGGCAACTTGAAGTTGTGTTGTAAATAACTCAAAGTCACGTTGAAGTTGCTTCCAAGTCACGTTGAAGTTGCTTCCAAGTTGCCTTGCTAAGTCGCGCTGTAAGTCGTGTTGCCCCAGTGTGAACCGACACTGAGTCAAAACATGCATATGAACCACTATAGGGTTCTCAGCTGTTTCACTGGATCAGTAGTATCCTCAATGCAATGATCTCAGAGGCGCAAGAAAAAAGGAAAAAGACTAATAGTGCAATACCGCTTTTCAAAATGTAATAGACAAGTTAAAAACCATTCCCCCGCCGGGGTACTCACATGTATAAGGTGCGTCAGTGCACCATACTTCATAAGGCTCAATAAAATACTGTAAACAGTATAGGTATGGTTTGTATCTCTATCCTGGCCCCTCACCTACGCGTGTCGATACTCAGGGTGTGGCATATCTTCCTTGCCCCAAACTCCCTGAGGAAGATACGCCATACCCTGAGTATCGACACGCGTAGGGGAGGGGCCAGGGCGGAGCGAGAGACAGTACACCTGCCTAGAGGAGATACAAACCATACCTATACTGTTTACAGTATTTTATTGAGCCTTATGAAGTACAGTGCACTGACGCACCTTATACATGTGAGTACCCCGACGGGGAATGTTTTTTTAACTTGTCTATTACAAACGGTATTGCACTATTAGTCTTTTTCCTTTTTTCATGCGCCTCTGAGATCATTGCATTGAGGATACTACTAATCCAGTGAAACAGCTGAGAACCCTATAGTGGTTCATATGCGTGTTTTGACTCAGTGTAAAAGCTGTTCACACGCTCAGAGGTGAGCTTATTACCATAAGGGGTTCCCGGATTTCACCTATGCATGATTCAGAGCCACGGTTGGATGTAACAAGCATGTCAATAGTATGATCACCGGAGATCACGTCACCTGCATCTAGTCTCACATCAATCAACATTTTGTGTTTCTTATCACAGCCCAAGACAGGCTGCCACAAAGAAATGTTTTGTAATAACACTTGTATGGTTTATGCACTTGCACCTTTTGTTTAATAAATCTTTTATTTATACATGTTTTCTATCACATATGTATGCATTTAGCACTTTTTTTTGTCTAATATTATTATTATTATTGATAATTTATTTCCTGGTATGTTATTGTGCATGGCACCTTGTAACTCTAAGGGGTCCATATAACCTCACAGAGTTTTTTTGGCACAATTGGCACTTTGTGCGTTTTAGTTGTGTGTTTACAGATTGTGTGCACATTATTTGTTTTGCTATATTTTGCACTTGCACTTTACACCAGTTGCATGTTTACTATTTTATGCACATTATTATATTCTTGTGGATCTATAACTATAGATTAAGATACAGATTATGTAGTGCATAGCCATTCCAGCGCAGCGTATATTTCATTTTGTTTTTAATTAGTCGATTCTTGCCAGCGGTTGTAAACTGACAGTAGTTACATGCAGATAGATATTTTAACCAATCCAGGATGTAGCCTGTGTATGCCAGGGTCAGTGTTTCTGCTGAGTTTTGGCTGCACACAAACTGGTTGCAGCTAATCTCCCAGTTTGTTTCCAGCCATAGTACAGAGTGTTATTGTGTTTACAGGTTGCATTTAGCTGCCTCTGAACGCAGCAAACTAGCCACAGATATTTGGCCATCTGAATGTAGCCTAAAAAATATCTGTAAAAATGTAATGGAAATTCTCTGGTCTAAACAGTATATGTGGTCAAGATAGTCAGCTTAAGGCCCCTATACCTGCAATGAACAATGATTGGTCCTGCATCAGGAGGATTACATGTTTTTACTCTTCTGAGGAATGCAAGGAATGGAGTTGGATACTCAGGAACTCCATGGTCTGGCCAGGCTGTAAATTGGAATTGTCGGACCTCTCTCTTTTCAGTTGATCCATTCTGCAGGAACAAAATATTCTTGTAACGGCTTGTTAAAATTTTTTAAAAGTGATCGCTTTACTTGCATTCAAATGTGTATAAAATGTGAAGTGCTAAAAAATTTAATAAAAAGTAAAAAAAAATCATAAACTGTGTTTTTTTAAAATGCAAACGATCTTCAAATCCTCCCAAATGTCTCACTCACCAGAAATCCTGGCTGCTCACTTAAGTGCAGCAATAACGGGTCACTCACAAAACAGTGTGAGACATGTGAACACCAGTGAGAGCTGTCACCACACAAACTGCCACCCACATGTAGTGGGCACTCACCGTTATATATGCTGGCCAAACGTCAAGCAGCAATAAGGCTATTGTGAATTAACCATGCAGGTGTCACCGAGAACCTTTCAATCACAATATAGGTGTCACAGGGATCCTTCCGACAGCAATACAGGTGTACAGGGATCCGTCCAACAGTAATGCAGGTCATGCTAGTACAGTATCCTTCCAATATTCTCTGGGGAGCACAGAGGCTCTCATACATCACATGTAAATCATAGACAAAAGGTGCCATATAGTGTAGTATTTATTAAAAAAAAACTATCAATGTCCAATGCAGTAAGAGCCTCAAAAAAAACAAAAAAAAAACATGCTCCTCAAAGTGACTATGGACTAACTTGTCCTTATTAGGTAATTTGTGGAGGATTACCAATGTATTTATTAAGAATGCGATCACCCGTCAGAAGATGCCAATGTCTACCACTAGCCTGTCATATACATTCATGGTTACTCAAGTACGTTGTTATTACTCTTAAGGCCCATACACACAATCAGACTTTGTACAAACTTTCCCGTGGATACAAAGGGCGTCAGTCGTGAACTTGTATTGCATACACACGGCAGGACTTTTTCAGCCAACTGTCACCAAATCACGTGGTTTTTCTGCTCTTTACCGCCACCTTTGGTCAACTTCTGTATTGTTGTCTGATCTTTTGCATTGGTTCTGAGCATGCGTGTTTGTACTTTGTACAAAAGTCCTATGGTTTTCTGTACACATGATCGGACTTTGCTCTATTGCACTTTTGTTGCTGGAAAGTTTGTCCGTTCGCACAGCCAACAAAAGTCAGATGAAAACCGAAAAAGTTTGTCCGATGGAGCATACACACGGCCGGATGTTGCCTTAAAACAGCTAATTTGCATGTTTGTTGTCAAAAAGTCTGATCGCGTGTATGGGCCTTTACAGTATCCAATTGTTGTTCCTTTTGCCTCTTTCTACCAAACAGCAAATCCTTCCTATCCTTCTCAAGAGCCTTCTTGAAGGCTTTTTTAAGGCTCGTCCTACTATATCCTATCTGGGTTAGCTTAGATCTCAACAGGTTGGATTCTAATCTGAACGATTCCTCTGTAGAGCAGTTCCGCCTAAGACGCAGATACTGCGAATAAGGAATGCTTCTAATCAGTGGTACGGGGTGGGAACTAGCCACGTGGATTATGGTGTTCCCAGCAGTTACCTTTCTAAACAGTGAGGTATTTATTGTTCCATCATCCTGCTTTAAAATAGCCAAGTCCAAAAATGCCAAAGACCTTTTATCACATTCCATGGTGAACTTGAGATTGAAACTGTTCTCAGCCAGCCTGCTCATGAACATCTCCAACTCCTTAATACTTGCGTTCCATACCATAAAAATATCATCGATGTATCTCTGCCAACAAATTATGTTGGCCAGATATATCGATAAGCAATCATCTGAAAACAAAATACGCTCCCACCCCCCCAGGTACAGGTTGGCGTACGATGGGACACAACAGGTCCCCATCGCCACCCCCTGCACCTGGAGGTAGTGGGAGCCATCAAATGAAGACATTCTTGGTCAGAATGTGTCATAATATCTGTATAACAAAAGCATTATACGGTCTGGCTGATACATCACGTTAACGCGATTTCAGCCTGCTTAGACGCCCACATCGCTGGCTACACAGGCTATAAAGTGCACTCTTTTGCAGGTGCACACAGCCTATGGAGGGACACAGAGCAGACAGGCGCATGCGAGTGTGGGACACAGGTATTCCCTGGCAGCAGTTACTTAAGCACCAGACTTGGTCTTGGTAGCAGCGGCAGTTGCTGAACTACACAGCAGTCAGTGCTTTTTTGTTGCTTGGCACTATAGGCAGAAGAGGTACAAATACCCCAAAAAATGGGGGCTCAAAGGGATCCCCCTCAGGCTCTGAGGACCCCCACAGGTCCTCAGAGGCCAGGGTGAGCCGTCGGGGTCAGGGGCTGCATCTGCTTCTGGCACTTCAGCCCCTGTATACATTACGCAGGAGGTTTTTTTCCTCAACCATAAATGGGCTAGAGTAAAGATTAGTGGCCTTAATCGCATCTTCACTCAGTGGAAGAAAACACACTAGGTCCCCCTCTGCCACCCAGGACCCTCAAGCAGAGGAACACTGGGAAAGGAGAGGAATCCCCCTCAGAGGATCAGGATAAGACTGATGATTCCTCTTCTGAGGAATCAAGTGGAGAAGGGCCCTCTTCAGCTTCTCAAGATGAGAAGGTGTTGCTGCAAATTCTTGCTGGTTTAGTCCGCTCCACATTTAAGTTGTCCGTATCTGAGTCAGTTAAAGAACCCTCCTCTTGTTTGAAAACTTTTTAGGAGGGAAAAAAATGTTTAACACTTTATCCTATGGAGGAAAATTTTACTAAGATGTGGGGTATACCTCCGTTTATCATGGTAGTTCCCACGCAAGAGCAGGGATTGGGGTTTTATTCAAACCTTTTCACGGTACCAAAGCCAAATGGAGATGCCAGACCCATTCTAGATCTCAAGGATCTAAACCGATTCCTAAAAGTACAGTCCTTTCGCATGGAATCGATCCGATTGGTAGTCTCCATCCTACAAGGAGGAGAACTTCTGGCGTCAATAGACATCAAGGATGCGTACCTGCATGTACCTATTTTCCCTCCCAATGTTGAGGGCATGTGGCCTGGTATGGTTCAGGAGGGGGGTGCGCTTTCTCGTCCCCTCCTCTTTCCCTGCGGCCTGCCAGGTTGCGTGCTCGGATAAGGGTCTGGTATGGATTTTGAGGGGGACCCACACGCCATTCTTTTTTTTTGGGCGCGGGGTTCCCCTTAAAATCCATACCAGACCTGAAGGGCCTGGTATGGATTTTGAGGGGGACCTCCACGCCATTTTTTTTGGCGCGGAGTTCCCCTTAATATCCATACCAGGCCCGGTATGCTGTTGGAGGGGAACCCATGCCATTTTTTTTTTTAATTAAAGTCGCCTGGCCTGGGGGGTGACTTAAAGTCATGTTGTAAATCGCCCCAAGTCATGTTGTAAGTCGCCCCAAGTCATGTTGTAAAGTCGCCCCAAGTCGTGTTTTAAGACAGCCCAAGTCGCGCTGGAAGTCGTGTTGCCCTTGTGTGAATGGACTGTTAATGATAACGGAGTGTGCTATTATCAATGTTATACTATTAGCTTATACGTGCTCCGGTTCATACGCTCAATTAATAATTTATTTGGCGCACTAATTTAAGGTCTGAACCGGCGCAGCGCATTCATCTTAGTAAATGACCCCCTCTGTGTCCCGTGATGTACATCTAAAGAAAAGGATTTTACAGGTAAGCTGTTATAAAAATCCTATTATATAGCAGTCTTAGCAAGGCCGTAGTGTCCTGTAAATAGGACAGAAGTGAAACAACATGTGGTCGGAGAAACACGCAAACCAAGCGGCGTTGGAGATGTTCATTAGCAGGCTGGCTGAGAACAGTTTTAATCTCAAGTTCACCATGGAATGTGATAAAAGGTCTTTGGCATTTTTGGACGTGACTATTTTAAAGCAGGATGATGGAACAATAAATACCTCACTGTTTAGAAAGGTAACTGCTGGAAACACCATAATCCACGCGGCTAGTTCCCACCCCTTACCACTGATTAGAAGCATTCCTTATTCGCACTATCTGCATCTTAGGTGGAACTGCTCTACAGGGGAATCCTTCAGATTAGAATCCAACCTGTTATGATCTAGGCTAACCCAGAGAGGATATAGTAGGACGTTCCTTAAAAAAGCCTTCAAGAAGGCTCTTGAGAAGGATAGGAAGGATTTGCTGTTTGGTAGAAAGAGACAAAAGAAACAACAATTGGATACTGTAAGAGTAATAACAACTTACTCGAGTAACCATGAGGCTGCATTCACACCTGAGCGTAGCTTTTCAGGCAGAAAATCGCGCGAATTGCTGCGTTTTTTACCGCGATTCGCTGCGTTTTTTTACCGCGTTTTGCCGCAAATTTTGTGCATAGCAAAAGGTCACTAATGTAAAAAGAATAAAAACGCCCAAATCTGCCCGATTCGCGCGACAAAAAAGGGTCCGGAACTTGTTTGAGCTTCAGGCGTAGGGCTTCAGGCGTTTTGGAGTGGAGATGTGAACCATCTCCATAGAGAATAATGTATTTTTTCCCCTCTAGCGTTTTGTAGCTTCAGGCTTCAAGCTACAAAACGCTCAGGTGTGAATGCAGCCTGAATGTATACGACAGGCTATTGGTAGACATTGGCATCTTCTGACGGGTGATCGCATTCTTAAAGCGGTTCTGCACCCATTTCATTTAGTAAATCTCTTTGCCTTCCAAATCAGGCAAAGAGTACTAAATGAAATGTTTTTTTTTTTTTACTTACCTTGTAATTGAAGACTTCCGGTCTTCTCTCTCTGCGGCGGCGGGCGGGGTCTCTGCGTCGATCGTCGTCACGCCGCACTGTCTCCTGGGATCTGGTGTCATTGATCCCAGGAGTCAGTGCGGGCATCTTCCGAAATCTCGCGAGATTTCGGCCACATCTTCCGAAATCTCCCGAGATTTCGGCCACATCTGCCGAAATCTCGTGAGATGTCGGCAGATGTGCCGTTACTGCGCACGCGCGAGTAACGGCGGTGCATGCTGGGCCATCTAAAGTTCCTGTGGGTGTTTCACATGCCCACAGGCAAGATGGCCCCCAGCACAAAAGAAGAAGACGAGGAACTTCATCGGACGAAAACCGGCGGCGATCGAGATGGAAGATGGAACAGGTGAGTCCCCCAATAAAGGTAAGCATCCTTTTTATTCCGTCACAAAAAAAAAAAAAAATTTTTACAGAGTGCATAACCGCTTTAATAAATACATTGGTAATTCTCCACAAATTACCTATAAGAAATGTCGATCCCTAAAGGACAAGTTAGTCCATAGTCACTTTGAGGAGTATGTGGACAGCCTGGAAGGAAGACAGGGGATGCATAAACATAACCACTGTGAGTACTGTGATTGGATACTGGAGGGTTCCTCATATACCTTACCAACTGGAGAAATTTACAACATGAAATGTTATGCCGATTGTCAAACAAGGGCGTTGTGTATATAGTATTCTGTAAATGTGGTTTGTTTTACATCGGTAAGACCTTCAGAAATTTCTGGAGGCGAATGTACATATACTATATTAGAAAAAATGTATACAAAAATAGAATGAACTATGCCTACTGTGATTGCGTGTGAAGTGTACCTAAATTTAGACTGTGAGTGCTTTCTAACCTCTAAGCAAACATGTAACAAAATAAAAAAGTCACTAAAAGGAAGTGACCAGGAAAAATATACCTTTTTAATAATTTTTTAATAAAAGTATTAATTATAGACATTCAGTGTTTTGCTTTTCAGAGAGCCTCACTGCCTGGTCACTTCCTTTTAGTGACTTTTTTCTTTTGTTATATATTAGAAAAAATACACACCCATTGGGCGACATGTTGCGTTGAACCATAAAAATGATACTCCGATGGTCTGTTTCACAGTTCTTGAGAAGATCCACGTGGTGGAAATATTGACCAAAAACTGCTTCAGCGCAAAGCAAAATGGATCTTTAAGTTAAATGCTGTACGAGCACCAGGCTTAAAGCGGAAGTAAACCCATCGATTTAACAGTCTAAAAAAAAAAGGCAAGCCGTGAATGCTAACTGCACATTGGCTGTGCTCTCAACCAAACAGTCAAACCATCCAATGGCTGGTGTCATAACGGATCACATGTGCAGCACTGTGGCAGTTGAAGATTAAACAGAGGCAAAGATGGCAGCTTCCTTGGCTGAAAACGATAGGTGGGTTTACTTCCACTTTAAATGATTGCTTCAGGCCGTTTCTATGACATTAACAAGAGTAGATTGAGTACCATTAGTATGATCTTGTTTCTCTCTAATATGTATGCTCCTGTGTTTATTTCCGTATGTTTGTATGCTGAACCGAAGATAATGTATATATTGTACATAATAAATCTTTTTTTAATGCAAGGAGAATTTTGGAGAAATAGATGATTTTAAGTGATTTTTAATGGTTAAATGGATGAAGGACATGCATTTTAATAGTAAACAATCATAATAAACTTTGAATTAACTGCTCCTTTGCCTTTATCAGTTTTCTTATGGGGTTGGATTGATGGTACAGTTTGGTAAAAATGCGGGAATATGACCACTGTAGGTTTGGTATAGTAGGTCTTCATTTGGGGGCTAGGCAACTAATTATGCTTCCTGACCCGACCATGGTGGTGGAGTTGAGGTGGAGGCGCTTGGGGGACCCCTACCATTCTTCCCCTTTTTTTTCCTTCTGGTTAGAGTGGGGTACCCTTATTATGGTGGGGACATACTAAAGATTAGTTAGGCTCTATCAGCTTACAATAGTTAGCGTAAGCAGGGTAGATGTAGGTGCGGCTTTGATTGCGATATGGTACGATGGTGGTTCCATCGGCGCATGCGCGTGGTTTCGGTTTTGTTTCTGTTATTGCGGGAAGGAGTGTGCTTGACGGCGTACCTATGGGCGGCGTTAATCAGGGATTTCAATCTCCAGTTAAGACAGTCCCAGCTGTAGCAACTATGGGTAATCAATTTGCATGCAGTTTTTTGGTGCCAAGCTGACTATTTAGTCAGCGTTGGCAGTGGGACTGGGTAAGCGGTGTCTTTCCTTCTGTGGAGGTATATGAATGGTAAGCATGCTTCAGGAGATGTTACCAACATTTATGGATTTGGATGGATACAAGTCTACTCTGATGGCGATATTACATACTGAGCCCATTGTTTGCTTTTTCTCTTATCTGGAAGTATCGCTGGCAGGTGTGATTTTTTTAAAATTTTGACTGCTCTTTTGCTACACACACCCGCACCAGCTATCGTCTATCCCTTGAATTAGACTGGGTCTGTTCATATGGCGGATTCTTTTGGTGGAAGTAATTAGTTTAAAAATATTTACAGGTACAAAGATGTCTGTTTTTCCTTTTTTGATATCTGGTAATATATATTCTATTGTCTAATTTGAGCTACTTTTTGTAAATTGTTTAGGTGATAAAGAAAACGTTATCCTTTATACAGCGACTGGAGCTTTTTTATGTAAGTGTGACTGTTTTTTACTGGGAGGATTAATGTATTATTTAATCAATGTATTGTATATCTTTATGATATACAATATATGATCATTCTTAATATTGTCTATTTTCTCCCAGGTCTCCAAGTTAAGGTTCTTCTGTTGCAAGTCATTAAGTAGATTGGTTCTGAAGAAGGTAATAAGTGAAACGCGTCAACCATCTTTCTGACTCTGTTTGTAACTATTATTGTTGAACCTTAAAAACAACTTTAATGATTTTATTATGTTTTCTATGAATTACATTTTGTAAAATATTTTTTCTTTTAAAATAATTAATCTTTATACTCCTCTTTGGTACCGTGATAGTCCATCATGTTGGTTCTTTGTTTGTGTATATTCTATATAGGATGAGGTACCCCCACAGCCTAATTGTTCATTTTTTCATATATTACTAACTGCGATAAATGTATCAATAACATCAGACTCCATTATTTAAAATATCCATCATACTCCAAAGTCATGATCAGGGGCCGGCTGAAAAACCTCCAGAAACATTAAAAGTGATATTACTCATCTTACATATTTATTAACCGCTTTCCGACCGCCTCATGCAGATATACTGTGGCAGAAGGGCTCGTACAGGCAAACTAACGTACCTGTATGTGGCCCTTTAAGAGCACGCGCCCGCGGCAAGCTCCGTGAGTCGGGTTGCGGGTTCCGTGGACTCGAACGCTGTGGGAATACCCGCGATCGTCTCACAGGGAGGAAGAACGGGGAGATGCTAATGTAAACAAGCATCTCCCTGTTCTGCCTAGTGACAGGGTCACTGATCTCTGCTCCCTGTGATTGGAGCAGAGATCAGTGACGTGTCACACACAGCCACGCCCCCCCCCCACAATTAGAAACACGCCCCAGAACACACTTAACCTCTACACTGCCACCTAGTGGTTAACCTCTTCACTGCGAGTGTCATTTGTATAGCACTGATTGCTGTATAAATGACAATGGTCCCAAAAATGTGTCAAAAATGTCCGATGTGTTCGCCATAATGTCGCAGTCATGATAAAAATCGCTGATCGCCGCCATTACTAGTAAAAAAAAAAAATATTAATAAAAATGCCATAAAACTATCCCCTATTTTGTAAACGCTATAACTTTTGCGCAAACCAATCAATAAATCGCTTATTGCTATTTCTTTTACCAAAAATATGTAGAATAATATGTATCGGCCTAAACTGAGGAAAACAAAAAGTTTTTTTAAATATTTTTTGGGGATATTTATTATAGCAAAAAGTAAAAAAATTTGTTTTTTTCAAAATTGTTGCTCTTTGTTGGTTTATGGCGCAAAAAATAAAAACCGCAGGGGTGATCAAATACCCTCAAAAGAAAGCTCTATTTGTGGGGAAAAAAGGACGTCAATTTTGTTTGGGAGCCAGGTCGCGCGACTGCGCAATTGTCAGTTAAAGCGTCGCAGTGCCGAATCGCAAAAAGTGCTCTGGTCAGGAAGGGGGTAAATTCTTCCGGGGCTGAAGTGGTTAAATATATTATATGTAAAAAGTACATGAAAGGTTTAAGATCAGCGAGTTCCAGGCATCAAGGTCGCTCAAGCCATGCCTCAAGCCATAGGAGGTCTAGGAGGAGCCGCTCAAGGTCGTCATCGCCATTCACGGCATAGTCGCTCACATTAGAGGAGGTCATCACCACCCCGTCACAGGAGCTATCACACCCGCACCCACAACCTGCAGCAAACGCTTGCTGGGTGAGAAATCACTTTCAATCAACCAGGTTACCGTCATCCCCAGAAAAGAGAAAGGTACTGCTAAAAAAGGGAGCAATCCTGGAGGTTCCAACATCGCAAAGAGGGTTGGGTTATTACTCCCCCGTTTCTGGTAAAAAAAATTAAAACTGGAAATCTGCGTCCCGTGATGGGTCTAAAGAGAAAAACTGAGGCCTTCAAGATGGAAAGCCTCCACTCAATTCTGCAATAAACTTAGGAGATTGGACGCCTACCTACACGTGTCTATTCACCCTGCCTTTCAGAGATATCTATGGTTTTTAATCGATCACCAGCGCTTCCAATTTCAGTGCCTTCTTCTTCTGCATCCAGGACCCAGCACCCAGGATCTTTACCAAAACCCTACTCCCTGTGATCACATTTCTAAGGGAGAAAGGCCTGAGGCTGTATCACTATGTGGACCACATTCTACTCCTAGCATACAGTCGAGAAACCTTGATTTATCATCGCGACATACTAATCGCCACACTCCAGAATTTCGGTTGGTCGATCAACTGGAAAAAGAGCAACCTCCAGCCAACATGGTCTTCCTTGTGGCAGAGTTGAATAACCTATTGAACAAGGTCCAGTTACTTCTGGAGAAGGTAGATCCATTAATTCTGAAGTTCAGGAGGGTGATGAAATCAGCTTTCCTTCCGGCCAGAGCCGGTTTGAGCATTCTTGGTTCCATGTCATCCACTCTGCCAATGATCCAATGGTCACAGTGGCACATGAGAACACTACAAACCTCATTTCTCAATCAGTGGGATGGAGCATCAATGCTTCAGACAATTTCCATTTGCAAGGGTGTGAAACAGTCAATTTGGTGGTGGATGCATGTCTTCAACCTCAGGAAGCACAGACCCATAGTTCCCCCAGAACCAGAAGTAATCACTTCAGATGCCAGCCAGGAAGGATGGGGGGCTCACTACCAGAACTAAGCAGCCCAGGGTCAATGGCTATTCCAGGCGCAAGGCTTGGTGTCAAATATTCTGGAGCAGCTTTTCAGGCCCTACTAGCCTTCGGATCATCCTTGAAGGGGAAAAGTGTACTAATCCGAATGAACAACAAGGTACATTCAGAGGCAGGGGGGCACCAGAAGCAAGACATTACTGGAGGAAGTTCGCCCCATCTTGGAGTGGGCTCAACTGTTCCTGATGGACCTACGAGCTGTGTATATTCCGGCAACTCAGAACCTTCTAGCCGATTTTTTGGACAGGGAATTCCTGTCGAACAACGAGGTCTCTGAACAACCAAGTCTTCAGTCTCCTGAACAAAACTTGGGGAACTCCAGATATCGACCTGGCCGCAACACCTACGAACACGGTTCCTGTCAAGGCCAGCTTTTCCATCAGCGGAAGGAGTAGACTGCCTTCTTCACCCATGGGACTTTCATCTGGGGTACATATTCCCACCGACTCCGCTAATCGCGAGTTTCATTTCCAGACTCAGGAAGTCATCAGCATTAGTAATAGCAGTGATTCCATTCTGCCATGGTTCACGACACTGCTGCAGCTCAGTGAAGAAGAGCCACTACCTCTTCCGGTGACTCAGGATCTGCTTTACCAGGGGCAGTTCTTCCATCCGGCTCCGGAGAGATTACACCTAATGGCATAGAAGTTGAGAGGAATAGGCTCCTAGAGCAGGGCTGTTCCCAGAAAATAGTTTCTACTTTGCTTCAGGCTAGGAAGAGTACCACTAATGCCACTTACGACAAAATATGGGAGAGATTCTCATCTATGGCTCAACAAAATAACTGGGATCCATTATCTCCAGAGGCAAACGGGTCTAAAGTTTAAGTACCCTGAAGGTGCAGGTGTCAGCCTTATCTGCAAAGATGGGCTTCAGATGGGCTCATCCCCTTTTGACACAGTTTATGAGGACATGTGTGAAAATCAGACCTCCAAGAAGACCAACATTTCCAGCATGGGACTTATCAGTAGTCTTGAACGCACTTTCAAATTCTCCCTTTCATCCAGCTGACTCTATCTCTCTGTGGAACTTAACGTTGAAATTAACTTTCTCATCACCATCACTTCAGCGAAGAGAGTATCAGAGATGCAAGCACTAATGATCACGGAACCCTACATGGTATTTTACCCAGATAGGGTAGTATTGAAACCTTCAGACCACTTTACTCTGAAGGTGGCAACATCTTTTCATTACAGTCAGGAGATTAATCTTCCAGTTTTCTCTGACGATCAGGGTCAACTTCATGCCTTGGATGAAAAATCTTCCATTAGCAACTATCTGACAGCTACAGCCTCCTTTAGGAAAACAAACAATCTTTTGGTGATTCCTCATGGGAGTAGGAAAGGTCATATGGCGTCATCTCGCACCATCGCATCATGGCTGGTCAAGTCAATAAAAAAAAAACCTACTGCATTCAAAATCTACCAATACCAGGCATTAGAGCTCACTCAACGAGGGCAGTGCCAGCTTCATGGGCAGCATATTGCAGGGTTTCCCCGGAAAAAAATCTGCAGGACAGTGACCTGGTCCTCCAGGCACACTTTCATGTCTCACTATAGGGTGGACTCAGCCCAATTATCTACAGTAGATTACGGAAGATCCGTTATTCGGGCCAATTCTACTGCTATTTGATTTAATAAATGTTACTTTTTTCCTTGTACCCACCCGACTGGCGAGTTATTTCCCAGTGTGTGTGCTGCCATGATGCGTCAGGAAAATGGAAAATTGTATACTCACCTTTCCGTAATTTTACTTTCCTGACACATCTTCATGGCAGCACACAGCATCCCACCTTTCCCACCAGTGATAGTTAATGAGAATGAGGTGGGGTGCCTTTGCCTTCAAATTTATAGTTAATCAATCCTGTCAGGGAGTCACAACCCAGTGTGTGTGCTGCCATGAAGATGCATCAGGAAAGGAAAATTACGGAAAGGTGAGTATACAATTTTGCATTTTCAGTTCATACAACCAGTACATTTTAGCTTTGGAAATATCACTGAATACGAATAGAATATTATAATATATTCAATATATATGTAAGATGAGTAATATCACTTTTAATGTTTCTGGGGATTTTGTAGCCTGCCCCTGATTGTGACTTTGGCATATGATGGTTATTTTAAAGGGTTTGTCAACCCACATTTCTTACTTTATATAAGCTGTTCGGTCTTTTCATGATATGTCCCCCTGTGTGTTATAAAAAATAAATAAAAAGCTGTACATACAGACAATGTAATTTTATTGATGAAACGTGTGTCGGGAGGAGTTGACGTGCTGACGTCTCTGCGTACTAGGTCTCTTGGACAGGCGTCCATGCACAGCCGGCCGTCTATTCGCTATATTGTATTTTTAACTCGCCATGGTAAGTTTTTCTTTTCTGGGTTACCTTCAATTGCCCCTGGAGTGTTTATTGCTCAGGAGAGCCTATTGAATTATTTCCCTAATCGGTGGAGTGTGGTCCCCTAGTGATATCTGCCCTAGTTTGAGATAAGAGTCTGGGATTGGAGGCACCTGCTATACTTTCCACTAAAGGCCCTGACCTGGTTTAGGTCACAAGCTTCATTTGCTTGCTAGTTGGTAAGCCTTCATTTCATATGGTGGTCACATATGGTGGTGGATTAGTCACAGATTATTGTTTCGTTTTGCCCAAACACCCTGTCACCTCTCTTGTGAATATTCGATTTATGAACTTTGATGGTGGTCACAGAATGAACAATTTATTTAGATTTGTTCCACAATTAAGGACTTTTGTATTTATATATATTTTTTCACTCATATGATTTGTTTAATATTTTTCTATTTTTCACATTTTTGATTTCATCAATTTTCATTAGTTTTTTTCACTTTTTTGATTTATTTATTTATTATCAGTTTGATTAATGCATCACTATTAAATTTCGGTATCACACTGTTTAAATTATATGGTTATCATTGACACCTGTGGTATTCAAAAATATTTGTTAGCGCTGCTACAATTTTTCTGTACATACCTTATCTGTGAGCGCTGATCAGTGATCACGTGACGCATCTCTCCTCTCCCCATCTTACAGATGCAGCCAGAGAGGCCCAGATTCCCCCCGCTGATGTCAGTCTGGAAGGGAGGAGGAGGGGAGGAGGAGAGGGCCGGAGAGAGTCGGCGTGCTACATGACCGCTGATCAGTGCTCACAGATAAATTATATATGGCTTTTGTTTTATACAACACACACACACAGGGGGACATATCATTAGGAGACAGAGTATTTACTTTATATAAAGTAAGACATGTTATTAAAGCAGCAGCGGGGGTTGACCCTGACACAGGAGCCGACAGGCAAGGAGGGAAGGGGGGAGGAGGACACAAGAGGAGAGATAGCAGGGCTGCGGATGACAGAGACACGTAAACTGACCACGTGTCAGGGCTCAGCAGCCATGATTACCGTGGTCAGTTTACATAGGGGAGGGGAGTCACTGGTAGGATCAGCCAGGTTTTTTAGGTGTTACAGGGGTCCAAAGGACACAGCACAAGCACTGTGTCATATAACATGCTTTAAAAGGAGCAGTATCTATTATTTTTTTATTTTTTTTTGGGTTAACATACGCTTTAAATAATACAGTCTGATATTATTTATACATTTATCGCACTTAGTAAGTTCATGATTAATGTATTCGTTTATTTAGGCAGAACACAATAAGATGGAGTCCGCTTTGAGTCCTTAAGGATATGTATGCAAATATCTATTGGGTCCCGCCCCTTTCTCTGTATATTTTCCTTTTTTTTCCTATTGTGGTCTGGCCAGCGGCTGTATAGTTTCAGCCTGCTTGGTCCACAATAAAATGGCACCGGACAGGATCACCGGCAAAATGGCACCTGACAGAAAGTCACGTCAAAACCATTTTGTCAGTGGCAGACTATATAATAATGGCTACAGATACATCCACTAGAGGCCCCTGAAGACGCACTCTAGTGTGAAACGCACCGCCACGCTGGATGTCTCGGGTGGGGATACATGAGTGTTGGCATTTTGTGGCATATGTTTTTATTTACTTTTTTGTCATTTTTGGTTATGTTTTGATGAGGCTCTTACTGTCCGTTTTCTAATAAATACTGCATTATATGGCACCTTTTGTCTATAATTTATGACATGTGATGGATGAGAGCCTCTGTGCTGTGCTCCCTGGAGAATATTGAAAGGATATTAGCATGACCTGCATTATTGTTGGAAGGATCTTTGTGACACCTGAATTGCTGTCGGAAGGATCCCTGTGACACCTGTATTGTGATTGGAAGGATCTCAGTGACGCCTGCATGGTTAATTCACAGTAGCCTTATTGCTGCTTAAAGTTTGGGCAGCAAATGTGACGGTGAGTGCGCACTATATGTGGGCGGCGGTTGATGTGGTGAGAGCTCGCACTGGTGTTCACGTGTCTCATGCTGTTTGTGACACTGTTGTGGTACATATAGTAATTTCATACAGTATTACACTATATAGTTTTGCTTTCTTCCTATGCCATATCCGGAGTCCTAACGACCATAAAGAGGTTCCAGTTATTCTGGAGGTTATGGATACATGCGTTATTGCTGCACTTAAGTGAGCAGCCGGGATTTCTGGTGAGTGAGGCATTTGGCCATTTTGGGAGGATTTGATGACCGTTGCACTTTAAGAATCAGTTTATGAACAGTGCAATTTTAAACACATTCTTTCCATAAAGAATATATATATATATATATATATATATATATATATATATATATATATATATATATATATATATATATATATATATATATATATATATATATATATATATATATATATATATATATATATATATATATACATACATATACATATACATATATATATATATATATATATATATATACATACATATACATATACACACACACAGTATCTCACACCCCTCACATTTTTGAAAATATTTTATTATATCTTTTCATGTGACAACACTGAAGAAATTACACTTTGCTACAATGGAAAGTAGTGAGTGTACAGCTTGTATAACATTGTAAATTTGCTGTCCCCTCAAAATAACACAACACACAGCCATTAATGTCAAAACCGCTGGCAACAAAAGTGAGTAAACCCCTCAGTGAAAATGTCCAAATTGGGCCCAAAGTGTCAATATTTTGTGTGGACACCATTATTTTCCAGCACTGCCTTAACCCTCTTAGGCAGAGAGTTCACCAGAGCTTCACATGTTGCCACTGGAGTCCTCGTCCACTCCTCCATGACGACATCACATGACCTTTCGCTCCTCCACCTTCCATTTAAGGATGCCCCACAAAGACTCAATAGTGTCTAGGTCTGGAGACATGCTTGGCCAGTCCATCACCTATACCCTCAGCTTATTTAGCAAGGCGGTGGTCATCTTTGAGGTGTTTTTGGGGTCGTTATCATGTTGGAATACTGTTCTGTGGGCCCAGTCTCTGAAGGGAGGGGATAATGCTCTGCTTTTGTATATCACAGTACATGTCGGCATTCATGGTTCTCTCAATGACACTCCCATCACCATGATTGACTGTAGGCAAGACAAACTTGTCTTTGTACTCCTCACCTGGTTGCTGCTAGACATGCTTGACACCATCTGAACTAAATAAGCTCATCTTGGTCTCACCAGACCACAGGACATGGTTCCAGTAATCCATGTCCTTAGTCTGCTTGTCTTCAGCAATCTGCGGGCTTTGTGCATCATCTTTAGAAGAAGCAAAAAAGAAGCCTAGTGCTATGAGCACGGCATGACCCCTCAGGATTTTGAGGATAGGCCAGAAAAATATTTTTATAAAATTCCTTTTATTAATCCCACATAATAGTTACATGGTAAAGACATTCAAATCAATATTAGTACAATATTACAAGCATGTCAAAAGCTGCCCTCCAAAATATTAGCGGGCTAGTACATGTAGCTGTTGAGAATGACGCCTGACATGTTTCAGACTGATTTGTTCTTCTTCAAAGGCTTTGTGTCATCTATAGCAAACATGTTCTATAATTTAAACATATTTAAACATTAGTATAATAATTCAATCAAATATGGATCGTTTTTACAAAGCTGTTAGATGACCATACAAACAATGAAAAGGGCAGAGGGAAAAAAGCATACTCACATGTCAGAGCTGATCACTGCCAAACACAGAGGGGAAAGGCAGTGTGGATTAAACCTGCACAAATTCTGCCCTGGAGTGCCTAATAAGGAGTGTGTGGCTGCAGATGTAAAGCCAAAACCAGGAGCATGGAAGGTGAGAGCCGGGAAAAACCAACATTAACTGCAGGAGGTACTCCCACTGAATGGAGTATCAACTACCATGCAGTAGTATCCACCTCAATTCACTCTGTAGAAGCGCTTTGTTGGAGTCACCCCCTCTAGGGCTGGAGGCAATGTTGGACCACAGCCCACACTCAGCTGTTTGTTATAGCCTAACTGCGCTATATATAATCTTGGGTGTAGCAGCAGTATTCAAATCATTGATGCTTGCTGCTGGGATACACAGACCTGCACATACTTCCTAAATAGGTGAGCTTACAATTTCGAGCATTTGACAGATACTACTATTGTCTTACTCTCCCTGATACACTTGCCAATTACATCTTTCTGTCCTTAACAAACAGGAGGCTACAGGTTTTAACCTTCCCATCCTTTGGCTGACCTTATACTGATGGTAGTTGATACTCCATTCAGTGGGAGTACCTCCTGCAGTTAATGTTGGTTTTTCCCGGCTCTCACCTTCCATGCTCCTGGTTTTGGCTTTACATCTGCAGCCACACACTCCTTATTAGGCACTCCAGGGCAGAATTTGTGCAGGTTTAATCCACACTGCCTTTCCCCTCTGTGTTTGGCAGTGATCAGCTCTGACATGTGAGTATGCTTTTTTCCCTCTGCCATTTTCATTGTTTGTATGGTCATCTAACGGCTTTGTAAAAACGATCCATATTTAATTGAATTATTATACTAATGTTTAAATATGTTTACATTATAGAACATGTTTGCTATAGATGACACAAAGCCTTTGAAGAAGAACAAATCAGTCTGAAACATATCAGGCGTCATTCTCAACAGCTACATGTACTAGCCCGCTAATATTTTGGAGGGCAGCTTTTGGCATGCTTGTAATTTTGTACTAATATTGATTTTAATGTCTTTACTATGTAACTATTATGTGAGATTAATAAAAGGAATTTTATAAAAATATTTTTCTGGTCTATCCTCAAAATCCTGAGGGGCCATGCCGTGCTTATAGCACTAGGCTTCTTTTTTGCTTGTTCTTTGGATTGGCTAGACCAGTTTATACATGCACTGCCACTCTACAAATGTATTAATCTTTAGAAGAAGAGGCTTCCTTCTGGGACAACAGCCATGCCCGACCAAATTGATGCAGTGTGCGGTGTATGGTCTGAGCACTGTCAGGCTGACCCCCCTAACCCTGCAATCTCTGCATAAATGCTGGCAGCACTCATACGTCTATTTCCCAAAGACAACCACTGGATATGACGCTGAGCACGTGCACTCAACTTCTTTGGTCAGCCATGGCGAGGCCTGACTGAGTGGAAACTGTCCTGTTAAACTGCTGTATGGTCTTGGTCACCGTTCTGCAGCTCAGTTTCAGGGTCTTGGCAATTTTCTTATAGGCTAGGCCATCTTTATGTAGAGAAACAATTATTTTTTTCAGATCCTCAGAGTGTTCTTTGCCATGAGGTGCCATGTTGAACTTCTAGTGACCAGTAATGTCTTACATACACATGGTCAGAATTTCCGACGGAAAAAGTCAGATCGGATTATGTTGTCAGAAAATCTGATCGTGTGTGGGCTCTATCGGACTTTGAGAGCTGGATCTAAAATTTTCCGGAAACAAAATCCGATTGGAATTTTTCTGATCGTGTGTCGAGAATTCCGACGCATGCTGGAAAAAATTTGAAGACGAAAGCTATTGGCTACTGGCCTATACGTAGTCCCCTCATACGCTTTTATTCGTCACCTCGTTCCGAATGATCAAATTTTCCGACAACTTTGTGCGACGGTGTGTATGCAAGACAAGTTTCGGACAAAATCTGTTGGATAAAATCCGACGGATTTTGTGGTCGGAATGTCCGACCGTGTTTAGGCATAAGAGAGTGAGGGTGATAACATCAATTTTAAAACACCTGCTCCCCATTCACACCTAAAACCTTGTAACACGAGTCACATGACATATGGCTACTTGGGTGCAATTTGGACATTTTCCCTTAGGGGTGTACTCACTTTTGTTGCCAGCATTTCAGACATTAATGGCTGTGTGTTGAGTTATTTTGAGGGGACAGCAAATTTACACTGTTATACAAGCTGTACACTCACTACTTTACATTGTAGCAAAGTGTAATTTCTTCAGTGTTGTCACATGAAAAGATATAATAAAATATTTATAAAAATGTGAGATAGTGTGTGTGTGTGTGTGTGTGTGTGTGTGTGTGTGTGTGTGTGTGTGTGTGTGTGTGTGTGTGTGTGTGTGTGTGTGTGTGTGTGTATATATATATATATATATATATATATATATATATATATATATATATATATATATATATATAGACACATACATACACACACAGTATATCACTTTATTGCCAGCACCAGCAGCTGTAGGATAGGTGTTTAGCGCTGAATTTTTTGGTTGTACATTTACTTGCATTCAAACTTACCTTATGAAGGGAGAAAGTTCGTACACAAAAGGTTGCCAATTCAATGGTGTCTAATAGTGTTACTTGAATAATTCCATATGTGTCTGCACCTCGACTTGGCCAATACTGGTCACATTTAATCTAAAAAATAAATAAAAAGTAACATTTTGAACTGTATTGTAACATATTAAACAACACCTTCTAGTTCAATCTTCATCCTCCTATATCAGTGATGGCAAACCTTGGCACCCCAGATGTTTTGGAACTACATTTCCCACAATGCTCATGCACTCTGCAGTGTAGTTGAGCATCATGGAAAATGTAGTTCCAAGACATCTGGGGTGCCAAGGATGCGCCATTACTGTCCTATACATTTCACCTTACCTACCAAAAACTGCCTATGCAGGTAAGGGGTGTCTCTAGATAAAAACAAACTCTGCAGCTTTGACCAAAGTTGAATGCCCTTGCTCCTACCTCCTGAAGCATGACTGAAAAACTCATTGAGATTGCTTCATCCTGTCCTGCCTTAATGCTAGGATGTTGCTATGAGACTCCTAGCTCTTACTGTTCACCTCCACTATCCCAGGAGCAAGCTCTCTCTATAAACCCCCCACTCTCTCCCCCCTGACACAGTAGAAAGTGAAGTTTAATTTTCTTTTTTCTTTCCTTTTCTTTTTAATGTCACAGGTGACAGCAAAAAGTCTCTGAAGTAAGTGTCTCTCACTGCTAAGAACTTGGGGAAATGTAGCAGAAAGTGGAACTCCAGGACCCCCTGATCACACCGCTGGCACCGTCTATTTTTCTTGGGCTTGCAGGTCTATGTAGCAGAAAGTGGAACTCCAGGACCCCCTGATCACACCGCTGGCACCGTCTATTTTTCTTGGGCTTGCAGGTCTATGTTGCGCTGACTCAATTTCTAGGGTGTAGGTGCTGAGTCTGTACAGGCTCAGTGTCTGCCTTTGGGATCTTGTAGCATCCCCAGGTGTGGGGTTTGATATTGTGGGGCTTTTTGCTCAGTGTTAGTGTTTCCCAGCGAGTTCACAGTCCACACAAATGTGGTTTAAGGCCTTGCTGGCCCACTTTTAATAAAACTGAAAAAGTGCACACAGAAAATCAGTTTACCATGGGGGGTTTCCACCATCAACATTAACATAAATGATGTTCAGCCTTGTGGCTCGCTCTAGCAGCGCTGCTGCTTAGGCCTTTTGCCTTCAGACCATATAAAATAGCACCTCAGTGCTCCCGTACAAGCTCTGTACCTTGTTTCTTTTCCAGATCCTTCCTGCATTGTCACTGACTGCACCTGCAGACATTCATGCTCTGGCTGCCCCTTGCAGCATCTCTGACTCCTGGGGAAGGATTGGGGTCCTCCTGACCTCTATGCAGAGACCTCCTGTCTCTAGGGTAGAGCCCTGAATTGTGGTCAGGTCCTAGATTATAAGGGTTGTGAATACCTGCTGGTTTCAGGCAAGACCCAGACACAGGATTGAAGACTTCTTCCCTCCCAAGTCACTCCAATACTCTGATGTTCAAACCCTGATTTGGAAATGACAAAACCCAGAGAAAGATAAAAAAACACATTTCTCCACTCAGAACTGACATTCTGGAGCCGTTAAAACTTTATTTGAGAACTCTGTGTTGTTTTCTCTTCCATTTTAACAGTGGCGGGGCCTCAAACACAGGGCTAGTTTGTAGTCTGTCTGTAGTGACTGGAAAGAAGTTTGTTTTTGAGAGTTCAGACATTTTTTCTTTGGCATTGTTCATTATGTCCTTTTGGGATTATTTTTTTAGGCTGCATTGTAAAGAGTTTTGGATGGACAAGGTGCTGAAGAGTTGTTGCAAGCTGAATGGTTTGGACTGGTAAGGTTTTATGGTGGAATGAGTTGGGTCTGCTGTTTTGAAGGTGGTCTCAGTATGAGAGTGCCCCTTTCTGTACTGTGAGCACTACAGGAACGCTAGCTTAGGCTGGCAAGAATTGCTGGAGGTTCTTGCATAATTCTACAGTTTATAGAATATCTGCAGGCACATTTGAGTTGGTTTAGGTAGGCAACAGGGATCCATACTTCATTGCCATAAGAGAGGACTGAAATGAGGACATTGTCAAAGCTTTTAAAGTATACAGTAACTAAAGGCACACATTTTGTTAGTTTTGGGTAGAGAGGAGAGCACCTGTCAGTTTTTATTGCTGTCTGTGTCCCTGTTAGGGAGATTCACTCTTTCTATTTGTCTTGTTTACCATGATCATTGAAAGTAAAAGACAGTCCCAAATTTTGGGCTGTCCCCAGAAAAGCAATAGAGGGGAAATCTTCCAATTGGGGTCCAATTGAAAGATTTCCCCTCCCCTTCCAATTTGATGACCCGGAGACAAAGATGTAAAAAATAAACCTTATAGGGGTAAAACCCTCCCTCACTCTATTCAAAATAAAAAAACAGTTTTGCCTATAGTTCTACTTTAAGCCAGACTCCTACCAGTGGTCTAAGGTGGTACAGCTGCCTTGTGATGACATAGACCAGGGTTGTCAAACTCAATTTCATTGCGGGCTGTATTAGCATTTTGGTTTCCCTTAAAGGGCCGGTTCTATTTGTAGGACTAGGTTTCCAGAGCACCCCACGCCCTTATATCAGATGTTAGGAGCCCCCCCCACTATCAGAATTTAAGAGTCCCCTACCCTCCCTTACATTACAGTGCCCCCCCCCTTACATTGTGCTACTACAAAACTGGGAAACTGAAACTACAGGGTCTGGAGGAGGACCAGAGGAGAGCTGGAGTCAGTTGCTGGAGTCAGTTGAATGCTGAGATTAGGGGAGTTGGCGATGAGGGGGTGCTTCCGCTGCACAGAGAGCATTCGGATCTGTAGGTGGAGTTCTGCCCTCCTCTCTGCTGCTGCCTGCTGAGAAGGGGAGGGGCTAAAACAAGCCTCTCTGCAGAGAGAAGCGCAGGATTTGGGTGAGGAGTTCTGTCCTCTCTACTGCCAACTGCTGAGAGAAGGTGAAGGTGGAGATGACGAAGTGCTGCAGCAGCAGGAGAGCTGCAAGGGGCCACATGAAATGGCCTGAAATGGCCTGGAGGGCCGGATTCGACCCCCGGGCCTTGTGTTTGACACATTTGACATAGACGTTTCTGTATGCCTTGTTTTTGAGGGCCTTGGGGGCGTGCATCACGGTGATCGGTGGATCGGCGTATCAGTCTGACACACCACTACACCGATCTAGGTAAAGAGTCTCTGACAGAGGCTCTTTACCATGTGATCAGCCGTGTCCAACAGGAAGAAACAGGAAGAAAAATTTATCGGCTTTTCCTCACTCAGACACGAGTAGAGGAAAGCCGATCGGCAGCTCTCCTGACCCCCCCCCCCCGCTGATGCCCACACTGAACCACCAGGGAAGCCGCCAGGACCTATCAGTGCCCATCCGTGCCCACCGATCAGTGACCATCAGTGCCACCCATAAGTACCCATCAGTGCAGCCTTTCAGTGCCACCTGTGAGTGCCCATCAGTGCCGTCTATCAATGCCCATCAGTACTGCATACCAGTGCCACCTATCAGTGCAACGTCATTGAAGGAGAAAACTTACTTATTTACAAAAATGTTTAACAGAAACAAAGAAAAACAATTTTTTTCAAAATTTTCGGTCTTTATTTGTTGCACAAAAAATAAAAACCCCAGAGGTGATCAAAAACCACCAAAAGAAAGCTCTCTTTGTGGGAACAAAATGATAAAAAAATTATTAGGGTACAGTGTAGCATGACCACGCAATTCTTATTAAAAGTGCGACAGCGCTGAAAGCTAAAAATTGGCTTTGGCAGGAAGGGGGTGTAAGTGCCTGGTATTGAAGTGGTCAAGCAATAGTCATCATGGATCCATGAGATACCAAAATTGTCAAAGAAATCTGATTTATTTTTATGAAGAGGTAAGCAAAATCATAGACAAAGGAGTGGCTATGAATTCAGTCTACCTGGATTTTGCAAAAGCGTTTAATCCTTTCATGCCTAAACCCATTTCTGACATTTGTTGCTTACAAGTTAACCACTTCAATACTGGGCACTTAAACACCTTCCTGCCCAGACCAATTTTGAGCTTTCACCCCCTCGCGATCGCTCCTGGCGAATCAGATGCTTCCTCTGTCTGTGTCAATCAAAACACAGGCAGAGGAAGTGATGTCACACTCGGCGCGCCGGTCAGAAAGACCGGAACGCCGAGGAGTCAACACACACAGGTTAGTGCACCAACAGTACACTGACACCAGTACACATAGGCACACAAATAACCCCCCTGTCACCCCCAGATCACCCCCCAGATCACCCCCTCCCCCCCCAGTCACAGTGTCACTAATTGCAGTGATCATTTATTTACTGATCACTGCATTTAGTGTCAGTGTGACTGTAATAACTGTCAGTGCAGTTCGTTTTAGGTCCAAGGTAGCCCCCTACCCCCCCTAATAAAGGTTTAACCCCTTGATTGCCCCCCAGGTAACCCTCTCACCCCCTTTTGCCAGTGTCACTAAGCGATCGTTTTTCTGATCGCTGTATGTGTCACTGGTGTCGCTAGGTAACCATTTTTTTTTTTAGGTAACCGCCATGTTTATATAGGTTCATAAATAGGTTTATAGGTCAGGTACCCCATATTACAACCTAAATAAAGGTTTTAACCCCCTGATTGCCCCTAGAGTTAACCCTTTCACCAGTGATCACCGTATAAGTGACGCTGGTTAGCCAGTTAGTTATTTCGTTATTTAGGTTCCCCGTCAGGTTTTTATATAGTGTCAGGTACCCCCATATATTACCTAATAAAGGTTTTAACCCCCTGATTGCCCCTAGTTAACCCTTTCACCCCCTTTTGCCAGTGTCACTAAGCGATCGTTTTTCTGATTGCTGCATTAGTGTCACTGGTGCCGCTAGGTAGCCAGTTTTTTTTTTAGGTAACCGCCAGGTTTATATAGGTTCATAAATAGGTTTATAGGTCAGGTACCCCCATATTACAACCTAAATAAAGGTTTTAACCCCCTGATTGCCCCTAGAGTTAACTCTTTCACCAGTGATCACCGTATAAGTGTCACTGGTGACGCTGGTTAGCCAGTTAGTTATTTAGGTTCCCCGTCAGGTTTTTATATAGCGTCAGGTACCCCCATATAATACCTAATAAAGGTTTTAACCCCCTGATTGCCCCTAGTTAACCCTTTCACCAGTGATCACCGTATAACTGTTACGGGTGACACTGGTTAGATAGTTTGTTTTTTATACTGTCAGGGCACCCGCCATTTATTACCCAATAACGGTTTAACCCCCTGATCGCCCGGCGGGTGATATCAATTAGGTTTTAGGGTCAAATAAGGTCTGCGTCGCCCCAGGTTAGTGCCAGTACCGCAAACACCCACGCACAAAGCATACACCTCCCTTAGTGGTACAGTATCTGAACAGATCAATATCTGATCAGATCTATACTAGCGTCCCAGCAGTTTAGGGTTCCAAAAAAACGCATTGTTAGCGGCATCAGCCCAGATACCTGCTAGCACCTGCGTTTTCCCCCTCCGCCCAGCCCAGCCCAGCCCACCCAAGTGCAGTATCGATCGATCACTGTCACTTACAAAACACTAAGCACACATAACTGCAGCGTTCGCACATAACTGCAGGCCTGATCCCTGCGATCGCTAACAGTTTTTTTTGTGGTAGCGTTTTGATTCAGTCGCTAACAGTCAGGAGCTTTTTTACCTGTAAATCTCAAAAAATAAAAAAATAGTTGTCGTTTTATTGTTCTCTCTCTATTGTTGCTCTTTTTTTACTCCATTCTATTCTGCAATGTTTTATTATGTTTTATCATGCTTGCTTTTCAGGTATGTAATTTTGTTTACTGTGTTTTAGTGTTAACCATTTTTTTGTTTTCAGGTGCGCCATTCAGTTGCAGCGCGGATTTATTTATCTTGACAGCAACAGTGTTTGCTCCCACGATACATAAAGACGCGACTCCAACACTGTAGGAGGTGATTTCACCACCACAGTTAAAAAAAAGAGCATATATGCCGAAGCATGGGGGCAGCAGGGGCGGAGGAGCGATTGGCTCCTAATGCTGCGTACATACGGTCGAAATTCCGACGGAGCCTTGCCCCGTGGAAAAGTGCAACCGTGTGTACATGGCATAACTTTTGTGGGAGGATGCCCCCATGCTTCGGCATATATAAATGGTGCATGTATGCCCATCATTAGAAGTGGGTGGATGAAGGGAGGTATTCTAATGGTGGGCATACCCACCGATCAATCTCTTTTTTTCGTTCAGCCAAGAGGCTGCATGAAAAATAAAGATTACAATATATGTCCAGTATGTTGCTGGACTTTGAATGGTTATACCAGAATGATGCCTGCAGGTTTAGGTATCATCTTGGTATCATTCTTTTCAGCCAGTGATCGGCTTTCATGTAAAAGCAATTCTAGCGGGTAATTAGCCTCTAGACTGCTTTTACAAGCAGTGGGAGGGAATGTCCCCCCTCCCGGATATAAACCGCGCCATTGGGAAATTGGGAAAGCGTTTTATCACACCGATCTTGGTGTGGTCAGATGCTTTGAGGGCAGAGGAAAGATCTAGGGTCTAACAGACCCCAATTTTTTCAAAAAAAGAGTACCTGTCACTGCCTATTGCTATCATAGGGGATATTTACATTCCGTGAGATAACAATAAAAATGATAACAAAAAAAATACTCACCATGCCTCTCAGCAAATAGCTTGGGGTGTCTACTTTCCAAAATGGGGTCATTTGGGGGGGTTTTGTGCTATTTTGGCATTTTATGGCCTTCGAAACTGTGATAGGTAGTGAGGAGTGAAGTCAAAAATTTGCACCCTTAGAAATCCTGAAGGTGGTGCTTGGGTTTCGGGGCCCCGTACGCGGCTAGGCTCCCAAAAAGTCCCACACATGTGGTATCCCCATACTCAGGAGAAGCAGCAAAATGTATTTTGGGGTGCAATTCCACATATAACTATGGCATGTGTGAGCAATATATCATTTAGTGACAACTTTTTGAAATTTTTATTTTTTTTTGTCTTTATTCAATCACTTGGGACTAAAAAAAAAAATATTCAATGGGCTCAACATGCCTCTCAACAAATAGCTTGGGGTGTCTACTTTCCAAAATGGGGTCATTTGGGGGGGTTTTGTGCTATTTTGGCATTTTATGGCCTTCGAAACTGTGATAGGTAGTGAGGAGTGAAATCAAAAATTTGCACCCTTAGAAATCCTGAAGGCGGTGCTTGGGTTTCGGGGCCCCGTACGCGGCTAGGCTCCCAAAAAGTCCCACACATGTGGTATCCCCATACTCAGGAGAAGCAGCTAAATGTATTTTGGGGTGCAATTCCACATATAACCATGGCATGTGTGAGCAATATATCATTTAGTGACAACTTTTTGAATTTTTTTTTTTTTTTTGTCTTTATTCAATCACTTGGGACTAAAAAAAAAATATTCAATGGGCTCAACATGCCTCTCAACAAATAGCTTGGGGTGTCTACTTTCCAAAATGGGGTCATTTGGGGGGGTTTTGTGCTATTTTGGCATTTTATGGCCTTCGAAACTGTGATAGGTAGTGAGGAGTGAAATCAAAAATTTGCACCCTTAGAAATCCTGAAGGTGGTGCTTGGGTTTCGGGGCCCCGTACGCGGCTAGGCTCCCAAAAAGTCCCACACATGTGGTATCCCCATACTCAGGAGAAGCAGCAAAATGTATTTTGGGGTGCAATTCCACATATAACTATGGCATGTGTGAGCAATATATCATTTAGTGACAACTTTTTGAAATTTTTTATTTTTTTTTGTCTTTATTCAATCACTTGGGACTAAAAAAAAAAATATTCAATGGGCTCAACATGCCTCTCAACAAATAGCTTGGGGTGTCTACTTTCCAAAATGGGGTCATTTGGGGGGGTTTGTGCTATTTTGGCATTTTATGGCCTTCGAAACTGTGATAGGTAGTGAGGAGTGAAATCAAAAATTTGCACCCTTAGAAATCCTGAAGGCGGTGCTTGGGTTTCGGGGCCCCGTACGCGGCTAGGCTCCCAAAAAGTCCCACACATGTGGTATCCCCATACTCAGGAGAAGCAGCTAAATGTATTTTGGGGTGCAATTCCACATATAACCATGGCATGTGTGAGCAATATATCATTTAGTGACAACTTTTTTTTTTTTTTTTTTTTTTTGTCTTTATTCAATCACTTGGGACTAAAAAAAAAAATATTCAATGGGCTCAACATGCCTCTCAACAAATAGCTTGGGGTGTCTACTTTCCAAAATGGGGTCATTTGGGGGGGTTTTGTGCTATTTTGGCATTTTATGGCCTTCGAAACTGTGATAGGTAGTGAGGAGTGAAATCAAAAATTTGCACCCTTAGAAATCCTGAAGGTGGTGCTTGGGTTTCGGGGCCCCGTACGCGGCTAGGCTCCCAAAAAGTCCCACACATGTGGTATCCCCATACTCAGGAGAAGCAGCTAAATGTATTTTGGGGTGCAATTCCACATATAACCATGGCATGTGTGAGCAATATATCATTTAGTGACAACTTTTTGAAAACATTTTTTTTTTTTTTTGTCTTTATTCAATCACTTGGGACTAAAAAAAAAAATATTCAATGGGCTCAACATGCCTCTCAGCAAATAGCTTGGGGTGTCTACTTTCCAAAATGGGGTCATTTGGGGGGGTTTTGTACTTCCCTGCCATTTTAGCACCTCAAGAAATGAGATAGGCAGTCATAAATTAAAAGCGGTGTAAATTCCAGAAAATGTACTCTAGTTTGTAGACGCTATAACTTTTGCGCAAACCAATAAATATACGCTTATTGGCATTTTTTTTACTAAAGACATGTGGCTAAATACATTTTGGCCCAAATGTTTGATTAAAATTGAGTTTATTGGATTTTTCTTATAACAAAAAGTAGAAAATATCTTTTTTTTTCAAAATTTGCAGTCTTTTTCCGTTTATAGCGCAAAAAATAAAAATCACAGAGGCAATCAAATACCATCAAAATAAAGCTCTATTTGTGGGAAGAAAAGGACGCCAATTCCGTTTGGGTACAACATTGCATGACTGCGCAATTACCAGTTAAAGCAGTGCAGTGCGAAATTGAAAAAAGACCTCTGGTCCTTTGGCTGCCAAATGGTCCGGGGCTGAAGTGGTTAAAAGAGATATAGGCTCCAGAGAGAAAGACATAATTTTGCCCCTGTACAAATCATTAGTAAGACCTCATCTGGAAAATGCAATTCAGTTTTAGGCTCCAGCTCACAAACTGCATATCAAAGAACTGAAGAAAGTGCGAAGAAACTACAAACTGGCAAGAGGAACTGAATTTACTGTCTCTTGAGAACAGGCAATTAAGGGGTGGGGGGGGGGGGGGCATATGATCACCATGTATACACACATCATAAGTGGTCCATGTAGTAAACTTGGGGTTGAGTTATATACTTTCAGGTCATTAAAGGGGACAGTCTTTACATCTAAAGGAAAGGAAATTTAGCTTCCACATACTTAAAGGCTCCTTCACAGTAGGAAAATGGAAAAAAAATTATGGGGATTACAAATTACCAAAAAACCTTATAAAGGAACACTATGGACTTAAAAAAAATCAACTTTATTGAATATGGATAAAATGAATTACTGCAAAAAAACTACCACTGATGCAAACATTAAAAAATGACAACAATGTCAAACAACTCAGAGACCTTCTGGCGGCACACCTCATACACCCACCGCATACAGTCCACACTGCAATAAGTCTATGGGGATACACAGACTCTTCCACAATCAATGGGATAGAAAAGGATGAGATTATTCAAATGGTGAAGCCACTCAAGCCACAGAGACCAAAACTCTGGAAATATTCCAATCAAAGGGCATAGCAATCCACATAGAGTGGCTCTGAGGCTGAATGTCCAGTTGAACTGCAATGAGGGTAATGCAGGCTGGATGGGGAGATAAGCGCGGGATGGAAATGGGAGTATTTGGCTTTATCCTGAATAGGGTCTATGGATGAACAGCATAACCAGTCACAGAAGTTGGTATCGATCAACCCCACAACAGGAGTATGACAGCCAGATGTTGCTGGATTATATGTAGACTGTTAGGGATTCAACACACAAGTCCCATATAGCATTCACTGGGAAGCATATAGCCACTGTACATCAGTATGCTCACCACCTCATGTCTCACATAGGGGGGGTTGTTGCAAATCCTTGTGCTGTGTGCAGTCCATGCTAGCCAGCTCCTATTTCATAGTCCAATAGTCCAAAGAGATTGAAGTCCTACAAAGCCTACAATAGTTGGGCGGGGTGGGAGGGTGGTTCAGGCAGGGTCACCAGAGTTGCGTGGTGACATAACGCTGACCGGTTTCGTCCGCCTATCAGCAAACTTCTTCAGAGCAAGGAGGGGCCAGTGGGTTGGGTCTTAAATAATCCACCTTGAACTGACATATTAATTTACAGCCACCGGGTGTCCTCAGTGTACATTTCCCTCGCTGACGCTCGCCACCATTTACATTACAACCAAAGTGCATATAAAGAGCGATCCACACAATCTCAATAGGTTGTAGAGGCACATAAATACAAAAACTGGACAAAAGACATTTACAGGTCTGATTAGACTATCTAGACGGCCTTAAGCAAAAAAAAAAAGGGGGGCATAAGGAAAAGCAAGCAATAAAAAGTAACACAAATGACAGAAAATGACGAAAAACAGCAAAAATATCCTAAAATTTAATCCAAAATAGCAGCAGGAATGGACCCATCATAGATCTAATTATGTAAAATCTATGACAGTGCCTGACAAAGAGTTTACGTTTCTAAAAACACAGATAGTGTGTTTAGTCCTTTTGGCACCATAGAATCCAACAAAAAGACCCACATCTTCCTTCTGTAATAATGTGGTGTCAAAATTGCCCTGCGTAGTGGGAGATTCAAGACGTAGATACATTTAACCTTCAGACCACTTGGGTTCCCATTGTGGAAGTGTTTAAAATGTGCCGCCAAAGAGCGTTCATCCTCCTTTTTGTTTATACTATTAATTTGCTCACCTATCTGGATTTTTAAAGGCCTCTTGGTTTTGCTAATGTAGGCCTTCCCACATGGAAGAGTGAGCATATAAATCACCCTTGTTGCGGAGCAATTTATGAACTGTCTAATCTTAATTTGTTTGGTGCTCTCTGCATTTGTAAATGTATCTATTTTATCAATGTACCAACAAATCCCACACCTCCCGCATGTGTACATACCAGGTTTGATAGATAGTTCGGACAACCAGTTGGTGCTGGGGGTCCATCGGAATTCCGAATGGACCAAACTATCTTGTAAATTTCTGGCACATTTTGCCACTATCAAGGGGCAGGGACCGACTATGTCCTGTAGTAGTGGAGTCTTGATTAAGATATGCCAATGTCTGGTCAGGATTTCCCTGAGCTGCTCCCATTGCGATCCAAACTTTGTGATCATTCTCACCAGAGCATTCGGGGGTGGAGCATTCACAGATGGTTTACTAATGCATCCAATAAGTTTCCTCCGGTCACGGGCTCTAGTTATTGCTCGTCTGATATTTTGGTGGGCGTATTCTCTCTCCCTAAACTTTGCATACATTTCAACCACCTCCTGTTGAAACTGTGGAGTGGAAGAACAGTTCCGCCAAATGCGCATGAACTGCCCTACCGGTATGCCCCGGATCAGGGAGGGAGGATGATGACTATTGGCTTGTAGCAAAGTATTTGCAGAAGTTGCTTTCCGTAAGTGTTCGTGTCAAGTCTCTGTCCTTTCAGGGTAATTTGGAGGTCCAGGAAAGGCAAGGTGTGAGCATGGAAAAGGTAGGTCAGTCTGATGTTCCTATTGTTCTCGTTCAAGATTTCCATAAATTCAATGAGTTGGTCATTGGAGCCCTCCCACATCAGGACATCATAGATGTACCTTATCCACAGACTATGTCTAAGGTACATCTGGGACGCATAAACAATCTCCTCCTCTCATAATCCCAGGTGGAGGCATGCAAATGCCGCCGGGGCCCAGGGGGCCCCCATAGAGGTCCCTCTCAATTGTTGATAACTGGTTCACAAAAATTGGAAGAAGTTGTGGTTAAGCATCAATTCTAATATCTCCACCGCAAATTCATTATGGGCCCCAAGGAGTGAGAACTTTTTACCCAAAAAGTGTGCCCCCCCGGAGGTCCCACTCATGGGGTATCGACGTGTACAAAGATTCTATGTCTATTCCGACAAGTAGTGCCCCCGGGGGGACCGTGACATCCATGAGTCTGCGCAAGACATCCCTCTTATCCTGTACAAAGGATGGGAGCGGCACAACCAGCTCCTTGATCAAAGCATCGATAAACTTGCCCACTCTCTCGAGTGGGCCTTTAATTGCCAAAACGATTGGTCTTCCGGATAGGTTTGTAAGGTTTTTGTGGAGTTTGGGAATCACATACTATCAGGGCTGGACTCAGCCCTTCCTTCTCAAAGCTGGCTGCTCAGATGTCGGCCAATTGCCAGCTCCTTTCTCTCCACAGTGACTCCTGTTGATGATATCCTGCTCATCAGTCCTGCCTACTTAAGCCGTCCAGCCCAGATGATCTCTGCCTTCGTTTTGGTCACATCTCTAGAGACGCTCTCCTGTGTTCTTGTTAAAGACTTGCTTGGCTTACATTCCTTATGGCTCCAGTTCCTGCTTGCTCGCTCATCTCTTGCTCCTTGACGTTTTGGCTTGTCTGACTATCCGTTTTGGTTCCTGAACTCTGACTATGTTTTGACTATGTTTACTCTGTTTATGAAGGCCATGAATTCAGAAGATGCAGTCACTCCACTTGTTGGTAATATTTTTTCCAGATTGGATGAGCAGGATCACCGCATGGATCAGTTTGCCATGGCGTTACAAACGCTCTTGAGTCACATGGCTCACCTGGAATCTCCCACTGTGGCTGCTCCAGTACAACCTGTGTTGCAGGCCGTCCCTGCTGCTGCTCCAGTCTGTGCAAGCACCCGCCTCAAGTATTACCGCAATAAAAGGTATGTCTGGTTCTGCTCCCCCATCGATTTTGGGGGTGATCCAGTCCAATGCAGAGGGTTTCTCAACCAGGCTGAGATATACTTTGAGATGCTGCCCTAGGCGTTTCCCACGGACAGAAGAAAAGTAGGTTTCCTGATATCTTTGCTTTCTGAGAGAGCCTTGGCCTGGGCAAACCCTCTATGGGAGATGCAAAAACATGTTGTCTTGAGTTACCCTGAGTTTGTGGCTTCTTTTATAAGGGTATTTGACGTACCGCTCCGCTTCTGCTACCAAGTGCCTCATGTCCAAACAGAGTACGAGAACTGTTGCCGATTACACCATTGAATTCCGTACCCTGGCAGCAGAGGTTGCTTGGAACAATGAGGCCCTTGTGGCTGCTTTGTCTCATGGTCTCTCGGATACCATCATGGATGAGATAGCAGCCCGAGATATACCCACTGAGCTGGAGAAGTTGATCATGTTTGCCATCCTCATTGACTCCAGACTCAGAAAGACTTCCTTTTAAGGAGCGCTTGCAGAAGCCTACTGTACATTTGTCTCTGAACTTTGCAGTCCCACCCTTGCCTCCCTCCCCTCCCATGCCTCCTTGTACTGAGTCGGTCTGTGAAGATGAACCCATGAACTCGGGCTTCACGCGTCTCTCTGCGGATGAGAGAACCCTTAGGAGGAGGGAGAGATTGTGCCTTTATTGTGGCCAGGCAGGTCACTTTTGGAAGTCTTGTCTTACCCGTCCAGGGAACGCCCGAACCGCCTGAACGCCCGACCCGACCTTTGGTGGCATTGTTTCGTCCCCGGTTATCCAGAAGGATAAGCCCCTGGTTTTGGTTACCCTTTCTTGGGCTGAGTCCATCGAGATACAAGCGCTAATGGACTCTGGGGCTGCAAGCATGTTCGTTGATGCTGCCTTTGTATCAAAGCACTTGATTCCGCTGCAGCTGCGTGACACTCCACTTGCCATTGAGGCTCTTGACGGGAGACCTCTACAGTCTGCCCATGTGACTCATGAGACTGTTCCGTTGTCCATGGCCGTAGGGGCTCTTCACCATGAGATAATCCAATTCCAAGTTATTTCCTCGCCTAAGTTTCTGCTGGTTATTGGTTAGCCTTGGTTACAGAGGCACAACCCCTCTTGATTGGCTCCGTGCTGAGGTTCTCTCCTGGTCGCCACAATGCAGTAAGTCATGCTTCCAGAAGGTAGCCAAGGTCCTGTGCACCTCTTCCATCTCCTTCCTGCTGGAGTACCGCAATTTTAGCAATGTCTTTGACAAAGGTCAAGCTGGTAGTTTGCCTCCACACCGGTTGTATGATTGCGCAATTGACCTTCAACCTGATGCCATACCCCCTCGTGGCCGGGTTTACCCTTTGTCAGTCTTGGAGAATAGGGCCATGGAGGACTATGTTGCAGACGCACTTTTTCAAGGTTTCATCCGCAAATCCTTGTCTCCTGCTGGTGCTGGTTTCTTCTTTGTGAAGAAGAAGAGTGGTGAACTGAGACCTTGTATTGATTATAGGGGTCTCAATCGTTTCGTGATTAAGAATGCCTATCCGATTCCTTTGATTACGGAGTGATTTGACCGCCTCAAGGGAGCAACCATTTTCACAAAGCTTGATTTGAGAGGGGCATACAATCTCGTGAGGATTAAGGAGGGCGACGAGTAGAAAACTGCGTTTAAACCAGAACGGGCCATTATGAGTACCTCGTAATGCCTTTTTGCCTTTGTAACGCCCTGGCAGTTTTCCAGGAATTTATTAACGATGTCCTCCGAGACTTGTTGCAGTTATGTGTGGTGGTTTATCTCAATGATATCCGTCCAGCCCAGATGATCTCTACCTTCGCCTTGGTCACATCTCTAGAGACGCTCTCCTGTGTTCCCGTTAAAGACTTGCTTGGCTGACATTCCTTCTGGCTCCAGTTCCTGCTTGCTGTTCTACTACTCTCATCTCTGGCTCCCTGACGTTTTGGCTTGTCTGACTATCCGTTCCGGTTCCTGAACTCTGGCTATGTTTTGACTACGTTTACTCTGTTTACCTTTATATTATTATTATTACTATTATTAAAGTGTGATTTTCTGATTCATGGTTTCTGACACATAGAAGGTCAGAGTGTTAAATTCCCTAACCTTCAAAAAATCCAATTCCTTTTTTGGAAATTAGACCCTCCCCAGAAGCCAAATGCAGTCGTCAATTGAGTTTCTCCACTATAGCTGGAAAAGGATTAGAGGGACATTTTCGGGATGTGTGGGAGTATTTCAATTGGTGCATCACCTCCTTTTCGTCTAGATCTGCTGACATTAGAACAATATTTCACCCCTTATCACTATCTTGAATAACCAAATTTGGAGCTTCTTCCAATTCTTGTAATGCCGGTCTCGCCTGTCTAGTCAAATTATCCAGTCCCTTACAACCTCAATTGATGTGGGGGACTTACCAGATCTAAGAAGAGGCCAATCCACTTATGCTTAGATAGTGGGGGCATCTTTGTAGATCGAATTCTGACACCAGATGGTCTACTAAAGTTTACACTTGGCATCTCGTCTTCCGAATCACTGGATTGATTTTCTTTCAGTAGGGAGACAAGAGTTTCCAAGGCTTCCTTTTTATCTTCATCCATCTCCACATGTGTTGGATGGTAAATTGGACGGTCTGCTTCTATGTCAGCTGAAAGCCACTTTCCTCAAAAACAGGTTGAGGTCTTAGAAGCTGTAGGAGAGAAAGATAAGCCGTTTTGGAATAATGAAATATGATGTGTATTGGTGCAGGAACTCAGATAGGTTGACTATTTTTAAGTCCGGAGTAGTTTCTCTATTGGGATCACTCAGTGGAAATTGCGATTCCCTGATCTGGTTTGTCTGTGATATTTGTTTGGTTTCATTCTTTTTCCTTTTCTTTTTCTTTTCCTCCTTTCTGGTTGTAGTTTTTGATGGACCTGTGTCGTTCTGTATAGTGTGAGCTTTGTCTAAAAAAAATTCACTGATTTGTGTATATGTTCTGATTCACTCAGATGATGACACCCCACTCTCAGAAGGCCTACTATTTCTACCCCTGCCACATCTGGATCTACTTCTACCACGAGGTACAGAGAGGTCAAAGATGATATCACTTTCGAAATTCCGTATACTTTGGAGACATTTTTCCTGTTTGGAGGTCCTCAGATTTTTCTGTACTCTCAACCTCTCTCTTTAAAAACTCATTATGTTTTTCCAAATCCTGGTCCTGTTTGAATGGTTTCAGTAGTGCAGCACTATCATCAATCTCAACCTGAATCTCATCCAGTTCATCCAATTGAGCTTTCTCCTCCACTACAATCAATCGCATTATATCAAGTCCTCTATCCACACAACTCTTCTTCCATTTCTCAATGAACCTTGGTGTTTGCAGGTGTTCTGCGGGGATTACCTTCTCCCTGAGCCCCCTAGGAATAACCCCTGGGCAATATGGAAACTCAGGTAGGAGATATCCTACTTCCTATTGTTTAATAATAATTTTTTGGGGATTTGTTTTTTGAGAGATTCATGAGATAGATCTGATGCTGTTGGATCGGGGTTAAATGCTGCTTATTTTTCCTGGTCAATCTTATCGTCCAATTTACATGCCATGTAGATCAGTCCCAATATACCTTCCAATTCAAATTGCAAAGGTGGTAGGTAATCAAGCAATATTGAAAATGTTTTTTTGGGTCGCCGGATGACTGAGAAGGGATACTGAGAATATCCCCCATACACAGACAGTTACTCAAAAACATGAATAAAAGACACCCAGGCAGACCAATTAGTGCACAGGGTAGTTCAAAGTCCGAACCCTATCCCTATGCTGAGGCCCCCACCTAAAATGACAGGTGTGATTCCTTAAGGTCATGCATAAACATGAAAAAAATGGGGATTAGAGATCACCAAGAAACCTTATAAAGGAACACTATGGACCTAAAAAAATCAACTTTATTGAATATGGTTAAAATGAATTAATGCACAAAACTACCACTGATGTAAACATAAAAAAATGCTGTCCAAAAACTCAGAGACCTCCCGGCAGCACACCTCATACACCCACCACATGCAGTCCACACTGCAATAAGTCTATGGGGATACATGGACTCTCTCACTATCAGTGGGATAAGAAAGGATGTGATTATTCAAATGGTGAAGTCACTCAATCCACAGAGACCAAAACCCGGTAAGAGCGGTGAAAATTTGGGATCAACTCCCTCAAGAACTAGCTTTGGACAGAACTTTTTTTTTTTAATTGTTGGATAGCTTCCTAAATGCACATAATATAACTGGATACTAACATATAGGTAATCACACCAGGGATACTTGATCCAGGAAATATCTGACTGCCGCCTGGGGAATTTTTTCACCTGCTGGAGCAAATCGGTTTAACTTTTTTTTTTTTTTCGCTTCCTCAGGACCAACCGTGGGTATAGTAGGATTGTGTATATGGAGGCTTTCTATTTATTAGATTTTTTTCCCCATTGGTTGAACCCGCTCAATTTTTTCAACATGACTAAATATGTAACTACTGTATGTACAGCTAGTCCTGTGGTAAGGAACACACTATATTACCAAAAGCATTGGGTCACCTGCCTTTACACACACATGAACGTTAATAGCATCCCAGTCTTAGTTCCTAGGATTCAATATTGAGTTGGCCCACAGTTTGCAGCTATAAGGGCTCATATGTACACTGCTGCTGGTAAACGGACATTTAAGAGCAGTTGGGCATTTTTTTCAGCTGCCCCTGAACTCTCCTCTATGTTATCTTATCAGTACATGTACACAGGGTCATTTATAGTTGTTCCTAGGTAATGCAAAAAAAATGCGTTCAGGACGGATGTTCAGAGGCGTTTGAAACGTCAAATGCCTGTAACAGCTTGTAAATGTGTGTTAACGCAGTAATTTGCGTTTAGCCGCGTTTCATTTACAGGTGTTTTTCATTTTTGCCTATTTAAAAAAAAAAAAAAAGCGTTTTAAAAATGCATCTAAACCCAAACGTGGCAAAAAGGATGTTTTAAACGTTGTTTACCATCTGTCAAGTTAAATCATTCAGGAGAGGTTGTAAAAACTTCCCGTGTACATGAAGCCTAACAGCTTAAACTCTTCTGGGAAGGCTGTCCATAAGGTTTAAAGGTGAGTCTATGGGAATGTTTGACTATTCTTCCAGAAGCGCATTTGTGAGTTCAGGCACTGATGTTGGACGTGAAGGCCTGGCTCACAGTCTCTGCTCTAATTCATCCCAAAGGTGTTCTATCGGTTTGAAGTCAGGACTTTGTGCAGGCCAGTCAAGTTCCTCCACTCCAAACTCGCTCATCCATGTCTTTTTGGACCTTGCTTTATGCACTGATCCAAATCATTTGGAGAAGAGGGGATTATGGTGTGTTTTTTTTTTTCAGGTGTTGGGCTTGGCCCCTAAGTTCCAGTGAAGGGAACTCTTAAGGCATCAGCGTACCAAGACATTTTGGACAAGTTCATTCTCCCAACTTTGTGGGAACAGTTTGGGGATGGGTCCTTCCTGGTCCATCATGACTGCACACCAGTGCACAAAGCAAGGTCCATAAAGACATGGATGAGTGAGTTTGGGGTAGAGGAACTTGACCTGCCTGTACAGTCTTGACCTCAACCCTGATATAACACCTTTGGGATGAATTGGACCGGAGACTGCGAGTCAGGCCTGACCTCACAAATGTGCTTCTGGAAGAATGGTCAAACATTCCCACAGACAAACTCCTAAACCTTGTGGACAGCCTTCCCAGAAGAGTTGAAGCTGTTATAGCTGCAAAGGGTGGGCCAACTCAATATTGAACCCTACGGACTAAGACTGGGGTGCCATTAAAGTTCATGTGTGTGTAAATGCAGGCGTCCCAATACTTTTGGCAATATAGTGTATATACAGTGCCCTGAAAAAGTATTCATACCCCTTTACATTTTCCACATTTTGTCATGTTACAACCAAAAATGTAAATGTATTTTATTGGGATTTTAGGTTATAGACCAACACAAAGTGGCACATAATTGTGAAGTGAAAGGAAAATGATAAATGGTTTTCAACATTTTTTACAAATAAATATGTGAAAAGTGTGACATGCATTTGTATTCAGCCCCCTTTACGCTGATACCCCTAACTAAAATCTAGTGGAACCAGTTGCCTTCAGAAGTCACCTAATTAGTAAATAAAGTCCTCATATGTGTAATTTAATCTCAGTATGAATACAGCTGTTCTGTGTTCTGTTATGCCTCGTATACGCGCTCGGACTTTGCCACGGGAATGTCCGCCGGACCTTCCAGCGGGGCTTCGCCGGACTTTCCGAGCGTGTGACTTGCCCACACACGCCCAGACTTCTCCGGCGGACAATCCACGGGAAAAAGTCCGACGGACTTTTGAAAATGAACGGACTTGCCACACGGAGCAAAGTCCATTCATTTAGAACGTAATAAAAAAATGTATAAAAATGCTATAAATCTATCCCCTGGTTGGTTTATTATATTTCTTCACATTTATTCATTATGTTTGCAAGCGCTATATTTATATTTTTCATATTATCCCCTATTTTGTAGATGCTATAACTTTTGCGCAAACCAATCAATATACGCTTATTGCAATTTTTTTTCACCAAAAATATGTAGAAGAATACATATCGGCCTAAACTGAGAAAAAATTAGCTTTTTTTTTTAAAAAGAAATTGGGGATATTTATTATAGCAAAAAGTACAAAATATTGTGTTTTTTTTTAATATGTCGCTCTTTTTTTGTTTATAGTGCAAAAAATGAAAACCGCAGAGGCGATCAAATACCACCAAAAGAAAGCTCTATTTGAGGGGAAAAAAATACATCAATTTTGTTTGGTTACAGCGTGGCACGACAATGCAATTGTCAGTTAAAGACACGCAGTGCTGAAACGCAAAAAGTGGCTAGGTCATTCAGCAGCCAAATCTTCCGGGGCTGAAGTGGTTAAGGCAGCAACTCTGTTGTGAGATGCACAGTCATGAACCACAATTATAAAAACGAGCTGCACATTTATTTATTATTGTAAAATCTAGCGGAGCCGATTGCCCTCAGAAGTCACCTAACTAGTAAATAGAGCACCTGTGTGTAATTTAACCTCAGTATGAATACATCTGTTCTGCAAAGCCCTTAGAGGTTTCTTAGAGAACCTTAGTGAACAAACGGCATCATAAAGGCCAAGGAACACACCAGAAAGGTCAGGGATAAAGTTGTGGAGAAGTTTACAGCAGGGTTAACTTATAAAAAAATATCCCAAGCTTTGAAGATCTTACTGTTCACTTCATCATCCGAAAATAGAAAGAGTATGGCATAACTACAAACCTACCAAGACATGGCCGTCCACCTAAACTGACAGGCCAGGCAAGGAGAGCATTAATCAGAGAAGCCGCCAAGACGTAACTCTGGAGGAGCTGCAGAGATCCACAGCTCAGATGGGAGAATCTGTCCACAGGACAACTAATAGTCGTGCACTCCACAAATCTGGCCTTTATGGGGGAGTGGCAAGAAAGCCATTGTTAAAAGAAAGTCATAAGAAGTCCAGTTTTTTGCGAGAAGCCATGTGGGGGACACAGCAAACATATGGAAGAAGGTGCTCTGGTCAGATTAGACCAAAATAGAACATCCGTGTGGCGGAAAACTAACATTGCACATCACCCTGAACACACCATCCTCACCGTGAAACATGGTGGTGGTAGCATCATGTTGTGGGGATGCTTATCTTCAGCAGGGACAGGGAAGCTGGTCAGAGTTGATGGGAAGATGGAGCCAAATACAGGGCAACCTAAGAAGAAAACCTGTTATGCCGCGTACACACGGTCGGAATTTCCGATGGAAACAGTCCGATGGGAGCTTTTCATCAGATTTTCCCATCGGTCTTTTTCTGTTGGAATTTCCGACGGACTTTGGATTGAGAACCTGTTCTTAATTTTTCCGACGGAAAACCTTTCTATCAGATTTTCCGATCGTGTGTATGCAATTCCGACACGCAAAATTCCGACGCATGCTCGGAAACAATTTGACGCATGCTCAGAAGCATTAAACTTCCCTTTTATAGTGCAGTCGAACGTGTTGTATGCCGTGGTGTTATTGACCGTCGGAATTTGGTGTGACCGTGTGTAGGCAAGACAGTTTGAGTGAAATTCCGTCGGAATTCCGACGGGAAAACCATCAGAGCTTTTTCCGACGAGAATTCCGACCGTGTGTACGTGGCATTATGCCCCGTACACACGGTCGGAAAATCCGACCACAAAATCCATCTGATTTTTTCCGACGGATTTAGTCCGACACTGGTGTTGCATACACACGGTCGGACAAAGTTGTTGGAAAATCCGATCATTCTGAACGTGGTGACGTTTGTTGCCTGCGACGGGACTACGTAGAGGCTAGTAGCCAATAGCTTTGGTCTTGTAATGTGATCTGAGCATGCGTGGCACTTTGTCCGTCGGAATTCGCTACACACGATCGGAATTGGTGTGATCGGACTTTGTTGTCGGAAAATTTTTAGAGCAGGAGATACAACTTTGTCCGTCGGACAATCCGATGGAAAATGCTCGATGGTGCCTACACACGGTCGGAATTTCCGACAACATTGTCCGATAGGAAAGAATCCATCGGAAAATCCAACCGTGTGTATGGGGCTTTAGAGTCTGCAAAGAACTTGAGACTGGGGCAGAGGTTCAACTTCCAGCAGGACAACAACCCTAAACATACAGCCAGAGCTACAATGGAATGGTTTATATTAAAGCATATTCATGAGTTAGAATGGCCCAGTCAAAGTCCAGACCTAAATCCAATTGAGAATCTGTGGCAAGACTTGAAAATTGTTGTTCACAGACGCTCTCCATCCAATCTAGCAGAGCTGGAGCTATTTTGCAAAGAAAAATGGGCAAAACTGTCACTCTCTAGGAGGTGCAAAGCTGGTAGAGACATCCTCAAAAAGACTTGCAGCGAAAAGTGGTTCTACAAAGGTGGTTCTACAAAGTAAGTATAAAGCTGAATACAAATGCACTCCACACTTTTTACATATTTATAAAAAATGTAAAACCATTTGTAATTTTTGTTCCACTTCACAATTATGTGCCACTTTGTGTTGGTCTATCACATAAAAATCCCAATAAAATACATATACGTTTTTTGGTTGTAACATGACAAAATGTTAATAATTTCAAGGCACTATGTGTATATATGTCAAGGACTTACCAGGCATTTCCGGGCCTTCCGTGCGCACATAGGTGCGCGGCGGGCGCGCGCGCGTGCATGTGCGCATGCGCGGGAACGCAATTGGCGCCAAAACGGGCTTTAAAAGCCCAGCAGTGACACTCAGCCAGTGCTGTGTTGTCTTAAAGCTTCCTGCTTGTCAGCCATCCGAAAAACCTGATCTGAAACTTGAACCTGTGATCTCCCGTTACCGACCCGGCTCTGTTTGGACTACTCTGCCTTCTCCTACCCGACCCGGCCTGCCTGACCTTGTTTGATCTGCTTTTGGTTACCGACTTCTGCCTGCCTACCGACTCTGCCATTTGCCTGCTCCTGTCATCTGATTGATCTGCTGTTGCCAACCGGACTGTCTGACCTTGCTCTGCTGATTCCCACTTGTTTGATCCGCCTGCTGCCTGGTTCTTTTGTATTCTGCTTCAACCACCTACAGCTGCAGTCTTACATCCTGCCATCCGCTTACGGGCACTACTGGAGGACCTCCCTGTTGGTTGCAACACCTTCATCTACAAACCAGGCACTCCTACCCCACTGTGCTCACGTGACCACTGTCCCCATCTCCAGTGGCACGTGAACCAGCGCTGTATGAGAGGTCTCCTCCTACAAGTCAGGCTCTACGTCCAGGTACGTAACAGTACAACACAGCCATGACTGAGCCTGCAGGAGAGACCCCTCCCATGACAGATATCTGCTCACACCTGTCAGCCCTCACCCAAGCCGTAAAATCCTTACAAGACGGTTACACCAGATTGGAGGGTCTAGTCCAGAACATCATCAACCCGGTACACGTGGTTCCTGGATCCGTTTCCGCCCCTGCTCAGGCTGCTTCCTCTCCTTCTGTCGTTATGCTTCCACCTGAGCCAAGGGTCCCCATACCTGAGAGGTTTTCAGGGGACCAAACTAAATTCCGGGCCTTCCGCAGTGCTTGTCAACTTTATTTCGCCCTGCAACCCCGGACTTTCTCACTTGAAGCCACTAAAGTGGGGTTTGTGGTCTCTCTGCTGTTAGGAGAACCACAGATCTGGGCACACCGACTTCTCGAGGAGGACTCTATCTTGATTCAATCACTAACGGCCTTCTTTGAAGCTATGTCCCAGCTTTATGAAGACCCTGAACGGGTCGCCACAGCAGAGGCCACCTTAACTACACTCCAGCAGGGACGCCGGGCGGCCGAGGATTACATTTCGGATTTTAGACGATGGAGTGCAGACACTCAATGGAATGATGCAGCTCTACGGCATCAGTTCCGCATGGGCCTATCAGAAGGACTGAAAGATGAATTGGCCCGGGTAGGCATACCTGATACTCTTGAGGCCTTAATCACCCTAACAATCCAGATTGATCGCCGCCTTCGGGAACGTCGCTCTGAACGGGCCTATCAACATAATCGCCCTACTTGGGTGACTGCGAAAGCTCCAATTCCTGCTGCCCGCTACTTACCTCCACCCAACTTCCAGCCGACCCGCCCTGCACCTGACACCTCCGAGCCGATGCAGTTGGGACTGATTCGACCCACCTTGACCCCGGAAGAGCGCACACGTCGCCATCAACTTAACCTCTGCCTGTACTGTGGAGCAACAGGACACTACGTGCGCAACTGTCCGGCCAAGATGCGTAAGTGCTTTTCCTCTGTTCCTGACAGTCTTTCAGCACTTTCTGCTAACACAACCCACATTGCTCTCCCTCTCTCATTGCAGCTCCAAGGAAGGACAATTCCAGTTAAAGCAATTATTGATTCCGGAGCATGCAGTTGCTTCATTGATTCTGCCTTCGCCAACCAACACAACATTCCCTTACAGAATAAGACCCACCGACTTTCAGTCTTCTTGGCCGATGGCTCCCGCATCAGCTCCGGACAGGTGACCCAAGAGACTTTTCCCTTACCTGTCATCACCTCCTTCCAGCATAAGGAGCTTCTGACCCTTGATGTGATCTCGTCCCCGTTGTTCCCAATCATCCTGGGCATTCCCTGGCTTCAGGCCCATAATCCCTCCATCAATTGGACTACCAGAGAGGTCAGGTTCTTGTCCCCCTACTGCCAAGAACATTGTCAACATGAGTCTACTCAATCCTCTGTCACCTTATTTTGCATGGACATTGATCAGAACCTACGCCAATCAGTACCCGAACCGTATCATGGGTTCCTCGATGTCTTCAGTAAAAGAGGAGCAGACTCTCTTCCACCCCATCGGGCATATGATTGCCCAATTGAACTTTTACCCGGGGCCGAAATCCCTTTTGGGCGCATTTTTCCTTTGTCAGAAAAAGAACAGGAAGCATTAAAAATTTACATCAACGAAAACCTGGAAAAAGGATTCATCCGCCCATCTACCTCTCCAGCTGGTGCTGGAATATTTTTTGTGACTAAGAAGGATCAGACTCTCCGCCCGTGTGTAGATTACCGGGAGTTGAATAAGATCACGGTCAAGAACCGTTACCCGTTGCCCTTAATACCCGAATTATTCCAAAAACTAAGGTCTGCTACTATTTTTACGAAACTCGATCTAAGAGGGGCATACAATCTGGTCCGCATCCGGGCCGGGCATGAGTGGAAGACGGCGTTCCGAACACGGTTCGGGCATTATGAATATCTGGTCATGCCCTTTGGTCTATGTAACGCACCTGCCACTTTTCAACATCTTATTAACGATGTATTCAAAGACTTCTTAGATATTTTTGTAATTGTTTATTTGGATGATATTTTGTTTTTTTCCGAGTCCCTCAGCCAACACCGGGAACACGTTTGCAGAGTCCTTGACCGTCTTCGCCTACATGGACTGTACGCAAAAGCGGAGAAGTGCGAGTTCGAGCAGCAAGAGATTCAGTTTTTGGGTTTGATAATATCTTCAACCGGTATCAAGATGGACCCCCAAAAAGTGTCTGCTGTTTTGGATTGGCCTGCACCCGTCGATAAGAAAGGTATACAACGTTTCATTGGTTTCGCAAACTTTTACAGGAAATTTATCAAGGGATTCTCTGCCATCATCGCACCTATTACACGGTTGACCCAACAACACGTCAGGTTTCATTGGAGTACGGAGGCTCAAGGGGCATTTGAGAGACTTAAAAAACTCTTTACATCAGCTCCAATTCTCAGTCACCCTAACCCATCTTTGCCTTTTTTATTAGAAGTTGACGCATCCGAAGTAGCAGTGGGAGCGGTCATTTCGCAAAGACAGGGTAAGGAGGATTTAATACACCCTGTGGGATTCTTCTCCCGAAAATTATCTCCAGCTGAGAGAAATTACGATGTAGGAGATCGGGAGCTTCTTGCCATCAAGACCGCATAGGAGGAGTGGAGATATCTGTTAGAGGGCGCGGCCCACCCGGTATTAATATATACTGACCATAAGAATTTAGAATACCTGAGATCTGCCAAACGTTTGAGACCCCGACAAGCTCGTTGGGCCTTGTTTTTCACCCGCTTTTGTTTCCACATCACTTATCGGCCAGGATCAAAGAACGTCAAACCAGGCGCATTGTCACGCATGCATGACAACCCTAAGGACTCACCTGCTCCTGACACAATTCTACCCACAAACAGTTTCTTACTCTTACACACAGATCTCTTATCTCTAATCAAAGAAGCCTCTACCCACTCTCCAAGACCTCCAGGAACCACCTTGACATCACGAGATGGCTTGCTATGGAAGGGAAGTCAAATCTTTGTCCCTGAAAGTATCCGAGTTAAGGTACTAACATTGCTTCATGATCATCCCTTAGCAGGACATTTTGGGGTACGGAAGACTCGTGAACTTGTACAACGTACATTCTGGTGGCCCAACTTAAAGGAGTTTTGTGAAAGGTACGTCAATTCCTGCTCCGTCTGCTTACGGAACAAGACTTCAAGGAACCGAGCCTGGGGACTGCTTAAACCTTTACCTATACCAGACAGACCTTGGAAAATGATTTCTATGGACTTTATAGTCGAACTACCCCGCTCTGAGGGGTGCACAGCCATTTTTGTGGTTGTAGATCGCCTATCTAAAATGGCCCATTTTGTGCCCCTGAAGGGAACCCCATCCGCCGCAGAGACAGCCCGTGTATTTATCAAAGAGATCATCAGACTATACGGAGTACCTGCAAATATAGTCTCCGACAGAGGGGTACAATTTACCTCACGCTTCTGGAAGGCACTTTGTGAAATCTTGAAGATTGAGCTCGCTCTCTCCTCAGCCTATCACCCACAGACTAATGGGCAGACAGAGAGAACCAACCAAACCCTCGAGCAATATATCCGATGTTTTACTTCTTTTTCACAGGACAATTGGGTTTCCCTGCTGCCTCTAGCGGAATTCGCATACAATAATACCAGTCACTCTGCCACTAACCAATCCCCCTTCTTTGCCAATTATGGTTTTCACTTGACTTTTTTACCAGATTTTGTTTCAGAATCCCCAGTTCCGGCAGTCCAGAAGACAGTGGAGTTCCTCAAACGCAACAATCAGGTACTACAAGAAGCTGTGTCCAAGGCCCAGGCAGATAGCAAGAGGAACTTCGACCAAAGAAGAAGGGGGGAGCTGGTTCTGCAACCTGGAGATCAGGTATGGCTGTCTACATCCAATATTAAGTTGATTTGTCCTTCTAAGAAACTTTATGGGACCTTTTCCTGTTAAGAAGAAAATTAATGAAGTGGCCTATGAACTGTCTTTGCCTGATTCTCTTAAAGTTCACCCAGTATTTCACGTGTCTTTATTAAAACCTGCTGTGCCTAATCCCTTCCCTGATAGAGGAACTGGCCCGCCTGAACCTGTTTTGGTGGATGGTAACCAGGAATATGAGGTGGAAGCTATCCTCAATTGTAGAAGAAGACACGGGCAAGTACAATTTTTGGTCAAATGGAAAGGGTACGGTCCAGAAAGCAATTCCTGGGAACCGGACAGTAACATACATGCGAAACGTCTAGTCCGTACCTACCTGACTTCCCACCCTGAAAAGGCAAGTCGCCTGGGCATCCAGAGGCTGCCCCTTGTGGGGGGGCAATGTCAAGGACTTACCAGGCATTTCCGGGCCTTCCGTGCGCACATAGGTGCGCGGCGGGCACGTTAGCGTTTGCGGCGGCGCGCGCGTGCATGTGCGCATGCGCGGGAACGCAATTGGCGCCAAAACGGGCTTTAAAAGCCCAGCAGTGACACTCAGCCAGTGCTGTGTTGTCTTAAAGCTTCCTGCTTGTCAGCCATCCGAAAAACCTGATCTGAAACTTGAACCTGTGATCTCCCGTTACCGACCCGGCTCTGTTTGGACTACTCTGCCTTCTCCTACCCGACCCGGCCTGCCTGACCTTGTTTGATCTGCTTTTGGTTACCGACTTCTGCCTGCCTACCGACTCTGCCATTTGCCTGCTCCTGTCATCTGATTGATCTGCTGTTGCCAACCGGACTGTCTGACCTTGCTCTGCTGATTCCCACTTGTTTGATCCGCCTGCTGCCTGGTTCTTTTGTATTCTGCTTCAACCACCTACAGCTGCAGTCTTACATCCTGCCATCCGCTTACGGGCACTACTGGAGGACCTCCCTGTTGGTTGCAACACCTTCATCTACAAACCAGGCACTCCTACCCCACTGTGCTCACGTGACCACTGTCCCCATCTCCAGTGGCACGTGAACCAGCGCTGTATGAGAGGTCTCCTCCTACAAGTCAGGCTCTACGTCCAGGTACGTAACAATATATATATATATATATATATATATATATATATATATATTGTGGCAGAGCGAGGCTCTGTCCCTTTGAAATTAGAGGTAAAAGAGACACAGAGTTTGCATATCTGAAGACTGCAAGACTACAGACTGTAGACTTTAAATGGAGAAAACTGCTCTGTCAGTTTTCTCCAGGTTTTGCTAGTTCTGGATGGGAGTCTGTAGTTTGGAGATCCCTGAGAGTAATGGGTGGGATGGGATCTCCAATCCTGTGTCCGGGTCTTGAGGATAGCAAGCAAGGTGTGTGCCCAGCTGCACACAGACCATATAATGAGGGGCTAATGAGTGGAGGATGGTGGAGTGTGAGCAGCTTGCTGGTGCTGTATGAAGACAGACCTGTGGAGGGGTCATCCCTGTGTAAGGGGTATTCTTTGCCCAAAGACTGGGAAAGGATGGACAGCCTTGAGAGTCGGGAAGACTAAGGAAGCCAGTGAGTCCAGGGGACTGGAAGGAATCAACTCTGTTGAGAGCAAGCAGAGGAACTGCTGACAAGAGAGCCAGGTGGCTTGGTATGTTTTTCATTTATGAATGCTTAATGAAGTTAAACCCCTGCGTGGGACTTCTGGATGGACTTTTGTGTTTTTTCCTTTTTCAATAAACGTGGGCTACCAGGCCCTTAACTATATACGCCTGTCTGATGAGGACTCACTGCATTAAAAAAATGCATCTTTTCACTTGAGTTAAACACCCCCATGTTACAATATATATATATATATATATATATATATATATATATATATATATATATATATATATATATATATATATACACACACACACACACACTGTATGTATATGTATATATATATATATATATATATATATATATATATATATATAAAATTAAACATACATGCACACACATACACAAAGGCAACTGTAACTCAAATAACCACTCGTTACAACCAAGGTATGCAGGATATGTATAAATATAAAAGGGAAGTAACGGGTTCTGTTAAGGTAAGTCCACAGAGATATATTAATTGTAATCACTTTTAGACCACTCACCAGTTGGGTGCTGTTACCATAGGCAAACCAAACTGAGCATACTAGAAGAAACCAAGGTACAGGCTACCCGGGTAAGAAAGCGGCGACTGAGGGTCTTAGTCAGGGCTAATCATAAAAGTGCAAAATATATTAAGTCCAAAAATTACCAGCTAAAAAGATGCACAAGATGTGGAAAGCAGTATAATTGCAACTTCACACATATTGGTTTAAAAGTTTAAAACACTGAAAGTGAGGAACGAAAGTTAACAGGGGACAGAAAAAACACACAGGACATTACACAAAAACAAAAAATGGTCCAGGCGATGCTACGCTACTCTTTTAGCGAAACGCGTTTACGTCACCACAGCCACGTGACGCCACAGTATGCCCCGCTCTAACAAGGATTAGGAACGGAAGGCGACTCATTCTTCTGCTTGACTCAAACTACATTTTCCATGGATTCCCCCGTCGATCACTCTGCCTTATCAAGGAGCTGGCTGACCTTAAGCACGACTGATACACAGCACTGGCCCAGCATCGATACAGTGGAAGCTGTAGAACGCCTGAATTCATCAGGATGTGGTAACGTATGGACGTACATCCTCACATATTACTTGTTGGAACAGCTTATTTGAACTACTTCCTTTAAAGAGGTTGATCAGAAGCGTGCTACATAAATTTCTTGATTCGCAACAAGTTCCAAACAGTAGTCCTCCCCTGCATATTCACTCACCTTGCAGTTAGCCTTGGTCATTATATGAATGGACAAAGAATGTTGTGCTTATTCTGCTAGTGAGTTTTTGAATGTACTGAATACTCTGTACCTGGGTTGTAATCATCCAGCTTTAGGATATACGTATATCCCACACTTTGGGAAGAACACTGTTAGTGGATTAGATATCAAGTGTGAGGGAATTGGAATTATTTAATTAAAAAAAGTGTATTTAAAAAAAAAATAATTTGTTTGTAAGACTGCTGCGCAAATACGGTGTGACAAAGTATTGCAACAATCTCCATTTTATTCTGTAGAGTCTCTACAAAAATATATAATGTTATGGGGTTCTAAGTAATTTTCTAGCAACAAATACAGATTTTAACTTGTAAATAACAAGTTTCAGAAATAGGCTTGGTCCTTAAAGGGGTTGTAAACTCTTGTTTTTTTTAAATAACAAACATGTCATACTTACCTCTACTGTGCAGTTCGTTTTGCATAGAGTGGCACTGGTCCTCCTTTCATGGGGTCCCTCAGGGGCGCTGGTGGCTCTTTCCTGCATCGGGTGTCCATGTTGGAGAAGGCTCTCTTAAGGTGAATGTGCGGGCGCATTCCCGAGTCCTGCATCTGTATCTATTCACACAGAATGCAGGACTCGGCCCCTCCCCGCGGTGCCGCATCATTGGATTTAATTGACAGCAGTGGGAGCCAATGGCTGCGCTGATATCAATCTATCAATCTATCCAACCAGGACACGAGACACCAGCTAGGTCACATCAGCTGACCGCATGAAATGGCTGGTCTAAATGGTAAGAGAAAGTTTGTGCCAGTTTCAAGGACGGATTACTTACTAGCCACAGACAAATGTATTGCTGTAGAGTGGAGGGTTAGAAGAAAGTAATTTCTACATAGAGACTCTCTTTTGTGTCCTATGAAAAAAATACAAACTTAAGCAGTAAGGCAGCTCCTGGGAAAAAGTAATGCTGTCCAGCCCGCTAGACCTCAGATTTAGAATCCAATTATCATCTGTTCTAAGGTTTATTTTTGCTATAGGGGATGAAGAAAGCAATAGAAAGGTATAAAACTGGGGATTATAAAATGTACCTGCCTTTTGAAGAAAAAAAAAAATTGCAAAAATTCTCACCCGAGACTTTTCCTCTAGTCGTGTCATCATCACTATAGTGGCAGAACGCTGCTCCCATACCATCCTCCAGAAGTCTCCAAAGGTGTCTGGTAGAGGACCTTGTGTAGCTATGTATGCATTTTGCTTTCGGTATCCATCAATATAGTTCGCATTGACGTAGTCACTGCCAAGAATTCCTGAAAAAAACAACATCCATTAATTGCTAGAAGACGAAAGCAGGATTGGATAAAATAACTGGCATCTGGATTTAAAAAAAACAATCAACTTTCACTATATGAAATACAGGGTTATGATTTTACAAGACAATCAGCATTATTTAACCAGGCAAAATGCAACAACTTTGTAAGGTACAGTCATCAGTTACAGTAAAGTATAGTAAACCAATGTACTGTCTTTTTAAACAAACCCAATCCTCTTGGGCCTGAGGCAATGGAATTTTTTTTAATTTCAAATAGGTTTTGCATTTCCATTTCCATACAAGTTTATGGGAATGCAAATCCTGCCTAAACAGGTCAGATGCAGGTCAGAAAATGGTCAACACCTTAGATGTGTCTTAAACCGATGTTAAACCGATGCAACTTGTTCAAGCCCAACGTCAACCGACACATGGTTACATACTGTAAATAGTAAAAAAAAAAAAAAAAAGTCCATCCAGTTCAAGCAACAGAATAAAAAAAAATGAATAAACAGAATAGATAAATGGAAAACCTCCACATACAGAATCCTATAGCCATAGTAGATCCAGGGGAAGGCAAAAAAAAAACCTGTGAAGCATGGTCAATTTGCTCCAGCAGAGGAAAAACACATTCTTTCCTGATTCTCCAGAAGGCAATCGGATATTCCCTGGATCATTTCCTGGTGTTATTACATATACATGTTAACATCCCATTATATTTTGTGTATTTAGCAAATAATCCAGCCACTAGTTCTTGTGGAAGCCTATTTTCACAGCTCTTACTCTAACAAAACAGCTCCATATGCAAAAAAACAAACAATATATGATGTTTGAGGGTTCGAAGTAATTTTCTAGCAAAAAAAAATGTTTTAAACATGTAAACACCTAAAATCCAAAACGAGGCTGGTCCTTAAGTGGTTAACCACTTAAGGATCGGAAGATTTGCCCTCTTAATGACTAAGCCACTTTTTTGCGATACGGCACACCCAAACAAAATTGATGTCCTTTTTTCCCTACAAATAGAGCTTTATTTTGGTGTATTTTATCACCTCTGCGGTTTTTATTTTGTGCGCTATAAACAAAAAAAGACCGACAATTTAAAAAAATAAAAAACTTTTTTTGCTATAATAAATATTCCCCCTCAAAAAAAAGTAAAATGGAAAATTGTGTCAAATACTGTCATTTTCCTTTCCTGACGCCAATTCATGGCAGCATACATATGATATAGCCCCGCCCCTATATACACCCACAGGACCTGTTTAGCTCTATAAAAGTCTGACTGAAAGCTACCACCCCATTCTCCGTATAAAGCACAAAGATCAGAGGGAGCTTTTGTATGCTGCTGTGTATTACATAGTTACATAGTTAGCTAGGCCGAAAAAAAGACACAAGTCCATCCAGTTCAACCATAAAAAAAAAGAAATAATAAATAAAAATAAAAAATATCGTACAATCCAATATACCCAATTCTATACCCACAGTTGATCCAGAGGAAGGCAAAAAAAAAACATGCTCCAATCTGCTACAGCAGGGGGAAAAAAATCCCTTCCTGATCCCCCTAGAGGCAATCGGATTTTCCCTGGATCAACTTTACCTATAAATGTTAGTACCTAGTTATATTATGTACATTTAGGAAAGTATCCAGGCCTTTATTAAAGCAATCTACTGAGTTAGCCAGAACCACCTCTGGAGGGAGTCTATTCCACATTTTCACAGCTCTTACTGTGAAGAAACCTTTCTGTATTTGGAGATGAAATCTCTTTTCCTCTAGACGTAAAGAGTGCCCCCTTGTCCTCTGTGTTGACCGTAAAGTGAATAACTCAACACCAAGTTCACTATATGGACCCCTTATATATTTGTACATGTTGATCATATCCCCCCTTATTCTCCTCTTCTCAGGAGTGAATAAATTTAGTTCCTCTAATATTTCCTCATAGCTGAGCTCCTCCATGCCTCTTATCGTGTATTGGCGTCAGGAAAGGAAAATTACGGTAAGTATTTGATACAATTTTCCATTTTCCTGATGCCAACATGGCAGCAAACATACGATATATAATGAGCTTTTGAGAGGGAGGGTTTAATGCTCCAAACTTAGTCTTTATTTGACAATAGTCAAAGAATCTTGGATAGTTTTCCTCCCAAACTCTACTGTAGTAAGAGCTGCTGGATCCACCCTGTAGGGTTTTAAGAATGTAATTACCAGCTAACCGCTTTGCAGACTGTCTCCAGAGACACTCTTGCCCATGCCGCCCAAGAAGAAGAAGACATCGTCCTCTAACTACCTCCGGATCCTTCCCGGCCACTCTATATGCCCGGTGAATAGTTTTTACTATCCAGGCCGAGATGGTTCTGGCCTAGGCCTCTTTCCCTCTAAATTTTCCGGTAGGTATGATGAAAAGTCTGTCAGAACGTCTGAATATAGAAATATATTGAAAAATTTGCAATATATTTAGGACATTGGCACACTCATACCTATCTGAATCCACAACGCCATTTAAATTTAAATTTGAATGTAGAAGTAGCCTGGAGATAGGCTTTGAAGACTTTTGGAATGACCAACTCATGCAGATCAGCATCTGATTCCACTGGGAAGGCTGGAAGCACCCATTCACTGAAGAGATTAAATATTGATGCCACTTTTAGGACAAAATTATCCAATGGTATCCTCAGCACAACCCTGTCTGGGAAGAACATGGAATAAGGTTCGGCTGCCCCCAATTCTTGGAGTTCCGACACCCTTCCCACTGAAGTTATAGCTATTAGGAAAGCTGTTTTTAAGGTGATATACCATAATGAACAGTCTTCTGTTAGAGCATGAGGAGGGTTTGATAGAAGATTGAGGACTACTGCCAGGTCCCATTAAGGGAACCCATTTCTCCTGGGAGGGCGCAGTCCAAGTACTGCTCTCATGAAGTGCTCCACCAGCAGGTTTGCTGCCCATTTCTTTTGGGTAAAAGCCAAGATGGCTGAAATTTATACCTTAAGCAAACTTAGGCTGAGCCCCAAATCCAAATTGGGATTGCAGGAAAGACAGGATTTGAGATACATTTGGGTCACTAGGATCAAACTGACATTCAGCTGCAAAAGTTGTGAACCTAGTCCATATTCTGGAGTAGATGGCATTGGTTGACCCCTTTCTGGAACTCTGTAAAGTTCTAATAACCTCTGAAAAACAGCCTAACGCTTGTAACCCCTGCCTTTCAATCGGGCTGCTAAGGCCAGTCGTGATGTTTGTGGATGTAGGATATCTCCTTGCGACAGGAGACGAGGAGTCACCGGCAGAGTGATCCGTGGGCAGATGCTGAGATCCATTGCCAGAGAGAACCATGGTCTGCGAGGCCATTAAGGTAATACTGTGATGACTGTCAAATTCTCTGTCAATCTCCTCAGGAATTTCAGGATTAAAGAAATTGGAGGGAAGGCATAGGCCAGTTGCACAACCCAAGGATGCGTCAAGGCGTACGTCCCCTCCGCTAATGGATGAGGGTAGCGTGAGAGGAACCGGCGCACCTTGCGGTTGGTTGATGAGGCAAAAAGATCCAGTTGCGGACACCCCCACTCGTTTATGATTTGTTTGAACACTTCGGGGTGAAGGGACCATTCGTTGGGATCCTCTAATTGTCTGGATAGGCAATCTGTTTCCAATTTCTGACAGACTGGAAGATATGTGACAATCACAACAGAATCGCATCGCATTTGGGCTGCTCTGAAAGGATAAAGGCACCTAATGCGTGTTGTGCAGTGTTTGCCACACAATTTAAAATCAGATTGTATGGTGTGTGATAACAGGATTTTTAAAACAGCTTACCTGTAAAATCCTTTTCTGTACATCAGGGGACACAGGGGACACAGAGCCATAGTAATTACTATGTGGGTTATATGGGACACTGATAGGTGATGGACACTGATGTACATCAAAGAAAAAGATAAGGTAAGCTGTTTTAAAAATCCTGGTTTTCTTTTCTTACATCAGGGGACACAGAGCCATAGTAATTACTATGTGGGATGTCCCATAGCAATGGCAACTGAAGGGAGGGAGACACAACAAAAAAAGAAGGCCAGAAGACTCATACTGCAGCCTGAAGTACACTGCACCCGAAGGCAATACCCTCATGACCTTTAACATCGATGTGATAAAATCTGGTAAAAGTATGAACTGAAGACCAAGTTGCGGCCTTACAGATCTGAGCCATAGAGGCCTGATGATGCACCGCCCAAGACGCACTTATCGCCCTGGTTGAGTGTGCTTTAACATGAAAAGGAGGAATTCTCTTCTTTAAACCCTAAGCCTGAATAATGACTTGACAAATCCATTTGGAAATGGTAGTTTTTGATGCTGCCTGTCCCCTTTTTGGACCATCTGGCAGTAGAAATAAAACATCTGTTTTGCGAACCTGAGCGGTCGCCTTTAACTACACTCTGACCGCTCTTACTACATCAAGGGAATGTAGTGCCTTCTCTTCCCTAGATTGAGGCTCTGGGAAGAAAGAAGGTAGAACCTGAAGTAAAAACCTGTCACCGACTGTTAGGAAATCAGGATGAAGACGTAACACCACCTTATCCTTATGCATGATCAAATATGGCACCTTACAAGACAGAGCCACTAGTTCCGATACTCTGCTAGCAGAAGAAATGGCAACCATAAAGACTATCTTTCTAGTCAAAAGAACCAAGGGAATTTCACGTAAAGGCTCAAAAGGCTGATTCTGCAAAGCCAATAAGACCAAGTTTAAATCCCAAGGATTTAGAGGTGCCTTTATAGGGGGATTAATCCGTGTTACCCCCTGAACAAAGCTACGCACCAGAGAGTGAGAAGCCAGAGGCCGTTGAAAAAATATTGACAAGGCCGAGATCTGGCCCTTGATGGTACTCAAGGCCAGCTTCTATGCCTTCCAGACTCTATAGTAAATGACTCTGGAAGCCGGCTTCCTGGCATTAATCAAGGTAGACACTACCTAAGGAGACAACCCACGATCCCTTAGAATGTGGGTCTCAATAGCCAAACCGTTAAATTTAGCGTCTGTAAGGTAGGATGGAATACTGGACCTTGTGCAAGAAGTTCTGGCCATAATGGCAGAGGCCAAGGGACTCCTACTGCCATCTTTATGATCTCGGCAAACCAAGATCTTCTGGGCCATGCTGGGGCCACCAGAATAACCTCCTTTCGTTCCTGCTTGATCCTGCGAAGAAGACACGGAAGTAGCAGAACTGGAGGAAATGCATAGATCAGAGAAAACTGATCCCAAGGGAAGACGAATGCGTCTGTTCCGCAAGCTACCGGATCCTTTGTTCTCGACACAAAGTTGTTGACCTTGTTGTTGAATCTTGACGCGAACAGGTCCATGTCCAGAGTACCCCACCTCTGACATATTGCTAGGAAGATGTTAGGGTGAAGAGACCATTCCCCTGGAAATAATTGCTGGTGACTCAATTAGTCCGCCTGACAATTTTCTATTCCGGAATGAATATTGCTGGTAGGCAAGGAATGTGTTCTGCCCAAGCTAGAACATGATTCACCTCTTTTTGGGTTGCACTACTACTCGTGCCCCCCTGGTGATTGATGTAAGCCACAGCCGTGGCATTGTCAGACTGGATCCTGACAGGACAATCCCTCAGTCAGACCGTCCAGAACTTTAGAGCCAGACGAACTGCCCGAATCTTTAAAATGTTGATAGGCAAGGTCCTTTCCAACTTGGACCATCTCCCCTGGACAGAATCTTCTTCCAGGTCTGCTCCCCAGCCTAGAAGGCTGGCATCTGTTGTCACCACTTTCCAGGAGACTGGTAGAAATGATTTTCCCTTTTGGAGGTTGCTGGAAACCAACCACCAATTTAGGCTCTGATGCATTTCGGGAGCCAGGCGTATTGGAAAATCCAAGGCCTGAACCTTTTTGTTCTAGGCCGACAGGATTGTGTTTTGTAGCAATCTTGAATGAAACTATGCGTAAGGGACGGCCTCGAAGGAGGCCACCATTTTTCGCAGCAATTTCATGCACAACCAGTGGAAGGATTTTTCTTGATTCTTGTCTGGGGTAGGAATACCCTTTTCTGTATGGTATCTATGACCAGACCCAAGTACTGCAATCTCTTTGATGGTTTTAAGGAGGATTCTTCTAGGTTGAGAATCCAACCTAGAGATTCCAGGTAGTTTACAGTTGTGACCAGACTCTGGTTTAGACCTGAAACTGAATGATCTATTAAAAGCAGATCGTCTAAATAGGCTAGGACCGTTATGCCTTGAGCCCTTAATCTGGCTAAAGGAGGTGCCAGAATTTTTGAGAACACCCATGGTGCTGTGGCTAGGCCGAATGGCAGGGCCACAAACTGAAAATGATGATTTTCTATTTTGAAGAGCCAAAATTTCTGGTGAGCGGGAAATATTGGCACGTGGAGATATGCATCTTTGATATCGATAGAAGCCAAAAACTCCCCTCCTTGCAGGATGGCAACAACCGAACGGATTGACTCCATGCGAAAGGATCGATGTTCAAGTGCCCATTCAGATCTTTGAGATCTAGAATAGGTCCTACTTCTCCGTTCCGTGAAAAGGTTTGAATAAAAACCTGTGCCCTGTTCCACTAAGAGGACCTCTGATATCACCGACTGGGAAAATAGATGATCCAGCGCTAGAAGGAGAGCCTTCTTTTTCTCTGGGTCCTTGGGAACATTTGACCTTAGAAAACGAGGAGACGGAAAATCTCGTAACTCTAGTTTGTAACCTAGAGAAACAGCGGAAGCCACCCATCTGTCTTGACATTGTTCCTGCCAGATGCTTGAGAATTGCAGGAGCCTTCCCCCCACCCGAGTGAGCGGGGGCGCCCCTTCATAAGGAGGCTTTAGCATTCGGTTTTGTGGGCTTTCTGCCCCAAGATCTCTTCTGACCCTGGTGCTGCCCTTGGGGTCTTCCCCTTGAACCTGAGGCCATCGAGACTGCCTAGAGGCTGATGCCCCTCGCACAGGAGAGGCAGCACGCTTAAAGGAGAAATGTTTAAACTTCTTCTTTACTGATAAAAGAGAGCTTTTCCCATTAGAGATCTTTTGGAGGTATTTATCCAAATCGTCTCCAAATAGCCGCTCCCCATGAAAAGGTAATACTGGGTCTGGAGAATCAGCCCGCCTAATCCACTGGGCTGGAGTCGCCTCTGAAGTGCCTGGCACCCCTCTAGTTAGAGAGGGTTGAATGGCTTGGTTTAGACCTGGTGCAGGGCCCACACTCTGTTCTTCTGCTTCTGTCCCTGGTTGTCCTAGATGACAGGAAAATTCTGCCAGGGAGTTGCAGATTACTTTCCTGAGCAAGGTTGACACCTGCTGACTCTCGTACTCCTGGTCTCTGGCAAGCTGCCTGAAGCAGTTGCTGCAAAGTAGCTTTCCTGGCATAGGGTCATCTCCACATGATCAACATTTTCCTTTTGGGCATTGAGCCCTCGGAGGAGAAGTTGTGTGCTTTCTCTTAAGTGTACATTTGTGCCCTTTGTACTTGGGTCTGCCAGGACTGGAGGAGTCACTTTCCGCCCTGGAAAAAATCCTGACGATCCAGAGGGCCTCTTTTTTGGGCAAAGAGAAACAAATTGAAATAAAATAAATAAGGGGAACCCCCCCATCTCCTAGTAATACATTCTTCCTTGCTCCCCCTCCCTTCTAGCCCCATTACTAGAAAAGCAAGACTTACCTGTCATTGACTGTTCCTCGTAATGAGATGCTGTCTCTCTGGATGCCTGAATTGCAAAGGCATCCATTACCTGGCCATCTGTGCCCTTTAAATAGAGCACCTGTGAGAAAGACCCCCGTCCTCCCCAGCCTCTGTTCTAATCAAAAAAGGGCTAGTACAATTGGAGAGAAGCCAATGCCCATCCACACAAAAGGACACTTTTAAGCTGGCTACACATCATACAATCCTCTGCAGATTTTTTTCCTCAGATTTACCAAAACCACACAATATGAGGTCAAACCTTAAGAACCTCAATTTGTATGCAATCAGGCACTACATGGTCCCTGCAAATCTAAAGGAAATCAGACAACAAACACTACACAGTGTGTATGAGCTCTTTAGGGACATGAGAGCAAGAAAAAGAAAAAAAAGTTCCATAGGAGAGAAGACATCATGCAGTCCCAGCTGCTGGATTGAGACCCCACAGCATGCATGCCACAAGAGGGATATCGTCTCTGATTAGAGAACACCTTGGCCCCAAAAGACCACCAGAAGGGGCTCCCCATCTTGCTGTGTGTGCATTTAGCAGCCTAAGATGTGGAACTGCATGCTGGGAGAGGCTTGAACCCAGACGGATTTCGACAGTCAGCAGGTAAGAGCTTATCCTGAGTGTAAACGTCTGTAGGTGTTGATCTTTGAGGACAAAAAGGAGAATGGGGAAGGTAGCGCTCAGTCAGACTTTTATAGAGCTAAACAGGTCCTATGGGTGGATATAGGGATGGAGCTATATCATATGTATGCTGCCATGTTGGCGTCAGAAAAACAAAATTTCTTCATCAGTTTAGGCCAATATGTATTCTTCTACATATTTTTGTTAAAAAAAATAAATAAATCGCAATAAGCGTATATTGATTGGTTTAAACATAAGTTATAGTGTCTACAAAATAGGGAATAGATTTATGGCATTTTTTATTATATTTTTAAATAGTAATGGCAGTGATCTGCGATTTTTTTGTGTGATTGCGACATTGTGGTGGACAGATCGGACACTTTTTTGGGACCACTGACATTTATACAGAGATCACTGGCAGGGAAGGGGTTAACACTAGGGGGTGATCAAGGGGTTAAGTGTTCCCTAGGGAGGGGTTTCTAACTGTGGGGCAGTGTACTGACAGGAAAGAGAGAGAGATCGCTGTTCCTGATTACTAGGAACAGCAGATCTCTCTCTACTTCCCTGACAGAACAGGGAAAGTACAGTTTAAAGCGGAGTTTGACCCAAAAGTGGAACTTCCGCTCATTTGTCTCCTCCCCCCCTCTGGTGCCACATTTGGCACCTTTCGGGGGGGGGGGGGGGGCTGATACCTGTGACCTTTGACAGGTACCCTGTCCCCAATTCCGGGAGACCGGGCCGCAGCAAATTATGTCAACAACTCGGCTCCCTCCTCCTTTCCCTGCCGCCGGGCCAGGAGAGTGCAGCGGTGCCTCGCGCATACGCAGTAGGGACCCAGCATGGAGCCGTAATGCTTCACTGCCAGGTTCCCTCACCGGCAATGACGGCGGCAGCACCCGACAGCTGATGGAAACATCAGCTGCGGTGCCAACATCTCTGGACTTCAGAACAGGTAAGTGTCCTATTATTAAAAGTCAGCAGCTATATTATGTGTAGCTACTGGCTTTTAATTTTTGCAGGCATGGGCGGATCTCCACTTTAAGATCTGGTAAAGCCCCCTCAGCATTTGGATCTGCAGAGAACTGCCCTGGATTGGCGAGGTGGAGATCGCTTCCAAACATACTTTCCTATAATGGCTTGAAGGAGAGTAAAATATCTGGGCGGGACACCAAAGGGAGTCATTTGAAAACAGAAAAAAAACAACCGTTGCAGCATGTTCATCTTGATGACATTTATTCTACCAAACCAAGTGGGTAAAAGTGGGTTCCAGTGGTTCAGGTAATGCCTGATGGTGTAAGGGGCATGAAGTTTGCCTGAAAAAGTCCAGAGAGGAATGGGGTAAGTAAAATCCCAAGATATTTTAGAGGGGACACTTGCCATGCGAATGGGAACAATGTTTTTAAAGCTTGCGCTTCTATATGAGGTACACTAAGGTTAAGGATCTCAGACTTAGTGAGATTAATTTTAAAATTCGATATCTTACCAAAGGCATCAAAATCAAGCATCAAATTGGGTAAAGTGATCCTAGGCTGTCTCACATAGAAAAGAATATCCTCAGCGTAATCAGCATATTTATGTTACCTTTATCCTACTACTAGGCCATGAATGTTAGGGTGCTGTCTGATAATCGAAAGGAAGGGCAAATAGGAGTGGAGATAGGGAGCAGCTCTGTTGTGTACTATTATGCAAAGTAAATTAATCACTAAGGATTCCATTGACTGTAATTTGTGCTTCCACGGAGTCCGCCTCTGTCCGCCGGCTTAGCGGGAGATCTCTCCGTTGATCTCCGCTGAACCGGCGGATGACAAGTCCCTCTCTGCTCACTGAGCGGGGAGGGGCTTGCGAGCGCCGCTGGTCTCTATGGAGAGATCGGATGAAAACGGACAGTGTGTCCGTTTTCATCCGATCTCACCCGATCCGATCCGCCAGCGACGGATCTGGACGTAGAGCCATACGTCTGCTTTTGGCGGATCGGACCGGGTCGGATGTCAGCGGAGACATCCATAGACTGACATCCGACGCTCCATAGACTAACATGGAGCGCCCGTTCAGATCCGCCATCAAAACTGACAGGCGGATCTGAACGGTCCGACCGTGTGAAAGGGGCCTAACAGGGTGGGCTGGGAGATATGTCAGGTATGAGCAATCAACATTAGCTTCCCTGCCAGAAAGAAACCCTGTCTGATCTGGAGAAACCCATTTTGGTAGTAAGGGTAGTAACTGGTTTGCTAGTACTTTTGCATAAATTCTGGCATTAATGTTTAAAAAGAAAATGGGCCTATAGATTCCAGAGCATGTGGGATCCTTATCTAGTTTAGGAATAATAGTGATGTGTGCGTGGAGGGTTTCAGGTCTGAACTTCACATTAACAGAGACATAATTATCATATGATGTTAAGCGAGGGAGTAAGCCAGCTTGGAAAGTTTTTTTTTTAATAATATTTAGCTGTTTAGCCATATGGGCCAAGTGTCTTACCAAAGGCTAAAGATTTCACGGCTGTACGCAGTTCGTCTTTTGTAATTTTAGCTTCCAATTGTTTCAGAGTGTCAATGGGGAGTTTGGGAAGTCCAGTCCTGGATAAATAGTCAGCGATACAGGCCTTGTGGGCATCAGGAGTTGGCACTGGGTGTTTTTTGAACAGTGTACAAGATCTGATAAAAATGCCTAAATACTCAAGAAATATCCATAGACATATGGACCTTTTAGAAATACAAAAGGGATGATTTTTTGCTAGCTAGCAGCAATTGTCAGTTAAAGTAACACAGTGCCGTATCGCAAAAAATGGCCTGGTCATGATGGGCAGAAACCTAAGATCCCCCTGATTGTGTCAGCTAGATCCCTGTCACCCCTAGCCTCAAGGAGCCCTCTAATACTGAGATAATTTCTCCTGTTGCAATTTTCCTGATCTTCCAGATTGTATAATGCCATGTGGTGTTCCATGGCTAGTCTGTGCACTTGGGTCTGGAGGTCAGAGATTGCAGTGTGGTGATGGTCAAACTGTTGCTCTGTGTCCTATACTCTCTGTAGCTTGTAAGCCAGGTCAGATCTCATGGAGGATACCTTCTTGATGGAGCGCTACAAGATATGCAACATGGAGACAAGCTCAGTTCTGGTAGGGTGCAGTGCAGATCTGTGTCTAAGAGCCCCGAGCGGAAACAGTCCAATCAACATGAGGAAGCAGGGTAGCTATGCCTCGAGCCCGCTCAGTGTGAAGGTCCTGGTTCCATGTGGGGAAGCTGCCGGGTCTCCGGCCTCCTTAAAATCCTTCATGCCTGGGGCCAAGTAGTGTTTGATGAAATCGAAATGGCGTGACTTGGCAGTCATGGGTCATCCGGGTTTCTTCCCCATGTTGTAGTAGGATTGTCAGGTGTAAAGTGAGAGTCGAGTAAAAGCAGGATCCCAGACAGAGCTCTCTTTAGATGTAACTGGCCAGCGCCACGCGTAAACCAGGCCCCTCCGTCGGAAGATATATTAGGCAGCAAGTAAACATGTTGTCTATGAAGTTGATGTGTTGAAAGCAGAAAAAAATGGGCACTGCAATTTGTTCTTTATGAGGCTACGCATCTGCAGACCGGTCAGGCTGCCATGCTGACCTGTGTCCACAGCCAAAAGTGGTTTTAATGGGCAAGTGAGCGTCAGAGCTGGATCACAGAGCAATGGAAAAAGGTGGCCTGGTCTGATGAATCATGTTTTCATTTGATGATGTGGATGGCTGGGTAAACTTACTTACCTGGGAAAGAGATGGCACCAGGATGTAGTATGGGAAGAAGGCAAGCAGGCGAAGGCTGTGATGCTTTGGGCAATCTTCTGCTGGGAAACCTTGGTCCTGCCATTGATGGCATTATTCTTTTGACATGTACCACCTACTTAAAGTGGAGGATGACTTCAGGCTGGCCCATTTTGCAGGTATAGCTATGTAAAACATTCAAAATAAGGGCCTAAGTGGGAACTTTGTACTTACGTGCGAATCCTGCTGCGTTCTGTAAAATTAAAAACAAAGAAACGCCCTATACTGTGTAAAATCCAGTAATACACTGCCTCACCCTGCTCTGCACATGCTCAGTTGCTCTCCAGTTTTAGTCACTGCCGAATTTGTAGAGGCCGATCTGCTGACCGCCTTAAAGCAGCATTAAACCCTCATATCCTTTTCAGTGAAGGAAGATGCTTCTGTTTAATCTGTAGCCATGGTGCTGCACATGTGATCAGTTATGACACCAGCCATTTGGTAGGTTGACGGTTTGGTGGAGAGCACAAGCAAATGGGACATTTAGCAATCCCAGTATTCTGGGAATTGAAACTGTTAAATCTATGGGTTTAGTTCCGCTTTATGATTTACTGCTGTTCAGGGGCTCTGGGTTTCAGCAAAATGCCAGCCTCCAGCAAGAAGAAAAAGGAGCACTCCTGGAGGCAATTTACAGCACACACTAATTTTGGTAGCATAATGATTAATGTGGAATGTATGTTCGTTGCTTCATTACTGTTATGAGTAAAGTTCCGCTTTAAATATTGTTGCTGACCAAGTTCACTCCTTCATGTAAGCAGTATTCCCTCATGGCAGTGGCCTCTTTCAGCAGGATAATGCACCCTGCCACACTGCAAAAACGGTTTAAGAATGGTTTGAAGAACACAAGTATTTTGATTTTGTAAATTCGTTATTTAACACGTTTTGTAACAATACATGGCATAGAGCCGGTCACAGCAACAGGGCTGAACCCCAGCCAACAATGAAAGTAGATCGAACACAGATGTTACAGTTAGATGTAGAAACAAAAAAATTTCGCACATCTTCTGCCAACAGTAAACCAAGTCCAGTAAAACCAGGTATTTCTGAATTCCTCTTCAACGCTGGAGTGCTGCTGCAAGGCTTTCCGCACAGCAAATCCCAGCAATCTTGGACAGCCCCAGCGCAGGGGTCTCCCGTTTCTAGTGGGCTGGGATACAGGCCCCAGCTGCAATCACTACATGGATCAACATGGTTTCCTTCTAGCGTTTCCTGGGCAGGTGAAACCAGTGGCGGCCAGTCGTTTACCAGTCCCGCACCTACCCCATCTATGACGCGGGTAGCGGTTCCCTCTGGACAGGTGGCGGCTTCCCCTGCGTCTCTTCTTAGGCATCTCAGCAGCCCTCTTCATCCTAGGCCAATATGATCGCTTTTCCCCTTCGGCCAATCGGGAAACAGGTCTTATGACCCGCTTCCTGATTGGCCAGGAGGAGAATCCGTGTGACAATAGCGAATATTCATTCACTATTGTCACACGACTGGGTGGGCTCGGTGCAGAGAGCCCACCATTTTTTGAAGCCTATTAGAGCCTCTGGCTCTAATCACGTGCTTGAATTTTTTTTTATATATATACCCTATTGGAATCTATGCATCCGGCATGTAGATTAGGGGGCCGGATGCATGGATAGGGGGCACCTGCATTACGGGTCGCCACTGGGTGAGACACGTAGCAGATCTTTGTCGGGTCTGTAACCAAATCGAAATCTGTCAGTTGCTTGATGAAGGATCGAACAGTAGACCAGAAATGTTTATCACCTGTCCAAAAGTATAGTATTGTTCCAATGGAATCCATCATTTGTGGTTTTAATCCCTATACCAGGCATAGGGTATTTGAGTTGTTGACTTGGCCTCCAAATCTTAATCAAATTAAGCAGCATCTGTGAGATGTGCTGGAAAAACAGGTCCAATTTATGGAGGCCCCATCTTGAAACTTATAGGGCTTGGTGCCAGATAACACAGCATACCCTCAGAAGTCTAGTGATATCCATACCTCAATGGATCAGGGCTATTTTGGCAGAAATAATAGGTGGGTAGTCAAAAAGTTATGGCTGATCCGTGTAGTTTGCATACAGTCAATTTGAAACAGTTACATTTCTGTTAAAGTTCTTCAATGCACAAAAATCCCTCCCAGTGTAAAAGCATCCCTCTGAGCCTTGAATAATTTGCTCTCCTAAAATTTAGTGTTTTTATCTTTCCAGTATGTGTTTGTTGTTTACAGGTTACATTAATTTGTCTCAAACTCCACTTCGTAACTCCTTAGAACACGAGAGACAAGAAAGAAAAAATGAAAATGGGGTTATAACTAAATACCCACCCTTTAAGTCTCATAGCAAATCAAATTGAATTTTGTTGAGCATAGTTAGTTTCTGTTTCCTGCTTGCAATTAATATGCAATTAACGTGTGGGATTATTTTCCTTACCCTATTACAAGCCAATCTATAATTCAATTATAATATCAACCACAAAAGCAATAAAAAAAAAAACATAAATTACAAAAAAGTATTGGAATCAAAATTAAATACTAAAATAACTCAAAAATGAACATACTACTGTTTCATTGCACAATTATGGGCTAGGAAACTATTGTGCACATGCTAAGCAGTTTTTTTAACCGCTTCAGCCCCGGAGGATTTTACCCCCTTCCTGACCAGAGCACTTTTTGCGATTCGGCACTGTGCGGTCCTACGACGTTGCACACAATCTTTTTTTTACGTTCTTTTTTTCACACAAAAAGAGCTTTTTTTTGGTGGTTTTTGATCACCCCTGCGGTTTTTATTTTTTGCATTATAAACAAAAAATTTGCGAAAATTTAAAAAAACATTTTTTTTGCTATAATAAAAATCACTCAAAATATATAAAAAAATACTTTTTTTTCCCTCACTTTAGGCCGATATGTATTCTACATATTTTTGGTAAAAAAAATAAATAAATCGCAATAAGCGTATATTGATTGGTTTGCGCAAAAGTTATAGCATCTACAAAATAGGGGATAGTTTTATGGCATTTTTTTTTTTTTTTATTAGTAATGGTGGCGATCTGCAATTTTTATCAGGACTGCGACATTATGGCGGACACATCGGACACTTTTGATACTATTTTGGGACCATTGTCATTTATACAGCGATTAGTACTATAAAAATTCACTGATTACTGTGTAAATGACACTGGCAGTGAAGGGGTTAACCACTAGGGGCGATGAAGGGGTTAAGTGTGTCCTAGGGAGTGACTCACTGTGGGGAGGGTGGGCTTCAAGTCACATGACAGCGATCACCGCTCCCGATGACAGGGAGCGGTGATCTCTGTCATGACACAAGCCAGAACGGGGAAATGCCTTGTTTACATACGCACTTCCCCGTTATGAGGCTCCGTGACGCGATCGCCGGGAGACCGGCAGACATAGAGTCCGCCGGTCCCATGGGTACGGTCACGGTGTACGCGGCGGGCGCATGCGCCTGCTATCCCCGGCTCTTCTTACGTATCATTAGAAATGTTCAATAATCACAAAGTATTAGTAATTTGTAAAAGTGCTGCTAAAGTGTTTGGGTTTGGCTCTGCTCTGCTTCAAATAGGCTGTTATGTGATTGCTCAGCTCCTGCACACTCTGCCAAAACAATCAATCAGCCTAGGAAGATACAAGCTGTGGTTTCCAAAGTGAGCAAAATCTTTTCTTGTATTCAGAGACGCATGGACTGCAGAGAAAGATGTCATTTTGGCCCTGTACAAATTAGTAAGACCTCATCTGGTAGATGGAGTTCAGTTTTGGGCAAAAGTTCATAAAAAGGATATTGGGGAACTGGAGAAAGTGTCGCTTTCCTTTCCCTCTGGACTCTACGTGATGTCACTCCCGAGTATTCAGCGTCCCTCGCTACCCAGACTGAGCTGCAAGTGCCAGAAACCACCATACAAGCCACCAGCTAGACCCCAGGGACACCGATACACTTATTCCCTGTACACACGGCCGGAAAATCCGACGCTAAATGTCCGATCAGACCATGTTGTCAGAAAATCCACACGTGTATGGGCTCCATCTGATCAGAATTTCGGACGGAAAAAATTTGAGATCCTGCTCTCAAATTTTCCGACAACAAAATCCGATCGGACTTTTTCTGATTGTGTGTAGAGAATTACAGCACATTCCTGTGCATGCGCTGTAAAGACTACGGAAAAATCTGATTGCTAGCAATGTTAACTGTGAAGTTGGCCCATCAGAATGAGGTTCACATGATGCACAAAAACCCACTTTTCATTTACACAGCTTTTTGTGCGTCACCAAAATTGATGACGCTGGCTAATCTGACAAATTGTGGTCTGACACAACAATAGGATTGTGCTTGTGTTCTGAGCAAGGAACTAAATACATGTAAACGTTCCCAGGACCTGCCAACCTTCTGTGAAGAATCGTTCTTTTGATTCTAATCATTTAAGAAGGTTGAGTGAGAGCTTTGGTTCACTTGCTTGTCAGTAGACTCAGCAAGTGAACCGACGAATCGATTCATTGAATCGGTTCATTTCCGTGAGTAGTTCGAAATGAACCGATTCACTTAAAAGATCCGGACTTCCCATCACTAGTGTGTACGGGGGCTTAGAGGCGCTGTGCTTTCTTTCCCTTGCCTACTGCAGAATTTGCTTCTGGCTCCCTATAGTGCTGGCTTATGGACCACTTATGACTCTAAATGACTTTAATGCCAACCATTTCAGGACTATATATACAGTTGTGCTCATAAGTTTACATACCCCAGCAGAATTTATGGTTTCTTGGCCATTTTTCCAGAGACTATGAATGATAACACAAAAGCATTTCTTTCACTCATGGTTAGTGTTTGGCTAAAGCCATTTATCATCAATCAACTGTGTTTACTCTTTTTAAATCATAAGGCCAACATAAACTAGCCAAATGACCTTGCTCAAAAGTTTACATACCCTGGGGATTTTGGCCTGATAACATGCACACAAGTTGACACAAAGAGGTTTGAATGGCTATTAAAGTCACTTAACTGTGATCTGTTTTCTTGTAATTAGTGTGGCGGCGGCGCTCTGCGGGGGGTGTTTAACCCTTTTTTGGCCGCTCGCGGGGGGTAAAACCGCACAGCGAGCGGCCGAAAACCGCAGTGAAAACGACGGTAAAGCAGCGCTAAATATAGCGCTGCTTTACCGTCACCGCGGCTCACCGCCCCAGTGTGAAAGGGGCCTAAGGAGGTATTATATATTACATAGTAGGTGAGGTTGAAAAAAGACACAAGTCCATCAAGTCCAACCTATGTGTGTGATTTTATGTCAGTATTACATTGTATATCCCTGTATGTTGCGGTCGTTTAGGTGCTTATCTAATAGTTTTTTGAAACTATCAATGCTCCCCGCTGAGACCACCGCCTGTGGAAGGGAATTACATATCCTTGCCGCTCTTACAGTAAACCCTCTACGTAGTTTAAGGTTAAACCTCTTTTCTTCTAATTTTAATGAGTGGCCACGAGTCTTGTTAAACTCCCTTCTGCGAAAAAGTTTTATCCCTATTGTGGGGTCACCAGTGAGGTATTTATAAATTGAAATCATATCCCCTCTCAAGCGTCTCTTCTCCAGAGAGAATAAGTTCAGTGCTCGCAACTTTTCCTCATAACTAATATCCTCCAGACCCTTTATTAGCTTCTTTGTACCTGCTCCATTTCCAGTACATCCTTCCTGAGGACTGGTGCCCAGTCCTGGACAGCATACTCTAGGGGCGGATGAACCAGAGTCTTGTAGAGAGGGAGAATTATCGTTTTATCTCTGGAGTTAATCCCCTTTTTTAATGCATGCCAATATTCTGTTTGCTTTGTTAGCAGCAGCTTGGCATTGCATGCCATTGCTGGCACTTAAAGACAGATGGGCTGCATGGTCGAGTCGCCAGAAGAAAGCCATTACTACGCAAATGCCACAAAGTATCCTGCTTACAATACACCAAACAGCACAAAGACAAGCCTCAAACCTTATCATTTGGAGTAATGAGACTAAAATTGAGCCTTGTGGCCACAACCATAAAAGCTACATTTGGAGAGGAGTCAACAAGGTCTATGATGAAAGGTACGGAGGTGGATCACTGATGTTTTGAGGATGTGTGAGCTACAAAAGGCACAGGAAATTTGGTCAAAATTGTTGGCAAGATGAATGCAGTATGTTATCAAAAAATACTGGATGAACATTTGCATTCATTAGCCAGGAAGCTGTGCATGGGACGTACTTGGACATTCCAACATGAGAATGATCCATAACACAAGGCCAAGATGACCTGTCATTGGTTACAGCAGAATAAAGTGAAGGTTCTGGAATGGCCATCTCAGTCTCCTGGCCTCAATATCATTGAGCCACTCTGGGGAGATCTCAAAACGTGCAGTTCATGCAAGTTAGCCCAAGAATTTACAGGAACTGGAGGCTTTTTGCCAAGAGGAATGGGCAGCTTTACCATCTGAGAAGATAAAGAGCCTCCTCCACAAATACCACAAAAGACTTCAAGCTGCCATTGATGTTAAAGGGGGCAATACACAGTATTAAAGGGGTTGTAAAGGAGATTTTATTTTTTTTAAATAACAAACATGTTATACTTACCTCCACTATGCAGCTCGTTTTGCACAGAGTGGCCCCGAACCTGGTCTTTTGGGGTCCCTCGGCGGCTGTCTCGGCTCCCCCCCACAAGTACTTCTCACCTTAATGCAAGCTCCCTCGCATGGTGTGGAGTACTTGCGGGCGCGCTCCCGTGATACAGCCGGCGGCTATAGCCGCTCGCTGTATCACTCGGCCCCTCCCCCCGGCACGCCGCGTCATTGGATGTGATTGACAGCCTCGCGAGCCAATGGCTGCGGTGCATTCAATTCATCCACTCTAGCCAATCAACGGCCAGGGTGAGCGGCGAAGAGGATGTCAGGGGCGAGCGCGGGACTTTCGAGGGGTCAGGTAAGAAAAACGGGGGGCTGGGGCGGTATTGTCAGATGTTTTTTTACCTTAATGCATAGAATGCATTAAGGTGAAAAAACTTTTAACTTTACAACCCCTTTAAGAACTGGGGTATGTAAACTTTTGATCAGGGTCATTTGGGTAGTTTCTGCTACCATTATGATTTAAAAAGAGTAAACACAGTTTTTTGATAATAAATGGCTTCAGCCAAACACGAACCATGAGTGAAAGAAACATTTTTGTGTTATCATTCATATTCTCTGAAAAATGGCCAAGAAATCATAAATTCTGCCAGGGTATGTAAACTTATAAGCACAACTGTACATATACCTATGGAGATCATCTCTCCCATTGATAGACATTACGGCCGATCTTACACTGGAGATTTCAGTTTTCTCCTCTTATTTTTAAACTGTTCTCATACTCTATTCCTTCATCCTCATTTTAATCTCTATATTATTGTGAGGGTCAAGAACATTGCATCCTCGGGACCCCTTTCCTGAACATGAGTGTTAAGTGTTTTTCCTGTCTGATTTTAGTAGAGCCTCCTTTAAATGAGATAACTGCTGACAGTTAAAGTGGTTGTAAACCCACTTTTACAAAAAAATAAATAAAAATGAACACCTGCAAGACAAAGGCATAATGAGCTAGTATGCATAGCATACTAGCTCATTATGTAATACTCACCCGAGATTGAAGCCCTCGCTGCGGTGCTCGTACACCGTTCCGATGGCCAACATCACTCCCGGCGCTACTTCCGGGTATCACGGCTCCGGCGCCGTGATTGGCCGGAGCCGCGATGACATCACTCCCGCGCATGTGTGGGATAACAGCACACTCACTGAAGCGACGGCCCATACGTGCCATTGCTTCAGTTTGTGTCAGAGCACATGTGCCAAAGACGTCGGCACATGCAAATACAGGGGATATCTCCTAAACCGTGCAGGTTTAGGAGATATCCAGGGTAGCTACAGGTACGCCTAATTATAGGCTTAACTGTAGCACAAAGTGGTCTTTAAGGGTTTATAACCACTTTAACAAGAGGTAAATTGTTGACTTGCAGAAGAAGTTCGGCAACACATTGGGAAGAACTTGTACACTAAGTTCCCTTTGTATTTTATGTTTTGGTATGCCATGTTAATTCTTCTTAGGTTTGCAGAAAGCCAAAAACAATTTCTTATTTTATACAATATAGTCTTACAAGCTTTTATATTGTGACATATATGAATATTATATTCTATATATACAAACCAAATTTTAAATAAGTCTTATTATATAAATTACAATTCTTGTATTGCACATTTATTTACCTTCAACAGGCATTAGGATAACCCGAGAGTGATCATAGGCAATAACATTAGCATAGCGATTTTTGGGTTTGTTGACTTCAAGGTTGGAGTGCTCCCATGTAAACTGCTGTCCAGGATCAATTGACTGAAAAGAGAGTTTAACATCAAGTAGTGGAAAATAATGCCATATACGATTTATGAATATATTAAATAACATTATCCAAACAGAACTGTAGTTTGGTAGCAGAGGGGATTTCAAAAGCTAAAAAAATGTGTTTTAAAATCTTCAAAAATAAAGCTAATCTCATATTTATATTGTAGCTGAAGACAGATATTAGAACACAGTTAAATATTAGAAAATTATACAGACTTACACAAAATGAAATTGTTGGATAGCGGAGAACATATACAATTTCTGTCAGGTTTTTATGTCAGCCTGTGACACCAATAACCCTGTAACACCCATACAAGGAATTGGAGGTACAGGCATCTCCAGACAGGAAAGCACAGACCGCAATAAAAACTGTGCCAGAAGTTCTAATCCTTCCACAGTACACTAAAAATTTACCATCACTTTCTGTCCTGACATTGAAAGGAAATTATTATTATACAGGATCTATATAGCGCCAACAGTTTGCGCAGCACTTTAAACGTGAGGGCAGACAGAACAGTTACAAAATGGTTCATTACAGGAGGGATCAGAGGGCTCACAGCTCATTAGAGCTTACAATCTAGGAGGGAGGGTCAAGTGATACAAATGGAATATCTGTGGGGGATGAGTTGATGGAGAAAATGAAAGTACAGTTGTTAGGTGTGGGCAGAATGGGCTTCTCTGAAGAGGAGGGATAGGGACACAAGCAGAAATTAAAGCCTAAGGCCGTGTACACACGGTCGGAATTTCTGATGGAAACAGTCTGATGGGAGCTTTTCATCGGAATTTCCGACCGCGTGTATGCCAATCGGTCTTTTTCTGCCGGAATTTCCGACGGACTTTGGATTGAGAACCTGTTCTCAATTTTTCGAACGGAAAACCTTTCTATCGGATTTTCCGATCGTGTGTATGCAATTCCGACACGCAAAATTCCGACGCATGCTCGGAAGCATTAAACTTCCCTTTTTATAGTGCAGTCGAACATGTTTTATGCCGCTGTGTAACTGACCATCGGAATTTGGTGTGACCGTGTGTAGGCAAGACAGTTTGAGCGAAATTCCGTCAGAATTCCGACGGGAAAACCATCAGAGCTTTTTCCGACGAGAATTCCGACCGTGTGTACGTGGCATAACAGACGTTTTCCCCCTCATAGGGGGATAGGGATAAGCTTCAAAGAACTTTGGTCAGATACCAAAAATACCAATACTGTAGCTGTGTGCTCATTAAATAAAACAACTATTTAAAGGCAGCTAGCGTAAATACCATAACTTGCTTTAAAGCTCATCTGCACTTTTTAAAGCAGTAGTAAACTCCAGTGCACAAATCATATAAGGCCACCAATTTATACCTTTAAAACATATTGCAATCTAAATTTATCAGTGTAGTTTTGTTTATATGCATCTCAGCTGAAGCCTCCTGTCTGCTTCCTGCCCTCAGGATACCTCCGCCCTTCCCTGTCTCCTGCATGTGCAGTGGACCTGTTCGCTCCATTGATTCTGAGCGCCGATGTTACACCCCCGTGATGTAGCAAGTCACATGGGGGTGTATCAGGAAAATCTTGCAAGATTACCTGATGATGATGCAGGCACAGCACAAGAGGAATAGCCCGACAGCCCACAAAGCATGCCATAAATGGGAGGCATGTGCCGGTGACATAATTGAAGTAAATAGCGGCGATTTGTTCTAAAGGGCGCACATTGGAGCAATATGAAAGACATTCACATGTAAGTTACTCTAGGCTGCTTAACTTGGGGAAGACTATTGAATTATTTTACTTCCACTTTAATGTTGCTTGAACTAGATTTGGGCCATGCCGGCCCAAACAAACTATTTTCTACATTAACAGAAGTGCGCTGGATGCCCTGTATAAACTGTTTGTAGCCCAGTTGTGTTCCGGCACCCAGAACAAAATTGAATCGGGCCGAGCGCTTCCCAGCAGCTTTGTATTTTCAAAATGAATGAGTCTGAATGAGTCACGGATCATGACGTCATCCAACCGCCATTCTTCACCAAGCTCTGCTGCTCCAGTGAGAGTCATGGATCTAAATGTTCTTCCTGACTGGATGTCCAAATTTTAGGTGTGGCTGCATATATTTACATATTCTTTGGCAAGTAAAACTATTCCTATACATTATACACTCACGGGCACTTTGTTAGGTACACCTTGCTAGTACCAGGTTTGACCTTTCACCTTCAGAATTGCCTTAATTGTTCCTGGCATAGATTCAACAAGGTGTTGGAAACATTCCTCAGAGATTTTAGTCCATATTGACATGATAATATCACGCAGTTGCTGCAGATTTGTCGGCTGCCCATCCATGATGCAAATCTCTTGTTCCACCACATCCCAAAGGTGCTCAATTGGATTGAGATCTGGTGACTGTGGAGGCCATTGGAGTACAGTGAACTCATTATGTTCAAGAAACCAGTTTGAGATGATTTAAGCTTTGTGACATGGTACATTATCCTGCTGGGAGTAGCCATCAGAAGATGGGTACACTGTAGTCATAAAGGGATGGACATGGTCAGCAACAATACTCGAGTAGGCTGTGATTTTTACACGGGCCCAAAGTGTGCCAAGAAAATATCCCCAGGCCATTACACCATGCCAGCCTGAACCTTTTATACAAGGCAGGATGGATCCATGCTTACACGTTGTTTACGCCAAATTCTGTCCCTACTAACTGATTGTCACAGCTCAAGTCGAAACTCATCAGACCAGGCAACAATTTTCCAATCCTCTATTGTCTGATTTTGGTCAGCCTGTGCGAATTGTAGACTCAGTTTCCTGTTCTTAGCTGACAGGAGTGGTACCCAGTGTGGTCTTCTGCTGCTGTAGCCCATCTGCTTCAAGGTTGGATGTGTTGTGTGTTCAGAGATGATATTCTGCATACCTTATATACTACATAGGTTGTAACGAGTGGTTATTTGAGTTACTGTTGTCTTTCTATAATCATGAACCAGTCTATCCATTCTCCTCTGACCTCAACAAGGCATTGTCGTCCACATAACTGCTGCTCACTGGATATTTTCTCTTTTTGTACGATTCTCTGTAAACCCTAGAGATGGTTGTGCGTGAAAAACCCAGTAGATCAGTAGTTTTTGAAATACTTAGACCAGTCTGTCTGGCACCAACAGCCATGCCATGTTCAAAGTTACTTAAATCCCCTTTCCTTCCCATTCTGATGCTCAGTTTAAACTTCAGCAAGTCGTCTTCACCATGTCTAGATGCTTAAATGCATTGCGTTGCTGCCATGTGATTGGCTGATTATCAATTTGTGCTACCAAGCAACTGAGGTGTACCTAATAAAGTGGCCGGTGAGTGTATTTCAACTTTCTATTTAGCTGCTTGCCTGGAGTTCAGCTTTAAAGAACTCCAGTCTAATGGATAAGCAGTATATATTTTTTTAAACAACAAACTTTCTCTGGCATATAAGTCTTCCATCATAAATAAAATGCTGTGTAAAGAACTGTATATGGACTCAGATCCTTACCTCATATTCCTGAGATAATTTTAGGTTGTCATTGGCTTTTAAGTGTTCTGTGTGGTCAGAGAGTTCAGCAATCGGTATTGGTGGGTGATTAAGCATGCCTTAAGGAAAAGAAAACATGGGAAAAACATTTAGTTTACAAATCAAAATGAGGTCAGCAAAAGGCTTTGAAAGTGAGATCTGCAGTAGAAGGACAGGTATTAGAACCAGTTAAAAGTCAAATCTTTTTATCCTAAAAGTTAGAATATAAATGAGACCCGCATATCCCTAAAATGGGCTAAATTCATCATATTCTGTAATTAAGCCCTTTGAAAGGGACAAATAGAATAAAAAAATATATATATATTCATGCAAGGATTTTTCTACAAAAGCACCAAGAATTATAAAAGAAGTGACAATGAAAGCCATACAAGTGAATCCTAGATGTACTATAATGGATACAATGGTGGAATGGGTTCGCCAAGATGGTTACACACTGAAATTATGGCTAGTCATGACAGTAGAGATTTCTCTTGTTCGGCTCACAGATTCCTCCATTTACAATAAATAGCAGGGATGGAGGCATTTCCCCTGCTGGCTATTGTATTCCAACAGCTGGCATCTGTTTCTCCTTGAATACCCAGACAGTGACTTCATCTAATTGGATGCAGTCACTGTTTGGCCACAATTTTCCACCCAGCTTTGATTTTTCAAGTGAAGGTTGTCATACTGACAAGTACATATAAAGCCTCATACACACGATCGGACTGTGGACCAACTTTCCTGTGGATTTTTGTCCAAAGGGCGTTGGCCCCAAGTTGGTATTGCATACACACGGCAGGACTTTTTTCAGCCAACTTTCACCAAATCACTTGGTTTTTCTGCTCTTTACCGCCACCTTTGGTCAACTTCTGTATTGTTGTCTGATCTTTTGCATTGGTTCTGCATTGGTTTGTACAAAAGTCCATTGGTTTTGTGTACACACGGTCGGACTTTGGTCCATCGGACTTTTGTTGGCAGAAAGTTGGTCCGTTCGCACAGCCAACAAAAGCCTGATGAAACCTGGAAAAAGTTGGTCCGATGGAGCGTACACACGGTCGGATGTTGGTCCAAACCAGCTAATTTGCATGTTGGTTGTCAAAAAGTCCGATCGTGTGTATGGGCCTTAAGGCTTGAATTGCAGCCAATTGAGCAAAAATCTGCTAAAATTTGAGCCACGAAAAGCAGGTTTAAGTCCCATTTTTGCAAATTGTATTATTTAATAACTTAATAAAATACCCTAATCAGACTTGTAAAAGTGAAACAGAGGCAAGTAATTTTGTTATTTCACAACATTAACTGTTGGTATCTTGTAACATATAGAGATGCAGTTATTGTTAACAAGCTTGCGCTATATACAAATATTACTAACATGCCCCCTTAAGAAGGAATGGGAGCATACCATCTTTGTCTAGGCATCATCCAAATTAAGCATCAATTTCCAGCCTAAAATGCATGCCTAGGGATTATGCAATGATTTCTCACAGAGACAAGCCCCCCGCTGCCATCTCTCAGCCTGGGAACTGCTAGAAAGTTATAAAATATTTATTAGGGATAAATGATTTTTGACTGATTACATTTTTTCTTTTAATTACTGTATACTACTGCTGTACACTGACATGCCAATAATTTATTCACACAGTCTAATATGTATTCACACAGACTCGGCCAATGATAAATCCCAAACATTAGAGAAAGGGAAAAATGTATATTAATAAATCCATAGCTGTTGAATTTTAAAAAGAGGTAATATCAATTGCAAGATATGCCTGCTTTGTAAACACTATGAGCCCTGTCACTGCACACAGCCTTTGGGTCTAAAGATTTAGGTGGTGGCTATAGAACATTTTAAAGCTCGCCACGCACATTACAATCATAATGTCCAATCTCCTTTAGATCTACCAATGTATTGCAGGGGCCTGCCGGATTGGATACATACTGTATTGATTGTAATTTTTAGTTAGGTCCATCTATTATAGTTTTGATAAATCTAACATTGATTTACAAAGATTGTAGTTAGACTGTAACGTGTATGGTGACCTTTTCGATCAAAAAAATAATCCTCGACTACTTAAAATTACATGAGGTGGACGCCTAAAATTAATCATAGATCTGAGATTACAATTGACTGACATGACCCTTATTAATACCATAATATGTTTATCTCAAGTCCACAACAGTGCCTTCCAAAGTTCAACTGGACCTCTTTTTTAGCAGCCTTCTCTACTCACTGTTTTTCCTCCCAAGAAAGGTTTGTTGGTGGAGTTCTCTGTAGCAGAAGCACAGGAGCTGGTTTAGTTCCTTTGCTTAGCACAGAGCATGGAATATAACATGGCCAGCACTGAAGCTGACTGGGGTCAGGAGGAGCCACTGGCACTCAGTGGGTAGCCTGCTGTTTTCCTGACTGGATTTGATGCCTAAAGCACACTGGGCCACATGTTGGGCACCACTAATCTACAGTATAGTATGAGAATACCTACACATTCACAGTTTTGAATAACTAACTAGCTTTTAAGGACCTCAAATGTGACCCTCGAGTTTGTGGTAGGCACACAATAATAATTTTCTTTAGCACTGAAATAAATTGGAAAGAATCCCTTTTTAACTTCAATATTCATTAAATAACAATACAACAAAGAACAAAACAGTATTCCAATGTATCTCATGGACTCTGGCAAGTTACAAGTTCTTTTTTATTAATCTTAAAGGGAGTCTCACTCTTCTGCAGGATTTTTAATTTATTTCTTAGTTTTAAATAAGGATATGATGAGATTACTTACTTTGTCCCCAATACAAACCCTGAAGTGACTACAAAGTGACACAAAGCAAATACACACAAAGCATACACAGCACATGAAGACATTACATATACCATAAACACAATGCAGAAACTTTAAAACTCTGGTTTTCAGTTTTGCAGGTGATCCTGAAAAAAGTTATTTCAGTGGTCGTGTAATTGATGTACACCTAGAAGGGAACAGATTTCTTACAGTTGAAAGGATAGTTCACCTTTACAAAAACTGCCTATACAGATAGGGGGTATCTGTAGATAATATTTTATATACCGTAATATCTGTAGTTATCTGCAGCTCTGACTTATATGGCATAATTCCTTAACTTGAATACTCCCAGGACATTGCTAAGTGAGGCCTAGTCAATACTGCTCACTGCTCCTTCATCACAGGAGTAAGCTCTCAAATGCTGAGCTCAGAGCTACTGCAATAGGGGAGAGAATGAACCCTTTAAAAGTTTAAATATTTTGCAGATTCTATTAAACACTCTGACAATATCTCTTAACATTTATAGGCGATAAAAAAAGGTCTTTAGCAATATGATATTTAGGCCTTATAACAAAATAAAAGTAAACTGGCTTATGTCACAGGTGATGCAATTTATTAACAATATGTGGAGAGCTATTGAAAGATGGCAATGTGTTTTACAGGTATATGCAATTAAGGGCTTTGAAAATATAAGGTGACATATATTAGCTGCACCACAGTCATGCAACCACCTTCGATGAGCTGTGTGTTAAATATCACAATATTAATGAAGCCTATTTAATGTGTTGATGTCTAGATAGCCGTGGTAAATATTTGGATGTGTGCAAACATGTCTCCATGTCTGCAAAACCCATTCAGGGCCACAGCACATGGCTCATCAAAGATGGCTGTGTGACTTTGGTCCCCACATTTCTAAGCACGGTTTTCAAACATTATTTACAAACCACAAAACTATAAACACACACTTAAATTAACCATGCTATTTTAAATGCTCAATAAATGGACACACTTTGCCAATATTATATTAAAGTAGCACTATAGGCAAAACTTTTTCATTTCGGATAGAGCAAGGGAGAGTTATAAGTGATTTGAGATTTAAAGGACAAATGTGGAATTACAAACACATACTCTCCTCTCTGATGCAGGATCAGTATGATGCTGCATCTTTTCCCCACCAGCTTTAAGCCTGAGAAACGAGCGATCATATGACCACTGCTTGCTCAGTTCTCAGTCCACTCTGAGTAGAGTGGTGACTGTCAGTCACCGCTCTCTGCTTCAGCGGACACTGGAAAGGTATGGTAATGGACTGGGGAGGGTTAGGGAGTAGATGGCTCAGGCTCATGCTGAGAGCCTGAGCCAGCTGGTGGACAGACATGTGGCTGGACCCCAACATTATTGTCTGGATCCTTCCGGAGTCTGGAGTGGCTCTGTGATGTCAGCTGGCAGTGTGCTTTGAAGCAACCAGATAGAAAGCGCTTTCAAGATTGGTCCCTTGAGCTATGGGGATGGGTTCCCAAATGTATACATAATGAGCCAGGTATCAAATCATCACAGTTTTATTGCCCACAATAAAATAAGTTAAAATCAATGTGTAAGCTGAATGATACCATGCTGGGAGCTTGTAGGCATTGGTGGGTTAATCTCCTCAGGGTCTAGTACACAGGAATCCAGTGTAGCGGGGAGAGGTGACTCAATCTGCAACCCTGGGGATTGACATCGGCCGCTTGGGAGGCCAAGCCGAGACATGCCGGCACACCCAGATGACTTCCCTGCAGGCCAGGAGGCGGAAGCCTGACCAGTGCGGTCTGTTGCTGTGACAACGCGTTTCGCACGTATGCACTTTGTCAAATCACAGCAAGGACGGTAAACAGAGTATTTTAAATCCAATGTCAATTGAATTGGGGGCGGGGAGTGGGCAGAGCAAAATACGGACCTGGGATACTGTTAACCCATCACTGCCTGTACATAAATGTATGTTGTTGCATCTGTATTAAAACGTTTTTAATAACATTTTTTAGTATATAATGAAAGCGGTCTAGTAGTAATATTGTTGAAAAAGGAGGGAGAGAGAAGAGAAAAAGAGGAGGGGGGTGGAGTTGTATAACAAAGAGAAATTGGTTATTCATGATGAATCTAAACTTTATTAAAATAAAATATAAAAAATAAAAATATAATAAAATGAAGACTAATAGAAAAAAAAAATAATAATAAATAGATTATTTTGGTTCTGAAAAAAAAAAAAAAAAAAAGGATGACAAGACAATGATAAAATGGCTCAGTGAAAAATTATTAATGGCTGTCAATGGAAAACTTCAGAGGGTGTTGTGTATTTCTAGGTCCTCATTAAGGGGACAAAGATTCAAACTTATAGATCCAGAAAGTCTCCCTCCTACATAAGAGGTAGAATCGTTCGTTATCTGTAAGTGAGCCCCTAGGGAAAGTCTTGATCACCATGACTTCCAAGCACCTGATGTCTTTGTTGTGTGCTTGAAGGAAATGGCATAGAAAGCTGTATTCGTTGCAACCTTTCTGGATAAATCTGCGGTGCTCACCTACATGATGCCTCCCACATAAAGTAGGTTGCAAGGGCATCTGAGAACATAAATGACAAATTTGGTCGAGCAGGTAATGAATTCTTTAATCTCAAAGACGTTCCCTTTATTGTCAGTTATAACAAGTTAGCCATCCTCTTTTCTTACACTGGAACACCTCTGTTCTGTTGTCAAAATAAGATCTAATATCTGAACTGGGCCTCTTATTTCAGGCAGTGTGCTTTAGCCCATTGTCGGCTCATTCTGGGTCACAAGAGAACACAAGTCCACTGCTGTGACCCACATGGGAATTAGGGTGGTCCCGATACCACTTTTTTAAGACCCAGTACAAATATTGATACTTTTTTCGCCGATACTGATTACGATACTTTTTTTTAATGTCGTGTGACAGTTTTTCTCCTTCACTGATGTGCGCTAATGAGGAGTTCATCATTTGTCCTAGACCTATTGCTGCCATTCAGAGACTATTTACATTGCAAGATTTCTATAGATGTTTGTGAGTAGTTTTTCCTTTATCTACTGTTGCGCACTGATAGAATTAGGTGGCACTGATTAAGCAGCACTGATGAGCACTGATAGGATTAGGTGGCACTGATGGGTACTAATATGCAGTACTGATAGGTGACACTGATTGGATTAGGTGGCACTGATAGGTGGCACTGATTATGCAGCACTGATAGGTGGAACTGGCTGATGGTTTGCACTGATATATGGCACTGATATGCAGCACTTATGGGCACTGAAATGCAGCACTGATTGGCAATTGCTGGCCTGGCATAATAAATTACATGAATGATGAGAAGAAAGGAAGGATTTTGCAATGCTATATGGCATATACAATTGCAAAATCCTTCCTCTCGTCATTTATCATATAGTGTTTGCTGCAATGCCCATCTTGGTACACTTTGCACTCGGCTGCAGTAAGCAGCAGCGGACATCTTGTTACACCCAGCCCATATAATTCAGGCTGGGTGTAACAAGATGTCCGCTGCTGGCTTACTGTGGCCGAGTGCAGGGTGTACCAAGATGGGCGTTGGGATGTTCAACCTCTGTCGGACACATGGAACATCACTTCCGTTACCGAATGTGACAGCTTCGGTCACTGATTCTGATGTAACATGTGGCTGCGCCCTGCACCCCTGCCCCGGCCAGCTTACCTAGTTCCACTGCTGCCAGCCTGCTGAGGACTCTCTCTCCAGTCCGCCCTCTGACTTCCGGTTGTGAGCAACGTCGCATCATTCCCAGGTATCGGATTGGGCATTGGGAGCATTTGTGCGAGTACAAGTACTCGCGCAAATGCTCGTTGATCTTGGAAATTAATGACAGTTCATGATAAGAATCATATCACCATCTAGTTTTGTGACCAGGAGGTAGATTACCATCCACTGTGCTTTGGTAATGTGCTGTTCTGGAAAGACTGGTGTTAGAGGAGGAAAAAGAAGGTACTTTCTTAGTAGTACATTTGTACAATTTAGGAAGGGAATTGGCTCAATATATCACCAGATATTAGGTATGGGCCATATACCATTAAATATCAATATGTTCATTGAACAATCATGATATGCAACGAGACACCAGTGTGAGTGACCTTAATACCTACAATTATTAGTATCTAGCCAGTGATTTAACAATGTAACTTTTAAATTTCAGGGTACAAGAGATATACACCATTAGACTTGTGGTGGTTGAACCAAGAGAAAATGTACTTGTGAATATGAATGCTTTATGTACTAGATTGCAAAAACCTAGTACCAAATGTGTAGCTGTTTTCCATTATCAGCCTAAGCACAGTGTACCACAGACAGATTACATTTAAGGCTCGAGATCTGTCGCTAACCACAGTTAATAATTAGATGTGTGGATAAATGCACACAACTGCAGCTCCTGTCAGCCTGTCATTGAAATGTACAGGCTTCTCTGCTGCAGCTGTTCTCGTGTACCTGTACGCCTTTGTCAAGGTGAATGTAAATCACCTAATGACCACTAGTCACCATAGTGAATCAGTGTTAGTTTAAATTGTGTTACTGTACATAAAAATATACTTTTATTTCTATAATTTGTCCAGTTTAAGATGACACTAAAATTATGATTCTGGTACAAAGCATTGGACAATCATAAGGAAATTAGCCGAGTGGAAGGAGTTTATTATTGTAAAATAAGGAAGGATGAGCAAGGGGTTGATTTGAAAAGCATAAAAAAAAAGTGTTATCCGCTTGCTCAGCGGGGATCAGCAGATAAATCCCTAGTTGAGCAAAGCGGAATCCGCTGGGCAGTCTGCCCGTGTGAAAGGACCCTTAGATACATTTTTCTGATGTGTGTAACAAGCTCAATGTTCACAACTGCTTTAAGTTAGAAAAGTAAAGTCTTAAAGCAGACATCAGAAAAGGGTAGGTAGCAGTTCCTTTGGTAGGATTGTGTAAGACCTGGGAACACAAAGGAAGTGAAGTTTGTGGCTCAACAGAACAAAAACCTGCGTGTGGAGAAGTCACAACTTACTGTAGAATTGGCTTAAAGGGGAATAGTTACAGTGCCTTGAAAAAGTTTCATACCCCTTGAAATTTTCCACATTTTGTCATGTTACAACCCAAAATGTAAATGTATTTTATTGGGATTTTACGTAATAGACCAACACAAAGTGGCGCATAATTGTGAAGTGGAAGGAAAATTATAAAATTTTTTACAAAAAAAAATATATGAAAAGTGTGGCATGCATTTGTATTCACCTCCCTTTACTCTGATATCTCCATATAAAATCTAGTGGATTAATGAAAAACAAACTGCACTAAATGATATACATAAGCTAAAAGCAGAAACTCTGTTGTGAGATACAGTCATGAACCACAATTATAAAAAAAGAGCTGCGCATCTCTTTTTAGAATTGTAAAATCTAGTGGAGCCAATTGCCCTCAGAAGTCACCTAACTAGTAAATAGAGCACCTGTGTGTAATTTAATTCAATCTTATTTTATTGAAAGAAACAGAGAGGGAAATGCATTCCACATAGACAACATCAATAACAGTAGTCGGTGATGACAGTGAATCAAATGTATATGAAGGTTTCCTAATGTAGAATTGTACCATGTTCGTTATGTGTGTCAATAACAAAGAAAAAACATTATTTAGAACAACATGTTGAGACATAACATGGATAACTAAAGGGCCCTCTCACTGTAAGGGAGGGGATTATGTGTACACTTCATGTATTACTATAATCAAACTTATTCTAGAAACCTGTTATGCTGTAGAGGATTTGCCTGTGAGGGTCATATTTTGCATCTGGATTCTGAGAATTCTGAGGAGTACATTTATACAAAGAGAAGGGGTTGAGGAAAAGTAGGGAAAGCAGATTAGGAACAGGAGTCGCTCCAACATGGTTATGAGGTGGTGCTGCCTAGGTTGCCCTCTGCCCAGGAAATGAAGTCCGATGAGTAGCGGAACCTGGACCATAAAGTCCAATTAAGAGAGAACTGTTCATCTTTATTAGATTCCTCAGCCAACAGACGTTCAAGGTCTCTAATGCGGTCCACTTTAATAGCCCACTCCCCCAGTGAAGGTACAGTCCTTGACTTCCAATAACGTGGAATCACCATTCTGGCTGCGGCCAGAAAGTGACGCAATACATCTTTTTTAATGGACTTGAATGTGCCCGGGAGCATGTATAAGAGAGCCATCTCAGGTGTAGGGGAGAGAGAGGTCGCCATCAGTTTGCAGTATAGTAGGAAGATCTGTTGCCAGAATTTCTGTATGTGGGGGCATTCCCACCAAACGTGGAGCCTGGTACCCCTGGAGCTTAGACATCACCAACAGGTATCCGGCATTGTCGAGTTGAACCTGTGTGTAATTTAATCTCAGTAAAAATACAGCTGTTCTGTGAAACCCTCAGAGGTTTGTTAGAGAACCTTAGTGAACAAACAGCATCTTGAAGGGCAAAGAACACATCAGACAGGTCAGGGATAAAGTTGTGGACATGTAGGGTTAGGTTATAAAAAAATTACACATGCTTTGAACATCTTACAGAGCACTGTTCAATCCATCATCTGAAAATAGAAAGAGTATGGCACAAATGCAAAACTACCAAGACATGGCCATCCACCTAGACTGACAGGTTGGGCAAGGAGAGCACGGTAACTCTGGAGGAGCTGCAGAGACCCACAGGTGGGAGAATCTGTCCACAGGACAGCTAAAAAATCCACAAACCTGGCCTTTATGGAAGAGTGGAAAGAAGAAAGCCACTGTTAAAAGAAAGCCATAAGAAATCCCATTTGCAGTTTGTGAGAAGCCATGTGGAAGCCACAGCAAACATGTGGAAGAAGGTGCTCTGGACAAGTGAGGCCAAAATTGAACTTTTTGGCCTAAAATCAAAACACTATGTGTGGCAGAAATCTAACATTGCACATCACCCTGAACACACCATCCTCACCGTAAAAAACATGGTGGTGGCAGCATCATGTTGTGGGGATGCTTTTCTTCAGCAGAGACAGGGAAGCTGGTCAGAGTTAATGTGAAGATGGAAGGAGCCAAATGCAGGGCAATGTTAGAAGAAAACCTGTTATAGTCTGCAAACGACTTGACTGGGGCAGAAGTTCACCTTCCAGCAGGACAACAACCCTAAACATACAGTCAGAGCTACAATGGAATGGTTTACATCAAAGCATATTCATGTGTTAGAATGGCCCAGTCAAAGTTCAGACCTAAATCCAATTGAAAATCTGTGGCAAGACTTGAAAATTGTTGTTCACAGATGCTCTCCATCCAATCTAACAGAGCTTGAGCTATTTTGCAAAGAAAAATGGGCAAAATTGTCACTCTCTAGGAGGTGCAAAGCTGGTAGAGACATCCCCAAAAAGACTTGCAGCTGTAATTGCAGCAAAAGGTGGTTCTACAAAGTATTGACTGAGAGGGGCTGAATACAAATGCAGGCCACACTTTTCAGATATTTGTAAAAAAAATTCAAAACCATTTATCATTTTCCTTCCACTTCACCATTATGTGCCACTTTGTGTTGGTCTATCACATAAAATCCCCAAAAAATACATGAATGCTTTTGGTTGTAACTTGACAAATAGTGGAGAATTTCAGGGGTATGAATACTTTTCCAAGGCACTGTAAACTGAATAAGAGCCTAACTGATGTCAGGAGTATATACTGTACAGCCAAGCGTACAGAGTGCAGGGGTCAGGTTATGTAATGTACTGAGTGCAGGGGTCAGGAATATGTCATGTACAACCTGCAGGGGTCAAAAGTAATGTGCTTCAGGTGCCTGGCGCTAGTGATACCTATGGTGAGTACAATGATGAGTTCTCAGTGATCAAAAACAGCTGTCTCACAGGACAGGGACTTGGAAACACAACTTAAAACTAGTTGCAACTTGTTTCTACAAATGAAGCTTTTCTTGATTTGAAATGTAATTGCAGGCATCTTGTGTTGTATTTACTGTTAGGCATGCATTCTATTTAACCTTTAAAAAGCTGACAAGATTACTTTAAGTTCAAGTTTACAGAAAAGCTTGTGCAGTATTGTATACATTCCTACTATTCTCTGGATTGAATAGCTAGTTAAAATCTAAATTATATTTAAGATCAGCAATCCTTCGGCTATTAAATAAGCTTGAAGCATCAATTTTTCTAATAAATATACATACATTTAATTTTCTGTTACAGATAATCATGTTTTGGTATGACCTTTTACTTCCACACCCTACTGTCACAAATTGACTAATTAATTAGGAACTGGTGATGTTGGTTATGAGCATGTCAGGGATGGTAAAGAAATGTTTGTAGCATTTCAAGCCCTATTAGTGTAGAAAAGCAGTAATTCTGGCAAAATGCATCAGATAGAATAAAGTAGTAATAGCAACACAAACGTGACAACTTACTAGATTTTGTGGACAGTACTGCATCAAGAACAATAATAAGATGCAAGCACAGTTATGCCGTGTACACACGGTCGGATTTTCCGACGGAAAATGTTCTCATTCTCATTCTCACCCCGTTCTCAAAAATTCCGATCGTGTGTACACAATTCCAACGCACAAAGTTCCACGCATGCTCTCAATCAATTACGATTGATGGAAGTGCTCGCTCTGGTAAAACTAGCATTCGTAATGGAGATAGCACATTCGTCACGCTGCTTTTTTAATCTTTTAATGCAGCGCATTCTCTTCTTCTCTAGAATGCAAGAATAATGAAGTTGTTTTGCTGCTCTGCTCATATTCACACAGAGTTCTGACAAACTGATTTCTTTATTATTTCTCGTGATCTCATGAATAATTGTTTTTTTTTTTTCTCGTCAGATCTCCAGACGAGGTTATAGTGCTTTTTTTTTTTTTTAATAGTGATCTCCATAATTTTTTCTTTCGTTTTGTGTGTCAAGTTACCACACCATTATTATCTTGTATTTTTTAACCTCAAGGAGGTTGGTTTGTGTTGGTGTCCCTTTTTAATTTGAAATGTTTTAAATGTACCTGCCTACTCACAAACAAACTGGCCCTTTTGAAGTAAAACACATAGGCAAGTATTTGTGAAAAATATATAGCCATTTATTCTGGGTCATAACAAAATAAAGAGGAAGGCAACGCTGGATAAACTGGTGAAATTTGCGAAGCCTTTGTTCCCCAGGGCAGACATCAATTATTTTACAGTCAAAATTGGTGGCCTGAGGAGTCCTTATAATAGTGAGCACAATCTGGTCCAGGACTACAAGAGAACAAGGAACAGCAGCAGATGAAATATCTGTCCCCAGGCTGTGGTCTTACAACAGCCTGGGTCTTCTGTCAGACCAGACCGAACCCAGGCCATCACTCTCGTCTTCCTTCCAGGCTTGCTTCCAGGCTGTGGCTCTGGTGTTGTAATTGTGGCAGGAGGTGGAGGAGGACCATGGTTGAACTCACAAACGTGGCTTTGGCTTGTGAGTTTGCCCCTCAACCCCTTATTTAGGGCTTGTAACATAATTTCCTCACATAAGAGGCGTTGGCCCTCCTCCATTTCCAGCATTTTGCAGGCTGTCATGCAGGCATAGACCTCTAGAATATTGGGGGGGGGGGGTTCTGAGGGCCGCAGTAGCCTTCCAAAATAGGCCAAGTGCTGCCTCCCCCAGGTTACTCTTCCTGGGACTTTTTTGTGGAAGGCGGAGAGTAGGGACCTGGGTTTTCGGGCAGGCTACTGGGCCCGGCCACCTCCTGGCTGCCACTTACCCCCGCCACCTCCTGGCTGCCACTTTCCACGGCCTCCTGGATGAGGAGACTTTCCTGTGTATGAAAAAGGGACATAGTATTAGTTTTTGGTTCATCAATCACACACAATTTTCAGCTCATGACTGTTGCAAATTGAATGTTAATAAATAGAAAAGACTATCATTCTGACCCCAGCATTTTTCCTTCTTGTCCCAATCATTTGTGGCCACTACTGTCTATTGATATGTAAAACACTTTGTAAAATCTGAAATTACTGATCAGTAACAACATCTAGTTATCATCATTAATGATTTGACTAGAAATATGTTGAACAATGCTATACCTGGCTCAAGCTGTGCTCCTCCACTTCTTCCTGGCTGGAAGGCCCAGGTTGGACGTCGGAAGCCTCAGCTGAGGTGGTAGGAAGCCTCGAAGGAAGACTGGAGAGTGCTGGCCTGGGTTCAGTCTGGCCTGCCAGAAAATGCAGTCTGTCATAGTACCACAGCCTGGGTACATAAATGTCATCTGCTGCAGCTCCTGATCTCTGGGAATCCTGGACCTTCTTGCGCTCCCTATTATAAGTGCTCCTCATGCCACCAATTAGGGCCTTTAAATAGGGGATGTCTGCCGTGGGGATCACTGGCTTCACTAATTCCAGCAATTGACCCAGCGCTGCCTTCTTCTTTGGTTTTGTTATAAAAGGGGTGGTTTACCTGCCACAAACAGGGCAGCTCCCTGTATATATTAATGAATATGGGGATAAAGTCCTGATTATTCAATAGATCCATTTTATGTGCAAGACACAACACAAGACAAACCATAATGCCAGGCTAAACTCTCCTAATCTTGTCCCAATATAGGCCTCAATCTATAAGCAGTATAGGCCACTGATGCACCAAATTAAAATTGTACCTTCATTCAAATGATCCCAATCCCCCCTCTCACAGATCGCATGTACGACGCATGCATGTTATGCTTTATATACACTGCGCAAGCGTGAAACTCCGCCCGCCCCAGACGTTCTTTCTAGTCTATTCCCGCCCCTTGTCTTTTGGCACAGTGGGAGAGCACATGGCAGAGACAGAGCAGTTGCCTGAGAGTAGCAGCAACGACGAGGAAAGCCCGGAGCCACAAACGTCCCGATCCCTGATATTGAAGGCCTCAATTATGGCCTTTATAGAGATGGTGGAGACGGTGGACATCTTCAAGAGGGCCGACTATGATGGGAAGCATGGACCGTACCCAAACCCAAATGTGAGAAAGGCCAAGATCATGCCTAAAGTTGTGCAGAAGAATTTTGGTGTAAGGCGATCCAAGGATCAACTGAGGAAACGATGTTCAGACCTCAAATTGAGGGAGCACGATCAGTACAGAAGAATCAAGAGAGTGCTGAAAAAAAGTAAGTATTTTGTCGTGTGTTCCTATTCCTATTACGTTCGTGCTGCTCCATGTGCTTTTCTTTACTGCTGTACAGTATAAAATGGCAAGTTTCAGGGTCGTGGGCACAGTAATCGTTCGTAGTAAACATTGTTTGTTCGCCCACTAAGACAATGTTTTTTGCAGATGCAGGTTATCTACATTTGGTCATGCCTATTTGTCTTAAAACAAATTTAGTACATTGTTGTCTAGATGGGTTTGTAACTAGAATGAAATGTAAACTTGATTCAGTGTAAGGAGAGGACACTCAGCAGCTGTTCACACATCTGGACGCAGGAGCACTAGTGTGGGACACCAGAACAAACTTTTTAGGGTGTCCCACACAGGTGTTTCAGTGGGTACTAGGGGTGTCTCCGTGTGTGAAACTTTACCCAAAAAGGTAAGTATTCCAGCTTGAAGAAAGTGAAAAAGTCATGTGCTCATCTTGGAACTCAGACAATTGTATGACACATCCAAGCAATGTTTCATATTCCTATTTCTTGCCTCAAATATCTGTGTGCTAAGTATACCTTTATTTTATTCACATAGGGGAGAAAAGACTCAGGACATCTGAGGTCACCAGGGACCCCCAACTTCCTAAAGAAGGGAAAATCAAAAAACAACAACCAGAGGATGTGGAGGAAGGAGAGGTTTATGAATTGGGCTAAATAGTGACCGGTGAGTGTCTGAGACCACAGCTTCAGGTAATAGATGGATGCCTGCATATTTCTAAAACAGGGTGTGTTTTTTTCTTTTAGGTGATGTGGATGTTGTGGAAGAAAAATCTAATTTCACAAGTGCAAGTGCACACGTCCTCATCGGGGAGATCATGGTGTGCAATCGGGATTTACAGAAGATCTAAAATTGTTTCTCTTTTTCTAACTTTTCACCAAAATTTTGAAAGCCAAATTTTAAAAATGCACAAAGTGTGTCAACATGCGCTATCTGCCATCATGGGATATCAATGTACACGTTTTGGGGGTGCAACCCCTTCCTCGCAACTATGGTAACTATGCACCCCCGAAACACGTCCATTGATCCCCCATGATGGGAGCTAGCATATGTTGACATTAGGCATGGGATCATGAGGAAAATCCCCATTTTGACTGTCAATTTGTGTGCATCTTCAAAATTTGGCATTCACAGGTGTGACATCACCCCATCTGATGAAGGCAATATCAACACAGTTTGGACATACTCATGTCTGACATTGCCTTCACTTTGTCAAAGTTGAACTTTGGAAGTTCCTGAGTTGTGTATTGTTTTATGGTTTTAAACATGCCTGTTTTAATACAAAAAAGGCCATTTGTACTGTCCAAAAAATGTTCTTAATAAAATATGTTGGTTGTTTCAAAAACCCTTTTCTAAACGCACATGTGAATGTGCACAGAGTAAATATTTTCTACTCAACAATGTGTGTCTTCTTCTTTCAATGCTCAATATAATTTTTTGGACTAAGTTGGTGTTTACACTGAAATGGGGGTTATTTACTAAAGGCAAATCCACTTTGCACTACAAGTGCACTTCATGTGCACTTCTGCAGTGCACTTTGAGTGCAAAGTGGATTGCAAAGTGGATTTTCCTTTAGTAAATAAATCCCACAGTACTTTAAAATTTGCCACAATCACGCCATTTTCGTGACTCCCCAAAATTCATTAATGGTGCTGAAAATTATGAATATTGGGGGCGTGGCCAGCCGGCAAGAGAGATGGAAGCTTAGTGCTGAGCTCTGCTGTGAGGGAGACGAACCGGAAAGATTAGGGACCGCTGGAGCCGGTATTTTTGTACAAAAACTTCCCCACATTAGTCCGGTAGTGACCCACAACAATGTCCCGTAAGAGAACTGGGGACCACAAGCCCCAAAAGCTCACCACACTCCTGTACCCTCCTGAAGCGCTGGTCAGTCAGAATCAAAATGGAGCTGAAGGCATAGCAGCGCCTCAGACAAAACATACAGAAATCCCTAACAACATTTCTGGTGACTCACCAAACAGGGAGATGTCTAGCTCCCATGACAATGACACAGAGGGGGATCCCTTAATGAACAGCCCAGCTAAGGCAAAAATGAGAATGGATGCTCTAGCACAGCGGCCACCTCACTCAGAAATTGAGCCCCAGGCTTTTATTCCACTACAATCTAACCAGGCCTTACATTCCTCAATGGCATCCTTCCCAACCTGCGGTCAGCCTGTTATTGACACTACACTGAAAGAGATGTTAATATCACAGCATTCCTCTCTTGTGACTGATTTATCCACTCTATTTACTAAACTCACTACAGATGTCAGTCTAATAGATAACAGAGTATCCACTATTGAGAAAGGTATGATGAAATGCTCCTCCACAGTGAATGACATCATTGATTCTATTGATGAGGTAAAAGATGAACAAGAGTGGATAAGGGGCAAATTAGCAAATTTGGAAGACCGCTCTAGACGAAACAATGTCAAGTTAAGGGGGGTCCCCGAAAATATAACAACTCCAGAATTACCCAAATACGCCAAAGAACTTATACGCACTATTCTACCTGAAGTTACGCCACGTGACATTATAATTGACAGAATACACAGAATTGCAAAACCTTCACACCTGGCTGCATCAGTGCCTAGAGATATACTTATGAGGATCCATTTTTTCCATATTAAAGAAAAAATGATGTCAGAAGCCAGATTGAAAGGCCCTCTACCACGTCCGTTTGAGGGTGTTCAAATATTTCCTGATTTATCAAGATATACGCTTCAACTACGTAGAGATTTGAACCCCATAACTAAAGGAATGCAAAACCATAAGATTCTATACAAATGGCGCTACCCGGCCACACTAATTGTCTCCAAAAACGGATCCACTCATATAATAAATGACCTACACAAGGGTTTGAAACTTTTGAAAGAATGGGGAATAATCCCGGAATACCACAAAGATGAAACTTCGCTTCTTCCAAAACGTCCTTCAACATATCACTACAATCAAAGATCCCGGAATCATCAACCTATGGAAGTATCTGGCTCCTGAGCGGTCCGCTAACTACGTTTATAGCGTCCCCTCCAGGAATTTTGTTTGATCTCACTTGCCTTTGGTATTAACTGTTCCACACTGCAGCAGTAAAAGCTGACTCTTTGCTTTTTTTTTTGTGCTTGACACAAATCTGCCGCATCCTGTTTTCATATCTTTTGCTATATTTTTAAATAGCTGTTATATATAATTGTAATTTCATTCCAGGTTTTATAGAAATACATCTAGTTACGGAACCCAGGTATCCTGATAAGCCGAAAGGAACTGAATTTACTGTATACACCAAGAAATATCTGCAAACTGTAAGTGTTATAGTCTCCCACGATCCATCACTTAGCCACAACAGGAAATATGCCATTCACGATAGTATCCTTGAACGCCAAGGGTCTCAACCACCCAGCAAAGAGACAATCTTTGTGGCATACTGCTGAAAAGCTTGATAGTGATATCTTATGTGTCCAAGAGACACACTTGACCCCACTTTCAGCCACTTTATGTCGCAGTAACAAATTTCCCCTTATTTTCTATTCTAATTTCTCTTCCAAGAAGAGAGGAGTGCTTGTAGCGATCAAAAAAGACACTGACTTCCACCTCATAAAAGAAATAGGTGACCCCAATGGTCGTTTTCTTATTTTAATCTGTATGATTAATGGAACTAAATATACCTTACTCAACTTGTATGCTCCCAATTCTAGACAGGCAAATTTTGTCAAAAAGACTTTGACCAAAATTAAAGAGTTACAACAAGGATATCTCCTTGTGTGCGGAGACTTTAATATGGTTGCAGATATTTATATGGACACTACTTCAGCGGATAAGAGAAGACCCTCTCCCCTGGGGCAAATCCTGACATCGTCTGATCTTTACGATGTCTGGAGATGCCACCATGGATCAGAGAGGGATTATACTTATTTCTCCCCGCAACACAAGTCGTATTCCAGAATTGACATGTTTGTTGTTGATAAATTGTTATTACAAAAGGTGACTACCTCTGTTATCCACACCATGACATGGTCAGACCACAACCCAATTTCGATAATTATTGATGATACGTCTCCTCAATGGAACTCTTTTCTCTGGAGAGCCAATAATTTCATATTACAACATGCTACATACTCCAAAGAAATTGCTACTCATTTGAAAGAATATTTTGAATTAAACGCTGATTCAGTGGGGGATCCTGCCATGGTGTGGAACGCGCATAAAGCGGTAATGAGAGGTGTTCTTATAAAACTGGGCTCCATTCACAAAAAAAAAAGAACACAACAAATAGACTCCCTTACTTCCCAAATTGCTCATTTGGAGGCAGACCATAAGTCATCTGCATGTCCCACTACACTAGCACAATTAATGTCGCTTAGACAGGAACTCAGGCTGCTTCTTCTCCATACATACGAACATATGCAACGCAAATTCAAAGCCATCTCTTATTCCACATCCAATAAGGCAGGAAAAAGATTAGCACAACGTATCAAAGGGGCTAGAGTTAAATCTAAAATTCCCTTCTTATTCCACCCACACTCGAAAGTGAAACTATCTAATCCACAAGACATTGCGAATGCTTTTAGCGATTACTATAGTGACCTATATAATCTCAAGAATGACCCTACAACCCACCAACCATCCCCAGAGGAAATTGATGACTTTCTCCATAAGATAAATTTACCGACTCTGACAGAAACACAATTGTCTTATTTAAATGCTCCTTTTTCAGCACCAGAACTTCTAGCTACCATCTCATCACTGCCTTGTAACAAAACACCAGGCCCGGATGGCCTTACAGGGGAATACTTCAAACAATTCTCTACCTATTTGATTCCACACTTGCTGAAATTTCTTAACCAAGCTGCATATTCTTCCAAATTCCCTGTAGAATCGCTAAACGCATTAATTATCACTCTCCCAAAACCTGAAAAAGATCCGACTGCCCCACAAAACTTCCGGCCAATCTCCTTACTTAACCTTGATTTAAAAATATACGCCAAAACTATTGCTAGACGCTTAATGAAGATTATGCCAGACCTGATTCACAAAGACCAAACAGGATTTATTAAAGGGAGGCAAGCATCAGACGCGACGCGTCGCATGATTGACTTAATCCATTGCGTAAATTCCAGTGGAACACCTTCTCTGCTTCTTTCTTTAGATGCAGAGAAGGCATTTGATCGGGTGCACTGGACCTATCTACAGAAAGTTCTCATGAAATTTGGGTTTAAAGACAATATTTATAATGCTATCATGGCACTATATACTTGCCCAGCTGCTCAAGTTTTTTCGGCTAATATGATATCTCATCCATTCCAAATTTCGAACGGTACCCGTCAGGGTTGCCCATTGTCGCCCTTAATTTTTGATCTAACTATAGAACCTTTAGCTGAGCACATACGCACGAACTCGAACATCTCAGGCATAACTGTTGGCAACACTACTCATAAGATTAGTCTTTTTGCTGATGATGTGATTTTAATATTATCAAATCCTACCTCCTCCTTAGCAGCAGCCCGAGACCTTTTAGATTTGGTTTGGACGAATATCATTTTACAAACTAAATGTCACCAAATCACAAATACTAGATCTCAAATTGAATTCCACCACTAAATTACTATTACAAGCCCAATACCCCTTCACATGGTCTGAACACAGCATTTCTTACCTAGGTATTCAACTCACTAGAACCACTAAACTCCTCTTTTCATCAAACTTCAAGCCTCTCTTAGATAAATTACGTACTGAATCTCAGAAATTAGCTAAAATGGAACTGTCATGGTCTGGCAGATTAGCGGCGTTCAAGATGATGCATTTACCTCAAATTTTATACCTGTTTAGGACCATTCCTATTCCTATTCCTAAATATTACTTTAAGTCACTTCAAACGATACTCAACCGATGTATTTGGCACGGTACAAAACCTAGATGCGCTCATTCTATACTTAGGATACACAAATTAGCGGGAGGATCAGGTTCAATAGATTTTACAGATTATCACACTGCAGCGATCATAGCTCAAGCAACTGAGTGGTTTCAGCAAGATCCGAATAAAAACTGGTGCAATATAGAACTTTCCTTACTATTTCGTCCTAGTTTAAAAAATTGGTTGTTGAGCACTCCATTAGACGCTAAAATACCAAAAGCGATTCCCCCTACCATGATAGTCACGGTCAGAGCATGGAAAATTCTAACACAAACTATCCATCAAGAACCCACTACTACACAGATACCGATACCTATAGAAGTCTTAAACCACATCTCACCTGAATTATCTACATCCCATTGGTCTAACCGAAAAATATCATTCATAAATCAACTATTTCATGACTCAAACCCAAAATCCTTTTCAACCCTCCAAAATGAATTTCACTTGCCTGAATCAGACTTTATTGCATATTCCAAACTTCTGAAATGCCTTAACAAAATCAAACCTCTCTTATATACAGTTTCTTCAGTAATATGGAAATACCTGCACTTTGAATTTCCTAAACAGAAGGGTATTTCACTTGTATACAACACCCTGAACCAAAAGCGTGTATTTACTAAATCCACACCACATACACACTGGGAAAATGATCTAGCAACGACTTATACAGAATCACAATGGGAACAAGCTTCACGAAGTGTATACAAATCCACAAAAAGATCTGCGTTGTGGGAACTCACACAAAAATTGTCCCTTAGATGGTATTTGACGCCTTCTCGCTTGGCAACATTCTATCCCACATTATCTAATAAGTGCTGGAGATGTAATTCCAACATAGGAAGCATATTCCACATATTTTGGGAATGTACCCTCATACAGGAATACTGGAAAACCGTTTTTCTTCTCTTAAAAGATATATCCCAGATAGATATACCAATGTCTCCGGGTCTAGCTATCCTGAATTTATCCATTGAAGACATACCCTTTTCATTTCGTCATGTGACGACACATATCCTATTGGCAGCTAGGTTAACTATAACCAGATTATGGAAGTCAGATACAACTCCCTCTATCACTCACCTCTTAGATACCGTAAACCTACATTATAGTTATGAATTAATGATGGCATCCAGTGAGGGTAAATTACCCAAGGAAAAAAACAAGTGGGCATCATGGGAACAATGGTCGACTATTACTAACTTTTTGTAACACTCATATCTAACAGATTGATATACACTTTTGCCTCTGGGTTCTAGAGTATGGACACAGGTTCCTGGATAAGTTCTATTATTGTGGCAACGTTCTCCTCTTAGACACAGTGTAGTCCCCATGGGGGTGTCTAGAGGACATATACTTCTATTTGATCTTATGTTACTATATTGATCTTATATTTCTATATTGAATGTATTGCGTTTTGTAGCATTTTAATAACAGTAATTCTTGTTCTGTAACACTTCCTTGATAATTGAGTTGACATTATTTAAGTGCTATTCTGAGTTAATTTATTTTAACGGCATACAATGTGTAATTTGCATCTTTACTGTATGTTATGAAATTCAATAAAAACTGATTGAAAAGTAAAATTATGAATATTTTTCTCAGTAATGGATTACATACATTAACAACAAAAACAAGGTGTGTGTAGCAGACCCACGACATAATATTTTGCTGAAGAAGAGATTGTCACCTCATGTATCAAATAAATTACATTTGCACTAAAATGCAGACTATGGGGGTGATTTACTAAGAAGAAGGCAATGCACCAGTTCATACATTAACCACTTGACGATCGGCTCACGCCAATATACGTTGGCAGAATAGCACGGACAGGCATATTAACGTACCTGTACATTGCCCTTTGGGCCCCTTTTACACTGGGGAGGTGGGTGCGTCAGGGGTAAAGCGCCGCTATTTTTAGCGGCGATTTACCATCAATTTTGCGGTGCTATTAGGCCACTAGCGGGGGGCTTTTACCCCCGCTAGCGGCCGAGAAAGGGTTTAAACCACTGCAAAGCGCTGCTGCAGCAGCACTATCCCGGCAGTATAGCCGCGCTGCCCCATTGATCTCCAAAAGATGCTGCTAGCAGGACTTTTTTTAGTGTGGTTTTCACATTGGAGAGACAGCAGTGGCTCTTTCAGGGCGCCCCAGTGTGAAAGGCGTCCTAAGATGCAGCATTGTGATCGCGGGATACCCCCAATCGTCTCACGGAGAGGAAGAACGGGGAAATGCTGATGTAAACAAGCATTTCCCCATTCTGCCTAGTAACAGGACACTGATCACAGCTCCCTGTGATCGGGAGCGGTGATCAGTGTCATGACACACGTAGCCCATCCCCCCTAGAGTTAGAACACATCCCTAGGACACACTTAACCCCTTCCGCACCCCCTCCTGGTTAATCATTTAACCGCCAGTCACATTTACACAGTAATCAATGCATTTTTAATCACACTGATCGCTGTATAAATGTGAATGGTCCCAAAATAGTGCCAAAAGTGTCCGATCTGTCCGCCATAATGTTGCAGTCACGATAAAAATTGCTGATCGCCGCCATTACTAGTAAAAAAAAAAATTATTAATAAAAATGCCATAAAACTATCCCCTCCCCTATAACTTTTGCGCAAACCAATCAATAAATGCTTATTGTGATTTTTTTTTACCATAAATATGTAGAAGAATATGTATCGGCCTAAACTGAGGAAAAAATAATATTTTTTTTTTTACATATTTTTTTGGGATATTTATTATAGCAAAAAGTTAAAAATAATGCATTTTTTTTTTCAAAATTTTTGCGCTTTTTTTGTTTATAGCGCAAAAAAAAAAAAACCGCAGAGGTGATCAAATACCACCAAAAGAAAGCTCTATTTGTGGGAAAAAAAGGATGTCAAATTTTGTTTGGGAACCACGTCGCACGACCGCGCAATTGTCAGTTAAAGCCACGCAGTGCCGAATCGCAAAAAGTGGTCTGGTCTTTGGCCAGCCAAATGGTCCGGGGCTTAAGCGGTTAGAGCACCTGTGCAAGATGAAGGAAAACTTGCAAACATGGCCTGTTGGGGGAACTTGAGGACAGGGTTGAGAACCACTGATTTAGAGCACTGAGCTAAAATTGAGCTCAAGACAATCCCTATTCTAATTGTGGGCATTTGAGGGAAACCAAGTGAGTGTTAGAACCCCTGGTTGTCTTTTTTAGGTTGGGTTTTGTGTCCCTTTTTTGAAAATTGGCTTCACTTCCTGTCACATAGCCAAACAGGAAGTGAGGGTAAAACCCTACCAATTTCCTTGGGGACACACAGGTCAATCTAACTAGTGTCCCCATTAGGCAAATTTCACTCTAGCACGTTGTTGTGTACACCCCAAAATACCTAATAATTTATTAAAGGCAAATCCACTCTGCAATACAAGTGTACTTGCTGTAAATCTGAGGCGAAGCACTGGTGATTTTATCATCCAATCATGTAGAAGCAAAGATGCTGTTTTTTTATTGTCCTTGCATGTCCCCCTCGATCTTCAGCAACTGCACTTCCAAGTGCATTTGTAATGCAAAGTGGATTTGCCTTTAGTAAATAAACCTCAAAGTCCAAGATACCTAATAATTTGGGGTGTACACAGCAAAATGCTAGAGTGCAATTTAAAGTTACTTTCTCATTCTATTTTGGGCATATTTGTTACTTGGGCAGTTGTTACTAAACTTCCTCACATCACCCCATAATATTGGCACCTCCATCTTCTGTCAATATGGATTTGGAGATGCAGTGCGCCATGTCCATAGTGGCGCACAGATTGCATTCTCCCGTGTGCTGAGATCACTATAGTAAATGGGGGATTCATGCTCTGTTACCGGAGCACCATTTCGTAAATATGAAAATGTGCGTTGCGCCTCGCCGTACGCCTCTACTGAAAGCGCACAGCTTTTGTTAATCACCCCAATGTGTAAAAATTGCAATCAATGCAAATGCAACAAAAAAAATCCATAAAAACGATTGATGTAAAGCAGTGCAATCAAAATGCACAACCAATCAATAAACATAAATAAAGAATATATAAATTCATATATCACGTGACCCATGCACACTTTTCCATGAATGATCAATAAAAAACGCGATCAATGTGTGCAACCAATCAATAAAAAAAGATAAAACATCAAATAAAAAACATCAAGTCCATATAAGTTTGTGTTCACTCATGATCCATGCAAACTTATCCGTGACCAGTGTTGAATTTAAAGTTCCAAGAAAAATAGTAATCCAGAAAGGCACACGTAGGACCGCCACCAGGAATCCCCAATGGTTGTAGGCTTACATTAAAACTAGGCCCTTATTATGAGGTCTAATTAAGTTTTAAAACAATCTGGAAACCGAGATGGCTGTGTGTGTGTACTTGATGGATATGCAGGTATTCACAGCAGGTGACATAACATTCTACTTCAAACCAAAGCTCAAAAAATAAGAAAGCCTCATAGTGTAAAACATAAAACAAATTTTAATAATGGCAGAAATTGCACTTACATTAAGGAGCCAGATTAGCTGCACAAATACAAAAAGTACCAAGCCTGTGACATTTCAAAACAGCGTAGACACAGCCATGTGGAGAAATGTATCAGAACCCGGCAACACACTCGTGAACACTCTCCTGGATCAATGGAGCTCTGCCCGTAAGCATTGTTTATTTGTTTAGTGACACATGAAATCTGACACATTTATAAGTTAATTTATTTTTTTAGCGCATCACATTTCATACACAATGTCAGCAGTTCAGCCCTTTCAGCTCCCTCTCCCAACAGTGACTTGACATCCTTCCAGGCTTGTAATTTTTTTTCTGCTAACATAGACTAGGTGCATAAGAAAAATAAAGGAGAGCAGAGTCCTAAGACCCCACTTGAAAACTGAACTGCTTCTCTTTCTTGGGGATTAATTGTTTCACAGTGCATGCAGCTACAGAGGTCAGTTACTGATTTATAGCTCATTTGCAGGATGTTAAAAACAATAATTGAATGTACTGGCAACAGTTCTACTTAAATACAAAACTGGTCTTTCCTATATACATTTTACAGGCAAGATGTAATAAGCAACAACTATGAACTCATGATTGGGGAATGCTAGGTAAAAGAGCTCTAAGTTACTAAATCAGAAATATCACAATATTATGCTCTAAACAATACCTTTAAACAGAAGAGGAGCATGCATGTTTGCAACAGGTTCATTATGCTTTGTCTCATTAAACATCATTATTCACTTTCGAAAAGAGGGTGGCAGGGTTAGAATCTTAGGTTATATTGCTTTCTGTATACCTATTGGGGAGATTTCCATTCACTTCCTGTCCTAGTGACAGAGGGTGAGGGGGCATCAAACTATGTGAAATCTCTGCAATAGGGAAAGAGAAAAGTTAAGAAAAAAAACAAAACATATAAACCCCCCCCCAACATGTTTTAACAGAAGTGGGGAAAGGTTAGAACCTTGGTCGAGTTCTGCTATTGCTATCTGTGACTTCCTATCCAGCTGAGACATGTTCCCCGCATTGATTGGTGCCACTAAAACTAAGAAATGAATTTCCTACATGCAAATGACTTTCAGTCCAGTAACCCACTAGAGGATACTGTAGGTATATTGGAGTTTACAATACCTGTGAGTTCAGCAAGTTGGGTTGACAAAAAGAATAAATGTGATGTTCCTGTACTTTGTATAACATGCAGATTCCAAGTGAGTAAACATGTGTATGTGATTGTTGGCAGACAAAATGTTTTTCTGCAGTCAGAATACTGTTGAATGTCTGCACACCTCGCCATGGCTTTTACATATGTACATGAGAAGGGTATTAGGCTGCAGTGTACCTGACTTTGAATTGTAACAGACCAACAACGAATACGGTAAAAACTGCACATCCAGTAGCAAGCAGTAAATGTGTTGTCAGAAATAATGTGGAATTAGGTTTTGGAAGTCATGAAAATGCAGTGGAAGTACACACTAGCAACAGAGCAGAATTCTTTAAGAAATTACAACACACTGTACATATAACATTTTATATCCAAAACTGCAGAATAGCAGAGACAAGCACATATATTTTGCAATAAAAGATGGAATGTGAAAGGTTCAAAGGACATAAAGGTAAACAAATAGGGTGAAAAGAGAAAACAGTGAGAAACTGAAAGGTCAACTCTCCCCAAAACTGATATTTTAATTCTGGGTGACCGCAACAAGAATGAATGGCTCACTGGCTTCTAGCATCTCTCAAGACCTCCAGAGATTTTCTCACAGTACCATGCTTCTAAGACTAATTATGTGAAGGGACAGATTTACCATTAGGCACAATAGACACGTGCTTCTAGGCCAAATGGGCAGATTTTACCTACATAACTACTGCCCATAATACTCTATTTGCATCAACACATTTTAATTTCATCACAATATGCTAGGCTAGGTTAAGACCATAAAAGCAAAGAACAGCCCTGTGCAAAAGAAACAATCCTAACATAGGGATGAGGCCCTGTGTGCCAAAGACTATGTGCCAACAAGCTCCAGTAATTACCATCTATCACTGGCCATAAACAATGAAGGTGTCACTCTCTTGCAGACAGATTTACCAATAACTTTGTCAATTTACATTATAGGTAATGCACTAGGACAGAAGGGCACCAACTGTTGATTTACTAGTGGCCAACGCAGATGGATAGAACTGGAAATCCAGGTAGAGATACCTTGCTAGTGAAGTCCACTAGAGCTAAAAGAAGTCGCCCTGTATTTTCTTGTTAGTCGCCACACAAAACTGAAATGTTAATTATGGATGAAGTTGACCTTTAAACAGTAGCTGGAGTGGTAAAATAAAACAACAAAATTTGAAACAAAAAGACAGGAACTAACTTTCAAAGTCAAATTCATGGTCACTGAGGGGACTGCTGAGACCAGAATCTGCAAAGAACAGTAAATAAAGAAATAAAAACAACTTGTTTTGATGTCTTATTCACATTCAAGAACAGATAGTGAGTTACATTAATAACAAAGACATTCCATTTGTTTCTGTTTATGGTGAGATGTAACAGCTACATGTAAGTGGTGTAGCTCTGACACGGTCTGTAAAAACTGTAAATACTAATGGACAATAAAGGTCAAAATAAAAACACACAGTAATGCACCGGGGACCAGCCACCATCATCTTCTTTTAGGTATTAGTAACATAAAGAAACTACCATTGAAGCCAAAACATTGCGTTTAGTTTTGGATACGTTTTGGAATGATTATGACACCTGCCAGTTTTTTATTTCTGTCTGTCCCATCAGGAAGATTTCCCCTTCACTTCCTGTCCCAGAAACACAGCAGGAAATAAATGTAAATCTCTCCAAAAATTGCAAAGGGGTATCCACTCTTAGAGAATTGTCACAATAACAGGTTTACTCACTGGAAAATGTACCCTCATCTCCTGTTCCTGCACCAACACAAAATTTGGTGAGTGCAGATCTCCCCAAAGAAGACACAGAGAGCAATAAAAACTTGGCAGTTATACTGGAATTATCTAAGACTTAAAAAGTTTTGGCTTTATACACACTTACATACTTTACTATAGGTTGTGTAGAGGTTGAATCTAATTTACTATGATCAGTAAATTCCTCCCATGTCTCCTTCATGTAAGATGCCAGAGCTATAAACGTAAACTGCATGTGACCAGTCAGTTAGGAGTCTGTGACGAATCAAAAGTAGACTAATGCGGCGTACACACGTTTGGAATTTCCGAGGGAAACAGTCCGATGGGAGCTTTTCATCGGATTTTCTGACCGTGTGTATGCCCAACGGTCTTTTTCTGTCGGAATTTCTGACGGACTTTGGATTGAGAACCTGTTCTCAATTTTTCCGACGGAAAACCTTTCTATCGGATTTTCCGATCGTGTGTATGCAATTCCGACACGCAAAATTCCGACGCATGCTCGGAAACAATTTGACGCATGCTCGGAAGCATTAAACTTCCCTTTTATAGTGCTGTCGAACGTGTATTATGCCGCTGTGTTATTGACCGTCGGAATTTGGTGTGACCGTGTGTAGGCAACACAGCTTGAGCGGAATTCCGTCGGAAAAACCGGCAGAGTTTTTTCCGACGAGAATTCCGATCGCGTGTACGCAGCATAAGCCTGCCATGTTCCAGTAAATAGGTTGCTCATTCACTCATGAATCCTATTTACCAGAATGTTTATACAGAAATACAATCACAGAAAATGAACTGCTAGAAAATCTGTGTATACATAATCACTCTAATGGGCTTTAGGATATAAGTGATGCTATTTCTCTTACTTTTTTACATTAATACTGTTCTTACACTTGCTAGTAAATAAACTTCATTTCTATATTTTCAAAAAACATTTACTTTAATTTCTCTCTCAAAAAGTGCTAAACAGCAAGTAAAATACCTGTCTTAAAGCAGAGTTCCACCCATAAAAAAAACTGTAAATATTATAATAAATGACACATGGAGAAATGTTTTTTTTTAACTTACCGTTTCATGGCTGTTGCTATGCGGTCCCTTCAAATCTTCCCCCTCCTCACCGCGGCTCCTTACATCACTTCGCTGTCATCACAATGGGGCGGGCACTTCCGACACCCGCTGTGATGGCAACGTCAGAAGTGTACGGCGCTGCGCTGTACAAACTGCGCATGCATGAGAACGGGCGGTGCATGTTGGTCGCTCAGCTGCACCAGAGCCCGGAAGATGGTGCTTGTGGGCTTCACATGCCCACAAGCAAGATGGAAACATCCAAGAACAAGGAATAAAACATATCCTGATCAATTAAATCGGCAATCGAGCAGCGATTAAAAAGGGAAAACGTGAATACTATTAATAAGTGTTTTAAAATGAAGATATTCATCCAGAAAAATAAATTTGTTTCACAGTTGGAACTCCACTTTAACTGATTATAATGGCCGAGTAGATTTAGCCTGGGTTCAGACTAGTGTGGTGCGAATTTAGGGCCCTGCGTGACTGCGCAGTGAAACGCCGGCTGTTCTGCGGATTGTCCGCGTTTTCGGTGCGAAGCCGCTGCTGACATAAATTCGCAACTCATTGTACTACTTCTGAGGGGGGAAGTCCACGCCAATTTTTTTTTAAAAAAACGGCATGGGTTCCCCTCCAGGGACATACCAGGCCCTTAGGTCTGGTATGGATATTAAGGGTACCCCCCTACGCCGAAAAAACGGCGTGGGGGTCCCCCCAAAATCCATACCAGACCCTTATCCGAGCACGCAGCCTGGCAGGTCAGGAAAGGGGGTGGGGACGAGCGAGCGCCCCCCCCCTTCCTGAACCGTACCAGGCCGCATGCCCTTAACATGGGGGGTGGGTGCTTTGGGGAAGGGGGGCGCCCTGCGGCCCCCCCACCCCAAAGCACCTTGTCCCCATGTTGATGAGGACAAGGGCCTCTTCCCGACAACCCTAGCCGTTGGTTGTCGGGGTCTGCGGGCGGGGGGCTTATCGGAATCCGGGAGCCCCCTTTAATAAGGGGGCCCCCAGATCCCGGCCCCCCACCCTATGTGAATGAGTATGGGGTACGATGTACCCCTACCCATTCACCTACGGTGTAAAGTGTAAATAAAAAAAAAAACACAGTTTTTAAAAAATATTTTATTGCACTGCTCCGGGGGTCTTCTTCCGTCTTGGGGGGTCTTCTCGCCGGACTCCTCCGCTATTTTACCTAGCTCTTTTACCGAGCGGAGAAGCCCGGCTTTCTTCTTCTTCGTCGCCGCCGTCGTCTGGGGGTCTCGATCCGCCTTCGGGGGTCTTCCGGGGTCTCTTTTGTTCTTGCCGCTGTCGTCGCCTTCTGCGCCGCCTTCTTCTTCTTCTTCCGTTGTTGACTCGTCGCTCTCTCTGGCCGGAATGGCAGAGCCGCGCTGTGCTGGGACTTATATAGGGACAAGGGGGCAGGGTCACATGCTCATGTCACATGGTGACCCCGCCCCCTATGATGTCACAGTCCCAGCATCCTCTGGGACTGTGACATCATATGTGGGCATGTGACATGAGCATGTGACCCTGCCCCCTTGTCCCTATATAAGTTCCAGCACAGCGCGGCTCTGTCATTCCGGCCAGAGAGAGCCACGAGTCAACATCGGAAGAAGAAGAAGAAGAAGAAGAGGAGAAGAAGAAGAAGAGGAGGAGAAGAAGAAGAGGAGGAGGAGGAGAAGAAGAGGAGAAGAAGAAGAAGAGGAGGAGGAGAAGAAGAGGAGAAGAAGAAGAAGAGGAGAAGAAGAAGAAGAGGAGAAGAAGAAGAAGAAGAGGAGAAGAAGAAGAAGAAGAAGAAGAAGAAAAAGGCGGCGAAGAAGGCGGCGGCGCAGAAGGTGACGACAGCGGCAAGAACAGAAGAGACCCCAGAAGACCCCCGAAGGCGGATCGAGACCCCCAGACGACGGCAGCGACGAAGAAGAAGAAAGCCAGGCTTCTCCGCTCTGTAAAAGAGCTAGGTAAAATAGCGGAGGAGTCCGGCGAGAAGACCCCCCAAGACGGAAGAAGACCCCCGGAGCAGTGCAATAAAATATTTTTTAAAAATTGTGTGTTTTTTTATTTACACTTTACACCTTAGGTGAATGGGTAGGGGTACATCGTACCCCATACTCATTCACATAGAGTGGGGGGCCGGGATCTGGGGGCCCCCTTATTAAAGGGGGCTCCCGGATTCCGATAAGCCCCCCGCCCGCAGACCCCGACAACCAATGGCCAGGGTTGTCGGGAAGAGGCCCTTGTCCTTATCAACATGGGGACAAGGTGCTTTGGGGTGGGGGGGCCGCAGGGCGCCCCCCTTCCCCAAAGCACCCACCCCCCCATGTTGAGGGCATGCGGCCTGGTACGGTTCAGGAGGGGGGGTGCTCGCTCGTCCCCACCCCCTTTCCTGACCTGCCAGGCTGCATGCTCGGATAAGGGTCTGGTATGGATTTTGGGGGGACTCCCACACCGTTTTTTCGGCGTAGGGGGTTCCCTTAAAATCCATACCAGACCTAAGGACCTGGTATGCCTCTGGAGGGGAATCCATGCCGTTTGTTTTTTTTCAAAAATTGGGCGTGGACTTCCCCCTCAGAGGTAGTACAATGACTTGCGAATTTCTGTTCAGGACGCAAGCCAGGTGCGAATCAGATGCGTGCCCATAGAAGATAATGGGCTAGAATTCGTACCTGATCCGTCCCGCAACGCACCAAAGACGGTTGCCTGTTTTCGTCAATTTGCATTGCGCATGCACCGGACAGGTGTGAACGTGCCCCATTGAAAACAATGGGTTTTCAAATGTCCTGCGAATTCGCAGTATTTTGCCCCGCTGCGAATTCGCTATAGTGTGAACCCAGGCTTAAAGGATTTTGAGGTGACAGGGCATGAGGAAAGAAATGGACACAAGTCAGGGCTCTGGTATTAAAACATGTATAATATCAAATTAGCTCTCAAAAATTTAAAGTATTTTTGTTTTAAACTATTTTAGTCATGATCACTAAATAAGTGCTGGGTAAAAATAAACATGTTCTCAAAAGCCTACAATTGTAAAGGGAGCATGCCATCTTTTATTATTTTTATAGTCCAAGTCAAAACTTTTTATTTTGTATTTCAGGCAAGGGATAGAGTTTATACTTCAGGGAATAATCTATTGATTTAGATTTTTTCAGTTCTTTTTTAGATTATTTACCCAGGATAAGGCCAATACATGTGGTGTCTCCCACCATTAGTTTGAATGCATTAACATGCATACTTGGGTGATAACAGCAAGCATGTTAACCCATTGAAGCCGGCACCTCCCAGCCCTTTAAGAGGTTTAGGATGCCTGGAGGCTGTCAAAGCGGTCACATGATCGGAAAGCTCCCAATCGCAAGCCGCCGGTAACTATGTCGGGAGCGCGCTCTCGGCACAGATGTTTTTGCAATATTGCATGCAAATATGAGGCTGCTCGGCGCTAAGGCCCACCCGCTGAGAGGCCGCATATTTGCGTGTGGTTGGCGCCAAGAGGTTAAAGCAACAACTGTTTAAATAAACTTTAGTAGTTTGAACACAATCCCATGACCTCATCTAAATATATTATTATCATTATCAGACCTAATCTGGAATATGCAGTTCACTTTTGAGCACCAGTTCATAAAAAGCAAATTGGGGAACTGGAGAAAGTGCAGTGAAGGGCATCCAAACTGATAAGAGGCACAGAGGAGCTCAGCTATGAGGAAAGATTAGCTGAACAGAATTTATTCTCTCTTGAGAAGAGGCGTTTGAGGGGGGGGGGGGGGTCTGATCACCATGTATAAAAACATAAGTAGTCCATATAGTGAACTTGTCGAGTGATTCACTTTCAAGTCATCACAAAAGACAATGAGGCACTCTTCACGTCTGGAGAAAAAGATATTTAGCCTCCGAATACAGAAAGGCTTCTTCACAGTAAGAGCTGTGAAAATGTGGAATAGCCTCCCCAAAGAACTAGTTCTGGCCAGCTCAGTAAATCATAAAAAAAAAAGAGCTGGATTCCTAAATGCACAAAATATAACTGAATAATAATATTTATAGGTAATAACAACACCAGGGGTAGTTGATGCAGGGACTATGCAACTGCCTCCAGGAAGGATTTTCCCCCCTACTGGAACAATTTGAATCATGCTTTATTGCTTTCTTTCACCTTTTTAACTGTGGGCATAGTATTGTATATGAGTTGATTGTTTATTTTTGTATTGGTTGAACTGGACAGACATGTGTCTTTTTCAAACTGACTAACTATGTAAGTAACTACACACTGGGAAACAATATTCCTCAAGTTACTTTTTAATGTGCTATTTTAATCACCCTATAAGACCCCATGCACATGAGCATATTGAAGTACCCCTAAATACACTGGATATTTCTGAAAATCAAGCCTAAAAAATGCTTGGTTATGATGCATAGTTATGAATGTTTATGTGTTTACATGTGTAAACTCATTCTACTGTCTGGTATATCAATATATGCTGGCCACTTGAATAAATTTACACACATATGTGCATTAATGCACGTTTGGGTACATTTATGCAGGTTTACACACGTACGTGCATACATTTTGCTCATGAGGTCCTCTCCGAACACAGCTTTAAGATATAATACCTGATGTGCATGGTGACATAAGCTAACATACAACCCCATTTCCAAAAAAGTTAGAATGCTGTGTAGAATCTATAAAAAACTGATTCCAATGATTTGCAAATCCCATAAACCCATATTTTATACCCAATAGAAAGTAGGAAACTGATAAAAAATAAGAATTTTGAAATTGATGGCAGCAACAAACATTTTTCGGACAGGGCAACAAAAAGCTGTCAAAATTGTTGAACAATTTCAAAATAATGTTCTTCAACATAAAATTGCAAAGACTTTAAATATATCATCATCTGGAGAAATCTCTTTGCGCAAGGGACGAGGTTGAAACGTAAGATTGGATGCCCATGATCTTCGGGCCCTGCACTGCATTAAAAACAGGCTTGTTTTTGTGATGGATATCACTGCATGGGCTCAGGAATCACTGTCTGTGAACGCAATTTGCCATGCCACCCAAAAATGCAAGTTAAAGCTCTATCATGCAAAGAAGAAGCCATACCTGAACATGATCCACCAATCTTTCGGTCTTCTCTGGGCTAAAGCTCATTTAAAACGGCCTGCTCCAAAGTGAAAAACTGTTCTGTGGTCAGACGAATCAAAATTTGACATTTTTTTGGCAACCATGGGCACCACGTCCTCCAGACTAAAGAGGCTAGGGACCTTCCAGCTTGTTATCAGCGCTCAGTTCAAAAGCTTGCATCTCTGAAGATATGGGGGGGGGGGGTGCATTAGTGCATACAGAATGGGCAGCTTGCATATCAGGAAAGGCACCATCAATGCTGAAATATTTATCCAAGTTTTAGAGCAGTATATGCTGCCATCCAAAAAAACTATTTTTTCAGGAAAAAACCTTGCATGTTTCAGCAGCACAATGCTAAACCGCATACTGCATCTATGGCAGCAGCATGACTTTGTAGTAGAAGAGTCCAGGTATTTAACTGGGCTGGCTGCAGTCCAGATTTTTCACCAACTGAAAATATTTGGCGTATCTTGAAGCAAAAATACGACAAAGAAGACCCAGGACTGTTGAGCAGTTAGAATCCTATATCAGGCAAGAATGGGACAACATTTCTCTCCCACTACTTCAGCAACTTGTCTCCTTAGTTTCCAGACATTTACAAAGTGTTGTTGTAGAGCGGATCCTATACCATGGTAAATATTGCCCTGTCCCAACTTTTTTGAGATGTGTTGCTGCCATCAATTTCAAATTAGCTTACTTTTTTTTTTTTTTTTTTTTTTTTTAAATAGTAAATTTTCTCAGTTAAACATTTGATATGTTTTCTATTTTTTATTGTGAATAAAATATGGATTTTGGAGATTGGGAAATCATTGCACTCTGTTTTTATGTATATTTTACACAGCTTCCTAACTATTTGGAATTGGAGTTGTTGAACTGAGTTTAAGCCTAGGTTCACATTGGTGGGATTTGACATGTCAAATCGCATTCCAAATCGGTGGCTTTTGCCGGCAATTGCACCATCCAAATCGGTGCGGCGCCGCACCAATTTCCAAATGTAGTTCCTGTGCTATTTTTGGCGACTTTGGGGTGCGATTTGCTGAACTGCAAATGTGCATATGCTGTAAAAAACTTTTTTTTTTTTTTTTTTCATATCTGTGTGCATTAGGCCTTATATGTGGAAATATAAAACAAATCAGTAACCTAAAACAATAAATAACATGTATGCCACCAAACATTATTATTTTGGGGTTAGGAATCTAGAATGTATGGCATATTTGACATATAAATATAGGGTCTTAGTGAAATATGCCCTATATTGTTGCATGTATGCAAGCGGTCTCATAAATGCAGAGCACAAAACAAGAGCTGAAACCCCCATATACTTTGCAGATTCCTCTTACAAACTGTCACATATAATGTTGGGGCTTTTAAATATCTTTAAACCTACAGACTTAACATAATGCTCTGTAAATTCATGAAAATATATCCAAATGTATTGTGCTGGGAGGGGCGTGGCCTGCGGAGGAGCGGAATGGCCGTTTCTTGCTAGAGCTCCTGCTCTCCTCATCTCCCTAAGCGGCTAGCGGCGACAGAAAATAAACCTGAGGACTCAGGGACACAGCGGAAAGCTCACAGACCCTCACCCCAGCCATTGAGAAGCGTACTTTGCGGGATAAACCCCGCAAATTGGACTCCTTCCCCAAACAGAACGGTGCTGTGAGGAAGAAAAATGGCACTGTCCCTTCCTCCCTCACACACACAGACAAGCAGGCAGCGCGCTCTGTGAGGAGAGAGACAATAGAACTGCAGCCACAGCCATTGTCACTGGAACAGGAGACATTCCAACCTGATGTTACTAGCCCTCCTAAGCAGAAGAGAAAAATAGATACAGAAGAAGACAAAGTAAGTGACATTGATATAGATGAGGTAACTGAAACAGAAGCAGAAATTAACCCTTTTGATGAAAAGCTAGATGCTTTCCCCACCTCAGGAAAGGCTTTAATTGACTCTGATATGAAAGAAATGTTAAAATCATTAAGAGGAGCAATTCAGCATGACATGAAATCATTTATGCAAAAATCCAAAAGGGAAATAGATGACTTAGGAGACCGTGTGGATTACATTGAGAACAAACTGACTGACTTCACAGATGCCCACAATGAACTAGTAGACGATCATTTTGCTCTTGAAGAAGAAGTCAAGCAGCTAAAACTTAAAGTCACAGACCTCGAAGACAGGGCCAGAAGAAATAATATTAAATTCCGCGGTATACCGGAAAATGTCAAAAATATTGATTTGAGGAAATTTCTACAAAAAATGTTCACAGATCTTATCCCCTCACTACAGAATCAAGACTTAGTGATTGACAGAACTCACAGACTTCCCAAACCATCATATATCCCGGAAAAACTCCCGAGAGATGTAATCGCTAAAATCCATTTTTTCCAGACAAAAGATATCGTGATGCAATTCGCGAGACACCATGCTCCACTGCCAGACCCATACGCTGGAATTACCATGTACTCCGACCTTTCTCAAGCCACTATTCTGGCGCGTAAAAACCTAAACTCGATCACAAAAATGCTACGCAATCACAAGATAATCTACAAATGGGGTTTCCCGACCAAACTGATTGTGGAAAAAAATAATGTGTCACACACAATCCACACATTGGAAGAAGGACTCAAAATACTAGGGAAATGGGGCCTGCTTATTAATGAAGAAACCAACTCGTCCATTAAAGCCACAATAGAGAAATTGACACCTCCATGGAATACTAGTCATGGATGACACGTCCGCTGGATAAAGAGTATGGGAGTGAGACCCTATTCTCTCTCCCCCCTCTCTTGCAACTCACCAAAATCCCAAGTGCCTCAGGTTTATAGTTCACAGGGAGAATAGGTCTTTATTTACCTTCGACTTCTAGTCCCTGAGTTAAAGTGCATATTGAAATGCACACGAGAGTTGCACACCAACTCACCAGTTCTTATATGTTTCTTTATTTTTGTGAGTCTAAATCCCTGCTCCCTTCCTCATCTTTCCCCCTCAGCTCAACTTTAACAAGCTCAGATATGTATGGAAGCAGCATAGCCGCAAGACATCTATTCCCACCATGATTAATTTGAACTTACTATCACTAAATGTGAAAGGCCTCAACACCCCATTCAAAAGGAAAGCCCTATGGACTGATGCATTGAAATTTGGAAGCGACATCTTATGCATCCAGGAATCACACTTTGCAAGGGACAACCCCCCTCAATTTGCCCACCCGAAATTCCCACACATCTTTGCATCCTGCAATAGCAAAAAGAAGAAAGGAGTCCTAACGATCATTAAAGATACAATCTCTTCCAACTCCTTGATTCCAAAATTGATCGACAAGGAAGATATGTGATTTTGGTCGCTAAAATTGAAAACACAATTCTAACAATTGCCAATATTTACGCACCGAACAAAAATCCCCATCAATTCCTTCAAAAAGTAATCAAAATGGTGAAGAAGATTCAAAAGGGCAATGTCATCTACTGTGGAGACTTTAACGCAACGATGGACCCACTTCTAGACTCAACCAAAGGAACTCTATCCAAAAGAAAAGGTATAAAGGACATTTTCTCATACGAGGATCTGCATGATCCATGGAGATGTCTCCACGCAACAGAAAAGGACTTCACTTTCTTTTCAAAAGTACATAAATCATACTCTAGGATCGATCTCTTCATCACTGACAGAGTCCTCCTCCAAAAAATATCAAATGCTCGCATCTTTAACATAACATGGTCCGACCATGCCCCAATATCACTAAGCATAAATTTAAAACAGCCAAATTCAAATCATACACTCTGGAGAAATAACACTTATATTTTGTCCCAAAGGGAGGCTCTGGCAGTGATGAAGGAAAGATTGGAAGAATTCTTCAAGGTAAATGATAATGATATGGTATCTATCTCTAGTATATGGTGTGCCCATAAGGCGTTTATTAGAGGAATATTGATCCAATTAGCCTCGAGGGAAAAAAAAAAAGATGCACACAGTCAATAGCCAAACTACTACTTAGAATAACTGAACTTGAAAAAGATCACAAAACATCCCCCAGTAATCCCACTCTTCTTCAAAGATTAAACGAAACAAGAAATTAACTTAGAGCAATACTGATTTCCAACCACGAAAAATACCTTAAGAGATTAAAATTAACCTATTACTCACAGGGAAATAAAGCAGGGAAACTACTGGCCTCCCAATTACGCCATAGACAAAGAAAACAAAAAATAGAAAAAATAGTTCATCACAAAACAGGGAAAGTACTATACAACCCACAAAGTATAACTGATGCATTTGCTGATTATTATGAAAGCTTATATAACTTAAAGGATGATCTTAATACCCCGTCCCCGCTGTAGATCAGAGTGACCTCGAAAGGCTGAACGACCCAGGAACCCCTGAGGAAATTAAGAGAGTCATTCAAAAACTGCCAGCAAATAAAACCCCAGGAGCAGATGGTTTATCCAGTGAATATTATAAGGCGTTTAACACAACACTTACCCCATTTCTAGCTAAAATATTTAACCATGCAGTGGTAAACCATTCGTTCCCCAAAGAAATGCTTGAAGCAATTATTGTTACTATTCCAAAACAAGGGAAAGACCCGACATCACCAATTAATTACAGGCCCATATCACTACTAAATTCGGATCTGAAAATATTTGCTAAGGTCATTGCCAACCGATTATTAGAAATCACACCCTATCTAATTGAACCAGATCAGGTTGGATTTGTGAGAGGGAGACAAGGCCCAGACAGCACTAGACGCATGATTGATCTCCTTAGTCTTATAGAGCGTAGTCGAATGCCTTCCCTGCTCCTTGGATTGGATGCAGAGAAGGCATTCGACAGAGTGCATTGGGGATATATGGAGGAAACTCTTAGGAAATTTGGATTTTCTGGATTTATTTTTGAAGCTATAATGTCACTCTACACCACCCCTTCTGCCAGAGTATATACTGCAGGAAATATACCTAAAAGATTTAATCTAACGAACAGAACCAGACAAGGGTGCCCCCTATCGCCCATTATATTTTCATTAGCAATTGAACCCCTCGCAATATCTTTTAGATCCAATCCCAAGGTCACGGGGATCAAAATAGATCAGGTAGAACATAAATTAGGTCTATTTGCAGATGATGTCCTTCTATCACTATCAGCGACTGACAATGTACTTAATGATGTGAACAGCACTCTGGAAGCATTCACATCCATCTCTTACTATAAGATCAATCCTGATAAATGTTATGTTCTGCCTATGAACATCCCACCGGATCAGGTTGTTAAACTAAGACAACACTCTAATTATAACTGGGATAATCCTTCTATTACCTATTTAGGCATTCAACTTGCCTATCCTCCAACTAAATTGTACGATACCAACTACCCCTCCTTGCTAACCCAAATAAATCAAGATATACAATCAATAAAAAAAACGCAGCTATCCTGGATAGGAAGAATAGCAGCCTTTAAAATGAAGATCCTGCCGAAGATACTATATTATTTTAGGTCCCTCCCAATCCCGTTACCGGCAAAATTTTTCACCCAAATTAACTCAAAGATTAGCAACTTGATCTGGATGGGAAAAAAACCTAGGATTGCACTATCTATTATGTCTACCCCCAAAACTAAAGGAGGACTGAATCTCCCAGATATTCGTTTATATTATTATGCCACGCTCCTTGACCAAATGAAATTCTGGTTCAAACACTCTAATAATAAATTGTGGCTGAGTATTGAAAGGAAAATAACCAAAAGGAAATGATCTTTTCTCCCTATCGATGGCCAGCCACACCTTAGGGAAAATAAATGCACCAAACTTCTTGACAATTAAATCCACATTGACAGCCTGGAAATTCGCTTTAACAAAATTGCAATCTTCGAACGCCCATGCCCTTGTACCTATACCACTCAGAGTAATTGATTATTGTAAAATACGTATAAATACATCATCCTGGTCTGAACAGGGATTTAACTTCTTTATACATTTGCCAAATAACCACAAACAGAGAATAAAAAATAAACTTTCCGCCAAATCCTTTACCAAAAATTTTCACCCAGAAAAAAGTGTAGAAATCCCTAGCGCATTATGGGAATTTTTCCTCTCCCACGAGACTACTGGGAAGAAAGGTATATCCTATATATACAATTTACTTTCATCCTTCCCAACCCATACTAAGACTAAAAATATGCTGAAATGGGAAAAAGATCTTTCTCAGACCTTCACATGGGAACAGTGGCAAAAAGCCATACAGGTTAATAGCATATCAACAGCATGCATTGAACACTGGGAAAATGCCCAAAAGATCCTCAACCGTTGGTACTTAACTCCATATAGACTCAGCAAAATATTCCCCACTGCATCCTCTAGGTGTTGGAGATGTGATACCCACATAGGTAATCTGATACACACATTATGGAGTTGTAAAACTCTTTCTAGCTTTTGGAAATCGGTCTCCACCTTCATAGCTTCTTTCACGGGTAATTTGAAGAAACTCTCACCCGAAATGGCTTTGTTAAGTATAAACCTTGACATCTATCCTCCACAGTATAGAATTATAATTTCTAATATCCTTATAGCAGCAAGACTCACCATTACCAAATTATGGAAATCTACCTTAGCACCTAACCTATCTGAGGTAATACTGAGACTAAACAATCAGGCGCACTATGAGTTAATGTTAGCACATAAAAAAGGTTCTACAAGTCACTTCCTCAAAAATTGGAACGAATGGATAGGACACCCTAGAGCTTCCAACTATCTGAAGGACCCTAAGAACCACTAACTATGCCCCTGAGAGATAATTCTACTTCTCTTCCTCTTCTTTCCTTATGCATTATTATAGAAGGTCTGATATATATGTCTACTTCTATACATCAATCCCCTCTTCCTCCCCCCCTTCCTTGTCATATTCCTTATGATCCTCAGTTTATGTAAAGTTTTCTTTGAAACATTATCCCATGTTTACAGCATGATCCCGTTAGGGGTAAACAGGGAATTATCAATCTTCCTATCTTGTTATTTTTTCTCGTTTTCTAGGAGCCTATCCACTTGTATAGATATTTAAGCTTATTTTGTGATAATAACATTATATGGAAATTTATTAGTTCTGAAACTGATCCAGTTATCCTAGAGATGCAGTATCTAGAATATGTAACTGTATAATTTTTCCTTTGTTATTTATGTTTTGAAAAACTAATAAAAATCTTGAAAGTTAAAAAAAAAAAATATATCCAAATGTAAACATTTTTCACATATATGTCTGTGTAACAATTGGGTTTAAGAAGAACCTTTGAGGATGGAAATTTGGGATCTGCCATTGCTGAATTGGCTTTAAAAGGTGCAACTTTAAAGATGGAGCTGTTATTCTGATGCTTGCTTAGTACCTTCAGTCACCTATGAGGAATTATTAAGCAGGATGTGAGTTCAGACCTCATTGACCTGCATCCATTTTTGAGATCAGTAACTCAGTGACATGAGGACGATATTCCTAAAGGTTGCACTTCTTATGCCGCGTACACACGGTCGGAATTTCCGATGGAAACAGTCCGATGGGAGCTTTTCATCGGATTTTCCGACCGCGTGTATGCCCATCGGTCTTTTTCTGTCGGAATTTCCGACGGACTTTGGATTGAGAACCTGTTCTTAATTTTTCCGACGGAAAACCTTTCTATCGGATTTTCCGATTGTGTGTATGCAATTCCGACACGCAAAATTCAGACGCATGCTCGGAAACAATTTGACGCATGCTCGGAAGCATTAAACTTCCCTTTTATAGTGCCGTCAAATGTGTTTTATGTCGCGGTGTTATTGACCGTCGGAATTTGGTGTGACCGTGTGTAGGCAAGACAGTTTGAGTGAAATTCCGTCGGAATTCCGACGGGAAAACCATCAGAGCTTTTTCCGACGAGAATTCCGACCGTGTGTACGCGGCATTATTGTGGCACAACTACGGGCTGGATCCCGAACTGCACTGGCTTTACAACCACTTTAAAGCATTACAAAGCTTTTGCTACAAATGATCACCTGCCTTGATTCAAGATTAATTCATTATATTAGGATTCCTTAGAATTATATTTTATCCTTCTATGTGTGTTAATGCTCTCCCACCTAGTGTTAGTATGTGATGATTATCAGCACTGCTCCTCAGCACTATTCTTTTATTATGTATTTTGTACGACTTTCAAATGAATTCAATAATATGTATGAAGAACTCCGCGCTGGATCATTAACCACTTCCCGCCGGCCATTTAGGAGAATGACGGCCGGAAAGTGGTTAAAGCGAAGTTCCACCCAAAAGTGGAACTTCCGCTCATTTTTTTCCCCCCGCCTCCGGTGCCACACTTGCCACCTTTCGTGGGGAGTGGATACCTGTCTACCCGTCAGGCACCCTTCTCCACTTCCGGGAGAACGGGCTGTGGCGCATTACATCAGCAGCTCGGCTCCCTCCTCTTCCCCTGCCGCTGGGCCAGTAAGGAGAGCACAGTGGTGCCTTGCGCATGCTCAGTAGGGACCCAGCGTGAAGCCGTAACGCAAAACATGTAATAGAAACATCAGCTGTGGTGCCGACATTGCTGGACTCCAGGACAGGTAAGTGTCCTATTATCAAAAGTCAGCAGCTGCAGTATGTGTAGTGACATCCAGCAGGATAAGCTGCAGGGGCACGCAGCCTGTTGATCGTTGGTGTGTTGGGTCAGTCTGACACACCGCATCACCGATCTTGGTAAAGAGCCTCTGACGTAGGCTCTTTACCATGTGATCAGCTGTGTCCAATCACAGCTGATTACAGCGTAAACAGGAAGAGCCGTTTATCGGCTTTTCCTCCACTCACACTGACAGACCCGAGTAGAGGAGAGCCAATCACCTGCTTTCCTGACAGGGGGGTCTGCACTGATTATCCACCTGTGTCCACCAGGGTTGCCAATTAGTGCCCATTAGAGGTGCCAATCAGTGCCAATCGGAAATGCCTGCCAATGCCTTCTCATCAGTGCTGCCTATCAGTGCCACCCATTAGTGTCCATCAGTGCCACCAATCAATGCCCATCAGTGCTGCATATCAGTGCCACCAATTAGTGCCTCATCATCAGTATCACCTCATCAGTGCCACGTTATCAGTGCCCGTCAGTGCAGCCTCATCAGCGCCCATCAGTGAAGGAGAAAACTTACTTATTTACAAAATTTTATAACAGAAATAATTTTTTTGTTTAGCAAAAACTAAAAACCCCAGTGGTGATCAAATACTACCAAAATAAAGCTCTATTTGTGGGAACAAAATCATAACAACTTTGTTTGGGTACAGTGTTGCATGACCACGCAATTGTAATTTAAAATGCGACAGCGCTGAAAGCTGAAAAATGACCTGGGCAGGAATGGGGGAAAGTTCCCTGTATTGAAATGGTTAAGGACTACTTTTAATATTATTTTACAAACCATACACATTTTTAAATTATAGCTGAATATTGCGTTCCTTCTCTAGAGCATTGAGCACCATGCATTTACTAATAAATTGTACATATACTTTCCACTTCCTCTGGGCCATCTTATTAGCATCATGGGCCCCTTGGCAAAGTAATGCACTGGGGCCCCTACCAGCCTGCATCCGGTGCCCCCATCACAGTGCCCATATACATCATGTTACCCCATCACAGTGCCCATATACTGTATATCAGGTGTCCCCATCACAGTGTCCCCTTACATCAGGTGTCCCCCATCACAGTGTGCCCTTACATTGGGATCCACCATCACAGTGTCCCCATACATTGGGTCCCCCCATCACAGTGTCCTCTTACATCATGTCACCCCATCACAGTGTCCCCTTGCATCATGTCACCCCATCACAGTGCCCATTTATCAGGTGTCCGCATCACAATGTCCCCATACATCAAATGTCCCCCATCACAGTGTTCCCTAAAATCAGCTTCCCTATCACAGTGCCCCCTTACATCAGGTTCCCCCATACATCAGGTGTCCCCCTTCACAGTGTCCCTATACATCAGGTGTCACCCATCACGGTGTCCCTTACATCAGGTTCCCCCCCATCAGTGTCCCCATACATCGGGTTACCCATCACAGTGTCCCTTACATCAGGTTCCCCCATTAGTGTCCCCATACATCATGTGTCCCCCATCACAGTGTCCCTAATATCAGGTGTCCCCTATCACAGTGTCCATATAGATCAGATGTTCCCGCCAAAGTACCCTTATACAACAGGTGCCCCCATCACAGTGTCCTCTTCAATCAGGTGTCCCCCATTACAGTGCCCCCTTACATCATGTCACCCCATCAGAGTCCCCCCTTACATCATGTCACCCCATCACAGTGCCCCCATACATGTCACCCCATCACAGTGCCCCATACATCATGTCACCCCATCACAGTGCCCTCATACATCATGTCACCCCATCACATTGCCCATATAATGTACACCAGGTTCCCCCATCTCAGAGTCCCCATACATCAGGTGTCCCCCATCACAGTGCCCATATTGATCAGATGTCCCCATCACAGTGCTCCCATACATTAGGTGTCCCCATACATCAGGAGTCCCCCATCACAGTGTCCTCTTAAATCAGGTTCCCCCAATCACAGTGTCCCCATACATCAGGTGTCCCCCATCAAAATCTCCACCTACCTGAATGAACTGGCATCACTTCTGTCAGACACTAACAAGCTCCCATCGCCCCCTCCTCCATAGGACGACACGACAATACACCCTGGACAGCTGCCCCTCCCCTTATCCCGGCCCTAGTGGAGACCACTAGGCAAAGCGTGGTCCTCCTCCGCTTTGAATGCTGTGCGGTGTGCAGGGAGTCGTACCCATGACATCACTGGTTGCTAGATGCCAGGTGGCTCTAGCAACCAGTGGCCAGTAAGGCTCAGGTGGAGGTGGGCGCGGAGCCAGCGCTATGTCAGGGTTTGCTGGCTCTATCAGTTTCATTCCGGGACACTGTATTGTCCCTGAATGAAGGTGCCCTGGACCCGGAAAAATCTTAGATCATTGGAGCGATGGACCTGGCCCTGATGGGGCCCCATGTGCGGCTGGGGCCCCTGGGTGCCCGCTTGATAAGACGGCCCTGCACTTCCCTCCTCCCAACCACAGACCAGTTCCACATTTACGGCATTTACTTGTATAAGTCCTGTATTACAAAAATGAATAAATAAAACGTTAATTAAAAAAAATATATATATAGATCCTGCACTTTCTGCTTCCAAGGTCTGCCCCAGCTTCTTCCTGGAAGCAGCACAAGGTAAAGAGGGTGCACTGTGATGTAAGGGAAGGTGGAAGACTCTTGACTTCCGATGGTGGTGTGGGGGGGGGGGCTCTTGACATCTGATGTAAGGGGGGGGGGGGGTTGCCGTGCTCTGGACATTTACTTTTAATTATGAGAATAATACAATTCTATGCCAGTTGAAAAGGAGGGTTGCACACTGCTGGTATCTACAAGATGCACCATGGCAGAACCATGTTCCACCTGAGCAGTTTCCAATGAAGTTACTTGTGGATGATACCAGCGGAGTGCGACCCTCTTTTTCAGACTTGCATCTGCTACAGGAATGTGAGTGGGCTCAGTGTCAGTCTACACCTGCCCTTCACAGCTTACATCTTAAGTTATTACTAAAACCAATAATATTCAAAGGTAGAGGCAATTATTTAATATGATAAAGAGTATGATACATTTATACAGTCTTAAGCCTCGTACACACGCTTTGATTTTTGGACAACAGAACATTCGATTTTTGTGGCATTTGTGGCACGCTAGTCTCATGTCGAAAGTGAAGAGGTTACTAACAATACGAGAGTTTTCGTTTAACAGAATACAACGTCAGAAGTGACGTAACATGTTGAATAGTTTTGTATGTATTCTTTAGTTTCTGAACATGCATAGTCTTGCTCTTATGATTTTTTTCGTACGAAAACCATACTAATGAAATGAAAATCAGACGTTGAGTTCACATCTGACAAATATGTTATAGTCTGCATATCTAGCTTTTGTCTGCCGGAAAAGTGAAATCAGCTGTCGAAAGCACCATACTAACAGTAAGATTTGCGGAATCAAAGCGTGTGTATAGGCCTTTTCAGATACAGCTGGCCCTTGGAGGGCAACCATAATGCTGATGCGGCCTGCAATGAAATTGAGTTTGACACCCCTGCTCTATCTGCTACTTTGTATGGACAGCTTGGTCTGTTAAAGGAAGCTGAAAAATAACAGACTTACTAGCCAGATCACCAGGTGAAAAATAAAGGAAAAAAAATCTTAAAGAAAACTAATGCAGCCCCCACATCTAAGGCCCCTTTCACACAACCGTTCCAATCAGGTCCACCAGTTTTTCAGGCGGACCTGATCAGATGGTCCATTCACCCCTATGGACCGGCTAGTGTAAACAGACTTGTGTCCATTTACAGCTGCCAACCTCCAATCCAATCAGCTAAAGACAAACGGGAGAAGATCCGTCCTCCTCCGTGTAGGCGGATCGGATTGAAGGCAGTCAGGTGTAAACAGACAGCAGAGTCTGTTTACACCCGGCCGCTCATAGAGCAGAGCAAGTTCTGTCCATAAACACATTCTCAATGCCTGAACCAGCAATATGCTTCAGAAGTTGAACTGTATTGATCCTACCACTGGGCAGGTTTTGCCTACAACACAATTTGACATGTTTCTAAATATGTCCTTGTAAGCAAGATAATACTGTATGTATAGCGAGTGCACAAAAATTACACACTTGACAACTGCAAAACAGTATTTTTTTTCTTCTATGTCTATAATTGAGGCAGAGATACTCATCTCTCAGTATTTTAAAAAGAGGGTTCTGACCACTTCTTGTTTCACTTTGTTGCTATTATCCGCTGCTTTTTTAAATCTATGGGTCCCACTATCCTCTCTTCCATCGGGACCGGTTCACATCAGAACGTGGTGTGGTAAACCCAATTCCTGCACCGCATTGAAAACACACAGCAGTTGCGATCTGCACCCTTAAAGCAGGTCGCAAATGCATTGTTTACCTACACCAGATAGCATGGTACAGAAGTACTATGCAATACGGTTGCAGTGAGTTTACACAAGTAATGCAGGGACTTCTTTTGGTGTGGTGAAATTTCAGCCCGTTCAAAATGAATAGGCTGAAATCGCATTGCATAGAACTGCATGTGAATTGCACAGGAACACAAAGTGCTGGCCCTCACTGTTGAACTGCATGCCCCAGTCTTTCCCATTTGTATCTGCCCTGTCTCTGTAAAATCCTGAGTCTCAGCATTTACTATTAGTGTAATTTGCCCATCTCTGAAACTGCAATTTCAGCACGTTCCATGGGAGCAGCTTCTATATGTAAATACTATAATACTTGTCCCAGGATATGACATTCATTTCTCTCCTATTAATGTTCAACCCGAGCAAGTCCTAGCAAGCCAAACTGTTAAGTATGCTTCCTCTGTAGAACTACAAGTCCTACCATGTTGTTTTTGTGGGTACCTTTTTTACAGAACTACAAAGTGCAGCATTTCATCACGTTTCAATGCATATGCTGCAGCACAAAACAGATGTGTCTTAGGAATCAATAATATTTAATAAGTCATATCATATGTCTCTGTATTGCCATGCACTGTGATGTCCAGTTGAATAAAACTAGAAACAATTTATGTAAATGAGCTACATTGGACATTAAAACACACTATACATGGACAAAAGTGGATGTGAATAGATGTGAACCTGGCCTAAGCGTACCATGTCCAACTAGTGAGTCTCTGTGTGGAACTTCCAGTATAAAGTCCCAGCATGCCCACTCTTTGTATGAGACATGTACTTTGTTTCCCCTGGACTCAATGCACTCCCAGACTGTCAGCCACAATACTGTATCACCCAGGACAAACACCCACTGGAACATGCACATGTTTTCACACATACGCACTGACTTTTTTAAAACACACTTTTTTCCCCATGCTATGTTTTTAATGGCATACATTTATAGCAAAAGAAAAAAAATGTGATCTATTTAAAAAAACAATCATCTTCATGAATGGTTTGTGTTGATGTACTGCATACAATAAAATCATGAAGGATAAAACATATCTGATAATAAAGTATACTGGGCTCAATTTATGAAACGTTATCTATCGTTTAATAAGATAAGCTGTAAAATGCTCATAGCAAATTTTCTATTTTTTTTCCAAGAATTCACAGAAAAACACTACATGCACCATTTCTTGAAGTGATGTGGTACTTTACTAGTACAAACCTGCAGTATTTTAACACCAGCGTCCTTACTAACCAGTGAACAGCTGTCATGACTCACCTGCTGTCAGTGGGATTCCTCACTGACAGCAGAATCTAAACAAAAGAAGAGCCTGTATTAAAAAAATACCCCCAATCCATGGGGTCTGGTATGGAGTTTGAGGGGGATCCCGCGCAAAAAAAAAAAAAAAAAAAGATTTGCAAAATCCATACACCCTTATCTGAGCATGCAGCCCAGCAGGCCAGGAAAGGGGCCATACAAGGCCATATGTATATTTAGTAGCTCATTTTGAGGTTTCAATCCATAGGTTGTACACCTTTAATCAAAAAGAGTTAAACATGGCTTGCCTTCTTATCCATTCTCTAAATTAGCAGTATAGATGTGAGCATGTGTACTTTTACATTTTTTCCAGTGGTTCCTTTAGTACAATATTCAATTTTCGCTTACCTGGAGTCTGAAAATTAATGCGTCTCATCTCCACTGGATCTGTTGGATGGTGAGGGGTGATCTCTGCATTATTCAGTAAACATTTGGTCCTGGGTTCTGAGTTTTTCCGTTTGCTTAAAAATGTAAAACATGCATAATGAATTGCTGCTTTGTTCTTAATTATTTTTAATAAAAGTCTAGATTGGACATAATGTCACATCTTTAGTTGTCCAAAAGACACAATGTCAACCATGTTTACAGATTGTGTAGGGAGTGGTCATAATGTTTTAGCCAGCTATTATTGCACAAGAGACCTTTAGCCCCTGTTCACACCTATGCGAATTAGATGCAGCTTACACCGCATCCAATTCGCAGGACATTTCAAAATACATTCATTTTAATGAGGCTGGTTCACATATCTGCGGTGCATTCGCACTCCGCATTGCACAAAAAACGTATGCGTTTTCTAGGCAGTGCGGCCCGGCTCAGGTGCAAATTCAGGCCCATTATCTTCTATGGGCACGCATCTGATTCACAGATGTGTTCCGTTGTGAACAGGATAAAATACTGATGCAATCCAGAGCTGATCCTGAAGCAATCCTGAGCTGATACTGATCAAAAACTGACATGAAACGCTGAACAACTGAGTTTTCTCTTCACAGGGAAACCTGAGCTTCAATTCGCACCGTACATGACGTGAACGTGAACCCAGGCTCAAAGATGAAAGGACCAAGATCAAAGCACCACCGAGATCCCAGACGTTTCCAAAGACTTTTGACTGAGCTTGTGAGTCACCTGAGAGCCGAGTATCATCCTACACTTGCAGAAACTCTAGGAACCAGCTTAGAAATCTATTATACATCTGTAAGTCCTCAAAACATGGACTTTTAAGACCACTTACTGTATATTTTAATTCAGGGTAATAGAAATATTAAAGTATATTTCACTTCAAACTTAAAAAAAAATAATCAAAATGAAGTAAAAAAAACATTGATAAATTAAGAGAGCAACAGATATTCTTACCTGTCTGGTTTGCTATAAGTGGAAGCAACAGAAGAAAAAGCAACAAGTTATAATACATTTTTTTTTAAAACAAAAACACTATTTAAACATTGTTATTTGTCAGTGAATAAAAAAAAAAAAGTGACATACTGTATACACTATATTACCAAAAGTATTGTGATGCCTGCCTTTGCTGTTATCGCTGCAAAGGGTGGGCCAACTTAATATTGAACCCTGCGGACTACAACTGGGATGCCATTAAAGTTCATGTGTATGTTTTTGAACGGCAAAGTGGTGGGCAATTATTTCTGCAACGCTGTTTAAACCCCAACCACAGATGTCATCAGGGAATGCACCCCTGCATTCCCTCGATGTTGTAAGTAGTTGGACGAAAAATGTTGGACGGGGCTTGGTGAAGTCACATCGGAAATACTGCAACACCCATCTTGTATTTTCTTCTGTTGGCTTTTCTGTGTTTATGTGTACATCCTCCATTTTTACTCAAAAATACTACACTATGGGATGTGTCTTTGTGTTCCACTTCTATTACATGCATTGGTGAGCTCAATCTGGTGTTGCTGAAAACTACAGGCTGTCAAGGCTGTGTGTCAGCCAGGCATTCTTAGATCTTTTTTATTTTAGAGATCCCACGTTTCCACTAAGAGCGTTTGCTACACTTGGGGACAACTGTTGTGGACACGCAGTGTTGTCAAATGTTACCTGTGGCAATGCATCTGGTTCTTTATACCCAGTGTTATATGGCACAGTCTTTTGGAGACATGGGGGTTGATTTACGAAAGCCATGCGCCATCAGTAGAGGTGCACGGCGAGGCACAACGCACATTTTCATATTTACGAAAAGGTGTGTCGGGGACAGAGCGTGAATCCCCATTTACTATAGCGATCTTGGTGCGGGAGAATGCAATCTGTGCGCCGCTATGGACATGGCGCACGGCATCTTCAATTCAATATTAACGGAAGATGGAGGTGCCAATATTATGGGGTGATGTGAGGAAATTTAGTAACTTTAGCCCAAGTAACAAATATGCTGGATGGATGTTCACACTGCTGCATATCCTGCTAGGCTGTCATCAGCAATGGAATAATGCGGGACAATGACCCTGTACACCGGGACCGTGGGACTAAGATTGAAATGTGGGAGAGTCCCGCCCAATCCAGGACTATTGGGAGGTATGCTTAAGAACTCCCTTCACTTGAACTAAGGGGCCAAACCCAACCCCTGAAAAACGACCCCACACTATAATCCCCCCCTCCACCCAAAAATTTGGACCAGTGCACATAGCAAGGTCCATAAACACATGGATGAGCATGTTTGGGGTGGAGGAACTTGACTGGCCTGAACAAAGTCCTAACCTCAACACCATAAAACTACTTTGGGATAAATAAGAGGGGAGCCAGGCCTTCTCGTCCCGCCCTCACAAATGCACTTCTGGAGGAATGGTCAAACATTCCCATAGACACACTCCTAAACCTTGTGGACAGCCTTCCCAGAAGAGTTGAAGCTGTTATAGCTGCAAAGACTACTAAGACTGGGATGCCATTAAAGTTCATGAGCATATAAAGGCATTATTCACAATACTTGGTAATATAGTGTATATCTGTATGGCTATTTAACAGTTCATTTAACAGTTCATTGATTCTATTAATTTATTTTTATTTATTTTCTGTATTCCAAATTTTAAACATGTGACCAGCAGTTCCTCCTGCTTATGTTTCCCTGCAGACAGGCCGGGAAAGTGGATGGGTCCTCAGCTGGATCCAAAGGTGCAATCAATGGATGATTGTACCAAATTCCTAGTAATGACAAATCTCCATATCTCCCGTACGTTTGGTAAGTGTCAGCCCAAAAAAAGAGGTATAACAGACCATTGCATAATAACGTCTAAACAAATTTTTTATTAAAAGAAAGGAAATGCACTTACAAACGATCTTAGAAGCATAAAATATGAAGCCGGCCGGCAACAAACAAAGCTCTTGTCCTCCTCATCAACGAGACGACGTACCTCCCAGACGCGTTTTGTCATAAACTGACGTTATCAATGGGGAACGGTTTCCACCTTTGCATCCAGCTGAGAACCCATCCACTTGTGGGGATATCTGCATTTGTGGGCTTGTTATCTGCCCGCAAAGATCTCACTACTATTGTGTTCTTTTGCAATATAACGGTCTGGGCTGGGTTAAAGCCATCTGCATATTTGGCTTACTTTCTGGTAAGCATGTCTTCCTCAAGGTGGTGGTGCACTTTGTTATGATAACATCACTGGTGTTTTTTTCGTTTGGAATATTCAAAGTATTTTGGACTTTATTTAGTACAACACAATCTGTGGTATAATTGTTTACACCATTTGGACTGGTTTAATATTATTTTTGGACTGATTTAATTATCCTGGATTTTCTATATTTTTGATTTAGATTTGTTCAGAGAGACCCACTGAATAAGATAATTGTTTCAGTTTTAAATGTACAGTTTCTATCACAAATAGCGCAGCTTCTCCACTTTATATTGAAAAGTATACGTACACATTCATTGTAATCTAAAGCCTGTAAACAGCTAGGCCAGAATAACATTTTTTGATCTATAATTATTGTTACCTGTAAAAAGAAATAATTTACCTATAAGAATGCTTTACATAGTTTGCCTTAGGTTTAACCCTTTACTGCCACAGGTATAAGGGGTATGGCAGAACAGAACTACCTGCAGCTGGATGACTCAGTTACCCTTACGCCCACTGCATTCTCTTAGGCTATAACTTAATGGTTATTTCAGAAACCATGAACCTATAGCAGAAGGGTCCTGTACACTCTGGTGATTCATGAATAGCTGTGATCAATGGCTGGGAACTATATTGTCTGAAACATGCATAATCTGTTCTCCAAAATGCTTTCACTCAGAATTCAAATGCTATCTAACTTAGGTATTAAAGTATTTTAAAGATCAGAAGCTAAGCAATATGGTGTATAATAAATGAATAATAAACAAAATGTTAGCAACATAAGCAACTATATAAAACAATTGTCATATCCTTCAACATTTATCACAACATTGAAGTTATTTACTTTTTGTAGAGAAGTATAGCAATCACGATGCAGATTATGAAAACAACAGCTAAAACTGGTCCAATAACCCAAATCAGGCCTTCTTCACCATCAGTAATTGGTTGAGGATCTGGATCTTCTACTTGAATTGGATCAGAATATGGACTAGCAGCAAATATCTTCTGTAGGAAAAAAGTAAAATACAAATCACATATTATAATCTTAATATAATAACAGGTTACTTTAAAATTAAACAACAAATCATAAAGGTAATGCAGTATAATGAAGGAGTGGGCTAGAGGTACGATGGTGCTTGCCCCATAGGCTAGTCCAACCATGCATCAGGCATGTCACTTCCCATTCAGATCTTATATCAAAGAACCTGGCACAAGGAATTCTTGCAACAATTACTTACTCAGTGATTTTGAGATCACACCGGATTGAATTGAGAACTGTATACTCTATGTGTATTTACACACACACAAATAATGTCAGTAATACTGGGGTATGTTAAAGCTGGGGCATTATTATCCAAACAGTTAGCACTAAAACTTTGATTCAATTACCATGGAAAGTCAGATGTTATTGTCTATAGACAGGGTGAGATGTGAAAAAATTGTGGAACCACCCTGTACTAGTTATATAATCCAATCTTTGGCATCAGAAAGACTTGAAAAGTGTTAATACTTATTACATTTACATATTAGATTTACATGGCTGAAGGTGTGAATCATTGTCAAAACACTGGGATAGAGATGATAAAACAGCACTATGTGGAAGACAGATGGTTTCAGGCGGCCTTCCCACCTGTTTTACAATGGCTGTTTCAGTTTGATGTAGACTGGTTTCTCCACACCTCTTGTGAACCTGCTGTCTTCTGTCCAAATGTGGGCCTCACTGTCTTAAAATGTTTATTTTTTTTCCTTAAAGGATAGGAAAACACTGAGTCTTGTTGGATGTAGAATTTGCCCTCTTGCGTTTGGCCATTTGTTTTTGAGAGGTTGCACCATCTCCCCAATGTGTAGGCCTTTGCACTCCTCACTACAGTGCACTGCATATACCAAGTTACTTTGCTTGTGTCTGGGTGTTGGGTCTTATGGATGTACACATTCTATGTTTATTGCGGGGTCTGAAGGACACAGGGATGCAATATTTGTTTTTATGACACCCCAGCAACATATGGGATAACTATAATACTGGCCGCTGCTCCATGTCTCAATGGACACAGGGCGTGCTGCCCCCATAGCAAGCTGCTTGCTGTTGGGGGTACTCAACAGGAGTGAGGGGCCAGGAGCACCGAAGAGGGAATCGAGATGAGTAGGATCTGGGCTGCTTTGTGCAAAACCACTGCACACAGAAGGTAAGTATAACATTTGTTTATTTTTTGTTAAAAACAACAAACAAGACTTTAGTATTACTTTCAATATAGGCACCACATTGGCCTTATGCCAATCCAGTGGCACTATGCCAGTCATTAAAGAGTCCCTAAAAATTAGAAACAATGACAGAGCTTCGTTCATTTAGGATCCGTGGGTGTATGCCATCTGGTCCAGGTGCTTTATCCACCTTTATTCTGTCTAAATATTTCTGGACCATATACATTTTGAGCCATTGTGGATCATTTGGGGCTGTGTCAATACCACCCCCATTATGACCATTAGCTCCCCCATGCTGCTTTGTATACACAGAGCTGAAAAAGTTATTTAATACAACTGCCTTCTCTTTGTTCCCAGTCACCAACTCTAGATTCTTTTGTAAAGGGCCTGCATGCTCAGACCTGATCTTTTTACTATTAATATATTTGAAGAATTCTTTGGGGTTTGTCCTACTATCTTTCGCAATCTGTCTTTCGTTTTGAATTTTTGCATCCTTGATTTCCCTTTTACATATTCTGTTTTATTCTTTGTAACATTTAAATGAGTATAGTGTTCCTTAATTTTTATATTTTTTTAAAATATCTTTTCTTATTTATATTTTTTTTTCATGTGAGCCACATAGGTTTTATTTTTAGCCTTTTTAAACTTATTGCCCATGGGAAAATACTTTGCAGTGAGTTCACATACAGTTTTTTTGAAGAATTCCCATTTCTGTTCTGTGTTCATCAATGCCAATTCCCCCCCCCCCCCAGTCTTAAGACTTTTGTCCGAAGGGCGTGTACCAGGAACTTGTCTTGCATACAAATGGTACACAATTGTTGGTCAACAAACACAAACGTAGTGACATACTTGTCAGGGCTGCGCTCAGCCCTTCCTTCTCTTCCTGCTCTTCAGTCCCGCCTACTGACTATCCGTTACGGTTACTGAACTATGACTACGTTTTAACTACGTTTGTTCTTTTTTTTTTTTTTTCTCCATCAGCTCATCCCCCACAGTATTACCTTTTTGTTTCAACTTGACCCTCCCTTCTAGATTGTAAGCTCTAATGAGCAGGGCCCTCTGATCCCTCCTGTATCGATTTGTACGTATGTGTACTGTCTGCCCTCATGTTGTAAAGCGCTGCGCAAACTGTTGGCGCTATATAAATCCTGTATAATAATAATAATAATAATAATAATACTATGTGGAATTTTAGCTCTTGAGCACCACCCTTTGGGCAACTTCTGCTAATGTCGTGTTTGGTGAGCACTGATTAAGAGCATGCGTGTTTGTACTTTTGTGTGATGGACTTGTGTACACACGTTAGGAAAATCTGACAACAGACCGTTATCTGCCAAAAATTTACTAGCTTGCCATCCAACATTTTTTGGCAGAAAGTTGGACAACAATTGTCTGATGGAGTGTACTAACTTTTTAGGTCTGTCATCACACAATTCCCTGCCGAAAATCCGATTGTGTGTACAAGGCTTAAGTCTTGGAGAGTAGCCCTCATCCTTGGAAAATTTGCTCTCTTAAAGTGGAAGTCCACCCTTAGGCCCCGTACACACGGTCGGAAATTCCGACCACAAAATCCGTCTGATTTTTTCCGACGGATTTTGTCTGACACTGGTGTTGCATACACACGGTCGGACAAAGTTGTCGGAAAATCCGATCATTCTGAATGTGGTGACGTTCGTTGCGTACGACGGGACTACGTAGAGGCTAGTAGCCAATAGCTTTGGCGTTGTAATGTGATCTGAGCATGCGTGGCACTTTTTCCGTCGGAATTCGCTACACATGATCGGAAAAAGTCTGATAGGACTTTGTTGTCGGAAAATTTGAGAGCAGCATCTCAAACTTTTTCCGTCGAAAATTCAGACGTCAGCACGCCTTACGCGTTTCGTTGTTAGACGTTATCAAAGGCGCCTTTGATAACATCTAACAACGAAACGCGTAAGGCGTGCTGACGTCATTTCCGGTGCGGGACTTAGAGGCTTGGTACGCTGGTGGAGCGCAAACAGCAAACCAGCCCTAACCCGCCCTGTTTGTTATTATTCCTTACTGTGTATGGTGGAACCAGGTGGGTCCTGTGAGACACCCTGGGTTTTATTTAATTTCTACGTTTTTACTTTTACCTTTTATTAATAAAATTAGCCACCTGATATCACACATGGGTATCCCCCTCTGCTTATTTCTGTGAGTCACTTTTCGTGTACCATCTGGGGTACCCCCCCTCCCCTACATCTGGGAGTCCGGCTGAATTTACTGGAGGGAGCTACTGGATTAGAACCCGTCCCGGACTGCCACCAGGAGGATCATCTGACACCCATATCTGAACGCTGTTTACCCCTGCAGGGGTACCTACGTCTGGTGAGTGAGGGAACTTTGGGGGGCAGCACAGAGTCACCTATCACTGCCTGAAGCACTACAAGTCACCGGTTGAATTATCGCTACAGTGTTACCCAGATACCCACCCCCACTCATTGCCTGCTGGGTTTTCTTGTGGATCCCTCTTTGGATTTGGACTTCCTCCTTATATATTTATTTACTATTTACCTTTTACTTTTATCTGTAGCCGTTTTTTTGGGCTTGTTCACAACTCACACACTGAGTGTATTTATTATACACATTTTTTTATTTTTTACATATATTTTTTGGTTTCTTGCACTGGGACTGTCACCTACATTTTTTATATATATAACTTTTATTTATATACCTTCTACCATTAGGATTGGTCTTGTCTTGGGTAAAAGTGTCACATGTTTGGTTTTTTACTACCAGAGATATATGGCAAATATGGCACTGGGCATGTATTAACTATATTATGGAAGCATTAGCGGATGTATAGAGGATACATGTTAGCTGGGTAGCCGCCATCTTCTCCCTTTCTGCGTCTCAGCAACATATATAATGAGGCTAATATATCCTACTTTATAACTATATTTATTTTTACGTTTATTAACTGGGTTGCTCACGCCTATCAGCATTGTTATTCACAGATTGGATAATCCAGGGGCACCTTACCCCATTTATATGACAACATATTGTTAATCTGTGGCTATAGCAGGACTAACAAGGTGGAAATCTTTTTAGGCACGCATACTTCACTATATATCCTTTCAGGTTCACTACAAGCGCCATTTGTCTTTTTACCTTGTATTTTATATCTAAAATTGCTCCCTAGGGGGTTAATTTTTTCCAGACAGGCTGCACACCTATTTCTTATTCCTAAGCGCGGAGACTTCTCATATTTTAACTTCTTCTTTACAGGCTAGCCCTGTAAAGAAGAAATCTACACATACCTTTTTTGAAGCTGATCCGTTCTCCAGTGACGGAAGATCTGCAAAAGAGACAGCCGACAGCGGCTGGGAAATGAATGGGAAGTGACGTTACCCATAGAATTACTATGGGGCTTCTGTTGTCGGCTGCCTTTTCTGCAGCCATCTCCACAGCGAAGCCATCGCTGACAGCTTGGTACCAGACTGAAGCAGCTTAAAAAAGGTATGTATGAGGGGCGTGGCCAGCCGGCAAGAGAGATGTACGCTTAGTGCTGAGCTCTGCTGTGAGGGAGACGAACCGAAACGATTAGGGACCGCTGGAGCCGGTATTTTTGTACAAAAACTTCCCCACATTAGTCCGGTAGTGACCCACAACAATGTCCCGTAAGAGAACTGGGGACCACAAGCCCCAAAAGCTCACCACACTCCTGTACCCTCCTGAAGCGCTGGTCAGTCAGAATCAAAATGGAGCTGAAGGCATAGCAGCGCCTCAGACTAAACATACAGAAATCCCTAATAACATTTCTGGTGACTCACCAAACAGAGAGATGTCTAGCTCACATGACAATGACACAGAGGGGGATCCCTTAATGAACAGCCCAGCTAAGGCAAAAATGAGAATGGATGCTCTAGCACAGCGGCCACCTCACTCAGAAATTGAGCCCCAGGCTTTTATTCCACTACAATCTAACCAGGCCTTACATTCCTCAATGGCATCCTTCCCAACCTGCGGTCAGCCTGTTATTGACACTACACTGAAAGAGATGTTAATATCACTGCATTCCTCTCTTGTGACTGATTTATCCACTCTATTTACTAAACTCACTACAGATGTCAGTCTAATAGATAACAGAGTATCCACTATTGAGAAAGGTATGATGGAATGCTCCTCCACAGTCAATGACATCATTGATTCTATTGATGAGGTAAAAGATGAACAAGAGTGGATAAGGGGCAAATTAGCAAATTTGGAAGACCGCTCTAGACGAAACAATGTCAAGTTAAGGGGGGTCCCCGAAAATATAACAACTCCAGAATTACCCAAATACGCCAAAGAACTTATACGCACTATTCTACCTGAAGTTACGCCACGTGACATTATAATTGACAGAATACACAGAATTGCAAAACCTTCACACCTGGCTGCATCAGTGCCTAGAGATATACTTATGAGGATCCATTTTTTCCATATTAAAGAAAAAATGATGTCAGAAGCCAGATTGAAAGGCCCTCTACCACGTCCGTTTGAGGGTGTTCAAATATTTCCTGATTTATCAAGATATACGCTTCAACTACGTAGAGATTTGAACCCCATAACTAAAGGAATGCAAAACCATAAGATTCTATACAAATGGCGCTACCCGGCCACACTAATTGTCTCCAAAAACGGATCCACTCATATAATAAATGACCTACACAAGGGTTTGAAACTTTTGAAAGAATGGGGAATAATCCCGGAATACCACAAAGATGAAACTTCGCTTCTTCCAAAACGTCCTTCAACATATCACTACAATCAAAGATCCCGGAATCATCAACCTATGGAAGTATCTGGCTCCTGAGCGGTCCGCTAACTACGTTTATAGCGTCCCCTCCAGGAATTTTGTTTGATCTCACTTGCCTTTGGTATTAACTGTTCCACACTGCAGCAGTAAAAGCTGACTCTTTGCTTTTTTTTTTGTGCTTGACACAAATCTGCCGCATCCTGTTTTCATATCTTTTGCTATATTTTTAAATAGCTGTTATATATAATTGTAATTTCATTCCAGGTTTTATAGAAATACATCTAGTTACGGAACCCAGGTATCCTGATAAGCCGAAAGGAACTGAATTTACTGTATACACCAAGAAATATCTGCAAACTGTAAGTGTTATAGTCTCCCACGATCCATCACTTAGCCACAACAGGAAATATGCCATTCACGATAGTATCCTTGAACGCCAAGGGTCTCAACCACCCAGCAAAGAGACAATCTTTGTGGCATACTGCTGAAAAGCTTGATAGTGATATCTTATGTGTCCAAGAGACACACTTGACCCCACTTTCAGCCACTTTATGTCGCAGTAACAAATTTCCCCATATTTTCTATTCTAATTTCTCTTCCAAGAAGAGAGGAGTGCTTGTAGCGATCAAGAAAGACACTGACTTCCACCTCATAAAAGAAATAGGTGACCCCAATGGTCGTTTTCTTATTTTAATCTGTATGATTAATGGAACTAAATATACCTTACTCAACTTGTATGCTCCCAATTCTAGACAGGCAAATTTTGTCAAAAAGACTTTGACCAAAATTAAAGGGTTACAACAAGGATATCTCCTTGTATGCGGAGACTTTAATATGGTTGCAGATATTTATATGGACACTACTTCAGCGGATAAGAGAAGACCCTCTCCCCTGGGGCAAATCCTGACATCGTCTGATCTTTACGATGTCTGGAGATGCCACCATGGATCAGAGAGGGATTATACTTATTTCTCCCCGCAACACAAGTCGTATTCCAGAATTGACATGTTTGTTGTTGATAAATTGTTATTACAAAAGGTGACTACCTCTGTTATCCACACCATGACATGGTCAGACCACAACCCAATTTCGATAATTATTGATGATACGTCTCCTCAACGGAACTCTTTTCTCTGGAGAGCCAATAATTTCATATTACAACATGCTACATACTCCAAAGAAATTGCCACTCATTTGAAAGAATATTTTGAATTAAACGCTGATTCAGTGGGGGATCCTGCCGTGGTGTGGAACGCGCATAAAGCGGTAATGAGAGGTGTTCTTATAAAACTGGGCTCCATTCACAAAAAAAAAAAAAGAACACAACAAATAGACTCCCTTACTTCCCAAATTGCTCATTTGGAGGCAGACCATAAGTCATCTGCATGTCCCACTACACTAGCACAATTAATGTCGCTTAGACAGGAACTCAGGCTGCTTCTTCTCCATACATACGAACATATGCAACGCAAATTCAAAGCCATCTCTTATTCCACATCCAATAAGGCAGGAAAAAGATTAGCACAACGTATCAAAGGGGCTAGAGTTAAATCTAAAATTCCCTTCTTATTCCACCCACACTCGAAAGTGAAGCTATCTAATCCACAAGACATTGCGAATGCTTTTAGCGATTACTATAGTGACCTATATAATCTCAAGAATGACCCTACAACCCACCAACCATCCCCAGAGGAAATTGATGACTTTCTCCATAAGATAAATTTACCGACTCTGACAGAAACACAATTGTCTTATTTAAATGCTCCTTTTTCAGCACCAGAACTTCTAGCTACCATCTCATCACTGCCTTGTAACAAAACACCAGGCCCGGATGGCCTTACAGGGGAATACTTCAAACAATTCTCTACCTATTTGATTCCACACTTGCTGAAATTTCTTAACCAAGCTGCATATTCTTCCAAATTCCCTGTAGAATCGCTAAACGCATTAATTATCACTCTCCCAAAACCTGAAAAAGATCTGACTGCCCCACAAAACTTCCGGCCAATCTCCTTACTTAACCTTGATTTAAAAATATACGCCAAAACTATTGCTAGACGCTTAATGAAGATTATGCCAGACCTGATTCACAAAGACCAAACAGGATTTATTAAAGGGAGGCAAGCATCCGACGCGACGCGTCGCATGATTGACTTAATCCATTGCGTAAATTCCAGTGGAACACCTTCTCTGCTTCTTTCTTTAGATGCAGAGAAGGCATTTGATCGGGTGCACTGGACCTATCTACAGAAAGTTCTCATGAAATTTGGGTTTAAAGACAATATTTATAATGCTATCATGGCACTATATACTTGCCCAGCTGCTCAAGTTTTTTCGGCTAATATGATATCTCATCCATTCCAAATTTCGAACGGTACCCGTCAGGGTTGCCCATTGTCGCCCTTAATTTTTGATCTAACTATAGAACCTTTAGCTGAGCACATACGCACGAACTCGAACATCTCAGGCATAACTGTTGGCAACACTACTCATAAGATTAGTCTTTTTGCTGATGATGTGATTTTAATATTATCAAATCCTACCTCCTCCTTAGCAGCAGCCCGAGATGTTTTAGATTGGTTTGGACGAATATCATTTTACAAACTAAATGTCACCAAATCACAAATACTAGATCTCAAATTGAATTCCACCACTAAATTACTATTACAAGCCCAATACCCCTTCACATGGTCTGAACACAGCATTTCTTACCTAGGTATTCAACTCACTAGAACCACTAAACTCCTCTTTTCATCAAACTTCAAGCCTCTCTTAGATAAATTACGTACTGAATCTCAGAAATTAGCTAAAATGGAACTGTCATGGTCTGGCAGATTAGCGGCGTTCAAGATGATGCATTTACCTCAAATTTTATACCTGTTTAGGACCATTCCTATTCCTATTCCTAAATATTACTTTAAGTCACTTCAAACGATACTCAACCGATGTATTTGGCACGGTACAAAACCTAGATGCGCTCATTCTATAATTAGGATACACAAATTAGCGGGAGGATCAGGTTCAATAGATTTTACAGATTATCACACTGCAGCGATCATAGCTCAAGCAACTGAGTGGTTTCAGCAAGATCCGAATAAAAACTGGTGCAATATAGAACTTTCCTTACTATTTCGTCCTAGTTTAAAAAATTGGTTGTTGAGCACTCCATTAGACGCTAAAATACCAAAAGCGATTCCCCCTACCATGATAGCCACGGTCAGAGCATGGAAAATTCTAACCCAAACTATCCATCAAGAACCCACTACTACACAGATACCGATACCTATAGAAGTCTTAAACCACATCTCACCTGAATTATCTACATCCCATTGGTCTAACCGAAAAATCTCATTCATAAATCAACTATTTCATGACTCAAACCCAAAATCCTTTTCAACCCTCCAAAATGAATTTCACTTGCCTGAATCAGACTTTATTGCATATTCCAAACTTCTGAAATGCCTTAACAAAATCAAACCTCTCTTATATACAGTTTCTTCAGTAATATGGAAATACCTGCACTTTGAATTTCCTAAACAGAAGGGTATTTCACTTGTATACAACACCCTGAACCAAAAGCGTGTATTTACTAAATCCACACCACATACACACTGGGAAAATGATCTAGCAAAGACTTATACAGAATCACAATGGGAACAAGCTTCACGAAGTGTATACAAATCCACGAAAAGCTCTGCGTTGTGGGAACTCACACAAAAATTGTCCCTTAGATGGTATTTGACGCCTTCTCGCTTGGCAACATTCTATCCCACATTATCTAATAAGTGCTGGAGATGTAATTCCAACATAGGAAGCATATTCCACATATTTTGGGAATGTACCCTCATACAGGAATACTGGAAAACCGTTTTTCTTCTCTTAAAAGATATATCCCAGATAGATATACCAATGTCTCCGGGTCTAGCTATCCTGAATTTATCCATTGAAGACATACCCTTTTCATTTCGTCATGTGACGACACATATCCTATTGGCAGCTAGGTTAACTATAACCAGATTATGGAAGTCAGATACAACTCCCTCTATCACTCACCTCTTAGATACCGTAAACCTACATTATAGTTATGAATTAATGATGGCATCCAGTGAGGGTAAATTACCCAAGGAAAAAAACAAGTGGGCATCATGGGAACAATGGTCGACTATTACTAACTTTTTGTAACACTCATATCTAACAGATTGATATACACTTTTGCCTCTGGGTTCTAGAGTATGGACACAGGTTCCTGGATAAGTTCTATTATTGTGGCAACGTTCTCCTCTTAGACACAGTGTAGTCCCCATGGGGGTGTCTAGAGGACATATACTTCTATTTGATCTTATGTTACTATATTGATCTTATATTTCTATATTGAATGTATTGCGTTTTGTAGCATTTTAATAACAGTAATTCTTGTTCTGTAACACTTCATTGATAATTGAGTTGACATTATTTAAGTGCTATTCTGAGTTAATTTATTTTAACGGCATACAATGTGTAATTTGCATCTTTACTGTATGTTATGAAATTCAATAAAAACTGATTGAAAAGTAAAAAAGGTATGTATAGCAATTTCTTCTTTACAAGGCTAGATAGGTTAGTCTTAGATTTTGAAAACCTGTACATTTAGAGATATTAGTGTTACGGTGGACTTCTACTTTACAGTTAAATGTTGTTATATTTCCAGTATGCTTTTGTTGCTTACAGCAAATATTAAATGAAATCATGTTATGGTCAGTGCTACCCAGATGTTCTTTTATAATAACATTAGTAATAAGCTCTGCATGGTTTGAGATTACCGGGTCCAGCAGAGCACCATTCCTATGTACTGTACCATAAACTTGTCTTGTAATAGGTTTATACATTTTTGCCCTATAACTGCTACTGCAGTGCCATTACTCCAGTTCATTTCCAGGCAGCTAAAATCCCCTATTATTATTAATGTCCCAGTCCTTGCAGCCCTTTCTATCTTTGCAAGGCGCTGAGTCTCCACCTCCTCATTAACCACTTGCCGACCGCCCCATGTAGATATACGTCAGCAGAATGGCACGTACAGGCAAAATCCCGTACCTGTACGTGACATTCTTCAGGCGGGTGGGGGGTCCGATCGGACCCCCCCCCCCGCCGGCGGGGACGGTCGGCATCGCTTCAGGAGCGATCCGAGATGAGGGGACGGCCAGTGGTTTCTGGCCACCCCCTCGCGATCAGATACTTCCCTTGCCTGTGTATTGTAAACACAGGCAAGGGGAAGTGATGTCACGCTCCTCGTGCCGGTCTTTCTGACCGGGACGCCGAGCTGAGAAGACATCAAGTAAGTGCACAAACACTACACTGACACCAGGCACACATAGGCACACATTTCACCCCCCTACCCCGCCCTAATAAAGGTTTAACCCCTTGATTGCCCCCCAGGTAACCCTTTCACCCCCTTTTGCCAGTGTCACTAAGCGATCGTTTTTCTGATCGCTGCATTAGTGTCACTGGTGCCGCTAGGTAGCCAGTTTTTTTTTTAGGTTAACCGCCAGGTTTATATAGGTTCATAAATAGGTTTATAGGTCAGGTACCCCCATATTACAACCTAAATAAAGGTTTTAACCCCCTGATTGCCCCTAGAGTTAACCCTTTCACCAGTGATCACCGTATAAGTGTCACTGGTGACGCTGGTTAGCCAGTTAGTTATTTAGTTATTTAGGTTCCCTGTCAGGTTTTTATATAGCGTCATGTACCACCATATATTACCTAATAAAGGTTTTAACCCCCTGATTGCCCCTAGTTAATCCTTTCACCAGTGATCACCGTATAACTGTTACGGGTGACGCTGGTTAGTTAGTTTGTTTGTTTTTTATACTGTCAGGGCACCCGCCATTTATTACCCAATAACGGTTTAACCCCCTGATCGCCCGGCAGGTGATATCAATTAGGTTTTAGGGTCAAATAAGGTCTGCGTCGCCCCGGGTTAGTGCCAGTACCGCAAACACCCATGCGCAAAGCATACACCTCCCTTAGTGGTATAGTATCTGAACAGATCAATATCTGATCTGATCAGATCTATACTAGCATCCCAGCAGTTTAGGGTTCCAAAAAAACGCATTGTTAGCGGGATCAGCCCAGATACCTGCTAGCACCTGCGTTTTCCCCCTCCGCCCAGCCCAGCCCAGCCCACCCAGTATCGATCGATCACTGTCACTTACAAAACACTAAGCACACATAACTGCAGCGTTCGCATAGTCAGGCCTGATCGCTGCGATCGCTAACAGTTTTTTGTTAGCGTTTTGATTCAGTCGCTAACAGTCAGGAGCTTTTTTACCTGTGAATCTCAGTAGTGTACTACTAAATTTAGAGCCCAAAATGGCAAATCAAAAGTACACTAGTGAACAGGCCTACTTGTTTCTGAGTATGACAGATAGTGAAGAGGAGGTCACTCATCTGTCAGAATCAGGCTCAGAATACGATCCAGTAGACGACAGCGGCTCCATGACAGATAGCTCTGGCAACAGAGGTGTGGTCCTTGCTAAGGTCAGGCGTACCCGATCCCGATCTTCTGCTGTTGTTGAGGTGCAAGAACCGCAGGTCTCTCATATGGAGCAGAGAAGTACTAGCGCCGCTATTCCTTCTGGTGAACTGGCAAGCACCAGCGGCCTAGTACACCCTGGACGTACATCCAGCACTGCAGTAACACGTGGTGACGTGGCAAGTCCCATAAGTGCAGTTCAAGCTGGCAAGCACAAGTAGTGTCCCGCTGCCACCAAGAAGAAGAAGACAAAGGCAGGCCCGTCGATCACATAGTGCCCTTCCTGCAGAATTCGCCAATCCTGATTGGGTGCCCACCACTTCTGCAGAACCCGTACTTCCCCCATTCACTGGCCAGCCCGGTATTCAGGTGGAAACAGCTGATTTTAAGCCATCCGATTTTTATTCGCTGTTTTTCACGGAAGATCTCTATAGATCTATTGTGGACCAAAGTAATATATACGCTGGTCAATACATCGCCGCTAATCCCCAGTTGCCTTCCCTTGCCAGAGATTGGAAACCAATTACGATTTCCGAATTTAAGTCCTTTCTGGGCCTTTCCCTCAACATGGGCATACATAAATTCCCGACTCTGAGGACTTATTGGTCCACCTCACCAGTCCACCAAATGCCCGTGTTCTCTTGCTCCATCTCCAGGGCACGATACGAACAGATCTTGCGGTTCATGCACTTCAGTGACAATGAACTTTGTCGTCCTCGTGGAGACCCTGAATTTGATCGGCTCTACAAAATTCGGCCCCTCATAAACCACTTCAACCAATGTTTTGCAGCCTTGTTTACGCCCAATCAAGTTGTCTGCATTGACGAGTCCCTGATTAAGTTTTCTGGCCGCTTGTCTTTCAAACAGTACCTTCCCAGCAAGCGTGCCAGATACGGGGTCAAGCTCTACAAGCTCTGTGACAGGGCAACAAGCTATACGTGGAGCTTTTCGGTTTATGAGGGAAAAGATAGTTACGTAGAGCCGGAAAACTGTCCAGATTACATAGGGAGCGCTGGCAAGATCGTGTGGAACTTGGTGTCACCCTTATTCAGAAAAGGGGTACTACTTGTACGTGGACAATTATTACACGAGCGTGCCACTGTTTAGTCACTTGTTTGATCAGCAGATTGGAGCATGTGGCACCGTGTGACCTAATCGCCGGGGCTTTCCCCAGCGGCTTGTAGATTCCCCTCTTAGGCTGGGGGAGAGAGCCTGCTTTCAGTGTAATAATTTGCTCGCTGTGAAGTGGAGGGATAATAAGAATGTTTCCGTTCATACCTCCCTTCATGCAGACACGACAGTCCAAATTCTTACGGTGGCTGGTGTTGTGACGAAACCCCTCTGTGTCCACGAGTATAACCAAAATATGGGAGGGGTGGACCTCAACGACCAGTTGTTGGCACTGTATCTAGTTGACCGTAAAGGCTAGACGCTGGTACAAAAAAGTGTCTATTTATTTGTTCCAATTGGCTTTGCTGAACGCTCATGTGCTATACGGAGCTTCAGGCGGGACTTTACCCTTCCTTGAATTCCAGGAAGAGGTTGTCAAAGAACTCCTGTATCCAGGCGGTTCTGCACCTCAACATCCCCTACCAAATGCAGTAAGCCGGCTGCATGAGAGGCATTATTCTTATGTCCTCCCGACTACCCCTACCAATCGAGCCCCCCAAAAAAGATGTCGTGTCTGTAGCAAGCGCGGATTTAGGCGTGACACCCGTTATTATTGTCCACGCTGTCCTGACAATCCTGGTCTCTGCATTGGTGAATGTTTTGAACGCTACCACTTACTAGTGAAGTATTAGCGTAGGGTACAGCATTTCACAGGCTAGGATACACTTTCACAGGGTCTCAAGAATGCCATCGCATTTTGAGACCCGACCGTTAAAGTTAAAATTATAGTTATAGTTTAAAAAAAAAGTGTAAAAAAAATAAATAAAAAAAAAAGTACAAAACAAAAAAAATATATAAAAAAAAAAAAAAATAGTTGTTGTTTTATTGTTCTCTCTCTCTCTCTTTATTCTCTCTCTATTGTTGCTCTTTTTTACTCCATTCTATTCTGCATTGTTTTATTATGTTTTATCATGCTTGCTTTTCAGGTATGTAATTTTGTTTACTGTGTTTTATTGTTAACCATTTTTTTGTTTTCAGGTGCGCCATTCAGTTGCAGCGTGGAATTATCTATCTTCACAGCAACAGCGTTTGCTCCCACGATACATAAAGCCGCGACTCCAACGCTGTAGGAGGTGATTTCACCACCACAGTTAAAAAAAAGAGCATATATGCTGAAGCATGGGGGCAGCAGGGGCGGAGGAGCGATTTGCTCCTAATGCCACGTACATACGGTCGAAATTCTGACGGAGGCTTGCCCGTGGAAAAGTCCGACCATGTGTACGTGGCATAACTTTTTTGCGGGAGGATGCCCCCATGCGTCGGCATATATATATTTTAGGCACCGGTTGCGTTAAATGTTTTATTTTTTACTATGTTTTTTTTTTGTATTTGCTTTGCAGGTATGGTATGGTAAGGTCTTACTGTTATACTGTAATGTTACTTTGTTTTAATGTTAACCATAATTTGCTTAGCAGGTACGCCATTCAGTTGCAGCGCGGATTTATTAATCTTGACATCAACAGCGTTTGCTCCCACGATACATAAAGCCACGACTCCAACACTGTAGGATGTGATTTCACTACCACAGTTAAAAAAAAAGAGCATATATGCCGAAGCATGGGGGCAGCAGGGGCGGAGGAGCGATTTGCTCCTAATGCCACGTACATACAGTCGAAATTCCGACGGAGGCTTGCCCGTGGAAAATTCCGACCATGTGTACGTGGCATAACTTTTTTGCGGGAGGATGCCCCCATGCTTCGGCATATATAAATGGTGCATGTATGCCCATTATTAGAAGTTGGTGGATGAAGGGAGGTATTCTAATGGTGGGCATACCCACCGATCAATCTCAATCTCTTTTTTTTTTTCGTTCAGCCAAGAGGCTGCATGAAAAAAAAAAAGATTACAATATATGTCCAGTATGTTGCTGGACTTTGAATGGTTATACCAGAATGATGCCTGCAGGTTTAGGTATCATCTTGGTATCATTCTTTTCAGCCAGTGATCGGCTTTCATGTAAAAGCAATTCTAGCGGGTAATTAGCCTCTAGACTGCTTTTACAAGCAGTGGGAGGGAATGTCCCCCCCTCCCGGATATAAACCGCGCCATTGGGAAATTGGGAAAGCGTTTTATCACACCGATCTTGGTGTGGCCAGATGCTTTGAGGGCAGAGGAAAGATCTAGGGTCTAATAGACCCCAATTTTTTTTCAAAAAAAGAGTACCTGTCACTGCCTATTGCTATCATAGGGGATATTTACATTCCCTGCGATAACAATAAAAATGATAACTAAGAAAAAAAATGGAAGGAACAGTTTAAAAATAAAATAAAAAAGCAAAATAAATTGAAAAAAAAAAAAAAAAAAAAAAAAAAAAACAACCCAGCCCCCCCTTCTCTTGCGCAAAGGCGAACACAAGCGTTGGTCTGGCGTCATATGTAAACAGCAATTGCACCATGCATGTGAGGTATCACCACGAAGGTCAGATCGAGGGCAGTCATTTTAGCAGTAGACCTCCTCCGTGAATCTAATGTGGTAACCTGTAAAGGCTTTTAAAGGCTTTTAAAAATGTATGTAGTTTGTCGCCACTGCATGTTTGTGCGCAATTTTAAAGCATGTCGTGTTTGGTATCCATGTACTCGGCCTAAGATCATATTTTTTATTTCATCAAAAATTTGAGCAATATAGTGTGTTTTAGTGCATTAAGATAAAAAAAGTGTATTTTTTCCACAAAAAATGCGTTTGAAAAATCACTGCGCAAATACTGTGTGGAAAAAAAAATGCAACACCCACCATTTTAATCTGTAGGGCCTTTGCTTTAACAATATATATAGTGTTTGGGCGTTCAACGTAATTTTCTTGCAAAAAAAAAAAAAATATGTTTTCATGTAAACAAAAAGTGTCAGAAAGGGCTTTGTCTTCAAGTGGTTAGAAGAGTGGGTGATGTGTGACATAAGCTTCTAAATGTTGTGCATAAAATGCCAGGACAGTTCATACCCCCCCCCCCCCCCCAAATGACCCCATTTTGGAAAGTAGACACCCCAAGCTATTTGCTGAGAGGTGAGTATTTTGCAGATCTCACTTTTTGTCACAAAGTTTTGAAAATTGAAAAAATGTCTTTACTTTCTTCATTTTCAAAAACAAATGAGAGCTGTAAAATACTCACCATGCCTCTCAACAAATAGCTTGGGGTGTCTACTTTCCAAAATGGGGTCATTTGGGGGGTTTTGTGCTATTTAGGCATTTTATGGCCTTCGAAACTGTGATAGGTAGTGAGGAGTGAAAACAAAAATTTGCACCCTTAGAAATCCTGAAGGCAGTGATTGGTTTTCGGGGTGCCGTACACGGCTAGGCTGCCAAAAAAACCCACACATGTGGTATCCCCTTACTCAGGAGAAGCAGGAAAATGTATTTTGGGGTGCAATTCCACATATAACCATGGCATGTGTGAGCAATATATCATTTAGCGACAACTTTTTGTAAAACATTTTTTTTTGTCTTTATTCAATCACTTGGGACAAAAAAATAAAAATATTCAATGGGCTCAACATGCCTCTCAGCAAATAGCTTGGGGTGTCTACTTTCCAAAATGGGGTAATTTGGGGGGGGTTTTGTGCCATCTTGGTATTTTATGGCCTTCAAAACTGTGATAGGTAGTGAGGAGTGAAATCTAAAATTTATGCCCTAATGCAGCGTACACACGAAGGGACAATCCCGCGGGATTATCCGCTGGACTGAAGTCCAGCGGATAATCCCCTCGTGTGTGGGCGCCGGCGGACTTTTTGGCGCCAAAGTCCGGCGGACTTTTTGGCGCCAAAGTTTTATGTTTGGTTTTAAAATTATCCGCTGGACTTGGCAGTCCGGCGGACAATCCCGCCGTTAGTAGGCAAGTCCGCGGGACTTTTGAAATGAACGGACTTGCCGCTCATCGGCAAGTCCGTTCATTTAGCACGTGACTTCAGGTTACGTAGCTAGCGTAGGCAGTTACTGCCGCCGCGCTAGCTCCGTGACCTGGCATGGATTTAAAGGGACTCCCCACGCCGAAAAAACGGCGTGGGGGTTCCCCCCAAATCCATGTCAGACCCTCATCCGAGCACGCAGCCTGGCAGGCCAGGAAAGGGGTGGGGACGAACGAGCGCCCCCCCCTCCTGAGCCGTACCAGGCCGCGTGCCCTCAACATGGGGGGTGCCCTGGGGAAAGGGGGGCCGTGCGGCCCCCCACCCCAAAGCACCTTGTCCCCATGTTGATGAGGACAAGGGCCTCTTCCCGACAACCCTGGCCATTGGTTGTCGGGGTCTGCGGGCGGGGGCTTATCGGAATCTGGGAGCCCCCTTTAATAAGGGGGCCCCCAGATACCGGCCCCCCACCCTATGTGAATGAGTATGGGGTATGATGTACCCATTCACCTAAGGTGTAAAATGTAAAGTACAAAAACACACACACTTTTGAAAAAATATTTTATTGCACTGCTCCGGGGGTCTTCTTACGTCTTGGGGGTCTTCTCGCCGGACTCCCCCGCCATTTACCAAGCTCTTTTACCGAGCGGGGGAAGTCCGGCTACCTTCTTCGTCGTCGCCGCCGTCGTCTGGGGGTCTCGATCCGCCTTCGGGGGTCTTCCGGGGGTCTCTTCTGTTCTTGCGGCGGTCGTCGTCTTCTGCGCCGCCTTCTTCTTCTTGTCCTTCTTCTTGTTCTTGTTCTTCTTCTTCCGATGTTGACCCGACGCTCTCTCTGCCCGGAATGCCTGTGCCGCTCTGCGCTGGGACTTATATAGGGACATGGGGGACAGGGTCACATGCTCATGTCACATGGTGACCCCGCCCCCTTGTGTTGTCACAGTCCCGGAGGATGCTGGGACTGTGACATCGCAAGTCCCCATGCCCCTATATAAGTCCCAGCGCAGCGCGGCACAGGCAAGTCCGTTCATTTTCAAAAGTCCCGCGGACTTTTGGCCGGCGGATTATCCGCCGGAGAAGTCCGTGCGTGTGTGGGCAAGTCCACACGCTCGGAAAGTCCAGCGGACCCAGCTGGAAAGTCCCGCGGGATTGTCCGCTGGACTAAGTCCGCCGGCAAAAGTCCGCACGTGTGTACGCGGCATTAGAAATCCTGAAGGTGGTGCTTGGGTCTCGGGGCCCCGTGCGCGGCTAAGCTCCCAAAAAGTCCCACACATGTGGTATCCCCATACTCAGGAGAAGCAGCAAAATGTATTTTGGGGTGCATCTCCACACGTGTGAGCAATATATCATTTAGTGACAACTTTTTTTTTGTCTTTATTCAATCACTTGGGACTAAAAAAAAAAATATTCAATGGGCTCAACATGCCTCTCAGCAAATAGCTTGGGGTGTCTACTTTCCAAAACGGGGTCATTTGGGGGGGTTTTGTACTTCCCTGCCATTTTAGCACCTCAAGAAATGAGATAGGCAGTCATAAATTAAAAGTGGTGTAAATTCCAGAAAATGTACTCTAGTTTGTAGACGCTATAACTTTTGCGCAAACCAATAAATATACGCTTATTGGCATTTTTTTTACTAAAGACATGTGGCTGAATACATTTTGGCCCAAATGTTTGACTAAAATTGAGTTTATTAGATTTTTCTTATAACAAAAAGTAGAAAATATCTTTTTTTTTCAAAATTTGCGGTCTTTTTCCGTTTATAGCGCAAAAAATAAAAATCACAGAGGCAATCAAATACCATCAAAAGAAAGCTCTATTTGTGGGAAGAAAAGGACGCACATTTCGTTTGGTTACAACATTGCATGACCGCGCAATTACCAGTTAAAGCAGTGCAGTGCAAAATTGAAAAAAGACCTCTGGTCCTTAAGCTGAGAATAGGTCCGCGGCTGAAGTGGTTAACACAAGGAGGTCTAATATAACAAACTCCTATGATTACTTTTGTAGTACGCACACCCATAATGCTTCAGCCTCATCACACTCTCTGTCAACTAGGTCCTTTTTCACACTCGCTATGAGATCACTTCTCACATGAAGACAGACACCACCACCCCTCTATTTTACCCTGTCTTTCCGAAGGAGAGCATAGCCAGGAATATTAATAGCCCAGTCATGTTAAGAATGAAGCCAAGATTTAGCAATACCAATGAAATCAATTTTCTTCATGCACCAAAGCTTCCAACTCACCTATTTTGCTTGGCAGGCTTCTGGCATTGGCAAACAAATACTTTCAGTTATTATCACATTTTGCACATTTATTTTGCATATTTTTTTTCTTTTAGTACAAATAGTACCATTTCCAATGGTTGTTTGTAACATGGAAGCCTTCATATCCCCTGCCATAGCCCTACCCACCCCCCCCCCCCATCTTTCCCCATTCCACCTACCAATAGGGACTGACCCCTGTCTGCCCCATTATAATCTACTTCACCCTCCCCCTCAGTCTTAGTTTAAATACTCCTCCAGTCTTCCCATATCCCTCCCCCCCAGCACAGCAGACCCCCTTCTATTTAGGTGCAAACAAGCTTTAGCATATACCCCAATGAAAAGTCAGCCGGGTGCTCTAGAAACCCAAATCCCTCCTTCTTACAGAAGGTCTTTAGCCACACATTCAATTCTCTATTCTCCCTTGTCTTTCCTGTGTTTTGCAAGGTACAGGCAATATTTTAGAGAATATCACCTTTGAGGTTCTTCCCTTTAACTTGCAGCCTACTTCTTTAAATTGGTTCTTAAGGATCCTCCACCTTCCATATATTCTGTCATTGGTTTAAATGTGGACCAAGACAGCTGGGTCATGCCCAGCCCCTCCCAGTAATTTATCAACCTGGTCCACCACATGCTTAACCCTGGCACCAGGGAGACAGCAAACCATTTGGTTGAGGCGATCCTGGAGTCAAATTATTCTCTCAGTCCTTCTCATTATAGAATCCCCTATTACCACCAATTGACTAGGACTACCTGCACTACCCTCACCACCAGAGGCGTATCTAGTGAAAATGGCGCCTATGGCAAACACTGAAACTGCGCCCCTGTCAAAACATTTGAAACCCATCTTTCAGATACTGTGGACAGGACATGGTTAGATGCTTCTGTTCTGTCACTGTGTCCCGTTCACCTCTCCAGTCAGGCACTGTGCACATCAGTGTACTGTCTTCCTCTGCCGGGCCGGCTCCCCCCCCCCCCCCCCCCCCCCCAGTAATGTCCTCCTGTGGCCTGTGCACCATTGCACAGCTGCGGCACTGCCGAGAACGAGTGCCTTCCATTTAAAAATGGTGCCAGGCGTCGACATCACGTTACTGCACATGCGCTGCCCGGTCAAGCCTGTACGATCTTTCCTGAGCCCTGCAGGCTTTGGAATCGTTGCATGTCCGGCCCACGGCTATCGCTGCCCTTAACAGGCTTTTACGGCAGAAAAGACCATACCTCCCAACTTTTGAACTTCAGAATGAGAGACACATGAGGGAGGAAGCATCTGATGGCACGCGGCAAAAGTGGATGTGGTCAAATTCTTAACAGTGGAGGGGGGGGCTTAATGGGCCTGGCTAAACAAAACCCAAGTTTCCTTGTACCTCTAAAATATGCTTTGATTGCTGTGCCACAAGATAAAGTCTCACGGACACATGCAAACCCCAGCACTATAATAAAAAAAAAAGAAAAATCTTCCATTACAAATGGTTTTGCATAAACTATGAAAGTGTGCACAAAGTTTAGAAGGATTCAGGAATGCATTATGTACAGGGTGAGTGAAGTGGCGATCTGTGTGTGCAGGGTTACACAAGGCTGAAAACCCCCTGGGGAGGGGAACAGACAATTGCTCCTGACACTTTACATCTTTGTCCCAGCCAGCGATATATGTCAACTTCTGGCTGAATAGGACCTGCAGTGGTGTGAACATCCAGGGATTGGTGAGCAAGCCCGCTGGATGTGCACTGTGCAGCTCCAATCAGAGACTTCACCTGTCAGATCCAAGCTGTGATGTCGGTTATGGGCGGGGCTGCTACTCAGACCCGCCCCCTCTGTCAAACAACCAATATAATGAAAGAGTTGCCCAGAGCTGTTAGTTTTTTTTTTTTTTTTCCATTCAGCCTGCTGGTTGAATGAGAAAAATTGAATAGTGTGTACCCAATAACATTTTTGGGTAAATGTCAGCTTTAATGTGTCCCCACACCAGGGACGGAACTTGGCACAGAGCAAAGCATTCACCAGGTGCCTTACAGACAGACAGATGGCAGTTGAGTGCAGGGATGGTGTCAGCAATTGAGGCACTCAGCTCTAGTATTTATCATTTACTTTACTGATCTGAATGAACGATGACAGGTTCTCTTTACTGCCAGACACCCCTCTCAGATAGATAGTTTAGATACAACGTTCTAGAGGGGAGGAGCTGCTGTGCTCTGTGCAAGGGAGGAATGGGGAAGTGTGGTGTGCGGGATGTGATAGGGAGGGGGAGGAGCAATACATGTAGTACCATGTGAGTTGCATTCGTTACATTGGTTGTTTGACAGAGGGGGCGGGTCTGAGTAGCAGTCCCGCCCATACCCGACATCACAGCTTGAATCTGACAGGTGAAGTCTTTCGGAGTTGCACAGTGCACATCCAGCGGGCTTGCTGGCCAATGCCTGGATGTGCTGGGTGTTCACACTGTTGCAGGTCCTATTCAGCCACAAGTTGGCATATAAGCAACATAATTATGTAGGACAAAAACCTTGCTGCCCAGCCACTCAGCAGCGCCCACTACATATGGCGCCCATGGCACTTGCTATATGTGCCATACCCTGGATACGCCACTGCTCACCACCCCTACTAGATGGGCTGCTCTCCCAGCTGTTAGGGGTAGCAGTGACTTCTAGGGCTGCCACCTCTGAGCTTGCCACCCCCACTTCTCCCAACTTGGCAAATCTGTTTGTGTGCTCAAACCCAGGGCTGGTCTTTCTTTTCATCCCTACCACACCCTCTGACTACAGTAACCCATCTTCCTACCTGATAATCCTGACTTACTGCTCCACCCTCCACATCATCCCTTTCTAACCACCTGCTCAGTGAGCAGAGGCCCCTTTTAAGGTTGTCAGTTCTGCCCAGTGTTGCAACTTGCTCCTCCAGATAGTTGCATGGTTAGTCAGGTTGAAAAAAAGATACAAGTCTATCTAGTTCAACCATAAAAAAAAAATAAAATAGAAAAATAATATCATACAATCCCATATGCTCAATCCTATACCCACAGTTGATCCAGAGGGAGGTGAAAAACCCCAGCAAAACATGATCTAATTTGCTACAGCAGGAGAAAAAATTCCTTCCTGATCCCTAAGAGGCAATCGGATTTTCCCTGGATCAACTGGATTAACTTTACCTATAAATGTTAGTACCCAGTTATATTATGTACATTTAGGAAAGAATCCAGGCCTTTCTTAAAGCAATCTACTGAGCTGGCCAGAATCACCTCTGGAGGAAGTCTATTCCACATTTTCACAGCTCTTACTGTGAAGAAACCTTTACGTATTTGGAGAAGAAGTCCCTTTGTGTTGACCCTAAAGTGAATAACTCAACACCAAGTTCCCTATATGGACCCCTTATATATTTGTACATGTTGATCATATCCCCCCTTAATCTCCCTTTCTCAAGAGATAATTCAGTTCCCCCTAATTTTTCTTCTTAGCGGAGTTCCTAGATGCCTCTTATCAGTTTGGTTGCCCTTCTCTGCACTTTTTCCAGTTCCCCGATATCCTTTTTGAGAACTGGTGCCCAAAACTGAACTGCATATTCCAGATGAGGTCTTACTAATGATTTGTACAGGGGCAAAATGATATCTCTATCTCTGGAGGCCATACCTCTCCTAATACAAGAAAGGACTTTGCTCGCTTTGGAAACCGCAGCTTGCCATTGCATGTGATTGAGCTTATGATCTACCAAAACCCAGAGATCCTTCTCCACTACAGATCCCACCAGTTGTACTCCTCCTAGTATGTATGATGCATGCATATTCTTAGACCCCAAGTGTATAACTACATTTATCAACATTAAACCTCCTATGCTATATAGTTGCCCAATTAGACAGTGCATTGAGGTTGGCTTGTAAATGGGAGACATCCTGTAAGGACGTTATTCCACTGCATAGCTTGGTGTCATCTGCAAAGACTGAAATGGTACTTTTAATCCCAGACCCAATATCATTTATAAAGATATTAAAAAGTAAGGATCCCAGCACTGAACCTTGGGGTACACCACTGATAACCTTAGAACATTCAGAGTAAGAATCATTAACCACTACTCTCTGAATTCAATCTTTTAGCCAGTTTTCTATCCATTTACAAACTGATATTTCCAAGCCTGTAGACTTTACCTTATACATTAGCTGTGTGTGGCGAACTGTATGGAATGCTTTTTCCAAATCCAAGTATACCACGTCCACAGCCACCCCTCTGTCTAAGGTTTTACTTACCTCCTCATCTCTAATGTGAGCTTCCAGAAAGTGCAACCTGCTCACATCTGTTGCAGCGGTATCCATCCTGGAGCTTTGGCTCCATTGTTGTATACATGCGGCACACTGTGCACTCCACAAAACCTTCAATCTTGCTAGCACACATTATCCAAGTTACAATATTAAAATTACAAAAAAAAAAATGTTTTTAATATGTTATTGTTGTATGTATTTTGTATTTTTATGTGTGTTTCACTATGTGATTGTGATGGAGGAAAAATGTTAATAAAAAGATTGAAAAAAATTAAGTAAAAATTACTAGCAGTAACTTTCAGATGTTACTTACAGGCTTAAAGACTCCTGTTTTAATCTCTGGTTTTTAATTCAGAGACTTGTGCGACTTGTCCTGCGACTTGGAACTGCAAGCTCACATGACAAGTCATACCCCACGATTTCCAATGAGTACCATTCATATTTGTGCATCTTCAAGTTGCAGTGACTTCAAAGTAGTCCCTGTACTACTTTGGTCCGACTTTTATGCAACTTGAGGTCCATAGACCTCAAGATTACACAGGCATTGCTTCAAGTCGCGTCAAAATTGTGCATCTTTCAGGTCGCACAAGCGTGAAAGAAGCCTTAGTCAAATTTCCACGTAGTCTAAGTTCCAGCAAGCAAAAATGTGGGCAAGCTCAAAGTGAGTACAGGCTGGCCCCGGGTTACAAACAAGATGGGGTCTGTAGGTTTGTTCTTAAGTTGAATTTGTATGGAAGTCGGAACAGGTATGTTTTTTAAGTGTAGTTCCAGCCAAAAATAAAATGTTTAAGCTTTTTGGATAGCATAGAGAAGGGGTAACACCTGTATAACATTTGTTTTGCTGACTGTGCCCCTGTTCAGAAGATTTCACTTCACTTTCTGTCCCTATTGGATTTTCCCCATGATAGCTCTTACAGGAGTGAATTTCTCTTACTAGGGTTGGATTTTCTCTCACTTCGTTTGTTAGTCAGATGTTTGTATTTCGGGGACCACCTGTACTATAGAAAGTTTTATAGTACCTGTAGCACCTGTGACCAGTTAACCACTCCCCTTAATTAGCAGGCTGAACCAGCCGCCGCAGTTATACTGTGGCAGGTTGGCTCGGCTGTGCAAATCGCCGTAGGTGTACGATTTGTGGGAGTGCTCCCATTGGCCAGCAGGGGAGCCAATGAGCGGGTGTGGCGATCGTCCCCCACGGTGACAAAACAGGGATCTGCCTGTGTAAATAAGGCAAATCTCCATTCTGACAGGGGAGATCACACAGATCGGATCTTTGTGTTGTCCCAGTTAGCCCTTCCCCCCACAGTGAGGGAACACAGTTAGCCCTTTGATTGCCCCTAATGGCAACCCCTTCCCTACCAGTGTCATTAGTACAATAACAGTGCATATTTTTAGCACTGATTACTGTAGTAATGTCACTGGTTCCCAAAAAAGTGTAAAAAATGTCTGTGTCCGATCAGTCTGCGGCAATGTCGCAGTCCCGTTAAAAATCACTAATCGCCACCATTTCTAGTAAAAAACAAATAATAAAAATGCCATAAATCTATTCCCTACTTTGTAGACGTGGTAACTTTTGTGCAAACCAATCAATATACGCTTGATAAAATGTTTTATAGCAGAAAGTAAAAAATGTATTTTTTGTTATTTTTTCAAAGTTGCCTTTTGTGTATAGCGTAAAAAAAAAAATTGCAGTGGTGATCAAATACCACCAAAAGAAAGCTCTATTTGTGGGAAAAAAGACATCAATTTTGTTTGGGCACAGTGTCGCACGACCATGCAATTGTCAGTTAAAGCGTCGCAGTGCCGTATCCCAAAAAATGGCCTGGTCATTAAGGGGGTAAATCCTTTCGGGGCTGAAGTGGTTAAAAAGTGACAGAAAAGGTGTTTAAAAAGCTGCAAGTAAAGACCCCAAATAAACTAAAAATGCAACCACAGCAATCACCAGCAGTCAAATGCAAACCTGTCTTTCACTCTCCACTCAAATCTCCCACTCTTCTTTTTTTTAACCTCCAAGGCTCTATGTCCCCTTATGGATGAACAGAGCGGGGCTCGGGAGCAAGCATGCACCAGTGCCCCCAATAGCAAGTGGCTTGCTATGGGGGGCACTGTCATGAGGGAGGAGCCAGGATCGTTGGCGGGGACCTGAGAAGAAGATAATCGGGGCTTCTCTGTGCAAAACCATCGCACAGAGCATGTAAATATAAAATGTTTGTGATTTAAAAATAAATAAATAATCTTTTGACTGTTTACTGCATAATGCCATTCAAAAAACTTCATTGAACATTCACCATAAGCGTATTGTAACAGAGCTACAGTTTCACTTGCATTTTTGCCAATTTTCACACAAAATTTGATGTTAATTCGTTGTTCCAGATTTCTTTCACTCATTTTCAAGCAGCGCAACACACACATGTTATTCCTTCTACTTCTCCGTAAAAATGAAGTCAAGTTAGAACATGTCAGAACACGCATAAGTGTGCATGGTTGTGTGACTCACCACCATACTTCTATGCCGTGACCATTCCTGGAATTAAATTGTCACACCTCGTACAGCTTCCCCAGCTTTTCTGGTTAAACATATAATGTACTTAGCACAAGCAGTAGCAAGCTGTAAGCAAGCCAGTGGTTAATGATTGCTTTTAAACTGGAGCTGTATGTCCCATCACGCATGCAAAGCAAGAGCAGCTCACCCTTTCTCAATTCCCTCAGTTGTGCTTCAGTAAACAGTTAGTATAGTATATGGAGAAAGCAAAAGTGCACTGCAGCAAGGAAGAGGTTAATGACAGCTTTGAGGCCTTACCACTCCTGAGTGTCTTGGCAGGATCTCCAGTGCAGCTTCATTCATCATGCGTTTAACCTTGTGTAGCCAATGGGGAGAGGTAACCGTTAGAATGACATCCCCCCACTTAAAGAGGCATTAAACCAAAAACCCAAAAATATTAAAATGCAGCTTTCAAAATCCATAGACCCCTTTTCACGCTAGCAGTCGAAAAAGGCGTTAAATCCGCCTGCAAAACGCCGCCGGAGCTGCCGGTGGTATCGCAGCGCTGCCCCATTGATTTCACCGCTCCAAAGAAGCTGCTGGCAGGACTTTTTCTGACGAGGGCACCGCTCCAGTGTGAAAGCCCTCAGGCTTTCACACTGGAGAGCATGGAGCAGCTGTTTTAGGGCGTTTTGCAATCAATATTTTTAACGCTATAGCGCCTGTAAAACGCCCTCAGTGTGAAAGGGGTCTTAGACATAGTGGCTGCATTTGTTTTCTTTTTTTAGGCTTCTTTAACCACTTCAGCCCCGGACCAATTGGCAGCCAAAAGACCAGGCCCCTTTTTGCGATTCAGCACTGCGTCGCTTTAACTGACAATTGCGCGGTCGTGCGACGTGGCTCCAAAACAAAATTGGCTTCCTTTTTTTCCTACAAATAGAGCTTTCTTTTGGTGGTATTTGATCGCCCCTGCGGTTTTTATTTTTTGCGCTATAAACAAAAATAGAGCGTCAATTTTGAAAAAAATGCAATATTTTTTGCTTTTTGCTATAATAAATATCCCCAAAAAATATATAAAAAAACATTTTTTTTCCTCAGTTTAGGCCGATACGTATTCTTCTACAAATTTTGGTAAAAAAAAATCGCAATTAGAGATTATTGATTGGTTTGCACAAAAGTTATAGCGTTTACAAAATAGGGGATAGTTTTATAGCATTTTTTTTAATATTTTTTTTTTGCTAGTAATGGCGGCGATCAGCGATTTTTATTGTGACTGCGACATTATGGCGGACACATCGGACATTTTTGACACATTTTTGGGACCATTGTCATTTATACAGCAATCAATGCTATTTAAATGCATTGATTCCTGTATAAATGACAGTTGTAGTGAAAGAGTTAACCACTAGGGGAAGGGGAGGGGTTATGGGCTCTGGCGTGTGTGTTTTTTTACATTAGGGGGCGGGGCTGACGTCTGACGTCATTGATTGGCTTTCCCGATGACCGGGAACAGCCAATCAATGACAGGCAGAGTAGGAAGTGCGGGGAGAGGTTTGTTTACACAAACCTCTCCCCGTTCTTCAGCTCCGTAACCCGATCGCAGGACACCAGCGGCGATCAGGTCCGCTGGTCCCGCGGCCGTGGTCATGGAGCTCCGCGCGACCCACGGACAGGCAATTTAAAGGGCCACGTACAGGTACGTGGTTTTGCCTGCCCGTGCCATTCTGCTGACGTATATATGCAGTGGGCAGTCGGGAAGCGGTTAAATTAATTTTCACCTGGTGAGCCTGCCAGTCAGTATGTTATTTTTAGCTTCCTTTAACAGACCAAGCAGTCCAGACAACAGTTAGAGGGTTGAGACAAACCATTTGCTACTGACAGGGGTACTTACAATGGTCTTATTCTATTCATTTATGTAAAACCTTTATCTCAAAAGAAAAAAAAAATGTTCGCTACAACTGCTTATAAAGTGTTATCCAGAGTTCAGCTTCAATTTGTTAGTCAAGTCCCTCTAAATTTGCTAGCACATCGAACACTATCCTCTCCCAGACTGACAATGCTGCTGACCAAAGGGGTCTGCTCTACTACTTCATCCAGAATGGCTGAATCACCAAATGAAATAAAGGAAATAAATCCTAAAAAGAAAACGAATGCAGCCACCACATTTAAGGATTGGTAAGCTTCAATATATTACATTTTTGTTTTTGGGTTTAATACGGCTTTAAATATAGCACTCGAGGGGCGTGGCTTGGCGCATGGAGAGGAAAGACGTGTGAGAGCTCAGCTCCCGCTCCAACGTCCACAAACGGCACACAGCACAGCCGCAAACAGCGCCGAACACCCTCCACATGAGCAGGAGGGGTGGATGCAACACCCCCCGCACGGCGGGACCGCAGAAATCGTCCGAGATCGGCGACTATTTCCCGCTGAAGGGATCGAGCAGCAAGGCCCCGTCTTCTAAGATGGCGGCGACCCGCGCGGCGGCGGCACAGGCAGCCCACGCTGCCTCTAAGGTACAGGCCTCACAGCCACCACCGTCCCCCTCATCACCCCGATCCCCGAGCTCAGATCACACAGCTCACAGGGAGCCATCCCACTCGAGAAGCCCCTCACCAGACACACGCAGGCAGAAGGCTCAGTGGGACATGGAAAGCTATATTAAAGCTCTCCCAACTAAGGGGGACATTGAGGCCTACATTAACAGGCTGGAGAGGTCATACAAGAGGGAGATCACAGACCTCCGCCACGATATTGGCCAGCGTTTTGAGGACGTAGAAATAGCTGTGGAGGAGAATGTTTCCAGAATCATTGAACATGACGACATCTTGCATCAACACAAAATCCAGATACAACAATTGTTTTACGGTTTAGACGACCAAGAGAACAGAAGTCGCCGCAACAATATACGCATCCGCGGAGTTCCAGAATCAGTACAAAATAAGGATCTACCCGCAGCAGCCACTGCTATGTTCAACAACCTACTGAACAAACCTGCTGATGACCCCCTGGAAATTGATAGGATCCACATATCCCTCGGTCCCCGCAATCCCAACCCGGCATTCCCCAGGGACATAATATGTCGCATCCACTTCTTTAACATCAGAAATCAGATAATGCAAGCTGCACGCACTCAGGAATCCATTTTGTTCGATACCTTCCCAGTTATGCTACTGACTGACCTATCAAAGCAAACACTAACCATGAGGAAAGCATTGAAGCCAGTCACGGACGCTTTACAGTCGCAGCAAATTAAATACAGATGGGGATTTCCCTTTCACCTGTTTGCTTCACAGAATGGCAAGTCAGCAACCTTCCGCACCCTGGGAGACTTACCCAATTTTTTGGGCACTTTTGAATTACCCCAAATTAAAATACCGGATTGGCCACTGCACCCAGCAACCCCAGGCCTACCCAGAAGACCAGGACGGGAACGATACACAAAGAAAAAAAGATCCAGGTCCAACACCACATCTTCCCCCCCAGGATGAACTCCAATACTATCACTGGCTGGTGATGGCCCTGCTTAAGTTCACTGGAACTATATGGAAAAAGCTAGCAAATGACCAGCAGCCTTACTAATTCTCTCGCTAATTGCGCTGCTGCATTTTCCCTATTTCTCTATGGTTTTTTGTTTTATTTTTTTGATTGTTCTTCATATATATCTTGGCTGTTCCCCGCTGATATTACAAAGTTTTACCTGATCTGATGTTCCCCTAACTCCATGTATGCTTACCATGTTAGCCAAGCACAAGGGGACGACATATTTAGATATCTAGGGAAACAGCCAAAAAACAAAAAAACTCTCCTGCTACCAAGAAAATTTGCGGTTATAATGTTACGGTTTATGTATTTTACACTTTATTGCTGTGTGCCTTGTTTTTTTTTTTATGCACCTTGACAATTTCTATTTTAGGTTGGAGCGGAGCTCCTGTTCAAAGACCAAACACGTTCCCCACGTTAGGGTATACAGAGTCTTAATTGCCTCTGTGGTAAATCTTTTTTCCTAAGACTAATAGGTAGTGTCCAAGGTTTCTTACACACTTTGGACACTAGAGGGAGTAGCCTCCCTAAAAAACTTTTATAGCACTTACCAATTCTCTAAGTGAATTAACACGGTGACGCAGGACATAACATTTGAGACGGCACGGTTTCATTTATTCGGTGCCGGCCTCTAAGTACAAAAGCTCTACCTCCCTGTGTCACCACTTATATCTTGCCTTCTCTCCCCCTCCCATCTTTTCCTCCCTCCTCTTTGTCCTCTGCCTACCTCCCTAATACTTTTCCTACCCTGTTCCTTTTTCTCCCCTACATCCTCCTCTCTACGACTGGTCACCCCACCCCGTCCCCCCCCCCACACCTAACTGACGAAACTCCGCAAGAGTTACACACTCTTGCTACACGCAGCCAGGTACAAAGGAATCACACACCAACGTACCTATAATACGGGTACCATGACAGCCCCACTAGGCATTAAGATATCCTCTCTCAACTGTAGAGGACTTAATATCCCGGAAAAGCGTAGACAGATTCTCCACCACTTTCATAAAACCAAGTCTCATATCTTACTGCTGCAAGAAACTCACTTTAAAACCGACAAGATACCAACGCTCCCAGATAAACACTTTACCACATGGTTCCATAGCACTAACCCCCTCGCTAAAACGAAAGGGGTATCCATAGCATTCCACAGTTCCTTCACCCCAGAAATACTAGATACCTACATTGACCCGAACGGTAGATATGTGTTCTTAAAATTACAATACTCGCAAACTGTACTAACTATTGCTAACGTCTATCTCCCTAACCAGAACCAACAACGTTTCCTGTCTTCCGTGACCACCCGCCTACAAAGTTTCGGGACAACCAACCTGATCCTAGCAGGCGACTTAAATGCTCCACTTGTACCGAGGATGGACTCGTCCACTGGTAAGTCACACATACCGCCATGCTCACTAAGCACCATGCGTACCACCCTAAGGGACATGTCCTTGGTGGACGCCTGGCGTTTTACACACCCTTCGGCGAGAGATTACACATACTACTCCCCGGCCCATAAATCATACAGCAGAATCGACTATTTCCTTCTCTCCCAAAAGCTCCTAGACTATGACCCTGACTGTGAGATTGACCTGAAATTGTGGTCGGACCATGCTCCGATACACATGACACTGGGGAAACTGCCACACACCAACCGTCGCGCTTCTTGGAGACTCAACGACAACCTACTTAATGACACAGTATGCCATGCGGACGTATCTAAAACAATCGCAGACTTCATACAAACACACATAAACGACGAGACCTCTAACCTGAATAAATGGGAAACCCTTAAATGCGTTCTACGCGGGGTCTTCATAAAACATGGGTCTAGACTGAAAAAAGCACGTACTACCGAAATTAAACGCCTCTTCACGCTGATAACAAGTCTTGAAGCCCAACACAAACGCACTTTAGACACCAAGACCCTGACTGAACTGTCCAATGCCCGTAGAGACCTCCTACAGATTTTCTCAGACAGAGCACTAATCGCCTGTAACAAAGGCCGTCACATCCATTACTCTCAGGCCAATAAATGTGGGAAACACCTTGCGCGAGTAATACACCCAAGACAAAAGAGACAGAACATCAATCATATCATGTCCCCATCACAACAGAAAAAATCAAAAAACTCCGAAATTATCTCGGAGTTCAGGGAATACTATTCCACACTCTACAATCTCCCGTCCTCTCACGACTCCCCCTCAGCACCCACGCAAACCTTGCATCAATACGTGCAAGATACAGCCTTACCTACGATATCACAACCGGACATGGAAGCGCTAGAATTACCCATGACTGTACCTGAATTCACAACTGCCATCAAAGGCCTCAAAAATGGCAAGAGCCCAGGCCCAGACGGGTACACCCCCCAATTTTACAAAAAATTTGCCCAACAGCTAGCCCCAATTATGATGAAAGCTTTCAATGAAGTGGATGATGATCACCCCCTTTCTCTTCAACTTCTACAAGCCCAAATAGTCGTGCTCCCCAAACCAGGTAAAGATCCCTCACTATGCAGTAACTACCGCCCCATCTCTTTATTGAACATTGACCTGAAACTTTACTCTAAAATCCTGGCCACCCGTATAGCTCCCCTGCTGGCTGACCTGGTTCACAGTGACCAGGTTGGATTCATACCGGGTCGCGAGGCCAGAGACAATACAACAAAAACTCTCCATCTTATTGCTTATGCGAAATCACACAACATCCTAACCTGCTTACTGGCGTGCAACGCCGAAAAAGCATTCGATAGAGTCAGCTGGCCATTCCTACACGCGTCGCTACAACAAATAGGCATGGGACCACAAATGATCTCCAAAATTATGTCTCTGTACTCGCGACCATCAGTGAAGGTATCAGCTAATGGGGAGATGTCCGAAATGTTCAGCATTACTAATGGCACACGACAGGGGTGTCCCCTCTCACCGCTGTTGTTTGCCATCACTGTGGAACATCTAGCGCAAGCCATACGCAAAAACGTGAACATACATGGGATCTCAACCCCCTCCGCCACACGCAAACTATCACTATATGCTGACGACTTGCTGCTATACGTCACACAACCTCAAGACAGCATCCCGGCCCTCTTGACTGAACTAGACAGATTTGGGATACACAGTAACTTCAAACTGAACATTACCAAAACAGAAGCCCTGAATATCTCCCTAACGCCCCCAGAGCTCGAGTATCTCAAGCTACGGTTCCCCTTCAGATGGCAGGCAAAATCAGTGAAATACCTAGGCACCGAGATCCCTGCAGATATACAAGACATCTACTCCCTGAATTACAGCCCGCTCCTAACCACGATTAGACGCTCCTTAGAATCGTGGCATAACCTCAAACTGACGTGGTGGGGGAGAATGAACGTAATAAAAATGGACATCCTACCTAAAACACTCTATCTATTCCAGACACTACCAATCATCCTCCCTAAAGCGTTCTTTCTCTCCCTCCGCACTCTAGTGAGCAAATTTGTGTGGCAAAATCACCCACCTAGACTCAGACATAAAATACTATGTGCCCCCAAAGACAGGGGAGGTTTGGGCCTCCCCGACTTTCAAACATATCACAATTCCTCACTTCTCTCCAGACTTTTCCGAGGCCCCTGATCAAACCTTCAATCTCTGTGGAACAAGACATGGCACAAATTGATCTAAGAGCCCTTTTATGGGGATATAACACTAAATTCCGCTCACTCCCTGGATTATCCCCGCTGACAATCGCAGCTCTCACCCTCTGGTATAACAAGGCCAGTAAACTTGCACTTACTACAGACCCAGGCCCTCTTTCCCCCTTATTTGATAGCGCAACCCTTCTCACCTCCCTGTCCAGGGAAAACTTAGGCACTTACAACCGCGAACAATGGCCTACAGCCAATCAATTCGTCCACCCTTCAACAGGCCACTTCCGACCCGCGTCGGACCCCCCACCTCACACGAACACGGATTGGTTATCTACACTCTCTTTGAACCACCTCAGCAGATCCCTGCATCTCTCGGGCCAGGTCCACAGACAACTCACCAACTTCGAAACAATGTGTGGTCTCTCTCCGACCCCTAGACACACCCTGTCCCTCATATATAAAGACATACAGTCTCATCAATATGAATCTCTCCCTGCATACACTCACAAGTGGACCCGCGACCTGGAGGTAGACATCTCCCCTGCCCAGTGGCGCACGTCATTTATTCATACGCACCAAGCCTCCAGGTCAGGATTCACACAGGAAAAGAATTTTAAGCTACTCTCAAGGTGGTACAGAGTCCCATCCTCGGTACACAAGATGTTCCCCGATACTACAGACACCTGCTGGAGATGTCACGGAGGACAGGGATCGTACACCCACATTTGGTGTGGCTGCACCAAGGTACGCCCCTTTTGGGACAATGTGTTTAAGACTTACAACGATATGTACCAAACTACACTAACCCCTTCCCCCATGATTGCTCTATTATCCATCATCCCTGGATCCATCAAATCACAAAAGCAATGCCTCTTAAGATTTATCCTCTCTGCAGCGAGACACAATATCTCACTATACTGGATGAAGGACTCCACCCCTCCCCTGGCGGGATGGGTGAATATCCTTAATGATACCATGCTAATGGAAGAAATGCAAGCCAAGATAGATGACAGATATGATCAATTCAACACTCTGTGGTCAATATGGCGCCACCACTCTACTTCGGTTGGGTTCCTAAGTAACGTATAAATATTGCAGCTAACGCTGGTAAATGACTAAGAATGTATGATTATCTATAACGGGTTCACTAAGAATGGTTAAACACAGAGTTGCCTCCCCCCTCCTATTTGTATCTTACTCTTGTAGAACACCTCCCTTTATTATATTACATAATTTTCAGAGGGGTTTGAAATATCTCATTGATTAAGCCTTGGGCGGTGTCCGCTGATAGATGACACCGCGCGAGGACAATCATGTTTGTTACTCGACAAACCCAGCCTATAGATAGTTAGGTGTACCAGCACAACGATAAAGCCATACAGGCCTCCTGATGGGAGCGACCTATGATCAGTTCTTAGATGTGATTCTACTGCCCCCTTACCTCCTATCCCCTACCCTTCACTGCCCCTCCCCCAATGTCCCCTCCTAAACCCCCCTAATTATACGTTTTAATGTTTATGTTATGTAAACTATGTTACATGAAAGAAATTTATTGCATTTTTGTATGCGTGTACATTCTGTTAATAAAATATATATTCAACCTTAAATATAGCACTCCTCACAAATAGATAAGAGGATCTGTCATGATTTAATGTGAATTGTGGTCCGTTTCAGCCAGAGGTCTGGCCTATATCGCCACCCACCTGTTGCAGCACACCCCTCTCCCCCATCCCACTAACCTACATGGCTCAATTTGAAGGACAGGAAAACCTCCTCCCTACAAGCAAAGGCACTGCAGGCTCTCCTATCTGTTCATGAGGACTGCTATATTTGAGCGTTGAGCCTTGTTACCTGTCACCATACACTACACAAAGAAAAAGTATAACGATTAGCACAAAGATGGCAGAATTCTTTCACCATCTTTAACTGCTCAGCAACCGCCGTGTCACTGGGCACCCGATGTGCGTGCCCGGCCGCCGCGATGTCCGCCGGGCACCTGCGATTGCCCGGTAACACAGCAGGACCGTGGATCTGTGTGTGTAAACACACAGATCCACGGTCCTGTCAGAGGAGAGGAGACCGATGGTGTGTTCTCAGTACAGAGAAACACTGATCGGTCTCCTCCCCTTGTGAATCCCCTCCCCCTACAGTTAGAATCACTCCCAGGGAACATATTAACCCCTTCCCTGCCAGTCACATTTATTCAGTAATCAATGCATTTTTATAGCACCGATCACTGTATAAATGTGAATGGTCCCAAAAATGTGTCAAAAGTGTCCGATATGTCCGCCGCAATATCGCAGTCATGATAAAAATCGCAGATCGCCGCCATTACTAGTTAAAAAAAAAAAATAATAATAAAAATGCTATAAATCTAGCCTCTATTTTGTAGGCGCTATAACTTTTGTGCATCAATATATGCTTATTGCAATTTTTTTTACCAAAAATATGTAGAAGATAACGTATCGGCCTAAACTGAGGAAAAAATTTTTTTTTTATATATTTTTTGGGGATATTTAGTATAGCAAAAAGTAAAAAAATATTGTTTTTTTTTTTTTTTACTTGTCCCTCTTTTGTTTATAGCACAAAAAATAAATGATCAAATACCACCAAAAGAAAGCTCTATTTGTGGGGACAAAAGGATAACAATTTCATCTGGGTACAGTGTTGTATGACCGCAATTGTCATTCAAAGTGTGACAGCGCTGAAAGCTGAAAAATTGCTTGGTCAGGAAGGGGGTGAAAATGCACTGTATTGAGGTGGTTAAATATGAATTTGAACAAAAAAAAAGTAGAACTATAGGCAAACCTTTTTTTTCCCCATTTTGGATAAAGCAAGGGAGGGTCATAACTCTGTAAGATCTCTTTTTTGCCATCTCTGTCCCATTGTGGAGATTTCTCTTCGCTTCCTGTCCTATAGAAAATCCCTGCAAATTAAGGCAATTCCTTGGGGACCCCCAGGTCAACAGAACTAGTGTCCCCATTGGAAGATATCTCCTCTATTACTTTTTTTGGGCCAACCCAAAATTTGGGGGTTTTTTTTTACTTTCAAATCCATCGAAATTTGTCATATGTTTCCCCAAGGATCGCCATTAATCTTTTGTTTATAAGCGTTACGTGGATCCGAAGTTTAACCTCTTCAAAACTTAGAAGTGGTGTTTTCCATGACCATGCTATTGTTTGCCTCGTCGCTTTAATTAGGGTGCATTCCCGACAGGTAACATCCGTGCTAGGTTTATGCAAAAGTGCTTCCCATGGATCTTTGCGTAGTATTACATGGAGGACTGTATCGACCAGCGTGTACACCCTAATCCATAACCTCAGAACCTTGGGACAAGTCCACCATATGCGTTTCATATCGCCCAAATCTGGACAGCCTCGAAAGCAGTTAAACAGGCACAATGGTAGACATTTCACAATCCTAGCTACTGTGAAGTACCAACGGGACATAACTTTAAAGGAATTTTTGAGAGCCAGGACATTACGAGAGGATTTAAACAATACCTCCCACATTTTACGCCAGTCTTTGGGCTGTGGAGCAGATCCAAGGTCTATTCTTCCACTTACAAGGTGGTTTGTCATCCAGGATTATGCAGAATAGAGGAATATAACAAAGAGATTAAACCCTGAGTTGTAGGGTTGAAATGGCATCCGGTCTCAAAAGCGGTTGACAGTAATGAAAATTCATGATGTTTGGTTAAAGACTCGCATATGTATTGGTACTAACAAATTCCTCTAACAGTAAGCAGAGAACAGACCATGGTGAGACCTTTGTGCTTTCACAATTGAAAACTTCGGGGATTCTCCAACCCAGGTGGGAATAGGGGGCAGTTGAACAGCAGTAAAAGTGGTAGGTGGGGGAGATATCAGACATTCAGAATATTTAAAGGTATCTCAGATTGTAAGGGTATGAGCCAGAATTGGATTTAGAGATTTAGGATGGTGTGTGGAGGGATCCATTGTATGGAAAAAGAAGGATCGGATCAGTATCCAAGATATCAATAAGGGTCCGTAAACGTGCCAAATTACCTGTTGGACTATAGGGGCGATCTGGGCAGTTTTGTAAAAGTGGGCAATATTGGGAACTCCCAGCCCTCCGCTGATTTTCAGAGTATATAGAAGAGATCTGTTAAGCCACAGTCTGGTTTTACCTCAGATACATTTTAACCACTTCCGGACCGCCACACGCCCATATACGTCCTAACTTTGAAGAGGGATATCTTTGTTATGGCAGCAGCTAGCTGCCATTACCCTGGTATCCTCTTCTTTGGCAGGCGGTCCGGTTTCTGATAATAACGGTCTCTGTGGCGGCGGGAGAGGGGCCCCCCTCCCGCCTCGCTCCAGTGCCCTCCGCCACTTAACGGAGCCATCGGTAGCAGTGGAGGCGATCGGATGCTTGTCCTTCCTGGGTATGGAGATGAGTGAGAGGAACATTGTCCCCACCCGTCTCCATACTATTGCAGGGCGGAAGCGATGTCAAAACATCACTTCCGCCCATAGCTCTTAAAGGGCCATTTAAAAAAATAATTCAAATGACAACATTTTAATACATTTTTTTAATTGCATTTTAGTGTAAATATGAGATCTGAGGTCTTTTTGACCCCAGATCTAATATTAAAGAGGTCCTGTCATGCTTTTTTTCTTTTACAAGGGAGGTTTACATTCCTTGTAATAGGAAAAAAAGTGACACATTTTTTTTTTTTTTAAATAAAAAAGGTAAAATAAATCAGAAAAAATATATTTTTAAACACACCCTGTCCCGCTGAGCTTGCGTGCAGAAGCGAACGCATACGTGAGTAACGCCCGCATATGAAAACGGTGTTCAAACCAAACATCTGAGGTATCGCCATGATTGGTAGAGCAAGAGCAATAATTCTAGCCCTAGACCTCCTCTGTAACTTGAAACATGCAACCTGTAGAATTTTTAAAACGTCGCCTATGGAGATTTAAGGGTAAAAGTTTGTCACCATTCCATGAGCTGGCAAATTTTGAAACGTGACATGTTGGATATCAATTTACTCGGCGTAACATTATCTTTCACAATATATAAAAGTGCGCTTGTAAGTCCGCTGCGCAAATATGGTGTGACAGAAAGTCCGCTGCCATTTTATTCTCTAGGGTGTTAAAAAAGAAATGTATAATGTTTGGGGGATCTAAGTAATTTTATAGCAAAAAAAAAAAAGTTTTTAACTTGTAAACAACAAATCTCAGAAAGATGCGGAGGACATGAGGGAGAACAGGGATGGGAAGAACCCTAAATAGGTGAAGGATCTTGGGAAGGAGGGACATTTTGATAGCATGAATACGACCCATCCATGAAATTTGGGAGATATCCCAAGTATCTAACAGGTGTTTCAGGGAAGATATAAGAGAGGGATAATTGGTTGCATATGAAGAGTGAAAAGAAGAAGTAATACAAACCCCTAGGTATGGTAGCAAGGGTGTCCCCTGAAAATAAAATTGCGTTTGCAAGTAGTCATAGAAGGCATCAGATAAAGAAATGTTCAAGGCTTGTGACTTGGATGGATTGATGTGGAGACCCAATATAATTGTGAAATTACTCATGAGAGAGAGGTGGTTTGGTAAGGTGGTGTGCGGAGAGGAAATGTATATGAGCATGTTATCCGCAAACAGTGCCAGCTTGTGGGTTATACATGCCAATGCCACTCCCTGAATGTTCACATTAGCACATATATGGGCCGCTAAGGGTTCTAGTGCGATAAGCAAAAGCAGGGACAAGGGGCAGCCTGACATGGGAAAGTAGGAAGACCTATAACCCATATATTTCCCAGGAGCCGAGGGGGTGCTAACCAAGACAAGAATCTGTCATCCAACCCTCTATGATGCAACACCCCTCGCAGGTACAGTGCCTTGAAAAATTATTCATACCCCTTGAAATTTTCCACATTTTGTCATGTTACAACCAAAAACGTAAATGTATTTATTGGGATTTTATGTGATAGACCAACACAACATGGCACATAATTGTGACGTGGAAGGAAAATGATAAATGGTTTTCCAAATTTTTTACAAATAAATATGTGAAAAGTGTGATGTGCATTTGTATTCAGCCCCCTTTACTCTGATACCCCTAACTAAAATCTAGTGGAACCAAATGCCTCCAGAAGTCACCTAGTTAGTAAATAGAGTCCACCTGTGTGTAATTTAATCTCAGTGTAAATACAGCTGTTCTGTGAAGCCCTTAGAGGTTTGCTAGTAACCTTAGTAAACAAACAGCATCATGAAGGCCAAGGAACACATCAGACAGGTCAGGGATAAAGCTGTGGAGAAGTTTAAAGCAGGATTAGGTTATAAAAATTACATTGCCGTCCACCTAAACTGACAGGCCGGGCAAGGAGAGCATTAATCAGAGAAGCAGCCAAGAGGCCCATGGTAACTCTGGAGGAGCTGCAGAGATCCACAGCTCAGGTGGGAGAATCTGTCCACAGGACAACTATTAGTAGTGCGCTCCACAAATCTGGCCTTTATGGAAGAGTGGCAAGAAAAAAAACATTGTTGAAAGAAAGCCATAAGAAGTCCCGTTTGGAGTTTGCGAAAAGCCATGTGGGGGACACAGCAAACACATGGAAGAAGGTGCTCTGGTCAGATGGGACCAAAATTTTGGTCTAAAAGAAAAATGCTATGTGTGGCGGAAGCGACAGCAGGGACAGGGAAGCTGGTCAGAGTTGATGGAAAGCATGATGGGGCCAAATACAGGGCAATCTTAGAAGAAAAGCTTCCGGAGGTTCACCTTCCAGCAGGACAACAACCCTAAACATATAGCCAGAGCTACAATGGAATGGTTTAAATCAGTGGTCTCCAAACTGCAGCCTGGGGGCCATTTGCTTGCATTTTATGTGGCCCTTGGAGTGCCATTTTATTCGCTGACAACAAAGAAGGGCAGAATTCCTACCAGTGACAATAATGATGGAGCACAGTTTTTCCGAAGGACAACAACAATGAGGCCCAATAACACCAATGATGGGGCACAATTCCACCCAATGACACCAACAATGGGACCTAATGACACCAATGATGAGGCCCACTGACAACAATGATGGGGCACAATTCCTCCCACTGACAACAGTTATGGGGATTGTTTATTCCACTGATGCTGGGACATTTTGTACTTCCAATGGCCACAGTCTGGCCCCCCTAAAGTCTGGAGGACAGTAAATTAGCCATTTGTTTAGAAAGTTTGGACACCCTTTTATGTTCAAAGCATATTCATGTGTTCGAATGGCTAATCCAAAGTCCAGACGCTCCCCATTCAATCTGACTGAGCTTCAGCTATTTTGGGGAAAAAACAGGGGAGGATTTGTGAGCTGGGAATGGGCAGTGGTGTAGGGAATTAAAATGAATGTGAGCCGCTCCACTGGAGTGATTGATCGCTGTGATTGGTACGCATTGTTGGGCCGCCCTCCCCACATCGCCACGTAGATGGGCTGACCTCTGACGTCAGTATGGGCCGCACCTGTGGCTGGGTCTGGCGTCATTGGTTGGGGTGCTTATATGGCGGTGGTTCATACACCGCCATTGAGCAACATGGAATGACAGGGATGTGGAGCTAAACCAGGGATGTCCAGCTGCAAGGTGGGTGCTTAATACTTATTGGTTGTTTGGTGTGTGAGGGGCGCTAGTGGTTATATAGGTATATCTATTAAACATTCATTTTAGTGCATATTTAATAGCTGCCCTCTACTGAGATATTTGAAGTGAACTGCCTAAAGGCAAGTGTAAAAAATAAGGATACTATAGTGAATTATATTCCCTTGGTGGATAGATTACATATACTTAGTAGATAATAAACAAATATTGATTAATAACTAACACAATCTAATAATAATCCCAATAAGTGTCTAATCAAAAAGTGGACAGCCCTGTGTTGCCACTGGGGATGTCCCAAACTGTCACCACTGTGGACATCTAAGTGTATTTAATAAGTGAAATAGCAGAACCCTATATACTGTATAAATACAAAGCAGGCCTTAGTCCAAACACTGCCAATTGAACCACACAGTGTGCATATGTCACTTAAAACAACACAAAAACACAAGCACAGTCTCGTGTGAACGGTGCCTCTAATCAAGTATTAATGTGATAACATATAAATAAACCATCTGTAGTGAGACGTATCTCAAAATAATTAATTAAATAAATATAAGTGAAAACACTTGTGATAAAGAAGGAGAATATAAGAGAAACAAAGTTCATATAGTAATCCTTGCTGGAGAAAGAGGGACGTATTCACTCCTGTTGGAATCGCTTGTCAACCATCACCACACAGTTCTTGTGACACCCAAAGTGAGAACCAGGAATAATGAATGGCCGCTTACCAAATGGAGTTGATTACTTTACTTAAAAAGCAATCAGATGCGCTTGTACAGGATTGTGCCTGTTCACATAGTGATACACCCACACTCTAGGTAGCTCTTCCTCCTCATAAATCAGCTCAGGTAGATTGGATAACATAAGTGGGAATAGAGAGAGGCACACCTCATAGCGTAATCATGTTTTAATAAAAAATAATAAATAAAATATACAGCAGCCAAATGCCTACTTACATTTTCCGGTGCCTACCCGGCACTGAGGCTGCTCGCAAATGTATACAATGGATGAAACAATCCTGAGGAGGCTATTCATTGGACAAGAAACAGTTGAGGTCCAATTCTATATTCATCCCCAATGGTTGCATTGTGCCCAATGTGTATAGCCACTTAGTCTCATTTTGGGATATTGATTTTTGCATATTAGTACCTCTCCAATGCCTAGATACTCTATCAATCCCATAAAATTTACAGAGGGTGGGATCACTATTGTGGTATCTTTCAAAGTGTCTCGGCACACTGTGATTCGGGAATTTTTTCTTAATATTTGTCAGATGTTCATTAATGCGTACTTTTGTCATATTGATGTTGTTTTTAGTAATGATCCTTTAAGGATAAATGTACTGCAAGCGGCTGGCCCGCTATGTAAGTCTAGCCGAGACTGAGGCTGCGCAGAACACGGCTCCTCATTGGCTGACATACCAATGAGGATTAGCATATTAACTAGGCTTTCACATTGATCAGGTACGCCACCCTGAAGACGTGACAACACGAAACGTACGTCGGTAGGCGGTACCTGATCACTATCATACTCTGTACGTACTGCTCCCCGGATTTCCTGTTTGACTGGCCCTGAAGGACTGGCGAGTGGAACGCACGCCGGAACTGAGCTAGGAAGCCACGAGGGAAGGATCCGTTTGTTTCATCCATTGTATACATTTGCGAGCAGCCTCAGTGCCGGGTAGGCACCGGAAAATGTAAGTAGGCATTTGGCTGCTGTATATTTTATTTATCATTTTTTATTAAAATGAGATTACGCTATGAGGTGTGCCTCTCTCTATTCCCACTTATGTTATCCAATCTACCTGAGCTGATTTATGAGGAGGAAGAGCTACCTAGAGTGTGGGTGTATCACTATGTGAACAGGCACAATCCTGTACAAGCGCATCTGATTGCTTTTTAAGTATAGTAATCAACTCCATTTGGTAAGCGGCCATTCATTATTCCTGGTTCTCACTTTGGGTGTCACAAGAACTGTGTGGTGATGGTTGACAAGCGATTCCAACAGGAGTGAATACGTCCCTCTTTCTCCAGCAAGGATTACTATATGAACTTTGTTTCTCTTATATTCTCCTTCTTTATCACAAGTGTTTTCACTTATATTTATTTAATTAATTATTTTGAGATACGTCTCACTACAGATGGTTTATTTATATGTTATCACATTAATACTTGATTAGAGGCACCGTTCACACAGTACTGTGCTTGTGTTTTTGTGTTGTTTTAAGTGACATATGCACATTGTGTGGTTCAATTGGCAGTGTTTGGACTAAGGCCTGCTTTGTATTTATACAGTATATAGGGTTCTGCTATTTCACTTATTAAATACACTTAGATGTCCACAGTGGTGACAGTTTGGGACATCCCCAGTGGCAACACAGGGCTGTCCACTTTTTGATTAGACACTTATTGGGATTATTATTAGATCGTGTTAGTTATTAATCAATATTTGTTTATTATCTACTAAGTATATGTAATCTAACCACCAAGGGAATATAATTCACTATAGTATCCTTATTTTTTACACTTGCCTTTAGGCAGTTCACTTCAAATATCTCAGTAGAGGGCAGCTATTAAATATGCACTAAAATGAATGTTTAATAGATATACCTATATAACCACTAGCGCCCCTCACACACCAAACAACCAATACTACAAATCCCAGCGATTTTTAGAGGGAGCAGCTTAATAGTAATTGTTTACAGGCTTTTTTACTATTCATATAGAGTTTTTCACAATTATACAAATACTGTGAATAACATACTACGGCAATTTACATTGTCGTTAGGTGTATTTTACTATCTTCCAAGCGCGGGGCTGGAATAACCATTAGCAGTGGTTGCTCATATCCATAATAGCTTAATACTTATTACCAACAACTCCCTGTAAACTTTACAGGGAATACTATTTGCTTAACTGAAACTCATGATCTATTTTCTAGTTACCTTAACCATATTTAAGCACAAAACATCAGGCCTTACCAGGCCCCTGTTTCATCTAATTTTGGTATATGTACAATTCATGAAAAAACCAAGTACCATACCATGCAGCTAATCTCCTGAAGCTCCGGCATCTTAATCCGGCTTGAATATAATTTTCTGTGAGTTAACATACAGTCAAACTTGTTACAATTAGTGGTGTTGAGGTGGGGGGTTAGCCATGTTGTTTTTGAGCACTTTTTCTCCCCCTGCTGTATATTCCCAACTTTTCTCTTCCTTGTCTTCTTATTTGCTCTTATTTCACTTTTTCTCCCCCCTCCCCCCCTTCTTTCCTTTCTCCCTTTGTTGCGCTTCCCTTACCTCCCCTTCCCACTACCATTTGCCTTTCCCTCTTATCCCTCCATATTCTTCCTTCCTTGCCCCTTTCCCCCCCCTTTTTTCCTTTCCCCTTCTCCTTTCCGGTCCCATCCCCCTCCCTCCCTTTTTTTCCCCTCCCTTTCCCCCCCCCCCTTTTTTCCCTTTCTTCTTCACTCCTTCCTCTCCCCTTTGTTCCCCCCAAACCCCCCCCCCTTTTCCCTTCTTTTCTTTCCCCTGTCTCTCCTCACATCTTACTCCCCCCCCCCCTTACATTCCTAATCCAACCCTCTCTCTCTCCTCCCCCCCCTCCCCTCTTTTACCCCCCATCCCCACCCAGCATATAGCTTTCTCCCTCTCCCCCTCATTCCTTCCCTCTTTTTCCTTCATTCCCTCCTTTTCTCTCTTTCCCCTCTTAACTATTCACTATGTCGTTCACCCTTTTCTTCAACTTCCAATTCTTGAGTTCCCATTCACTTTCCCCTCGCCTACCCCTACCTTTTTTCACTCACCAATCTTTTACCCCTCTTTATACGGGTCTAAACTTGTTTCTCCTCACTTTTTAAGAACAATCTTGGAGAATTCTTCTTCACACCATTATTTCAACCCTCTCACACTCGGTGGTGTGACGTTAATTACCCTCTGTTATAATTATTGTAACCAATATCCCTCCTTTTAATATCAGAATCTATTCCATAAAATACCCCCATATCCGCCGGGGGAGGCAATTATTGGATTCCGCTGGAAGGTGTCTCTACATGCATTGGTGAGCTGGTCCACTCTATTATGTAACAATGTATATTTATATCTAATGAATTTATTCGGCTGTGTTTATGCTATATGTTTAAATATACGATCTATTTCAGACATCACTCCTGACGAAGCGGCTAGACCGCGAAACCGGTCGAGGAACCACCCCTTCACGTTTAAACAAATGCAAAGTTTGCGGGCAAGCCCAGCATTCATATGTTTTGTTCTTCATGTGTTTAGGAGTGGTTACAAGTTGATTTTATAATTGAATTGATTTGTACACTGTACAATTTTTATTCATGTATGTGTTTTTCTTATTATTCAAAAAAATATTTTTGTTATCATACCTCTTATCATATATAATTATTTACCCATTACAAGTACGGAGATAGTCCAAACTTTCTTCCCTCTTCTTTTCAAAAGCCCTGTGGGTGATGAACTACATGGACGCAGAATCAGCATCTGCGTTTATAGCTCATTAACCCCTTGTTTCTATAACATTAATGGATGATGGTATGCATTAACTAAGTTATGTATATTACCAAAGACTATACTCACGATTCTACTTGTATTAAGAGAGGTATGGACTCCAGAGAGAGAGATATCATTTTGCCCCTGTTCAAATAATTAGTAAAACCTCATCTGGAATATGCAGTTCAGTTTTGGGCACCAGTTCTCAAAAAGGATATTGGGGAACTGGAGAAAGAGCAGAGAAGGGCAACCAAACTGATAAGAGGCATGGAGGAGCTCAGCTATGAGAAAAGATTAGAGGAACTTAGTTTATTCACCCTTGATAAGAGGAGATTAAGGGGGGATATGATTAACATGTATAAATATATAAGGGGTCCATATAGTGAACTTGGTGTTGAGTTATTCACTTTACAGTCAACAAAGAGGACAAGGGGGCACTCTTTACATCTAGAGGAAAAGAGATTTAATCTCCAAATACGGAAAGGTTTCTTCACAGTAAGAGCTGTGAAAATGTGGAATAGACTCCCTGCAGAGGTGGTTCTGGCCAGCTCAGTAGATTGCTTTAAGAAAGGCCTGGATACTTTCCTAAATGTACATAATATAACTGGGTACTAACATTTATAGGTAAAGTATATCCGGGGAAAATCCGATTGCCTCTCGGGGGATCAGGAAGGAATTGTTTCCCCTGCTTTAGCAAATTGGAGCATGCTCTGCTGTTTTTTTTTTGCCTTCCTCTGGATCAACTGTGGGTATAGAATGGGGTATATGGGGTTGTATGATATATATATATATATTATTTTTTTTATTTGTGGCTGAACTGGATGGACTTGTGTCTTTTTTTAACCTAACTAACTATGTAACTAAATCCCAATAAAATACATTTACGTTTTTGGTTGTACCATGATAAAGTGTGGAAAATTTCAAGGGGTATGAATACTTTTTCAAGGTACTATCGGTGCACGAAAGTGTATCAAAAGCTTTGTGGAGGTCCAGAGAGCAGCATAAGCTGTAGAGATCTTACTTTTACTTTCAATGATAATAGTAAACAGGATAAATAGAGAGGGTGAATCTCCTTAATGGGGGCACAGACAGCAATAAAAACTGGTGTTCTAATGCCTCTCAACCAAAACAAAAAAAAAAAAAGTTTTGTCTTTAGTTATACTTTAAAGGATAAGTTTACCTCTGGAACATTTACATGTTCCATTTGTGGTTAGGGTAGAACATGTCACAGGTTTCAGTTCAAGTAGCCTCTTCCCCCCTGTACCCACGCAGCCGCATCGTTCATTCACAAAGTTCTGTGATGTGGCAAGTGACGTGGCAAGTAGACAATCCACAACTTGTGGCAGGTGACGTGGCAAGCGAAGTGGCAAGTGGACAATCCACAACTTGTGGCAGGTGACGTGGCAAGTGGACAATCCACAACTTGTGGCAGGTGACGTGGCAAGTGGACAATCCACAACTTGTGGCAGGTGACGTGGCAAGTGGACAATCCACAGCTTGTGGCAGGTGACGTGGCAAGTGACGTGGCAAGTGGACAATTCACAACTTGTAGCAGGTGACATGGCAAATGACAATCCGCAACTTGTGGCAGGTGACGTGGCAAGTGGACAATCCACAACTTGTGGCAGGTGACGTGGCAAGTGACATGCTAAATACAAGTACACTGCTGCTCTCAGAGCTGCTGCTACTCACTATGGTCTCACAAAATGGCTGAAATTGTTAAATAATACGGTTTTTGAGCTTGGGGAGGGTCTTATGAGGTTATCTTATAAACGCTTCTAGACGCAAACGCGGCTAAAAGCAGCATGCAAACGTGGCAAAACGGGCGTTTCTAAACGCCGGTTTCAGCTTTTAAAAACATGCGTTCAGCAGAGTTTTCACCGGCATCTCGTGTGCATGGGGCCTTAATGTACAAGGGACGTGTTTACAACCTCTCCTGAACCATTTAACTTGACAGATAGTAACCCACGTTTAAACCGTCAGTATTGCCACGTTTAAATGCCGCGTTTAGCCGCGTTTGCGTTTAGAAGCACTTGAAAAAATAATATATTTTTTCAAAATAGCCAAAAATGAAAAACGCCTGTAAACGAAATGCAGCTAAACGCAGTAACTCGCGTTTAGCAGCATTTCGTTTACAGGTGTTTTTCATTTTTGGCCATTTAGCGCTTGAAATGCCTCGAAACTCAGCGTCTGAACTAATTTTTTTGCTTTCCAAAAAGGCCTTTAAACTCGACTGCCTAAAAAACGACATTAAAACAAACCTGTGTACATGTACTGATAACATTAGATGAGTTCAGGGGCAGCTGAAAAAAAGCAGCCAACTGCCTCTGAATGTCCGTTTACCAGCAGCAGTGTACAAGAAGTCTTAAATTTTTTTTATAAATGCACCTTTTTTAACTGAAAATAGATGTGTATTTATTATTTTATAAAAGGTTAACGTAGCCCTTAAACACAGTTATAACTTTATTACATCTATTATCTCACTAAAAACAAAGTGCCTTTCTAAAAAGCAGTTTCCAGCATGCAAATCAACTTATAAAGTTTAGCCATATAGGGTACAAAATGCTCTTTAGCCACGCATATTTAAATAGCCATCTTATTGCCTCATGATATTTTATAGATATTTGCACAATGGAGCTACGTTTACTAGAACAAGGCCGGTTTTTTTTTTTTAAGAATACCTATCCAGATGATAAGGTAAATCTCATATCAGAACTGTTTGTTAACATAACATGGTACTTAAACCTACATCCTTAATTAGGAGCATGAAAACATTGTGATTTCGCCATCATAGAATGTTTTTCCTCCGGCCAGAGCAACCTCCGGCTGCTAGGTTGAAGTTTGAAAGTGGTCCTTCACCCCCTTCCCCAAGAACTCTATGGGCATCCACCAACCACCCTGATGTCAACTTAGTAACCCTATGAGATTCTTTGTTTTTCTTTTATGGTACACAAGTAAAAATGCATGGTGAATTCAGATGCACGGGAGATCCTACTAATTCTCAATGGTGGTAAGACAGGGTGTATGTCTTGAAAAGCTTGAAAGCGGTCACTAATCCCTACCTTGCTGCGACGCACTGTTGCATTCAGCATACTAACTGTTCAACCAGACATGACAAATGGGGATGAGGGATTAAGTGGGGACAGTGTCCGTTTCCTCTCATTAACATACAAAGCAGAATACAAGCCTCAAGATCTTTAACCCTGTTGTATAAGTAATCAGAGCCACAGCTAGACACTGCAGAGGTTGCAGATTCAAACCCAGTTTCCTAACAGTACTCTCCACCTTCCAAAATGGCCCCTGGACCTCTTTAGGGCCAGGTTTGTGAGGAAACATTCAATGGAATTCTCTAGTCAATCTGGGGGCATGAATGCTTTCCTCTGGTCAATATCCTTTCAATTGAATCAGATATTGTGTTCTTACAGTGGAGGGCCACCCTGAAAAAAAAAACTTCATAAAAATGTTAATAAAAATTTGAAATGAAAAAAAAAATATATATATATATTTTTTTTTACATACCAGAAATGGCTGTTGCTAGGCAGATCGTCCTAATCTGCCTCTTCTTGTTCCGCGGAGCTGTTCTGTCTTCTGCTCCTAGCCCCGTCTTCTAGTGAATGGGGTGCGGTGTGTTATGGGAACTGTGTGTCCCACCACACACGCGTTCCCCATTCACAAAGCGATGCGAGGCTCGCGCATGCGCAGTAGGAAACGGGCAGTAAAGCCAGCAAGGCTACGCTGCCTGTTTCCCTTAGGTGGAATAGCAGCGCCGGGAACCAAGACTTAATAAGTCTGCTTATTAAAAGTCAGCAGCTACAGTGTTTGTAGCTGCTGACTTTTAATTTTTTTTTTCCCGGCTGGCCCTCCCCTTTAAAGATCTTGGAATTAAGAATTCTTTCAACCCCAATTTCTTCTTCACTCTGTACCTCAATGGGTAGAGGGAGAGGGGGAATTCTCCTAGAAAAATGATTTTCAGAACATTGTTTAACCACTTCAATACAGGGCATTTTCACCCCCTTCCTGCCCAGGCCAATTTTCAGTGCTATCACACTTTGAATGACAATTGCGCTGTCATACAACACTGTACCCATCATTTTTTCCCCCACAAATAGAGCTTTCTTTTGGTGGTATTTGATCACATCTGCGGTTTTTATTTATGAGTGACAAGTTTGAAAAAAAAAAACACAATATTTTTTACTTTTTGCTATAATAAATATCCCAATAAAAAAAAAATGGTTTACCTTAGTTTAGGCCGATATGCATTCTTCTACAAATTTTTGGTAAAAAAAAAAAAAAAATTGCAATAAGCGTATATTGATTGGTTTGCGCAAAAGTTATAGCGTCTATAAAATACGGGACAGATTTATGGAATTTTTATTTTTATTTATCGTGACTTTGACATTGCAGCGGACATATCGGACAATTCTGACACTATTTTGGCACCATTCACATTTATACAGCGATTAGTGCTATAAAAATGCACTGATTACTGTATAAATGTCACTGGCGGGGAAGGGGTTAACACTAGGGGGCAATCAAGGGGTTAAACGTGTTACCTAGGGAGTGATTTTTTTTTTTATCGGTGTTACTCTGCACTGGGAACACACGATCGGTCTCCTCTGCCCTGACAGGACGTGGATCTGTGTGTTCACACACACAGATCCACATCCCTGCTCTGTTACCGGCAATCGCGGGTGCCGGCGGACATTGTGGCTGCTAGGCACGTGCATCGGCTCCCGAGTGACATGGCGGGAGCGTGCGCCCCTAGACAGGCGGGAAGCTGAGGACTTCATATGACGCCCGCCCAGGATGGGAGATCCCTCCTGCGGACGTCATTTGACTATGGGGAAGCAAGTGGTTAAGTAATGAAATGTAAAAAAACTCCTGATAGTATGACGATACATTCTGCTTTAAGTGAAAGGTGACTGGATTGATTTAAACAGAAATCTGGAAACCCCACACAAACTGTTGCTCCAACATTGCAGATGGAACACGAACCTTCAAATTCTTGGTAGATAACCAAACTTGATACCCACATGGAAACTGGGAGTGATCTGTGATGTCTGAAGGAGGCTCAGGAATGTTACAAAGATGCTGCTGACAAAGTCTCAATCAATTTCTCCTGAATCTGCTGCAATGTAGTTAATCTATTGGTAACAGCAGGAACTGAAGTTGAGATAGGGAGATCATGAATAAAACTAGATGGTACCTAGGTATTTAAAGTGATTTAAAGGATTAAATTTTTTTTTTTAAATCTCTATACTTGCCTGCTCTCTGTAATAGAATTGCAGAGAGCGGCCCCAAACCTCCTCTTCTTGGGCCCCCCACCGGCGCTCCTCCACTCTGTCCAGTGCCCCCATGGTAAGCCGTTTCCCATGGGGGCACTCGTGTGTACTCGCTTCTGAGCCCTGCCAATGTGTCCATTGACTCAGCCCCACCCCCTCTTCAGTGGCTTTGATTGACAGCACTGGGAGCCAATGGCTCCTGGTGCCCCAGCAGAGCCAGTGAGACACAGAAGTGAGAGGAGTGAAGAGCTGAAGACGTGCACAGCTCTGGAGCAAATGAGGGCTTAGGTAAGGGGTAATGGGGGGGGGGGGGGTGAAGGGCTAAAATTGATGCCTAAACATTTTTTACCTTAATGCAAGGAATGCATTAAGTTAAAAAATGTTTAGGATTTAAAAAATACACTTCAAGAAAGTGGAGCAGTGGAGCTATGATTACAAGCAAATTCTGCCATAGGAAGATAGTCCACCCAGTCATCCTGGACATACTAAAACATTGAAGGTATTGCTCCACAGTTTTATGGGTACTCTTGGTCTGACCATTAGACTGAGGATAAAAAGAAGACAGATTAATTGTAATACCTAAAGCTGAGCAAAAACGTTTCTTGAAGTAAACTGTACTCCTCTGTCAGCCACTACAATACCAAGAATTCCATGGAGTTTAAAGACTTCTGCAACCATCAGTTCAGTAGTTTGTTCAGTACAGGAGAACCCCTTTACCCGGTATAAGGCATCTTAGTGAGACGGTTAACGACTAACAAGATACTGTTAATTTCTTTTGTGGGAGGTAAATCAACCACAATGTCCATAGAAATTGACCCCCATGGTCTTGATGGAATATAATCTCATTAACCGCCAGCCGACCAGCCGCCGCAGTTATACTGCAGCAGTTTGGCACGGCTGTGCAAATCACCGTAGGTATATGTTGGCTCTTTAAAACACCATTGCAGGCGCACGCATGCCCGCAGCGTGTCCCGGAGAATGGGGATGTGTGTGTGCAAAAACACAAATCCCGGTTCTTCCAGGGGAGAGGAGACAGATTGTGTGTTCCTACTAAATAGAAACACTGATCGGTCACCTCCCCAGTCAGTCCCATTCACCCTAGTTCCTACTAAGGGACCATATCAAAAAATTTAGATATGAAAATAATATCATTAGTAGTAACCAACATGGATTTGGATAGAGAAAGGTCTGTGGACATAGTATATCTAGATCAGGCATGTCCAAAGTCTGGCCCGCGGGCCATTTGCGGCCCATGTTGCGGTTTGATGTGGCCCCCACTTGGAATTTATATACATCTGTGGCCCCCAAAGCTGGAGCGTGTTATGTTTTTTATGCGGTTAATATATCCATCTTCTTTAGCCTGACAAATCCCGAGCGCCGCGCTCATTCTTAGTATGAGCCGGGGTGTGTGGCTTGGCATGTTCACAAGTCTATGTGCCTTTCCTTTCCTTTTGAGGGAGAGAGCTAGATAGATAAAATAGAGAGAGAGATAGATAGAGAGAGAGAGAGAGAGAGAGAAATAGAGAGAGAGAGAGAGAGAGAGAGAGAAAGATTTATATATATTTTTTAAACATAACACGCCTGAGCTCATCGTTACCCTGAGCGAAGAAGAGAATATATATATATATATATATATATATATATATATATATATATATATATATATATATTATATATATCATCATATACTGTATTGTCATCAATGTTATGAAATTTAAGTATGTCGTTTGAATTAAAACTTTGCATAAAATATTTAATTTGCATATCATTTTAATGGTTCAAAAAATGTCAGGCAAAATGATCGGCCCTCACGCATGTTCACTTCATGAAATCTGGCCCTCTTTGAAAAAAGTTTGGACACCCCTGATCTAGATTCTGCTAATGAAATTGATACAGTACCCCACATACACTTAACCGCTTCCCGACCGCCTCATGTACATATACGTGTGCAGAATGGCACGGGCAGGCAAAATCCCGTACCTGTACGGGATCCTTTAAATGCCTGCCTGTGGGTCGCGTGCGTGCCGCCAGCGGCACGCTCGCGACCCGGTCGGGAGCTCCGTGACCCTGGCCGCGGGACCAGCGGACCCGATCGCCGCTGGTGTCCTGCGATCGGGTCACGGAGCTGAAGAATGGGGAGAGGTATGTGTAAACAAACCTCTCCCCGCGCTTCCTACTCTGCCTGTCATTGATTGGCTGTTCCCGGTCATCGGGAAAGCCGATCAATGACGTCAGACGTCAGCCCCGCCCCCTAATGTAAAAAAACACACACACGTCACCGCCCATAACCCCTCCCCTCCCCCTAGTGGTTAACCCCTTCACTACAACTGTCATTTATACAGGAATCAATGCATTTAAATAGCATTGATTGCTGTATAAATGACAATGGTCCCAAAAATGTGTCAAAAATGTCCGATGTGTCCGCCATAATGTCACAGTCACAATAAAAATCGCTGATTGTCGCCATTACTAGTAAAAAAAAAAAAAATATTAATAAAAATGCTATAAAACTATCCCCTATTTTGTAAACGCTATAACTTTTGCGCAAACCAATTAATAATCGCTAATTGCGATTTTTTTTACCAAAAATATGTAGAAGAATACGTATCGGCCGAAACTGAGGAAAAAAAATGTTTTTTTTTATATATTTTTTGGGGATATTTATTATAGCAAAAAGCAAAAAATATTGCTTTTTTTCAAAATTGTCGCTCTATTTTTGTTTATAGCGCAAAAAATAAAAACCGCAGGGGCGATCAAATACCACCAAAAGAAAGCTCTATTTGTGGGGAAAAAAGGACGCCAATTTTGTTTTGGAGCCACGTCGCACGACGGTGCAATTGTCAGTTAAACCAACGCAGTGCCGAATCGCAAAAAGGGGCCTGGTCCTTTGGCTGCCAATTGGTCCGGGGCTGAAGTGGTTAATTTACAAATTAGGGTCTTCTGGCATTAGGGAAATTGTATGTACCTGGATAGAAAACTGGTTACAGGAGCGTGTCCAGAGAGTGGTGATTAATGGCATATTTTCTGAATGGTAGAATTTAGATCCATGTATTGCCAGCTTAACTTGCCCATAAACAATACAGAGGTTGAACAAATAATTCAATCTCAGTGTTTGCTGATGATACAAAGCTAAGTTGGGCAATATCTTTGCGACAGGACATAGCATTTTAAAAAAAATTAGGTAATTTAGAGGGGTGGGCAGCTACGGTAGATGAGATTTAATATTTAAAAATGTAAAGTAGAGGTGCGCATGCGCGGCCGGACGGAGCGGATGTCCATCTGATCTGCTCCGCTCATCCCCCGGCAACTTCAGCTACAAATAGCGGCCCCACACCCCGCCCGGACTCGGCAATAGCCTGACCCCCTTGCGGAAGGGTCCAGGCTCACTCCGGATGCCACAAAAATTAGCAAGCCAGCCTCAAACCGGCTCCCGGATCTCGACCCGCGCCACGCTCCAGGAATCCAAGATGGCGACCGGCCATCATACACGAGGCGCGCAGGCCTCAGGGAAGGGGAAACTACCACCTCCTCCACAGAAACATGCCACAAAGAGCTACGAGGCCGAATACCTGGCGCTGGGCCCCACAAGACCTTCTCCCACTAAAGGTGAGCTGACGAACACAGACTGCCTACAACCTAGCCCCCCTGCACTGTCTCCCTCACAAAATGCAGCCAGGTCACCCAGCTTGGACTCACAGGCATCCTCCCTCCTGGATAGGGAGATGGCAGAAGCCATATACAGCCAGCCTAGCAGCCAAGAATCTGTCTCAGATTGCAATGCTGAATCCCCTGCTGCTCCCCCTGCACAAGGACAATACTCAGGAGACCCAATCTTATTAGCACGTTTTGCTGATTTGCTCCAAAATGGGTAACCGATTAAACAGTATCGAATCCAAGATGGATGACACGGTCCATAGAGTATCCCAGAACTCAAATATGATCACTGACCTACAAGATCGACTTGAGGAGGCATACTCCAAGATCGACGACCTCGAAAATCGCGCAAGACGCTACAATTTCCGTATCCGTGGTATACCAGAAAATATAAAAGATATTACCTCCATTACACAATCTTTAATGCAAGCTGCTGTACCCGACATCGACGAGATTCATATGGAGATGGATCGAATCCACAGAGCCCTGACACCCCCCAAACCTGATGGTCCCCCTAGAGATGTGATTGTGAAGCCACACTTGTTTAAAATCAAAGAAGCTGTGATGCGCTATGCCCGTGAAAACCCAGACCTTGAGATAGATGGCATCAAGATCCAAATATTTGCTGATATCTCCCAAGCCACAATCCAAAAGAGGCGATCGCTTAAGCCTCTACTGACGTCACTGATCCAACGTAACATTCGCTACAGGTGGAACTATCCCTTTCGTCTCCAATTTTCCTTCAACAGCAAGTCCTACTCCTTTTCATCGTTCACTGAAGGTGAAATTATCCTACTAAAGCTGGGATTCATATCCCACGATGCATCCCCACGGAATCAACCTGGCCACAGAGAATCCCCTCCCCCCCCCACTTTCCCCCCTGTGGACATCAAAGTCAACTAAGAAGTTTACTTCATCATCCTGAGCACCCTAAGAAGATGGGCCCATCATTGCTGAACTGATTTAAATCCGCCGTGGTGCCTTCTCAGTGGTCCCCTGAGAGGGACATTAGGTGCCACACAGGGCGGCTGCACTTTGCTGAAACAAAGACTAAAGAAAGCCCGTACTGAACTGATTTCTGCCAAAACTAGAGAGTTTGAATCTTTGACCAAACAGCACAAACGTTCCCCCTCCCAGAGCCTATTCAAGAAACTGGAACAATCCAGACTAGAACTAAATATATGCCTGACCACAAGAGCTGAGAAACAGCTAAGGTGGACAAACCACAAATTCTTTACATGGCGGGATCGCCCAGGATCCCTGCTGGCACGTAAGCTTACCCCCAAACATTCCCATCACGCACTCCCTACAATAAAAACATCTGGCGGCCACCTGTCACAAAACCCCCAAAAGATCCTGGATGAATTTCACGGATTCTATGCCGACCTATACAAGAAGCCACAAGCAGTAGCTCCCCCGTCCATCAGGGAATTTCTGGGGTCTCTCCCTCTTCCGATCATCACCGATGACCATAGGGAACTGGTTGATCAACCATTTACAAGCGAGGAGGTCACTGACGCCATTAAATCTCTCTCACTTCACAAATCCCCAGGTCCAGACGGACTTCCTAACATTTACTATAAGAAATTCTCTATGCTATTGGCTCCCCACTTAACTCTTTATTTTAACTCCCTGAGGGATGGGGGTAAGGTCCCACCCGACGACAACAAGGCATACATCAGTGTAATCCCCAAACCTAATAAGGACTCCACCGATGTACGTAACTTTCGCCCAATCTCATTAATCAACTGTGACTTAAAAATACTAACAAAGATACTAGCCCTCAGAATGAATTCCTTTTTGGAACTCTATATACATAAAGACCAGTCGGGGTTTATTGCGGGACGTCAGACTTTGGATCAAATTTGCAGATCCATCGCTCTGATCTCAGTGGTACGCTCCAACTGGGATAATCTCCCAGACCGGGAACTTCTGATACTATCACTAGATCTTAATAAGGCCTTCGATAGTCTGAACTGGGATTACCTATTTGTCACCCTTGAAACCATGGGATTTGGCTCCACATTCCTCTCACTAATGAAAACACTCTATAGCTCCCCAATAGCCCAAATTTCCATCAAAGGCCATAAATCATCTATATTTTCTGTCCAACGAGGTACTAGACAAGGCTGCCCACTCTCCCCACTACTATTTGCTTTAGCAATAGAGCCCCTGGCAATGGCCATCCGCTCCAATCCCAACATCCATGGTCTCCAATGTGGTCAACAAGACCACAAATGTGCATTATTTGCAGATGATGTCCTTATGTACATTACCAAACCCCAGACCTCGCTCCCAGAACTTTTATCTCTACTAGACCGGTTCTCACTACTCTCAGGCCTGACCCTGAATACGCAAAAAACCTTAGCCCTGAATATATCTCTGCCCCCTACTGAGGTACAGCTCCTCCAAAACTTATACAACTTTAAATGGGCGCCCCACTCCCTCCCATACCTGGGAATACAACTGACTCCTTCAATTGCTACATTATACAAAGCTAACTACCCCCCTCTATTCAAAAAGCTTAAAGAGGACCTCCGTGCTTGGTCGGAATATCCCCTCTCCTGGTTTGGTAGAATCAATTCAATAAAAATGACCTTCCTACCCAGACTCTTATACTACTTTAGGACACTGCCGGTGTCAATCCCGAGGGGAGACATGCAACACATACAACAGGAAGTCCTGCGGTTCATTTGGGTAATAAGAAATCGAGGATACAAAAAAAAACACTTTATACTCCTAGATCTAGAGGAGGACTTGGCTTACCCAACCTACAAGCATACTACCATTCAGCGCAAATAGCCCAACTCACCCACACAACAGCCAAAGGCTCAGCCCCCTTATGGGTTTACATAGAGGCACTAGCGTGCCACCCAATAGCGATAGGAGCCATGATGTGGCTTCCCAACCGTAAACGCCCACCCATCTTATGCCCCACACTGTCACACTCCCTAGCGGTTTGGGACAGAGTATGACATAGGGCGCCCCTTGCATCACTCCACACACCGCTAGCACCCATTTTTTGTAACCCAGAATTCCCTCCTGGCCTCACCCCACAACTTCAAGTTTCAATGGTGGCTCAACAAAGGGTTAATGAGAATTGGAGATTTTATCAGCGGTAATCAAATGCACTCAGCTACATATTTCAAAGAAAATTTCTCAATGCCTAGCATTGAGATTTTCAGATATAACCAAATTTCCTCATTTATCTCTTCCAAACTTAAAATGGGGGGTGGACCAGTTACTCTCACCACTTTAGAATTGACCTGCCAAAACAGAAGCAATCAAAGAGGACGGATTTCCGCCACTTACTCTTCCATCACTGAACCCAACACTAAATTATCCTACATGACCCAATGGGAAAGGGACCTGAACCTCTCCCTTGAAATATCAGACTGGCAGGATATCGCTCACCGACTGTCGAAAATATCTATTAATACCACCCTTATTGAAGCAAACTATAAAACATTGCTGCGGTGGTATCTCGTCCCTACTAGAATAGCAAAAATGCATCCCTCCTCTTCACCCAACTGCTTCCGGCAATGCGGACAGATGGGTACGATGTACCATATCTGGTGGCAATGCCCACTGGTGATCAGATTTTGGATTAGAATATATAATATGATTAACTCAGTTATGGGTGTCAATATTCGTAGATCCCCAGAGAGTGCTCTCTTCCACAAACTACCAGATGAGGTCCCCAAAAAATCCTTGAAACTCATAACCTACATCCTGCTGGCGGCAAGAATAACAATTGCAAGAAATTGGAAACATTCAAGCATACCCCTCGACCAAACTAAAAACAAACTCAACTGGATTATGATTAACGACAAACTTACCCATACCCTCCATAATAAAGCAGAGATGTTCAATAAGATTTGGGACCCTTGGATTGAATACATCTCTACCTAAAGAGGAACTCCAGGTGACCCTCTCCCTCTATCCCCCTCCTTTTCTCTTCCCCTCTGTCTCCCCTTTTCTTCCTCTCTTAATGCCCTCCCTCTGATACCTTAATCGTTTGACTTCAAACCCCCTTTTTTTTTTTTTTCGGTTTTGGTTTCCCTTTTTTTTTTTTTCTTTCATTTTATGTTACCTGATGGTATAACCTGCACGACCTGGTTGCTGATATACTTGAATGAGACATTGCAGATAAGGTAGGAAACCTAGCAAAACTAGGGACAAGAAGCACACCTTGGTATCCTGAACCGAGGCCTATGGTGGCTCTGAAACCTCCCTACCTCTTCCTTTTGGTATTACTATTTTGTTGATATTCCCTTCTTGTGAATCTATTAAGTGCCATGCCCTCTTAAGGGCCTGAACTGCTCTAGCCGAGAGGTTACTCATATGTCTCTAGCTTCTGATAGGTATGGAGCATCATGTAAATGTACTGTTAAACCGTTTCTATGTTGAATTGATGACAACCTGGTTAAATGTGAAAAATATGTTATTGTTGTATTGTTTTATATTTACCTCAATAAAAATATTGAAATATAAAAATGTAAAGTAATTCACTTGGGGGCTAAAAATATGCATTCAAGTTACTTGCTAGGGGGAGAACCTCTAGGGTAATTGGGGATGGAAAGGATCTGGGAGTCCTAGTAGATCACAGACTGAGCAAAAGCATTCAATGCCAAGCTGCAGCTAGGAAGGCTATTATCATGCATTAAAAAGGGTATTTACTCAAGAAATAAAACTATAAATCCACCACTTTAAAAACTGATTCAGCCTCATCTTGAGTATACTGTTCAGTTTTGGTCACCAATCTTGAAGAAAGATATCCTTGAACTAGAGTCCAGAGAAGGGCACCAAAGCTGCCTCAGTTGTGAGGAACAACTACAAAAGGCACTTAAAAGGACATAAGATCGCAATATACAAATCTTAAATACTACTATAGCGTTGCAGGCTAATTACTGAAAATCTGCGCTAATCATGGTAAATAGCATTAAAAATTGTATTCACTATAGCACTGGTGCAAAAAATGCTCTCAAAAACAAATTTACTATAGCTCCCTGAAAACAAATAGCGCCCAAACCATGACTCTTGTTAAGGCCACAAACAACTATTTCCCATGTTAATATTGTTTAGAGCATGCTATAATTGCCTAAATGGTACTGAAATATGCAGTATATTGTTTAAAGATAATCTGCTTTTAAACTGTGTGAAAAATACACTGAAATATCTTTAAAAGTCTGAGAAGAGATAAATTCCCCGTCTCTTTACAACTAGGTGCCAACACAACTGAGCATGCTCTGCATCTGCAAACTACTCTCATTTTAACTCCCATGGCTTTTTACAGAGTTATAGTAAATACCAAAATGAGCGCTTGGTTAAAAAGAGTTATGTAGTCTGATGCAAGTTTCGGCCATTGATTCTAATGGTAAAATTGTAACTTCCCCAAATAGATCCTTTTCATGTTGAGATGAAATGTATCTTTCTCTCAAAAGAAATTGTCTTTGCAACAATGTTGCTTCTAATTCATCTACTTTGTTTTGCTAGAATGTGTAATTTTTCATGTTTTGGTAAAATATATATTTTTTTCTGTCACTTTCACTTATTCCTCTCCATCTCACAAAAATCTTTACCCAAACTCACACAGGTGTCTTTACAAACCACAAACAATACCATTGCTGATGCAAATTTAAAGTCACAATTTTTTGTGTTCATTATTTCCAAATAATCATAATTTGAGCCCAAAAAATGTGTAACAACATCAGAAATCATAATGGCATTCCCAAAATTCAGAGGGTAACATCACTATTCTATACTCACACACCAAGAACCACCAAATATCACAGAATAAATCAAGAACAATAACTCTTACTAATGTAATTCCACCACCTATATGTCCAAAGTAATGCAGTATTTATGTGTAGGAGGGTTGCACATGTGGCAGCACGGTGGCTTAGAGGTTAGCACTTATGCCTACCAGCATTGAGTTTCGGGGTTTGCATCCCAAACATGCCATGTAGAGAAGTTCTGTTCTTCCTATGTTGTTAAACATAACTCCTGACGCAGGGATTTCCCTAAGTTATGTCTAAATGTAGTATTTATGTGTAGGAGGGTTCCACCACCATTGCAAATTGTGTAATTTGTTTTACATGGGCAAGGACTATAAACAGCCTTAACAATTCCCCATCACCACTAATTGCAGCCTAGTGCATGTGGGCCCTCCGAAAAAGATGTGATGACAAAACGCATTAGGGCGTGACTATACGGCTCCCTCGTCTGTCAGTCTCAATGTTGGTCATCCCGGGTTCCATCGCAGCCAATGCCATCTCTGAGGCGGTGTGAGTGACTTACGCTGCACTGCAGATGTCTATGTTATATGCGGTTTCATCCGGAATTTTGTGTAAGCAGTTATTACCGTGTGTGTGGGTATTTTAAACCAATAAACAGTATTACGCTATGCCAGCTCCCCCTTTTTCTCTTGCATTTATGAATAACCCCATGAAAGAATGATCTAATCCGGTGATAGGAGCCAGGTCCAAATCTCAGGTGGTTACAGGCTTCAGTGTCTGTCACATTTGCATCGTGCCGGAAGGATTGGAGTTTATCTTACAATGTGTGGAGACATAAGGCCCGCTTAACACACGTGTCTGTTGAGTTCATTACCAACGGGGACTATTCATGCACGAGGTGTCGGTGATGGTATCCAGATGAGAAACCTAGTTCTGGTGGCTAAGGGTTACGGAGTACACTTTCTACTACATCTATTTTATGTGGACTTTTTAATTTTTATTGTATGCTGATAGATCCTTCAAATGACTTCTATTTATTTTATTTCCTTTATTGCACTGAATATTGTATCTTTATTATTCTATTAGCGCTGTTAGTGCTGAGATGACTGCTTCGGTTTTATCTTTGGCACATTTTATTTATTGTTGATGTTCATAATAGCTGCTGCTGTGTAATGAACTATTTTGTCCATCAGTGAGATTTCTTTTTTAGTGATATATTTATATATAATGTTGAAATAAGATTGACTTTTGCAGACTCAAAATACATATAAGTGCAAACAATTCATACCCCTCCAAATCTGTATTAAACCTAAAACCAAAGTATTTGGTTCATGCAAGTCCTTGAGTATAAAGTGTAAATGGGGGGAGGGGGAAGAAACCCCCCCCAAAAAAACTGATGTGGGGCCCCCCCAAAATCCACACCAGACCCTTATTCGAGCAAGCAGTCTGGAGGTCAGGAAAAGGGGGGGCAAGCAATCGCCCCCCCCTTAACCATACCAAGCCACAGGCCCTCAACATGGGAAGGGTGCTTTGGGGTCCCCCCCCAAAGCACCTTGTCCCCATGTTAATGGGGACAAAAGCCTTGTCCCGACAACCCTAGCCATTGGTTGTTGGGGTCTGCGGGCAGGGGCTTATCGAAATCTGGATGCCCCCTTTAACCCCCCTATGTGAATGAGTATGGGGTACATTGCACCACTACCCATTCACCAAAAAAAGTAGTGTAGATAATAGCCAGTTTTTTGACAATTCCGTTATTAAAAATGTCTTCTTCCTCTGGTCTTCTCCTTCCCCGCTTCTTCTGGTCTTTTTCCTTCGGTCTTCCTCGGTCTTCCTCCTGCTTCTTCTTCCAGTCTTCTTCTTCCTCCACCACCGACCTGCTAAAGATCCAAAAACGACCCCCCTCTGGCGCTGCGGCCCGCCGATCTGTCCACTTCCATGGCGTGCATGTCATATATAACTATGGGGTGTGGCCACCAGAATGCGTCATCCAGAGACCCCGTCCCCTTGTGACATCACTGACCGATCATGCCCAGGCGGGGAAGTCACAAGGGGCGGGGTGTCTGAATGACATCATCCGCCCCATCACATTATTGGAGGTTCGTTTTTTAAATCTTCCGGAGGACTAAGCAGGGGAAGACCGGAGGACTAAGCAGGGGAAGAAGAAGAAGACCGGAGGACTAAGCAGGGGAAGAAGAAGCCAGAGGAAGATGGAGAAGACCAGAGGAAGAAGCGGGGGAAGAAGAAGATTGGAGGAAGAAGTGGAGAAGAAGACATTTTTAATAAAAGGAATAGTCAAAAACCAGCTATTGTCTTGTCATATTACACTACTATTTTTGGTGAATGGGGAGGGGTATGAAGTACCCAATACTCATTCACATGGGGGGGCGGGATCTGGGGGGCCCCCTTGTTAAAGGGGGCTTCCAGATTACGATAAGTCCCCCGCCTGTAGACCCAGACAACCACAGCCTAGGGTTGTCGGGACGAGGCCCTTGTCCCCATCAAGATGGGGACAATGTGCTTTGGGGATTCCGAATTTACAAAGGCATGTTTGCCGCTAATAGCGTGCTTCGGGAATTGCGCGTTCGCCCACAAACTTTTAATTGGCTTAATTGGGCGCTATTTTAATCCACCGCATGATCACATATTTGCGCTATAGTAAATGACCCCAGTAGTAAACAAAAGAGGTTCAATCTTGAACTGTGTAAGGGGCTCTTTACTGTAAGGCGGGCCATACATTAGGAATTTTTTATTTTTGTTCAACCAAGTTGAACGAAAAAAAAAAATGATACAATTCCCCCATCCACCACAAATGTGTGGATGGGGCAATAACTCCTGCTGTGCTATTGTGTTCTGTTCTAAAGCCAGTGGCACTGATTATTTTGGAAAAACCCAACAGACTGGTTGTACACAAGTCGAATGATAGATGTCTTTAATTGTAAGATATATTGTATATAGTAACAGCACTGTGTGTATATGCATATCAGATTTTCTTAATCAACAAAATAAGAAAAAAAAAAAAAATTATTCTCACCACTTCAGCACTTTCAAGCATGGCCATGATAAAAAAAACATATTTCTGTCCAACTTCCAATGCCTTGTTTTCAAAGCCATCATAGTTCTTTTGGTCTCCAAGTGTGAAATGTCCAGGCAGAGACTGGAACCGAGCTGCCACATATGGTTTAGGGTACTCCAGGTGTCTTAGGTAACGCAAGCTACGACGGTGCTGCTTTGTGATAGTCTGAACTAGCTGTGAGATGTAAAAAGGTTTACAGGTTATTATAATTTTCCTCCTTTCAAATCAACCTTAAAGCAATGCAGCATAAATTAAAGCGTATTTATAGTAATTTTTTGTGTCTGCCCCATTGGGTATTTCCCTTTACTATCTGTATGGGAGACACAACAGGAAGTGAGAGGAAATAAAATATCAGTGAGGGTAAATAAAAATCCACAAGAGCTTCTAACCCTTCCTAACTATAAAAAAAGGTTTTCGGCAAAGTTATACTCCAAATACAGAAAATTATGTAAGGAAATGTATAGATGTAAGGCCTTGTTCACGCGTATTTAAGTGTATGCCCATGCGAATGCCGTGTTTGCCCACACGGGGATGCACAAGAATTCCGTGCATTCCCTTGCAGGCAGTCACATTCCTGTTAATTCGAACACATCGCCTGCACAGACACAGCCGCTGCTCCCAATCTGACAGCTGTCTGCCATGAATGTAAGTGTGAGTTCAGGGCTGTACACTCACATGGTTGTCAAATTGCTGTGCACACTCTCTGTTCCAAATGACATTATTAGGACTGGGGGACATCCCCATGCAGGCAAACACAGCATTCACACGGGCGTGCACTTAAGTAGATGTGTGAATGAGGCCCTCGACATTTGTGCAGGTCCAGGTTCCTGAACACACGCTGTCTGCATTCAGGGACGGACGCTCTCACATGGCTTTCAAATTAGGCTGTGTCCGTGCAGCTGCTGTGTCTCAACTAACATGAATGGGCCTGCCTACACGGGGATGCACAGAATCATGTGAATATGCTTCCGTGCATCCATTTGAATGAGGCCTAAGTACAGAAAATAAACTATTGAGCAACAATTGTTATGTTAGTCACAGACCCTATCACCAGAAGACACATCCAAAGGGGCAGAGACTATTATGTGGTACATTTTTTCACCAAATCTTTTTTCTTTCCAGAACCAAGCATTTATCTAATTTCCATGGGCACAATTAAACTCCAGGCAGAAATAATATACACCTTTTAATCTGGGTATGTTTTCTTTAAGATCGTTAAGTCTATACAATTACATAGAAATAGTCTAAATAGCTGATTCTGTCCTGATATTGGCCTTTTGTATATCATGCATATCAGAACTCACACTGGGAGAAAGAGGGAGCAGTCATAAAGCTGGGTATACACTAGTAACATTTTGAATGAAAATATGTATAAACATTCTTAGAACAATATTGTTTAAAAAGACTATAAAAAGGGATGGTGGCGCTGTTCTATTTGGATATGAATGTAAATAAATTATATAAATAAAAGAAAATCCAGTGCAGTGCAAAAAATGCGTCCTACAGTGTTGTGTAAAATAGACAAATAACTACAAAAGTTTACAAATAAGGAAAGATATAGTAAAAATCAAAGGAGGTGGTAATCAATAGTAGTAAAATGGTAATGATAATAAACAAAAGATGACTCCAATGGTGTACAAGCGTTGTAATAACTCAAATTATAAATATAAATAATTAAATGGTTAAATCATTAAATATAAGATGAATATATATATATATATATATATATATATATATATATATATATATATATATATATACATATATATATATATATATATATATACATATATCCATCAAACAGATAGTGAAATCCAATAAGATATCCTGAAAAAAGTGCATACGTGCTGTCCAAATAGTGAAAAAGATTAGTAGTCAATAAAAATATATATATAATGTCCAATGGAATAATTAAAAACTGTATAATAAGTTCGATCCAAAGTGACACAAAAATACGTGGAGTGCAAAAAATCCCCAGTACTTCAGTGCAAAAATACAATAATAGGTGTCCTGTGCTCCCCTTCTTCAATCAGTTCCCCTTATGTGTCTGCACTCACCAGAGCACCTCACCCCTGCAGGGGTAACAGGCGTGGTACTACAAATCCCAGAAGACCGCGTTCCTCTCAGTGGGAAAGCCCACCCTTATGGGAATGGGTTGATGCAGTAGAATCTACCTACATGATGGAATGTGTGTTGTTCATCGGGGAGGAGGACAGAGAGGCCACGAGGGCCAAATGGGAGAGTTGGAGAAAATTCAAGAGGTCTTGGAGCTATAGGGAGGCTCTGCGAGTGCAGCCGTGACAACGGACGACCCCCAGGGGGCGAAGCCGGAAGGAGAGTTAGCCACGGAAAGGTAGACGCTAAGGGCAGGAGATGTCACTCGGGAGAAAGGGCCACCACACAATAACAAAACAGTGGACGGGGATGGGGAGGGTGGGGGCATGGGGGGGACAGGAGGGAGGGGGGGGAGGGGGGGAGGGAAAAAAAAAAAAAAAAAAAAACCCCTAGGGGGGTAAACTGGAATAGAGATGGAACGGGATTTAGGATTAAGAAAGTGGAGGGGTAGTGGAGGCTTGGTGGGATTTCAGATGTATGTGTGTATTCGTGGTTTTGTAAACTTTATGGATGCCCGACCCAGGACCCCTATCCCCCCTCAATTCAAGGGGGGAAAAAAAAAATAAAAAAAAAATAAAAAAAAAAGGGGGGGTGAATGAAACAATCCACTAATGATGCTAAGACAAATAGAGGGATGGAGATGCGGGCATAGCTGACACTCACCCACGAAAACTCTGTCTGAAGTGGAGAAAAAAAAAAAAAAAAGAAAGCTCTATTTGTGGGGAAAAATAAATGATAAAATAAATTTAAATTTAAAAAATAAAAAAATGTATTTTGTTTGGGTATAACATCGCACAACGGTGCAATTGTCAGTTAAATCGACGCAGTGCCGTATCGCAAAAAATGGCCTGGTCAGGAAGGGGGCAAATACTTCTGGGGCTGAAGTGGTTAAGTCAATCCCAATGCTCTTGCAGTGAACCATGCTGTCAGCAAACGGTCTGTTGACCTGTGTCATTGACCACTGGGCTTCCACTGATGACATCGATTTAAGATGCGTTTGCGATCAAAAGCGAGTCAGTTGGCATGTACATTTGGCAGGAAGTTGACCTCCTGACTTGCTTCAAGCTGATTTTGCATACTCACAGACTTACATGGAAATGCAGAACTCATTTGAAATGAAAAAATCCCAAAACATAAGTTTTGAGAGGAGAAAAAAAAGAGCTTAAATCCATAGGTGTGCTGCTTCTCCTGCACAGTCTGATCACTGGCTGGGGCAAGTTGCTGGTCCAATCTGACTGTGCTATATAGTTCAATTATATGTATTTCAACTGTGTATTTAGCAATCTGCCTGTAGTTTAGTATTTAAAAGATGACCTAAAATGAACTTTCTTATAAAAGTTTAATCTCTAAAACAATGCAACTGACAATCGTTAATGAAAAAAAACCTTTTAATACCAAAAAATTTATTAATTCTCCACTGTAAGAGAAACTAAACTACATTTTTCTTCATAATGACATTTATAGTGGCTAGTACTACGAATATGTAGTATATGCAAAAAATAATCATTTACAATTAGCAGCTACATTTATCTGTAAGAACTTTTTCTGTGGATTGAATAACTCATAGGTACCTAAGTGGTACTAAGTGCCTAAGTGGTTTATTGATTTATACTCCATTACTAGTATTAAAAAGATAAAATTTGTCGGAATGTGACAGACACTTGTCATGTTAAAACATCACTATATTAATATGTACTGTGTATCAACAAGTCATGGGCCTCTGCATCTGCAACTATTGACAATGAAAAATACTACTGTGTGTAAGACAGGTTGTTGGCACTCAAAAAAAAATTTCCAAATATGGCAGGAACTAGCAAAAAGTAACTCCTTTTTGACCTGTGTCAATAGGCTTCATAGTCAAATCCAGTGTGCCTCTGACATCATTCAGAAATCATTGTAGGTACATTTAATTTGCCCTGCTTCAAGTTGCTTTTGCAATAGACTTTTATGGGGCAGAAAGCAGTTCTCAACTTCAACTAATTCCTGTAGACACTAGCCCTATATAAGTTTACTAACCTGCTCTAAATCCATTTCTTCGGGGCTTCCCCAAGGGTTTAGAAATTGCCCACGCAGTTTCCTCAAAGGCACTACTACAATATAGTAATGTCTGAAAAAAAAAAAAAAAGGAAAAAAACCTATAAAGATAAAGCTTTTGTAAGCTGTTATTAAAATTCATGGTACAATTTATTCTGAAATCACGGCATGCATTCAGTGTTTACATATTTAAACGTATTCACTACTAGCCAGCTTTTTTAAAATATAAAACATTCATTACACATAATAAAACAGACTATAAACATATCCAAAATGTCCTAAAGCCATACAGACCTTGCAAAAGCAAAATACACCAATAACCATAAACTTCCGATTCTTTATTGATTAAAAATTCACAGCATCGGCCTAAACATGAACACTAGCACATTTCAGCTACAAAACCTTAGTCTAAGGCCAGATTCACACCTGCACATTCCAGGAAATTAGCAAAAAATTTGTCAAAATGTGCATTATTTCCTAATGGCACCCCAAATGCAGCTAACAGATGCACAAAATGTACAAAAACGCTGAAGGTTCACCACCCCCAGCTCCTGTTCTAAGCCCTGGTATAGCCGCCTCAGTGGTTCGGGGCTTAGAAATCCCTGCAGCTGAATCTCCAAAACATACCCCGTCAGGTGGGACATTTCAGAGCATTCTAATTGGTCGGCGCCATCACATTAATCAGAACCTGCGTAGCCTGTCCTGTCAGCGAGGAAGAAGGCGCGTGAATGCCGAGGGGATTTGTAAGCACTGGACCGCTGAGGTGGCTATACCGGGGCTCAGAACAGGAGATTGCCGCGCAACAGGTCAGCGGGACTGGAGGGGGGTGAGGAGGGGATCCTGTGTAAGTTCACCTTACAGATTTTTCTGTAAAGGTGAACTTGCACTTTAACAACCAGTGAATAGCTGGTTGTTATGGAGCAGGCCGGGAAGCTGGCCTTCGCGTCCTTTCCAACGGATGAGTCAGAACAGTTGCCGGCAATAAAAAATGGTGAAAAAATAGTGAAAAAATGGCGAGGGGAATTCCCCCCACCCTCCAATCAATATCAGGCCCTTTTTTTTTTTTTGTGCCGTCATCTCGGCCCAACCATTAAAACTTCTGGGGCGTGCGAACCTGGAAGGGAGACCAGGTGAAGATGAAAGCGCCTTTATTTTAATGTTATAATGTGCTAGTAGCACATTATGACTTAAACCACCTGTGGGCCCCAATTTTTTTTTTATTTTAGACTTTTCTACTGCTTTAAATTCCACTGAATTATCAGCATCTTCACCAAACATTACAAAGAGCAGCTTACCAAATAATAGGAGCTCTAAACTACAGGAGGTTGGGCTAAGCCTGTGTAAAGTGATAAACAGGAGAGTGATCAGATCCAGGCTCTTAATCAGGTGCTCTTTCCTCATTTGGGACCAAATAATCACATTACATTCCTCCACAGTTCCTCTGGTCTTCAGTGTTGCCAATCACAGTGTAAATAATACAAGGACATAAACCATCTCCAAAAGTGTAACCTATAAACCATCTATTGGTTTTAAGATTTAAACATACATATAAGCTCCAGAAGTTTGGCATTTAATTCAGTGTCCTACATCACTCTTGCTGGCTCCCAATGCGTTTCAGCCAATTAGCCATCATCATGAACATTCTGGGGTGCATGGATTTGACTGAGAGACAGTACCCATCGGCATGACCAGCTTTTTCAGGGGGCCCTGAAGCTTTGGTATCCTCTCTCAGCCACAACCATGTACCAGAGAATGGCCCTTATATAACTACTGTTAAGCTATTCCAGATACTGTAATGCTCAAAGCACACTGGACTTAAAAACATGTCTGTGCCCTTGACAGGAAAAAATGCTCATATAGAGCGTTTTTTGTGCAGAGTTTAGACAAGTTTAGGAGAGTTTGTGTTTTCTTCAGCCAGAAAGCTCCAATCAAAAAACGCAAACCAGAAGGTTTTGTTTTTCCAGCCTCTAAACATGGAGCTTAAAATATGCCTATAAGGAGGATGCTGAGACTGTGACATCATAAGGGGCGGGGTCACAATGTGACATGAGCCGGTGACCCCGCCTCTTGTCCCTATATAACTGGCCGCGCAACACGTCTCTGCCATTACAAGCGGAGACAGCGTCGTGTCAACATTGGATGAAAAAAGAAGAAGCAGAAGGCGGCGGTGGTGGCGACGGCGACAGAAGACTGAGCCAACGCTAGTAAAAGAGCTGCAAGAAGAAAGCGGAGGCCCGGCAAGAAGAACAGAAGAGCGGGACAAGACCCCCAAAGTCGGAACAAGACCCCCAGGCGGCAGCGGCGACGAAGGAGAAAGTCGGGCTCCTCCGCTAGTAAAAGAGCTAGCAGAAGATAGCGGAGGAGTCTGGCGAGAAGACGGAAGAAACCCCCAAGACGGAAGAAACCCCCGGAGCTGTGTAATAAAGTATTTTAAAAACTTGTGTTGTGTTTTTTATTTACACTTTTTTCACCAGGTGAATGGGTAGGGGTACATCGTACCCCATACTCATTCACATAGGGTGGGGGGCCGGAATCTGGGGGCCCCCTTATTAAAGGGGGCTCCCAGATTCCGATAAGCCCCTCGCCCGCAGACCCCGAAAACCAATGGCCAAGGTTGTCGGGAAGAGGCCATTGTCCTCATCAACAAGTCCCTTTCCTGACTGGCCGGGCTGCATGCCCGGATAAGGGTCTGATATGGATTCGGGGGGACCCCCACAGTGTTTTTTCGGTGTAGGGATTCCCCTTTAAATCCATACCAGGTGACGGGGCTAGCGAGGTGTCAATCTCGCCGATCGAGGTAGTGGCATTGACTTCCTTCGCTATTTCAGTCTACCTGGAGTAACATTCTAAATGAACGGACTTTACTCCGGAAAAGTCCGGGCGTGTGTGGGCAAGTCCGCACGTTCGGAGAGTCCGGCGGATTGTCCGCCAGACTAAAGCCCCATACACACGGTCGGACTTTTTCATGGATTCTGTCCGATCGGACAAGGTTGTTGAAAAATCAGACCGTGTGTATGCACCATCGGACAGTGTTCGTCGGTTTGGCCGACGGACAAAGTCTTATCTCCTGCTGGAAAACTTTGCCGTCAACACGGTCCGATCACACCAAATCCGAGCGTGTGTACGCTTGTCCGACCGGACAAAGTGCTACGCATGCTCAGATCACATTACAAGACCAAAGCTATTGGCTACTAGCCTCTACGTAGTCCCGTCGTAGGCAACAAACGTCACCACGTTCAGAATGATCGGATTTTCCGACAACTTTGTCCGATCGTGTGTACGCAAAACCAACATCAGACAAAGTATGACGGACATGGTCCGACGGACCTGGTCCACGGATTGTCCGCGCGTGTGTATGGGGCTTCAGTCCGCCGGATAGTCCGGTCGAAAAGTACGATCGTGTGTACGTGGCATAAATGTTACAAAGAATATAACAGAATATATAAAAAGGAAATCAAGGACGCAAAAATTCAAAAAGAAGGACAGATTGCAAAAGATAGGACAGACCCCAAAACATTCTTCAAATATATTAATAGTAAAAAGTCAGGTCTGAGCATGTTGGCCCTTTACAAAATAATCTAGAGTGGGTAACTGGGAACAAAGCGAAGTCAAATTTATTAAATACTTCTTCAGTTCTGTGTATACAAAGGAGCATGGGGAGAGCTCATGGCCATAAATGGGGATGGTATTGACACAGACCCAAATGATCCACAATGGCTCAAAATTCACATGGTTCAGAGATATTTAGACAGCATAAAGGTGTATAAAGCACTGGGTCCAGGTGGCATACACTCACAAATCCTTAAAGAATTGAGCTCTATAATTTCAAAGCCATTGTTTCTAATATTTAGGGACTCTTTAAGGACTGGAATAGTACCACTGGATTGGCATAAGGATAATGTGGTGCCTATATTTAAAAAGGGATCAAAGTCCTTACCAAGTAACCATACAGTGTCTTGAAAAAGTATTCATACCACTTGAAATGTTCCACATTTTGTCATGTTACAACCAAAAACGAAAATGTATTTTATTGGGTTTTTAAGTGATAGACCAACACAAAGTACCACATAATTGTGAAGTGGAAATTTTTTTACAAATAAATATGTGAAAAGTGTGGCTTGCATTTGTATTCAGCCCCCCTAAGTCAATATTTTGTAGAACCACCTTTCACTGCAATTACAGCTGCAAGTATTTTTGGGTATGTCTCTACCAGCTTTGCACATCCAGAGAGTGAAACTTTTCTCCCCAATCTTCTTTGCAAAATAGCTCAATCTCTGTCAAATTAGATAGAGACCGTCTGAACAGCAATTTCCAAGTCTTGCCACAGATTGTCAATTGGATTTAGGTCTGGACTTTGATTGGGCAATTCTAATACATGAATATGCTTTGATCTAAACCATTCCATTGTAGTTCTGGCTGTATGTTTAGGGTTGTTGTCCTGCTGGAAGGTGAACCTCCGCCCAGCCTCCAGTTTTTTGCAGATCCTAACAGGTTTTCTTCTAAGATTACCCTGTATTTGACTCTATCCATCTTCCCATCAACTCTGACCAGCTTCCCTGTCCTTTCTGAAGAAAAGCGTCCCCTCAACATAATGCTGCCACTACCATGTTTCACAGTGGGCATGGTGTGTTGAGGGTGACATGCAGTTAGTTTTCTGCCACACAAATTTGGTCTCATCTGACCAGAGCACCTTCTTCCACATGTTTGCGGTGTCACCCACATGGCTTCTCGCAAACTGCAAATGGGACTTTTTATGGCTTTCTTTCAACAATGGCTTTCTTCTTGACACTTTTCCATAAAGGCCAGATGTGTGGAGTGCATGACTAATAGTTGTCCCGTCGACAGATTCTCCCACCTGAGCTGTGGATCTCTGCAGCTCCTCCAGAGTTACCATGGGCCTCTTCTCTTGGCTGATTAATGCTCTCCTTGCCCAGCCTGTCAGTTTAGGTGGATAGCCGTGTCTTGGTAGGTTTGCAGTTGTGCCATACTATCCATTTTCGAATGATGGATTGAACAGTGCTCTGTGAGATGTTCAAAGCTTGGGATATCTTCTTATAACCTAACCCTGCTTCTCCACAACTTTATACCTGACCTGTCTGATGTATCCCTTGGCCTTCATGATGCTATTTGTTCACTAAGGTACGCTACAAACCTCAGAGGGCTTCACAGAACAGCTGAATTTATAAAGAGATTAAATTACACATGGATAGACTCGATTTACTAATTAGGTGACTTCTAAAGGCAATTGGTTCAACTAGATTTTAGTTAGGGGTATCAGAATAAGGGGGCTGAATACAAATGCATGCCACACTTTTCACATATCTGTAAAAAAAAATTAAAAACATGTATAATTTTACTTCCACTTCACAATTATGTTCCACTTTGTGTTGATCCATCACATAAAATCCCACTAAAATACATTTAAGTTTTTGTTTTAATTATTTTTATTGATACATTTTTCACATATACAAAAAAAACATTCCACATTATTACAAATTCTTATATATATACATATACAATACTTGCACATAAATAAATACATAACAAATAAATAAACACAATAAACCCACACTCAACAAAACACATGGATCAATCCCGATATAGGTTTCAAGGAAATCAGAAGTAGTCCCCCATCTCCCCCTCTTCCTGATATGCTTCATTACCCCCTCTTACTTTATTCCAATAATATTTTATTTAGTATTCTTTTTCCCCTCCCCCTCCCGAGCAGTTAACTACCCCCCAATTCCCCCTAATCTATTTCTCGTCACTGTTCCCATAATCCCCTATTTTGTTTATGTGTTTGTATTACACCTTGTGTGAGATATAATAACCTCCTCTTCCAAAAAAAGGAAAAAAGGGAGGAAGAGGTACAGACAAAAAAAAAAAAGATAAAAAATAAAAAAAATAAAATAAAAAGGGGGGGGGGGTGGGGAGGGCGCTATCCATCCCCCTCCTGTGTTGGTATGTGATTCAAAAGCCTTCTACATCTATCGGTAATAAATCCTTAAGTGATTTTTAATACTGATGACACCACAAAAAAAAAAAGAAAAGAAAAAGGGGGGAGAAGTGAAGGAGGGAGGGGGAGCACTGCCCACCTCCCCCCAGTGTGTATGTGAGAAAAAAAAACAACGTTTATTTTAATGACTCCCTAAGTGATTAATTTTTATCCAAGTGAAGAAAAAAAAAAAAGGGAGAAAAGGATTGTTTTAATTTGGTAAGAGAAATAAAGAAGGGGACGGTGCCCACCTCCTACTTGTGATGCTATGTGGTGGTGAACCCCTACATCTATTTTGATGAATCCCTAAGTGGTTCTTATTATAAAAGTGAAAAAAAGAGAAGAAAAGAAAAAAAATATATATGTATATAGTAAATAAATAGATAAATAAATAAAATAAAAACTATTAATTGTATTGACTCCCTAAGTGCTCATTTTTTTTATACAGGTGAGAAAGAGAAAAAGGGGCATTAGAAGGGGGGGGGGGAAGGAGAGGAGAGGTGAAAAGAGGGAGGAGGCAGAAATAGATGACAATAGGGCATCTAGTTACTCCCCACGTAGCTCATATAAACCTGAGTTAAGCCCCATACACACGCTCGGACAATCCGCGGACCAGGTCGGTCGGATTTTGTCCGTCATACTTTGTCCGATGTTGGTTTTGCGTACACACGGTCGGACAAAGTTGTCGGAAAATCCGATCATTCTGAACGTGGTGACGTTTGTTGCCTACGACGGGACTACGTAGAGGCTAGTAGCCAATAGCTTTGGTCTTGTAATGTGATCTGAGCATGCGTGGCACTTTGTCCGGTCGGACAACCGTACACACGATCGGATTTGGTGTGATCGGACCGTGTTGACGGCAAAGATTTCCAGCAGGAGATAAGACTTTGTCCGTCGGTCAAACCGACGAACACTGTCCGATGGTGCATACACACGGTCTGATTTTTCAACAACCTTGTCCGATCGGACAGAATCCATGAAAAAGTCCGACCGTGTGTATGGGGCTTTAGTCTAAATTCCAACCAACATTTCCAAGTGTCAACATATTTTGTCTCTAAGTTGTTTTGCAGGTGTATTACTTCTTCCATACATCTAATTTTATCTATCTCCCTAAACCAATCCTTTATTGTCGGAATATTTTTAGACTTCCATTGTTTCGGAATTAGTTTCTTTGCTGCTTTCAGCAGGAATGGTGTAATGGCTTTTCTATATTTCTTCCTCGGTATCCCTGTTACATGGAACAGGCATTGCCAGGGGTCCAGTTCCGTTACAGACCCGCTAATCTTCTTTATTCAATCCACTACTTCCCTCAAATATGATTGAATTAAAGGACACTGCCACCATATATGTGCATGAGTACCCACCTCTCCACAATCCCTCCAACAGAGAGATGATTGATCGGGATTGATTTTATGTAATTTAATTAGGACATAATACCACTTTGTTAATAATTTATAGTTCATTTCTTTCATCCCTGTGTCCACTGAAGATGAGTGGGTATAATAAAAAACTTTACTTCTCATACTTTCAGGCAATGAATGATTTAATTCCCTTTCCCAACTCTCCACAAGACACAGGGAGTCCAGTTCTGGAGGGGTTATCAGTAGGCTTTATACTTTCGAGAGCCCCTGTCTATTATTCCCGACTTTGTCAACTAGTCTTTCCCATGGGTCCAATCTCCTATCTGAGTGAAACGGCTTTGGGAGAGAACCTACAAAGTGTTGGAGTTGCCTATATCCCCATGCATCCCAGGGCATTTTCCCATATTTTTCTTGTAGTTCAGGTAATGTACAGAGAACATTCCCTTTCAGAACATCTTTTAACCTCAAGTGGTCCTATGATGACCATTTTAGGTATAGTTTGTTATCTTTACCTGGAGGGAAGTAGTTACCTGTAAGGGGTAACAGAGGGCTATTATATTCCATAGATCTATTTTTAAATAATTTATCCCATATTCTAAGTGTCTCTACAGTAATTGGGGCCATGTCCCTGGGGAGGCCTCTATGTTGGGTTGGGATCCAGATAATCTGGTTTAGGGTAGAGTTGCTCAGTTCTGATTCAAGTGTTACCCATTTTTTATATGGGGAGCCGTGGGCCCAGTCCAAGACTCTCCGCAATGACACTGTCTCATGATATTTTTCGAAATCTGGGAGAAATAGTCCCCCTCTCTCCTTTGGTCTACTCAAGACTTTATATGAGATACGATTCCCTTTATTATTCCATATACATTTTTGTATTATTAGTCTGAGGATTTTAAAATATGTGGTGGGGATATTTATTGTGTGGTGGGGATTTTGTAATCCATATTTATATCAAGGAGTTCCAAGGGACGGGGACTTCTAATATATATATATATATATATATATATATATATATATATATATATATATATATATATATATATATATGTATGGTTTATTAGAGCAATAATTGAGAGAGGCCTGTTTACTGTTCCTGGTGTCTGCCTAGTGACTGGATTGCTCTGTTGTAAAAGGTCCCTTTTGACATGCTAATTTATGTTGTACTAGTGTGGGAAGCATGCGTTGTTGCCTGGGATTTTTAGGCAACTAACATTAGGCTGCAGGAGTAACCAATCAGGATCCAATGCACTTCTTAACCAATGAGGTGTTTGACTGGTAGGAGTGGGTTATTCGAACAACATAAAAACCAACAGTTTAGAGATATACGAGTTCTCTTAGCCGGATGGTCTGGACACGTAAGCTGCCTGTGTAATGTATTCCCTTATCCCTTTATATCTTTGCCTACTGTTCTTCTATATTAAGATTTTGCCTAAGATTCAAGTAACAGCCTGTGTATGTCCATTGTAATTCTATACTATGTTGGGTAATCTAAAATGTTTCTTTACTATGTTTCTTTACTATATTAATAAATGTAATTGTTTATCCTTTTCGCACTGTTATCGTACGTTTATATTCTTATACAGACAAAGGTTTAATCATTTAATCACTTTAATCGGTTTAATCACTTTAATTTAATTTAATTGCGTTATTCACTTTATCATTTTTGTATCTATAATCATTTAAGTAAGCTAGAAATCCAGCTTTAACAGATGTTGCCCGTGTGTGAGGAGGCTTGACGTTTTGAGCGAATTGGCGATTTTATACCCCGTCTTTACAGTCAAAACTAGCAAGCTTCTTTGAACACTGTTTATAGATATATAACCTTTTGTCTGCACTAATACTTTGATGAGACTGATATGAACAGTATAAGTGAAATAAATTGTACGTGCGAATGATAAGGGCTCCATTTGAAATCTTAGACAGTGGAAAAGGATATGTGCCTCGGCCACAAACCAACGATTGTGTTCATGATCAATTGGTTGGCTGATTATTGTTTTGATTAATCGGTTGTTAGCCTTGGGGAGAAAGCGTGGTGTAAGTAACAAACTGTATATTGTTTTTTTATAATTAGTCAGGTCATTTTAGGTGCATCTTACAATGTGGCTGGCTGAGCAGTTTGTAACTGCATGTTTGTGGCCAATGCATGGGGGAAGGGAAGCCACATGGCCTACAATAGAAAATATTTTATGTTGAAAGGGCTACGCCCTGTGGGAGGGGATCTCTGATGTGCTGAGCAAACATCACTGTATTTCTCAATGGCTTGTTATGGAAGTTGATGCCACAGTGAGTAACTTTAGGTGGGGACAAGAAGTGTATGTTTTAAGTTGTGCTTTTTCATGATGTCCTATGTTTGTCAGTATGGGGTGTGCTGGTTTTTGGAGGAAAAAAAAAGGACTGAATTTGGCTGCCATCTTCTTTTGTTGGATGTGCTAGGCATCATTTCTGTTTCCGTTTAAGTGAATGTAAGCTATTGTGAGTTGGCTGTTTTCGTTTGGCGGGAAAATTCCATTTTATGATGGCCTGCGATTTGTTTGTAAGCACCATGAGGGTGCAGACGGCGGCCATTTTCAGCTTGTGAATCATCCAAGAGCTCTGATTCCTTTGTATGTAGCCATGTGGTCTGGGACATCACTTTCTATGTAGGCACCATTTCCTTTTAAGTGAATTCTATTTTTGTACTTTTTATATTTTTTGGGAGCGTTCGTTTAATGTTTTTGGTCGTTGGTGGGGTCGGAGTGTATGTATAATCAGCGTACAATGATTGTGTGCGACCAGCCATATATTGTATGGGAAACTGCTGACTGTAACTATATGTTGTAGGTAGTTGTGATGTATATGGGAAATTAACTATGATTTTGACCTTTATGACCAAGATACAAGTCCCCATAAGTGTAAAAATATTTTTAAAGGGTTTGGTTTTTAAGTCGAAAAACCTGTTTCTTATCCAGTAGACCATGTATTGTTGGGACACAATAGAAGTTGTTTACGCCCTAGGAGGGGGGGGGGGGGTCTCAGGCTTCTAACTGAGAAAATGGGGGGAAGTGCTGTGAACTCTCAGAGCCAAATATTGTGCTTTGTATTTGGGACAAGAATGCACATCGGTCCCTGCCCTCAGGGAACAGGGAGGGCATGCAGAAACCAGGCAGGTAGTGTTGTGGTTGAGATTCAAACCAGCAGCGTTTTTTGCTGCGGGCGGAAGTGCTAACCACTACACCACTGTGTCACCCAATACTGTTTAGTTGAATATGCCTATATTTTAGTATAGACCCTGACTGACATAGCCTAAAGGTTTTGTCTAGGGATAAGTGGTAATATTGGTGTCTTAATTAAATGGTCAGTTTTTTTGTAGGGAGAAAAAGTTTTTGTGTTGGTTTCCATTTGTTAATGTCGGCCATTTTTCTGTAGTCTGGATTTCATCCACCATTTTGCCGTTGACCGATTTTCGATTACTGCAACTGCCTTTTTGTCTCTGCTAATTTTAGCCCCGAGCTAAATCTTGTACTGAATTAATGGCGCCATTTTTCACCATGGGCCAGGTCTTGATTTTCGTTTGCCCCGTCTGCCCTTTTGTGTCCGCTGTGTTTGGGTGGAATTGCTATTTGGGTTTATAGAGGCGCAGTTTAAGGCACTGTTTCCTTTTAAGTGAATTCAATCATTTCAGTTTTTATACTTTTAAAATGGTGTGTGTTGTTTATGATTGTTTGTGGCCTACCGTGGAAGGGAAGGGCTTTGATTGACCTTTTTCAGCCGTCTTTTTGCAGGAGTTTTGTTGCACTGTTGTGTGGTATTCTGGTTTTAAAACTGGTGGTTTGACTTCCCAGGGGATATGTGAGTCAAGGGGGATTGCCACATGGGGGTTTATTCCACCCACTCCAGGAAAAAAGTTTTTTTTATTTGCTGATGCTAGCCATACATTTTTCTAATGTCTTGATAGACAAAATAAGGTTTATATTGTAATACTGTTTTGGGAAGATATTCAAATTATTGTAATATCGAGGTACAGAGAGAAGCCATAATATTTGTTTTGAATAGTGGAGGATTTCATGGTGTTTTGTAGTTTGTCTGACAACACATTTAACCGGTAGTAGAGTAAATGTGAGGATTAGTACGCTAGCACACCAGGAGGCCGTGTATAATAATCGGAAAACGCTTTGTGCCAGTACTGTAAAAATAAGTCACTAGCAGTACTGATCCGAAAATTAGTGCAAGGGTGCCCTGGATGAGGCTCCAAACCAGTCAGACAGCTGCCTTACACATGAGATCTGGGTTTGGGGCTCCGGACATGAGACCCCATAAAGTGTGACATATAAGTAGTTCAGTTGTGGCTTCAGAAATCTGTAATGGTGAGTGCATTGATGGAGGTGTAGTTTGTGATTCTCAGAGGAGGAACTGTTTTTTTGTCATAAGAGTCCTTAGTTTTCGTTCTGTCCCTGCCTGCTCTAAAGAGCTGAGTGGGGCAGACCAACGCTGGTTGAGACCTGTTTGTGGTTTTGAACGTAATGGCGTCGAGAAGGCTAGAGTTGGCTTTCTGGGGAGCAGATAGTCACTACTGTATGGGGTTCAGTTTTACTGTAGAACTGTGGAAGCTATATTTTACATTTGTGATTGTTGTTTTTTTTGTACAATAGAGGGCTCATTTTGTTTTTTAATCCCATTGTGTTACTGGCCGATTGATCAATTGTGAAGGTAGTAGTCGATTGATTTTATGGTCGAGTAGTTGTTTCAGCCCTAGTATGAATCTTTCTCTTTATAAACTGATAACTGTGAATTGTAAGTTTTGTAATTAGATCTGTAAACACTGGCGATGTTGTAACTCATATCGCAAAGGTGTGCATCAGTTAACTACCTCCTGTAATAATACGCATAGGGTCCGGATTATCCAAGTTTGTGCTAAACATTCTTGAGATAACAGAAGTAATAGGCTTTTTGTTAGGCATTTATTTTGGAATATTTCAGAAAAGTCCACGGAAGGGATTGGACTATTATTTGGTTCAGGAAATCTCTAGGCTAATTTTTTGAAGGACTGTAGCCAGGACAGAGAATATTGTTCTGGCAAGTAGTGAAAAAAAGGCAGCAACGTTGATAGGGGAGGGGCCTATCTACCCACTTCTTGTCCAGAGGGTCGCTACCTCTGAAGTAGGCAACCTCTAAAGAGGTTGGGGGATCAGTTCAAGGTCCATTGTCCGTAAAGGATGGGTAATCGAATAGCTTTAAAGAGGGTGTCTAACCGTGGGGAACCATACCACTTGACCCCGAAGGAAGAAATGATAGATAAATATGGACTGTGAAATATATGCAAGAGTGGGATCAGTGGACAGGGAGAAATTATTCTAAAAAAGGTACTTTTAAACCAAAAGCTTAGGAAGCCCTGTGGTACAATAAAGAGATGCATGGAGCTCATGGATGGTAGAATCCATGCATAGAACTGATGATGTGAATATTTGTATGGTGGGAGGTAAGGAGAAAGCGCACCAAATGACAGCCAATAGAACCACATCCCCACAGTAGTGACGGTGATGATCAGGGGAACAGCCTCCACACCTAAGGTATGTACCAACAATGCTACTAATCCAGTTGTCACCAACCATGTTTCATTCCTGGTGTTTTTGCAAGAATAAATCCCTAGAAGGTGAGCGTTTTTATTATAGAAAATATGTGTGACGTCTAGAGGTCATCTTTGACCCAGCTAATCGTGTAAGGGTGGAATATGAAATATGTGTGACGTCTAGAGGTCATCTTTGACCCAGCTAATCGTGCGAGTGTGTGGAATATGCCATATATATATATTTTGTGTCCTGTGTCTGTCGCAGCTGCTGACAGCCCACCCAAATGACCCCCCTTGTTTCCGACCAGATCTGTGAGTATGCAAAAAGAACTGTATTGACATTCAAATGACCTGAGATCTGTACTAATGAATTGAAAGGTGCATTTACTAAAATGTTTGTTTTCCAGAAGACAGTTCGGCAAGAGGTTTTCTGGTGAAGTATGATTTGTTGAAAAATGGAAAAAAAAAAAACGGTTTTATTGCGAGTTGCTAATTTTTTTTCCTCACCATGGTGAATATTTCTTTTTGGGGAATTATTGGTATACCATAAAACAAAAATCCACGTGGTATTAATATGTATTAAGTAATACATATTAATAATAAGTTGAGCTCAACAATTGTTGCTATTTTAAAATAAAGTGCACGGTTTATGTAATGTAAATGTATATTTGTTTCATATGCTAATGTCTTGTTACAGATATTTAACCATTGTTTTTTTCAGGCGAAAAATTGAATGTTTATTACTAAATTTTATTGGTGTTTTTCAGATGATAATTGGGTTTCACGGCTTTTCAGAACCAAAAGGAAATCATAGAAAGTTGATTTATTGTTTTCCCTGGGTTCAGCACCATTATGTGGTTTGTGCTCCTATTTGTCAGCCCCTTCAGCTGTGTTTTGGACTACCTAAGTGGGTGTGGCATTTTCTAATCCAACCGGTATAAAGTTCTGGTATGAACGAGTTCCTGTGCTCCACTGATTACTTGTGTTTAGGACTGCTTCACCCCCCCTGCGGTTATTGTAATTAATTACCTGGCTGTTCCAGCTCTGCTCATTGCCTCAGGCTAAGGTATGTTAATGTCCCTAATGTCCCTAAAGCAGTCTGTGTCCCCAAGTAAAGATCCAACCTACATCCTGTCCAGTGTCACTGTTTTTACGTGACGATGTGTTATGAATTGTCTAATGTGTCTGTGGCATATCTGTCGCTAATATCTGGGGGTTTCAAAGCACACAGGTTGGCTCGAATTGTACCCCCGACTGTTCAGCGTTCTCAGTGCTGCAAGGGATTTTTCTTTGCCCTTTGGCCAGTGGTGTTTGGTAGCAGAAGTTCCTTGAGTTGGATACACATTATGCAATTTTTATCTTATTTTTTTTCAATTTCCTTTTAGATTTATCTGCAGATGTGAAGTACGAGGGCCTGCCGGATTGCATACAAGATGAAAGTGTATAGGTCTGGCCTCGTATTGTATAGTTTTGGTTGAGTCTGGAGAAAAAGTTGTGCAGGATGTATAGGCATGCCGTATTCTCCTCAGTTAATCTGTGTCCTGCAGGCCAGGAAGCCCAGTGCCCCAGTGATACGCTATGCCCCTGTCATTCATGTGAGTCCTGTCTGAATAGTATAGGCAATTAACTGTATGGGTGAAGGATAACATGGTCTGATTACCGAATTGATAAAGGAGGGAGAAGGTGTGCAGCCTCTATAAAGAATCAAGTGTACCTGTTGGCAGGTGGTTTTCAATACGGGTTTTCAGACTATTTCCCATACTTAGGATAAAGAGAGGCTTAATGGAGACTGCCGTTGGAGCTGGAGGGGGGGCAACGGGTAGGTGAGGGTAGTATCCAGGTTGCCTATGAATCATAATAGATTGGTAGATGACTCAGTTCCAGGAGCATCAAAATCGAACTTACACTGGTCTCATCCCTAATGACAGGGATGGAACATTGTGCAGATATCGCGGTCAATCTTGGTACTAGCCTTTAACAGACTCTACTGTGTTACACCCTGCAGTCCATCTTGTTCTGATGGTTTGAGTCCGGACAGCCTCAGATGACTGGTACGAATGAGTGCTGGAGAAAGGGAGGTGTTGTGCTATGGGAAAAGGCAACAATGCTGGCACAGGAGGGGGTCGGGTCTAATGGAGGCCGGGGTAGTGTCCCAACTGGTCCTAAACAAAGTTACCAGGGTACTGGTGCTGGTATCGCATGTCTAATGATGCACTGTTTTCAGCATCAGGTTAAATGGTAATCAGCAGGGTACACTACCTCGGGAGTCTATTGTACATCTCCTCTTGCCCTTGGCATGGATATAGCAGGAACCCCGGGTTGTACCCCAATCACCCCTGAAGGAAGGTTTTATGGAAAACCTGACCTCCCCTTACACCTACTGAAAGTTCTGTTGGGGTTCGGGGAGGAGTTAAAAATGTGGTAGTTAGGTGGTTTGTGCAACAGGATCAGATAATGACAACAGTCTGTGCAGGGCGGTAATAGAAGGGCTCTACTCAAGGGTTTTATGATCCAAGAAGAGGAGGGTGGTGCAAAATAATAGCTGCTGGGAATTATCTGATATGGAGCTGGCTGAGGTAACATTAAAAGAGTTTCTAGGGATCACCTAGTGGTGGTCAGGGTAGGGGCTGGCTGGACATATTGGGGTGGGGAAGTTCCAGAGCGGTCCTAATGTTGAGCATGGGAGGAGTGAAGTGGACGATTTGGGTGATCTCAAGATCAAAAGAGGTCAATCCAGATATCTCTAATGTTGAGTTTCTTAGTGGGAAAAGTTAATTCAGGTACAGTCTTAGGGCCACAGCTTTAGTAAACTCCACCCTGTTGTTGTCCTAATTTGGGTAACTATTAGAGACCAACGTAGGGGATTGTGTGCGTTTAAAAGAGGACCCTAGAACTATATTTTGTCTTTTTGTTTTTTGTTCTAGGGATAAGCCTTTTCAATTTATAGTAATAATATGCGGTCAGGTTTTACCTTAATTCCAAAAAAAGGTGTTGATCATTTTTTATTTTTTTCATTTTATTTTTTCCTCCCCCTCATTGTTAATATCTGTGTACCTGACCTGGGAGAAAATACTGCTAATTGCTAGTATGGGAGAAAGTTTTTTTTAGAAACTATATTTTGATTGTTATTTTTTTTTTTTTTTAGTGCTATTTTTATTTTTTTATTTTTTTAATTTTATTTTTTATTTTTTCCAACCAATGTATTTGTTTTTTTTCTAACCCAGATTCCATGCTCTTTAACAGTCTTGGTTGGAGCAGCATTAAATCTGTAGGTTTTTTTTTTCTTCCCTTTCCATTATTAATTCCACCTTTTTCTCGTTCATTTTCATTACTCACCTCTCTTCCGTTTCTTTTGCTTCATTCTAAATTTTTTCTCTGGGGTTTTTATCATCCATCTTCTCAAGATAATGTATCTGTTTAAAAGGATTTTCCCTGCCCGCCAGTAGTGTACCATATTTTGAACCAAAGTATCCCTGGACATCCCGTGTTTTTATGTCTTAATGTAATGCTACCCCCTTAGTCTACCTACTGCTTTAACCTAAACCCCGTGAGTAGGTGTGGCGGACCTAGGGACCTTGCAATAACAGGCAGTGTTGACTATCCCTACCATCAAGGGCCATGGATGATACTGTCTGTTGCTTGGACTCCGTTCCCTGTGGGGAGCCCACTTTACTCATCCCCATTGCACCCCTTATAAGTATTAAGTCTTGATGACCATTGCTCCTGTCTGACATTCCTCCAATATCTGTACACTGACAGTCTCCTTTTTTTGTTTGTTTTATGTATTCATGCACGACGGTCTGGAGGCCCGCCCAACCACCACCTGAAGACAATCAAGTCATCTCTTGAGACAAATGTGAAGACTATCCTGAACTGTTATTCACCATGCTGAAAAGTGCTGTCTCGCGGTCCGATCCAAGCGGAGAAACCACTACACGGTCTCACCAAGTTACAGGACTAGATATGCCAGGATCCCGCCATCAATGTTGGAGTTCCGCTCTTCCAAGGCAGAGGGGCGATGAAACATTGCAGTACAGACACTCATGGTTTAGATGTGAAGTCTCAAGGGCACCAGGATTTCTTTGCTGTCTTAAGCCTACCTTGAGGAGTTCCGGCGTGTTCAAGAAAGGAAGAGGAGGCCGTGGTGGTGGTGGGGAAGGGTTGGGACTTCTGGGCTGTTGTGGGTGGGTACAAAAAAAATCATTGAAGGACTACTTAAGTTCAAGAATGAACTTCAGGGGGAACTGTGGTGGGGATTTTGTAATCCATATTTATATCAAGGAGTTCCAAGGGACAGGGACTTCTATTATATATATATATATATATTGGTTGGGATCCAGATAATCTGGTTTAAGGTAGAGTTGCTCAGTTCTGATTCAAGTGTTACCCATTTTTTATATGGGGAACCGTGGGCCCAGTCCAAGACTCTGCGCAATGACACTGTCTCATGATATTTTTCGAAATCTGGGAGAAATAGTCCCCCTCTCTCCTTTGGTCTACTCAAGACTTTATATGAGATACGATTCCCTTTATTATTCCATATAAATTATTCCATATACATTTTTGTATTATTAGTCTGAGGATTTTAAAATATGTGGTGGGGATATTTATTGTGTGGTGGGGATTTTGTAATCCATATTTATATCAAGGAGTTCCAAGGGACGGGGACTTCTATTATATATATATATATATGTGTATGGTTTATTAGAGCAATAAGTGAGAGAGGCCTGTTTACTGTTCCTGGTGTCTGCCTAGTGACTGGATTGCTCTGTTGTAAAAGGTCCCTTTTGACATGCTAATTTATGTTGTACTAGTGTGGGAAGCATGCTTTGTTGCCTGGGATTTTTAGGCAACTAACATTAGGCTGCAGGAGTAACCAATCAGGATCCAATGCACTTCTTAACCAATGAGGTGTTTGACTGGTAGGAGTGGGTTATTCGAACAACATAAAAACCAACAGTTTAGAGATATACGAGTTCTCTTAGCCGGATGGTCTGGACACGTAAGCTGCCTGTGTAATGTATTCCCTTATCCCTTTATATCTTTGCCTACTGTTCTTCTATATTAAGATTTTGCCCAAGATTCAAGTAACAGCCTGTGTATGTCCATTGTAATTCTATACTATGTTGGGTAATCTAAAATGTTTCTTTACTATGTTTCTTTACTATATTAATAAATGTAATTGTTTATCCTTTTCGCACTGTTATCGTACGTTTATATTCTTATACAGACAAAGGTTTAATCATTTAATCGGTTTAATCACTTTAATCGCATTATTCACTTTATCATTTTTGTATCTATAATCATTTAAGTAAGCTAGAAATCCAGCTTTAACAATTGGGAGACACTGGAAAATGTAGGGTGCTTTCGGGAGGGTCATCATTTTGATCACGCTTATTCTGCCAAACCATGACAATCTATGAGCCTGGTAACCTTTTAATCCTGTTTAATTTTATTTAATAAGGGCAAATAATTATCTTGGTACAGGTCCATTATTAGTGTTGACAGGGACACTCCCAGATACTTCAATCCTCTTTTCATACATTTAAGTTTTTGGTTGTAACGTGACAGAATGTAGAAAATTCCAAGGGGTGTGAATACTTTTTCAAGGCACGGTAGACCTGTTATTTTAACTTCTATAGTTGGTAAGATACTGGAGAGTTTAATAAACAAAAAAAAAAAAACACATAGATGAGTTATAGCTGGGAAAAAATATTTTAAGCAACAGACAGCATGGAGTCACGAAAGACAGAAGTTGTCAGACAAATCTGATTTCTTTTTATGAGGAAGTAAAACCTTAGACAAAGGAGTGGAGGTGGACTTAGATTTTGCAAAAGCATTTGACACAGTTTTCCCAGACAAAGGAGTGGCTGTGGATTTAATAAACTTGGATTTTGCAAAAGTGCTTTACACAGTTCCCCACACATGGCTAATGGTAAAGTCTACAGGCTTGTAAAATCAGTTAGTAAATGGATAGCAAACTGTCTGAAAGACAGTATTCAGAGAGTAGTGGTTAATGATTCATACTCTAAATGGTCTAAGGTTATTAGTGGTGTACCCCAAGGTTCATTGTTGGGACCATTACTTTTTAATATATTTATAAATGATATAGGGTCTGGGAATCAACTCGGGGACAACCAGCCTATCGGATTTTTTTCATGCGATTCTCGCTATCCCACCGGGAGAACACAATAGCTCAGGTTACAGGAAAGAAAATTGCAATTGCAAATCTACAATCTACACCGGCTTTAGTCTTCCTGAAGCAGTGAAGGATACCAAGTTTTATACTTTTTACATGTTTGCACTTAAAAGATTTGTTATTGCATTAAATATATAGATTTGTAATCTATATATTTTATCCCTCCAACAACTGCGAAGATGAGATAACTCTTAAATCAAGCTGAAAACAACTAAAAAAACACCTTTTTTTTTTTTACAAAAGTTTAGCACTACAAGGAAACATGGTGGACAAGTATAGTAATTGCTTCACATTGAATTTTGCTTTCATACCTAATACAAAAAGAAGTACAGTACTGCGGAAACAAAAGGTCAGCTTCACAAGACTAATATATTCATATGTTCATATTCAAGTCATATTCAGATTCTTCTAATGTGATATATCTGGATTTGTACTACGGAGCTTCTGGGACTGATCAGAGTGATTCTCTGTGTGAGCGCTGACCATTCAGAATCAATCTGATCATGCGCTGCAGAAAGAAAGGAGAGTAGGGATTTCAAATTCCCCAGAGTCCTACATTGTCTGCGGGGGCACTGGAAGCTCACAACCCACTTAGGTAAGTACAATGGGGGAGGGGGAGTGTAGGGTGTTAGTTCATGTTTTCATTTTTCTGAAAAGGTGAACTTAAACTTTTCAAACGATGTAAAATGCACATACACAAGCACACATACAAGCATATATCAAATAGAGATACACCTGAAACATAATTCCATGTATGCATACTTTTGTTTAGTTGCATGTGTAATTTAGTAAATAATAATACACTCTAACATTAACATTTTTAGGTATTATTTTACAACATAAAGGTATAGACAAACAAAGAACATGTATTGAAGTATTTACCTCACTGATTCAGACATTTCCACATCTGGCAGAACTACTGTAATGCTACCATCTAGTTGCGCTTTTGCATTTACTAAAGGTTTCACACCCAGCATGTTAGGAGCTGTGCGGACAGCGACATTCTGCTGAAGACCACTCAAGGAGTTTCCATGATTGGTAAGCGTAAAAGTATAATGTGTTTTGGGTTTCAGGTTTGTAATTAACTTCTTTGTTGTCCGTCCATCTACATCCACTGTCTGCATATTATACTGAATCTTGAGCAACAGAAGAGCACAGCATGAACAACAAACATTTAAGAATATACAAGTAATAATTACTTTTAGCTGACACTACAAACAAGCCAACAACATGAATTTAAGTCCTATTATCCTAAATGGTATCCACCAAAAGTGAAAAGCCTTTGTGTCACAAAGGTACACAGGACGTCTAGTGACTAGTGATAGTTTTTAACATCTCAGCTCTCTGCTGGGCTGAGGTACATGGAATACCTTGTCCTATGTAGCTCGGTGCTTCCTAAGACATGGCTAATTTGTCAGCAGTTTGGAAGGAGACAGATCCATCTTACTTACATCTTGTTTTAGCTCAGAGGACTTTCCTGTGTAAGAGCCGGTTCACACAGGGGCGACCTGGGATCCGACTTCAAGTCGCCCCAAGTCGCGCGGTTGAGGAAAATCAATGTAAGTAAATGGAGCCGTCTTAGGCCCCTTTCACACTTATACGACTTGTCCCACGATTTGGGACTGCAAAGTAGCATGACAAGTCGTTCCCCATGATTTCCAATGACAGCCATTCATATTAGTACAACTTCAAGTCGTTCCGACTTCAAAGTAGTCCCTGCACTACTTTGGTCCGATTTTGATGTCACTTACACAGGCATTCCTTGAAATCACGGCTAAATCGCGGCAAAAATCGTGGCCGCGAATCGCGTTAAAATCGCACGACTTTGAAGTCGCACAAGTGTGAAAGGGGCCTTAATGAAAGTGCTACAACAGAGTTACAATTACTGCAGTTACAATTGATCCATCACCTTCCAATCTGCTGCTGGATTTGCTGTGTGGGGAGAGGGGCAGCTCAGATTTAATAACCAGATTCAGGGAACACCTAGCTACATGGAACAATATAGAACAATGTAAGCCATTTGTAATGGAAGTTCTTGTTTAAATCATGTTATACACTGAATGCTCAGTAACTGACCAAAAAATTGCAACACTGATTGCTCAGTTATGGGCAAAAAAAAATTAGAAAATCTGCTATGCTGCCTGATCTGACCTGGTCCAATAATCAGCAAATCTGTCAGTGTATATTTTGTACCAGTTAAAAAATAAATAAATAAAAAAAATCAACAAGGTAGTCATCCTGCCCCAAACAATACCAGCCAGCATACCCGGAGGCTGTCAGTGTGAAACTGAGGCCCCAATAACAATTCAGAAAAATGCTGATACCAGACTTAACCATCATTCTGGTACTACAGAAACAGGTGGGCTCTGAAACTCTTACTTGAAACTAACCTGCCCACAAAATTGCTAACTCCCCGTGAACTGGTAAGAGTGGATAAAGAGCTGAGCTGACACAAAGTTAAAAGACACATGCAGGAGGTAAAAGTAAAAAAAAAAAAACTTGGTCAAATATACAGTAAAACAAACAACTGGATATTTAATTCACCTCCTTATCAAAAAAGTGAGTGAACAAATATGAAGTAAATTTACTGCTGTGAATCTCCATGAAATTCAGTAATTTTGAAGCCAGAAGTTACAGAATAGGAGTAGTTTCGCTCTATAAACTTAAGGTGGATTTACTAAAGTTCAGACTGTGCTGGACTGTAACAGAACTCTCCTGCATGTAATTTTAGTGACCTTACAATCTAGGTAGAAGCCCCAAAACCCAATCTGCCAACATATTCTTGGGCTACTTCCACCTCTCCTAAATTAATGCATTTCCTCATTGATAATAGTGTGGCACACACTGCAAAAAGCAAGAAGGCCACAGTTGAACCAAAGTTGAAACATGCAAAACTAAAGAGTCCTTGGGGTAATCTGTAACTAAAGTAAATACAGCCACATGCCTATAATTTAGCTGCTGGTGTTAAATTATGAACTGTACTAACTTTGGAACAGGTACATGTTTACTATTGTAGCACGAAAGAGAAAAACCTGTGCCAGCTGCGTTCTGCGTGTAGGGAAGCCCATTCACTTCAATTGGCTTTCCTACTTGCAGGAAGGCAGGGAAAGAAGTCCCCAACCCCCTTTTTAAGATCACACCTCACAAAACTGTGTGGTGCTGCGGCACCATGTGATTTCACACACTCGAAAACACAGATCTTTTGCTGATAGAATTGAATTGATGGCTCTCTCATATGTCTGCTAAACAGTTCCTGACTTGCATAATGTGAACCTAGCCTTAAGTAGTATCATTAATATCAGTATTTTTATATCTTAAAGTTAAATCAGCATCCTCTTTAAATGCCTGTTACTTGAACAACTAGTCAAAAGCGAGTGTTTAGATCAGTGAGCTGATCTGCATGGCTGAGCAACAAATTACTGTGCCTATAAGGAGAACCTGGAGACTATGTTCTTCACAGCAGGGAGCTCATGATTCGACATATACTGTACCCAGGATATAGGCAGACACCTTGGCACTAGCAAATTAGGCTCAGGTCTCTGAATGCGGAACTTATTAAATAATCAACAGTGAGAATACTCAAGAGTATTACTTTGTTTGTATTTTTTGTAACCCATGATGTTGAGGTGTTTTTTTCTTTAAAGAGACCCTGTCACCAACTTTAAAAATTCCAGGTAAAAATAAAAAAAAAATGTGTTTACTAGCAGTGTTTCCTTTTTTCATAGATAATTTTCTATTTCCTTCCAATTAGCCTTTGAGCTTGCAAGAAAATATGACTATGCAGTTCTCAAGCAAAGCTATCTCCCTTCTTGCAGTCACGGTCTTCTCCTCTTCTAACAGTGTCTAATTACTCTCTGTCCTCCACCCCTCTTCTCGCTACATAACCCTTTATTAAGCTGCCCTGGTAGAGGCTAGAAGAAAAACGATAAAAGGTCCGTTAAGTGACAGCCCTGATTTTGTTGGGGCTGCTGATATCACATCCAAGATGGAAGTGCTCAGCATCAGTCTTAGGGTATTTGGATTTCTACACATGCAAGCTTTCAAGCATACAAAATGTTAAATACACATATATTCTTATGGGAATATTTTTGTTCTAGTCTGGTGACGGGGGCTCTAACTTTTTCTTGTATTGTAAGTGGTTCAAATAGCTTAAATTTACCAGTTCACTTTTAAAGTCACAGAAACAAGTTAGTTGTGCATTATTCCCTCTAATGCCCACATCACCATTTGGGGTGATGTGGGCATATGTCCATGTAATTTTTTTTCACTTTCTTTGGGCCTATTATACTGTGTTATATGCCTGTTATGTATTTCCTGTGTTATGAAGGCTGTTTTCTGTTGACTGTAACAGGTGCGTTGCTAAAGAGCGAAATAAAAAAAAAAAAATTTAAAATAAAAGCCCAATGCCCAGGACTGACCTGATGTTTTGAGAAGGCCCCTCTCTTGAGACACTGTACTGGTCCTGATATGTTTATTAACAGGTATCTGCATGATGTGGGGCTCTCATGCTCTTGGTCTTTTAGCCACTGGTATTCTAGCCTGAATGACTGATGTATTTGGTTGCTATCATTCAATTAAACCCCTTTTTTTAATAAACAAAAATACAAAATACTCCTTGACCAGGGTGGAAATGGTAATGATCTATAAGGGGAAATCCTGTTCTTGAAAATGCTTGGTACTTTTTATGGAAAGAGAAACTTCCCTATACATTAGTTTCACCAGACCAAATAACCTTTTTAGTAAAAGATATATGATCCATCCTAATACCTTGTATGGTGTTATTGAGTTGTAATTTTCAGGAAACTCCCAGCTAAGGAGAACAGAAGTCTTTGTTACCATTCTGACCTTGAAATTTTTTGGCATTACTGAAAAACAGCAAAGACAAAAGAAAGATTACCAGAACAAGTTATTAAAACAGAAAATTCAATTTTGAAACTAGTGTTTATAAAAGTACACTGAAGTGTGTGAAAAGAAAAACTGAGTTAGTGTTCTTTTTTGGAAGCTGCATCCATGTCTACAAACCCACACTTTGCTTCATGACTCTAAAACCAGAAATGCCATTATGATACTACTAAATGGATTAGTTAAAAAAAAAACAATATTTAGGTATGAAATATGTAAACAAGTATATTTCAAGGCACATATTAAAAGGAAGGTGACAGAGAAGGCATCCCACCTTAAATGTCACTGGTGGACCCAGAAACTCAAGAGTGTCTTAACTAGACTTTAAGAAAAGAAAAAGCACTTACCTGACCATACTTTCAGATTCACTCAGTGATTAGTAAAATAAAAAAAAATACCATTCCAATTATTACAGTCACACTGGAGCTGGAGGATTCAGGCGCTGCTTGCTTTCAAGAACCAAAACTAAAAGCCAAGGAAATAAGACTGATAAGGCCTACCTTGATTTAGATGAAAAGTGCGGTACTGGACACTTGGACTGTAAGGCCCAGGCCCTTTACTGGTGTGTGCACGTATTTTGACTTCATACACAGTGTTAGGCTTCAGATTGCTCAGGAAGCAAGAGCTTTGAGAAGATGGTAGATCCAATTCCAACACTTTTTCGGGAATTTCAGCAACCCAGTAGGCTACTGTATACTTGGTAATATCCCCATTCTTTTCGGCCAAAACAGGAGGCAGCCAGTTTAGCTGGATAGTTACAGAACTGATATTGCCAGGCTCAATCAATAGAGGGTAACCTTTAGGTGCTTCCCCTGGTATGGCAAACTCTTTTACAGCTTCCTCACTAAAGCCCGCCCGGCCTTTGACCGCCATTTTAAAAATGTATTTTGCTCCTTTATGGAAATTGGTGGCTGTGTATGTCTTTTGTTGAGGTCCAAACTCTAGTGTTGATAAAACTTTAGCATCATGGCGCCCAAACTGTAGGCGGTACCCTAGGATGTGCTCAACTGACTCACTTGGTGGTCCCCATTGTAATTGTAGGCTGCTCTCCGATGTCTGATGCACAGAAAAGTCAGGTTTTCCAGGCACTGTAAGAAGAAAAAAAACATGTTATCTGATGCATTTTATCATTACTAGTTAAAAATACACTTTAATTACCACTTTCCTCTGCAGGCAAACTAATCTCAACATCTGAATGCACATGGCCTATTAGAGGGTACTCACATTTAAATGCTTATTAAAATTAGAAAAACTAAACACACTACTACCACTTGAATTAACTAGAGGTGTTGTTTTACACAAAAGCTCACAATAAATGTTTGCTCTTAGAACATATGTTCTAACAAGGAAACCTATATAAACATATTAAGTTCTATTCCAGAACAATTATGTGAAGTAACATGTAACATAGAACATTAGTCTATAAATAAATGGCTTACATTTTACAAAAAAATTAAAAATTTAAGTTTGTGCTCAAATGTATACATGTCTATGAAAAAAAGGACAATCCACTCATGTTTAACTGTATAATGTACACGATATGACAGTGTATTAGAGTGTTTTGTAGGAATGTAGTATATTATGGGTGTAATTTTGTAAACATGTAATATTTACCAGGTAAAGTCACCATTTCCCATGAATACCCCCATCGAGTTTAATTACCATCAATAGCCTGGTAAACATTACATGTTTGTGTTTAACATACACAAGAAAGAATATTTTTGTGCCAACATCCACTGTTTATGGTTATGAATTGCAAAAGCCATATTTTCTGAAAATAACTTTTGTATGATGGTCAGTTCACAATGTCTAAATATGTAGAATTCTGGCCACATCAATATTTTATTTCAGATTTAAAGTAATATTATAGGCTCACTTGTTTTTAGCAAGAATACAATAAAAAAAAGAGGTTATACTTACCTGCTTTGTGTAAGTATATTGTACAGAGCAGCCGCTTACCGCCTCTTTTGGGGTCATCTGTCCACTCCCCCTCTCCTAAATGTGCTCCAGAGCAAGCTGCTTGCTATGGGGGCACATGTACAGACGTGCTCCTGTGCCAGGCTGTGTGCATCCATAGAAACACACAGCACAGCTCAATTCAGCCCCCCCCCCCCACTGGACTTGACTGACAGCAGCAGGAACCAATGGCTCCCGCTGCTATCAGTTTGTCTTGTGAGACCAGGGAAAGAGACCAAGCTGCTGCAGACAGGCACAGCAGTGGATCGAGTGGGGAAGGAACAGGCAGTGGAAGGTATTTTACCTTAGTGCAGGTAATGCATTAACCATTTGACCTCCAGAAGAATTACGCCCCTTCATGACCAGGCCATTTTTTTGCGATACGGCAATGCTTTACTTTAACTGAAAATTGTCAAGTCGTGCGACACTGAACCCAAATTATTTTGGTGGTATTTGATCACCTCTGTGTTTTTGATTTTTTGCTCTATAAACAAAAAAAGACCAACAGTTGTGAAAAAAAAATATATATATTTTTTTTTCACTTTGTTATACAACATATCCAATAAAAAAAAATTAAAAATCAAATTTCTTCATAAATTTAGGTCAATATGTATTCAGCTACATATTTTTGGTAAAAAAATCCCAATAAGGGTATATTGATACTGGTTTGAGCAAAAGTTATAGCATCTACAAACTATGGGATATGTTTATTTATTTTTTACTCGTAATGGTGGAGATCAGCGACTTATAGCAGGACTGCGATATTGCGGTGGACAATTTGGACACTTTTTGTGGACCAATGACATTAATTAGTGCTAAAAAATATGCAATTCCACTGTACTCATGACTGGCTGGGAAGGGCTTAACATCAGGTGCGATAAAAGGATTAAATGTGTACCTAGCCAGTGTTTATGCACTGTGTGGGAGGTGCTTTTACTAGGGGAAGGCATGTATCCATGTCCCTGCTTTGCAGTACCACAGTATCCACAGTACCACGTATATAAACCTGATCCGGCACACAGGTGCCGCCCTGTAGCAGTAAAATTGCTATGGGGCAGACCTGAATTGGTTAAGACAGCCTTTCTTAACCTTTTCAACACAGAGGAACCCTTGAAATAAATTTCCAGTCAAAAGGAACCCCTGCTAAAAATTATATATCTACAACTCATGATACATTAGTGTGACAGACAGTGAGAAGAATGTTCTTTACACTTGTGGTCATTGGGAAGAATTACCCCTTTACAGATGGCTAAAAATATCAATGGTGTCAGTGGGAACTTATCTGAGGGGCAGAAATTGCTCTTTGCTCAAGGAACCCCTAGCAACCTATGAGGGAACCCTGGTTGAGAAACCCTGGGTTAAGGTAAAAAAAAAGTTTGACTTTAGAACCCCTTAAATTTGGTATACCAACGCAATTTTTAAATATGTGTAAGGTTAAAACACTTCTTGTATTGCCTGCTTTAGGCTCCAGTATTTAATACAGTTATAGAAAACTGTATCATACACAGACAATAAATACAACTGCTCATACAAAACTATAAACAAAATGATTTCTGGAAACAGGTCCTAGCATGCTAATTACCATTACCATCAGAAAGAAACTTAAAGTGGTTGTTAAGCCCCTTTCACATCTTCATACCATCCCCTTTGTGTTCTAATCCTGTGTTCCCCTGTGTGAGCGATTTATAAAAAAAAGCCCTGCTATACCTAATTTCAGAGATCTTCTCAGCGATCACATGATCAGCTGGCTTTCTTCTTTCCCCGTCTGACAGATGCAGCGGGCGGGGCAGAGATTACTCCACTAACGTCACTTAGGAGAGGAGGAGGAGAGGAGAGAGAGAGCCAGCCGATCATGTGATCGCTGAGAAAAGCTGTAAAGTGAGGTATTGCAGGTTTTTTTTTTTATAAATATACTCACACAGGGGGACACAGGATTAGAACACAGAGGGGATGGCATGAAGATGTGAAAGCTATTTGAGCAGCAGGAGTTGTGGTGGGGGGCACTGTCATGAGCTGACAGGCAGGGAGGGGGGAGAGCACAGAGGAGACAGAGAGCAGGGTTGCAGGTGACTGAGGCACGTAAACTGACCACGTGTCAGTGCTCAGCAGCCATGATACACCATGGTCAGTTTACAAAGGAGAGGGTATAGTCAGGCAGGATCAGCCAGATATTACAGGTGTTACAGGGGGCCAAATGACACAGCAACAGCACTGTGTTGTATAAAATGCTTTAAAGGAACAGGATATTTTTTTTTTGGATTAACAAAAACTTCAAGTCGTAGTTACTTAGTTACTTAGTAGGTGAGGTTGAAAAAAGACAAGTCCATCAAGCCTAACCTATGTGTGTGATTATATGTCAGGATTACATTGTATATCCCTGTATGTTGTGGTCATTCAGGTGCTTATCTAATAGTTTTTTGAAACTATCGATACCCCCCGCTGAGACCACCGCCTGTGGAAGGGAATTCCACATCCTTGCCACTCTTACAGTAAAGAACCCTCTACGCAGTTTAAGGTTAAACTTCTTTTCTTCTAATTTTAGTGAGTGACCACGTGTCTTATTAAACTCCATTCGGCAGAAAAGTTTTATCCCTATTGTGGGGTAACCAGTAGGGAATTTGTAAGTTGAAATCATATCCCCTCTCAAGCGTCTCTTCTCCAGAGAGAATATCCTCCAGACCCTTTATTAGCTTTGTTGCCATTCTTTGTACTCGCTCCATTTCCAGTACATCCTTCCTGAAGACTGGTGCCCAGAGATGGACAGCATACTCGAGGTGAGGCCGGACCAAAGTCTTGTAGAGTGGGAGAATTATCGCTTTATCCCTGGAGATAATCCTCTTTTTAATGCATGCCAATATTCTGTTTGCTTTGTTAGGAGCAGATAGGCGTTGCATGCCACTACTAGGACCCCCAGCTTCTTTTCCATCCTAGATTCCCCAGAAGTGCACCCCCTAGTGAGTAGATTGCATTCATATTTTTGCCACCCAAATGCATTATTTACATTTTTTTCTACATTAACCCTCATTTGCCATGTAGTTGCCCACCCCATTAATTTGTTCACATCTTCTTGCAAGGTTTCCACATCCTGCGGAGAAGTTATTGCCCTGCTTAGCTTAGTGTTGTCCGCAAATACAGAGATTGAGCTGTTTACCCCATCCTCCAGGTCGTTTATGAACAAATTAAACAGGATTGATCCCAGCACAGAACCCTGGGGGACCCCACTTCCCACCCCTGACCATTACGAGTATTCCCCATTTATCACCACCCTCTGAATTTGCCCTTGTAGCCAGTTTTCAATCCATGTTCACCCTATGGTCCATAGACCTTACTTTATACAGTAAACGTTTATGAGGAACTGTGCCAAATGCTTTTGCAAAATCCAGATACACCACGTCTATGGGCCTTCCTTTAACTAGATGGCAGCTGACCTCCTCATAGAAGGTTAATATATTCGTTTGGCAAGAACGATTCTTCATGAATCCATGCTGATTACTGATAATGATACCGTTTTCATTACTAAAATCTTGTATATAGTCCCTCATCATCCCCTCCAAGAGCTTGCATACTATTAATGTTAGCCTAACTATTCCTAAAAACACCCTCCCATCTCCTACCTATCCTGCACATTCTGTGTAAAAAAGATCTGTGTAATTACCTTTTTTCAATTCAGTCCAGACATGTGATCCCACCGCTCTGACACCCCTGTGTAAAGGAGTGCTGAACAATGGCTGTGAATTCTGGGAGCCGTGACAGTATGGAAGGCTACTCCAGCTAATTTCCAGATCAGCTGGTATGACGTCACCATAGAGCAGTGATGGCGAACGCGTGGCACGCGTGCCGCTGCCGGCACGCCGAGCCTTCTCTGTGGGCACGCCGTGACTACAGTCATACACTGTAGTCACGCCGTCCGCTCCCGCGGACTACATCTCCCACAGTTCTCTGGGGAGAACCCTTCCTCCCAGAGAACACTGAAGCCACGCCCCCCGCTGACATCTGACGCACATGCGTGGGAAATCACCTGACACAAGGACACCACCGGAGCGACTAGGGCGAACGGAGCAACCGGAGCAACTGGGGACTGACCCCCACACCGATTTCAGCAATTCAAGTGAGTTTTATAACTAATTGCCGACCGGGCCATAGCCAAAAGATGGCTACAGCACGGTCGGCTTATTCTGGGAGGGCGTCCATGGATGTCCTCCCAGAGAATCTTGCTCCCGCGCGCCCTACAGTGCGAGGGGAGAGGGGAAAAGAGAGAGAAATGCAATGCTCTGCCCATACTATGCAATGCTGTGCAATACTCTGCCCATGCTGTGCAATACTCTGCCCATGCTGTGCAATACTCTGCCCATGCTGTGCAATACTCTTCCCATGCTGTGCAATACTCTTCCCATGCTGTGCAATACTGTGCCCATGCTGTGCAATACTCTGCCCATACTATGCAATGCTGTGCAATACTCTGCCCATGCTGTGCAATACTCTGCCCATGCTGTGCAATACTCTGCCCATACTATGCAATGCTGTGCAATACTCTGCCCATGCTGTGCAATACTCTGCCCATGCTGTGCAATACTCTGCCCATGATGTGCAATACTCTGCCCATGATGTGCAATACTCTGCCCATGATGTGCAATACTCTGCCCATACTGTGCAATACTCTGCTAATGCTGTGCAATACTCTGCTAATGCTGTGCAATACTCTGCCCATGCTGTGCAATACTCTGCCCATGCTGTGCAATACTCTGCCCATGCTGTGCAATACTCTGCCCATGCTGTGCAATACTCTGCCCATGCTGTGCAATACTCTGCCCATGCTGTGCAATACTCTGCCCATGCTGTGCAATACTCTGCCCATACTATGCAATACTCTGCCCATGCTGTGCAATACTCTGCCAATACTCTGCCCATACTCTGCAATAATCTGCCCATGCTGTGCAATACTCTGCCAATACTCTGCCCATACTCTGCAATACTCTGCCCATGCTGTGCAATACTCTGCTGTTAATTAGTTAGAAAAACTGTACGAATTGTTTTTTCTAAACTAAAACCTCGTTATTCAGGTTTATTTGCCGTGTTGGCACTTTGAAAAAAATAAGTCGTTTTGGTTTGCAGTTTGGGCACTCGGGCTCAAAAAGGTTCGCCATCACTGCCATAGAGCCTGTGCACATCGTAGGAGGCATTTTTCGATGGGAGATACCATTTGACGGGCACAATTGAAAGCTATGCAAACAGTGGAAGGAGACCGTAGTTGTCCTCGCTGTTGCGGGGCAGGTTTACAGTGTGTTCAAGATCGGGTTTTGTCTGTGTTGCAGGGCGGGTTTGGTGTGTTGAATGGTGGGTTTTGCCTGTGTCTAAGGGTGGGTAGCAACACAGGCAAAATCCGCCCTGCATAGCTTTCAATTGTGCCCGTGAAATGGTATCTCCCATCTACAAATGCCTCATACGATGTGCGCATTCGCCATGGTGACGTCACGCTAGCTGATTGGGAAATCAGCTGCAGTGGCCTTCCATACTGCGCATGCGCAGGCACTTTGGACGGCGGGCACTATTCGATAGAATACCGGCACGCCGTCCTGTAAACTGCACCAGCTGCTCACTGACACAGGGGAGCTAGAGCTGCAGGATCACATGACTGGACTGCAGCAGATTAAAAAAGATAACTACACAGAATTATTTTACACAGAGTATGGAGGAGAGGTAGGAAGAGGTGAAATGTAATGTTTTTTAAGATTAGTTATTGTTAAGCTTTTCTTCCGCTTTAAAAAGTAAAAATGTTACATGAACAATGAGAACAGTGCTCTCCAGTGATCATCTTGGTTCCAAATCGAGGCTTGGAGATCTACACTATTACTAACATGGCCATACCTTTGATTTGAGCAGTGGGGACGGCTGTACCCTGCCTATTTTTGGATAGTATATATTTGCATGGTGTAGGACATAGACTATATGCCCCAGAGAACGTTAATTTTAACGAAACGCATCGGATGGAGTCCATGTCCTTGAGGTAGCACGCACGCCAATCCTGTATACTGGTCAATCGACTTCTAGGATGTCTTGGATCTATTAATGCTTGTTTTATACTGGATTTCTGTAAGTGTTTAGCACCGATTTCTTTTAATAAACTGTTAAGCAGTTTTACACTATGAGGCTTACACTATGAGTTTTATCTTTCAGTCATGGGCCCTACTATGGAGTAAACTTTACCATCAGCCATGACAGTACCACCACCTGCAATATAAAAGAGGAAGTTGATTGGATCTTCTATACTTGCACATCACGCCTGTCTAGACTTCTATAATTTGGATATTATAAAATTGATTTCGCGCTCATGTGCAGTAAATGAATATAAATAAAACACAGTCTTAATCAATAAATACACGTTACAATCATACACCAAGTGCTATGAATGTGTAAAATAGTGTAAAAAAGTGTAAAAATAGTGAATAAAATATATCACTACCAAAAAAGTGCCACATAAACTAGTGTCGCAAAGTGAAATGATGAAACACAGTCCAACTGGGCTATAAGTAAGTATAAAATCTAAAATTGGACCGCAAGTAACAACGTCCAAAAGGTGACTGGTGCTGTTCGTTGGTGCAGACCCGTTCTTCAGAATATATAAAGAACGCAATGTGTCATATCCAGACGTAAATGGTACAGTGGTTCAAACTTGGGCTGCGGTGGATGTGTGGGAATGGGATCCTTAAACGTGCTCTCTAGACTCTCACCTGAAAGCACGCATTCAAGAGCGTGTGTAGAAGATGTCTTGTCTTGTCCTTGTTCCTCGGATCGGATAGTTCCACCGATATCCACCACTGGGGGCTGTATGGTCTTAGCTCTCTTCTTTATACTCTCCTGTTCACTGGATGACTCTGAATAGCCCACAGATCTATAAATAGGCTTGGGCTCTCCAGCCCAATGAGCCCGTCAACAAGTGGGGGATAAAAGATGGAGCCCAATAGTGAAGTATGTCTTCAACAAATTGTTTAATGAAAAGATAAAAGATTCTTACATAAAAACGAAAAGAATACTAGCAACTGACAGCAGGTAGATGCTAGTCTCACAGTACTTCCGGTATATGGTCCGTATACCGGAAGTACTGTGAGACTAGCATCTACCTGCTGTCAGTTGCTAGTATTCTTTTCGTTTTTATGTAAGAATCTTTTATCTTTTCATTAAACAATTTGTTGAAGACATACTTCACTATTGGGCTCCATCTTTTATCCCCCACTTGTTGACGGGCTCATTGGGCTGGAGAGCCCAAGCCTATTTATAGATCTGTGGGCTATTCAGAGTCATCCAGTGAACAGGAGAGTATAAAGAAGAGAGCTAAGACCATACAGCCCCCAGTGGTGGATATCGGTGGAACTATCCGATCCGAGGAACAAGGACAAGACAAGACATCTTCTACACACGCTCTTGAATGCGTGCTTTCAGGTGAGAGTCTAGAGAGCACGTTTAAGGATCCCATTCCCACACATCCACCGCAGCCCAAGTTTGAACCACTGTACCATTTACGTCTGGATATGACACATTGCGTTCTTTATATATTCTGAAGAACGGGTCTGCACCAACGAACAGCACCAGTCACCTTTTGGACGTTGTTACTTGCGGTCCAATTTTAGATTTTATACTTACTCACTTATAGCCCAGTTGGACTGTGTTTCATCATTTCACTTTGCGACACTAGTTTATGTGGCACTTTTTTGGTAGTGATATATTTTATTCACTATTTTTACACTTTTTTACACTATTTTACACATTCATAGCACTTGGTGTATGATTGTAACGTGTATTTATTGATTAAGACTGTGTTTTATTTATATTCATTTACTGCACATGAGCGCAAAATCAATTTTATAATATACTTTTATGGGATTGTGTTGCACCGTCAGATTTTGCAGCTCTTTTAGGAATATTTTCCACATTTGTCACGTTTTATTGGTTTATTCATTGTTATCTAATATATATATTGTTTTATGCATTATTGAGTGTGTGCACAGGATCTAGTTTACCAACAGCGCGAAGGTCACCCACATTTCTATTACTTCTTCTATAATTTGGAGTCTAGACCTCTGGTAAAGAGGCATTTTCTATCAATATTGGTGGAGGTGCACATCTCTCCATAAAGAGGACCTGTCACGCGCAATTCATATTACAAGGGATGTTTTTTTTTTTTTTTAAAGAGAACGTGTAAAAATAAAGAAATGAAAGTAAAATAAACAAATAAAATTGAAAGCGCCTCCGCTCGCGCACAAAAGTGAACGCATACGCAAGTCGTTCCCTCATATGTAAACGCTGTTCAAATCACACATGTGAGGTATCGCCGCGTGCATTAGAGCGGGAGCAACAATTCTAGCACTAGACATCCTCTGTAACTCTAAACTGGTAACCTGTAAAAAATTTGAAAGCATCGCCTTTGGAGAGTTTTAAGTAAAAAAGGTTGGCGCCACTCCACAAGTGTGCGCAATTTTAAAGAGTGACATGTTAGGTATCTATTTACTCTGCGTAACATCATCTTTCACATTACTTAAAAAAATTGCCAGCTTTACTGTTTGGTTATTTTTTATTGATGAAACAATTCCCCCCCCCCAAAAAAAGCGTTTGAAAAATTGTTGCGCAAATACCGTGTAACATAAAAAGTTGCAATGACCGCCATTTTATTCCCTAGGGTGTCTGCTAAAAAAACAAACATATATAAAGTTTGTGCAAAACAGCAGGAAGATCCAATCTGTCCAAAATGCTTCCACCATCCGATGTGCGCCAGTGGTCAAGTCAAGCCTTTGTATAAATGAAACTCCTGGTTCCATGGTGATCTACCATATACACTCGAGTATAAGCTGAGTTTTTCAGCACATTTTATTGTGCTGAAAGTGCCCCCCTCGGCTTATACTTGAGTCAAGCACTTTTCTGCAGCAGAAAATGACATTTTCCAACCCAAATTTGGGTCCCCGTATCTCGGGGCCTCTTGGTGCTAGGAACCCCATCTTTGTAACCAACACTACAACATATCCAAAGATGGGGTTCCTAGCACTAAGTGGCCCCGAGATACGGGGCCCCAAAGTCGGTTTAGAAAATGTCATTCTCTGCTGCAGAAAAGTGCTTGACATTTTCCAAACCGACTTTGGGGCCCCGTATCTCGGGGCCACTTGGTAATAGGAACCCCATCTTTAGATATGTTATAGTGCTAGTTCGACTGAGTTTGCATACCAAATGGGGTTCCTAGCATCAAGTGGCCCCAAGATACGGGGGCCCCAAAGTCGGTCAACTGTGTCCATCTGCAACAATGTTATTTCAGGACGCTTTGGGTCCAGAGACCCCAAATTTTGGCTGCAGATAGGGGGCATCTAGGAACCCTTAACTATCATGTTTGAAGTTTGGGGGACCTATGGCTGCAAATGGGCACAGTGAGGCTGCAAATGGGCATTGTTGACCCTCTTTTCCACTTACAGTAGCTGCGCATTTCTCACCCTAGGCTTATACTCGAGTCAATAAGTTTTTCCATTTTTTTGTGGTAAAATTAGGTGCCTCGGCTTATATTCGGGTCGGCCTATACTCGAGTATATACGGTAATCTTTTTTCCAGGGACACCCAGCCAGATGGATAACAACGGCTTATAAATTCCTTTACAGGCTCTTCTTTCCCATCACATGCAATAAAAAGAGGACTTCATGGTGTAGTATTCAAATAAATTTATTAAAAAAATGTAGTAACTGCATGTGCACTGCATATGATGGGAAAGAAGAGCCTGTAAAGGAATTTATAAGCCGTTGTTATCCATCTGGCTGGGTGGCCCTGGAAAAAGGATTAGATCACTGTGGAACCAGGAGTTTCATTTATACAGAGGCTTGACCAGATCTGTGGGGGTCTGTGTCCGGGGTGGACAACTGGCGTACATCGGATGGTGGAAGCATTTTGGACAGATTGGATCTTCCTGCTGTTTTGTTTTTATGAGGTGGTAAGTAAAAACTTGGACAGAGGGGTGGCAGTGGACGTGGTATACTTGGATTTTGCAAAAGCGTTTGACTCAGTTTTCCACACACGGCTCATGTGTAAGATAAAGTCTACAGGCTTGGAAATATCAGTTTGTAAATGGATAACAAACTGGCTAAAAGACCGAATTCAGAGTAGTGGTTAATGATTCTTACTCTGAATCGTCTAAGGTTATGAGTGGTGTACCCCAAGGTTCAGTGCTGGGACCCTTACTTTTTAACATCTTGATAAATGATATTGCGTCTGGGATTAAAAGTAAAATTTCTGTCTTTGCAGATGACACTAAGCTATGCAGTGGAATAACATCCTTACAGGAGGTCTCCAATTTACAAGCTGACCTCAATGCTCTGTCTAATTGGGCGACTATGTGGCAGATGAGGTCTAATGTTGATAAATGTAAAGTTATGCACTTGGGGGCTAAGACTATGCATGCATGCATCATACATAATAGGGGAGTACAACTGGGGGGATCCATAGTGGAGAAGGATCTGGGGGTTTTGGAAGATCATAAGCTCAATAATAGCATGCAATGCCAAGCTGCGGTTTCCAAAGCGAGCAAAGTCCTTTCTTGTATTAAGAGAGGTACGGACTCTAGAGAGAGAGATATAATTTGCCCCTGTTCAAATCATTAGTAAGACCTCATCTGGAATATGCAGTTCAGTTTTGGGCCCCAGTTCTCAAAAAGGATATTGGAGAACTGTAAAAAGTGCAGAGAAGGGCAACCAAACTGATAAGAGGCATGGAGGAGCTCAGCTATGAGTAAAGATTAAAGGAACTGAATTTGTTCACTCTTGAGAAGGAGATTAAAGCGGGACGGTACTGGGGAAAAACAAAATGAAAAGCCAGCAGCTACAAATACTGCAGCTGCTGACTTTTAATAAATGGACACTTACCTGTCCCTGGCTCCAGCGATGTGGGCAGCAGAGGCTGATCAATCGATCGGCTCTCTGCTGCTGCCGGCGCCATTCTCAGTGAGGGAATCAGGACGTGGCTTCACTTCCCGGTTCCCTACTGCGCATGCGCGAGTCGCGCAATCAGAATTGTCAGTGCTGTCTGCCGGGACACGTGTGTGTCCTGGCAGACAGCGCGCCAGGACAGGAAGTGGCGTAAACTCCGTGGGAGTTTATGCCCGGAAGTGGGTGCAGATACCTGTCTTAGACAGGTATCTGCACCCCCCTGAAAGGTGCCAAATGTGACACCGGAGGGGGGGAGGGTTCCGAAAAGCGGGAGTTCCACTTTAGGGTGGAATCCCGCTTTAAGGGGGAATATGATCAACATGTATAAACATATAAGGGGTCTATATAGTGTACTTGGTGTTAAGTTATTCACTTTACGGTCAACACTGAGGACAAGGGGGCACTCTTTACGTCTAGAGGAAAAGAGATTTCATCTCCAAATACGGAAAGGTTTATTCAAAGTAAGAGCTGTGAAAATGTGGAATAGACTCCCTCCAGAGGTGATTCTGGCCAACTCAGTTGATTGCTTTAAGGCCTGGATTCTTTCCTAAATTCACATAATATAACTGGGTACTCACATTTATAGGTAAAGTTGATAAAGGGAAAATCCGATTCCTGATCCCAGAGAGGCAAAGAATTTTTTTCCCCTGCTGTAGCAAATTGGATCCTGCTTTTCTAGGTTTTTTTTCGCCCTCCTCAGGATCAACTGTGGGTATAGGATTGGGTATATGGGATTGTATGATCATTTTTTTTTTTTATGGTTGGGCAACAAGCTTTAGGCGATGTGATTTGCTCACAATAAATCGTGCAACAATCATGGCTAAACTGCACTGCGCTTTTGGTGCCATTGAATGTGATTGTAGTGTATTTTGAGATTGTGGGCAGAGTAACATCGATCCCAAAATGCCCAGGAGTAGACACCAGAGCTTGATTTGGCTGTTTAGCATGCACTTGAGAACTCAAGTGCTTCCGTGTGCAAGGGTAAACTGAAGGAATAAACTTTTTTGTTTTCGTCATTGGGGCCAATGCCTAATTTACTCCCTCAGAAGATGTGCTTCTGCTGAGTGATACGGTTTGGGTTAAAACATTTTTTTTTTTTTAAATCAGGACGATTAGATTGTCTTGAGGGACAGGTAGATTGTCATGAGGGACAAGTAGATTTGGTCCCCAACTAAGTCCCTTGTATAAGTAGTTTTTTAAAACATTCCCACACCCCTAATATGTGGTATTGCTGCAATCATCAAGAGTAGGAGAATAATTTGTTTTGGGCCTTTGTGGTAGATTTTGGAATTAGTAAGAAATATACAGCTACAGTACACTTTTAACCACTTCACGCCCAGACTATAACAAAATGACAACTGGGCAGGCCTCTTGTCAATCCAGGTGGACGTCATATGATGTCCTCTTGGTCCTTGTCCTGCACGTGGCCACGCAGTGGCGCAATCAGTCACTGGCTTGCATCCACCAGACTGATCAGTGTACAGGCTCGCTGCTGGTACCATGTGACCGCTGTGACCAATCACAGCAGGTCAAATGACAGTTGTAAAACAATGGATGGCTTCCTTTCATGCCATCCATGGTGTACAATTTTGTTGCTAGCGGTGATTGGTCAGTGTGATCACATGGTACAGACAGAGCCAATCACAGCCCATCTGTACCATGTGATTAGCTCTGCCCAGTCACAGCCAATCAAAACAAACGAACTGAATGAATCCGTTTCATTATAATGCTTGCTTATAGCAATGTAATGTAAGCAATCATGTTGTGTAAAAAAAAAAAAAATCCTGATCACATAGTACAATGTTTTTATGGTAACATTATATTGCTCTGGTCACAGTGTGGTAAAAAGAAAATAATCAAAAATTATAATATACCAGTTATATGATAATGCTGCACTGTACTGGTGACAGTGAGTAAAAAAATAAAAAAATGTATTTATTAATGTGACGGAACGTCCCTACACTCCTCTTGAGTGCGTTCGTCATATATAACTTCCTCCCAGTCTGGATACGGATATCAGATATTCCAACCGCTCCCAAGCACCAAACGAGACGAGACTTGCTTAGCTGCTCAACATGGACTATTTTATTACAAAGCCAAACTCACATTTATACACAGTAGGAGAGGAGATCCCCCCTCCTGCTCATATTACTCTAACAATACACCTGTAACAACTTAACATAAACTAATTAACTAATCCCTTTAAGCAGCCGATGTGACTCATCAGGATTTCACTACAAGTCAGACTTGTTGTCACCGAGCTAAACACAGTTGATTATAAATTATCATAATTACCACCACAAGACATTTCATCACAATAGCAGGAGACCACCAGTAACAGACGGACCGTCTCCTGCATTGTACAGAGGACAATGTGATCAGCTCTCTCAATTAACATCTTGAGTTCATGACACTAGCATCTGAGAGTGTATGTCCCAACAGCATGAGACCACACACATTATATATACACATATATACAGCATTGAATCTGACTGGGGTTGGGGTTCTCCTTCACCCTGTGCCCCTTAAAATCCAGGGCCCATAATCGGTTGGCAGGAGGCTCGCATTTAGTCCTCTCAAAAAGCCTGTGTCCCGGCTAGGTCTGTTACAATTAATTTCCCCCCAAAAAAATGACAACTTCAAAAAGGGTCATTTGGGGGGTATTTGTACTGTCCTGGCGTTTTCTGGGTCTCAAGAAATTAAATAGGCTGTCAGTACATCAGGATTGATCAATTTATATATATATATATATATATATATATATATATATATATATATATATATATATATATAGTTTGTGGACGCTATAACTTTAACACAGACTAAATAATATACGCTGATTTGGGTATTTTCACCAAAGAAATTTAGCTGAATACACTTTGGCCTACATTTATGAAGAACAATTATTTATTTGCAACATTTTATAACAGAAATGGAAAAAAAAAAACGTTTATTTTTAAAGTTTTCTGTTTATTTAGCAAAAAGTAAAAACCCCAGTGGTGATTAAATAGCACTAAAAGTAAGCTATAGTTGTGTGAACAAAATTATAAAAATTTAGTTTGGATACAGTGTTGCATGACTGCGCAATTGTCATTCAAATGGCGACAGTGCTGAAAGTTGAAAATTGGCCTGGGCATGAAGGGGGTAAAATGCCCAGTGCCCAGAAGTGGTTAAAATATATGTTTTTACTATTTTGTTCCCACTATTACTTTGATAAAATAAAAAAATAAAGGAGATATCTATTATTATTTACCACCAAATAAAAGACCAATTTGTCCTGGAAAAACATAAGACATAATTTACCTGGATATTCCAAGTTATTGATATGTACAGTAGTTATGATATGTACAGTTTTACTAACATTTAAAGTTGCAAAACTGTATTTTGGTGTTAAGATTTGTTTTACCTTCATCATAAAGGAGTTAAGGAGACAGAAATTTCAAGCTAGTAACAATTATTTTTTACAATCCTATGTAGGGAATATCATATCCTTATTCACTGATCATAAAAAAAATCAGTTTCTTCAACTACAAGCTAGAAACAATTTTGCCATTGCAAAATGATAAAACTTGATATTTAGCAGTCACTGTCATGCCATCCTATAAAGGATCTTATATTCCAGGATGTTTTATTACCTATTTGTTTACCTCTAAATCCTACAGTATATACAGCTATCAATGACGTGGACTAGGATTGAACAGGTCTTGTCTAGACTTTGTGGGTAAAAACAGACACTGCTGATGTTGCTAGGGGTTGGTCAGGCAGGTTGGATTTTTTTTGTGAATTCCATATCCAACCAGCTATGACAGCAAGATAAACATGATACTGGAATATCTTCAGACTGATTGCTTATAACTTTTTGCATGGTGTTTAAAATGTGTTTCAATGTCCAACTGCCATCTTACAACGATGGCCTGCTATAGGCTGGCAGTAGTTTAGCATTTTTCCAGTATTCTATTTAAGGCAAAGGCAGAGGTTTTCTCAAAAATGTCCATATTACCATTCCCCAGAAAGGGGAATTACATAAAAGGGCTAAATGATCTGCAGTGTTTAGATTGAGACCATATTGTATTATAGTATTGTATTGTATTTTATTATTGTATTACATATCGTATTACCTTTTGTACCACCACCCCCTCCCTTTAGAATGCAAGCTCTACGAGCAGGGCCCTCCGGTACCTTTTGATTTGAACTGTACTTTAATTGTGTTGTCCCCCCTATATATTGTAAAGCGATGCGTAAACTGTTGGCGCTATATAAATTGTGTATAATAATAATAATAGTACCGCTGAACATTTCATTGCCCATTTTATCCTGATAGCCAAGTATCATGTTATAGTTCTGTTAAAAAGACCGCTCCGGGTGTTTTAAATAATCTTACTCCAGGACACATTAAATATACCAAATGTTTTTAAACTATACAGTTTAATTTCCCCCATTAAGTAATCCATCCCCTAGTCTGGTGCTTTCTAATCAGGTGAATCATTTTCTTCATGGATTGTCTGAGAAGAAGTTTGTGTAAATCAGCATTTCCCAAGCCTGTTAAACAGACAACATTAGAGGGTAAACCAGGTCTCGGAGCACTTTTTTGAGAAACTAAACAACTTTTCTATATTAGCTATGTAGGCCAAGTCTATATAACCAAATCAATCAATATTCTAGATCCTATTTTCTACTGTAAAATCTTCTTCCTAATGTAATATTTTCTTAATTACTATACACTTGAGGAAAGTTTGAGTGATACCCATTATTGGCTAACTTAGGTTATTAAAGCTACCACAAATGCATGGCATCACATGTAGTGGTGATCATTTTCCATGTAGCTATCTAATCATCCCGTGTGTCTAGGTCAGCTTGTTGGAGACATCATGCAGAGAGTGCAGGTAGATCATCATGCAAAGTACTGAAGTAATCATTCCTCAAGTCAGGAGTGCCTGACTGTCCTAAGAAAGATCTGTTTTTCAAGATGGAATAAGAAAATTAGAAGCAAACACCTTTTTAAGAGATAGGAAAGGGAAAAGAGTCAAACTATATTATTTTGAACCCCATGGAGATCATTTTTTTAAGCCAAGCTTTGAGTTTGTATTGCAGCTAAAAGCTTGCAAAAGATAACAGATGTTCCCCCTAAATAAAGTGCAGACCATCATGCTGAAAAGGCCTTGTAATCAGTTTTTGAGGATCTTGCACTCCATTGGAAGCCATATTGGGGGGCTGCTTGAATTTTTGCAAAGGGTTTGGGATAAACAGCTGTGCACAGAAAAAGGCTATTTGTGTGCTTGAGAGGAAGGAGCATCCTTTCTCTTCAAAGGCTTAAAAGCCAAGTGCTCTTGTCCCCTTTGGCAATCTTGGTGATCTCTGAACAGCTTGTCCCCCCAGAAGGGCCGCTTAAAGCGGAGTTCCATCCTGAATCTTTTTTTCTATATTCAGACTTTAAACCTATAAAGAAACATTTGGAGGATTTTTTTTTTTTATATTTACCAGATACAACGCCCTGTTGCTATGTAGTCCCCCCTAATCTGCCACTTCCTGGTCTGCAGTGCTCCTCATCACTTCCTCCCTCGCCTGTGCTCCTGGGAAATGATTTGTCACCATTTCCCATGAGTCTGTGGGCAGCACTGTGATCAAAAATTGCGTTAATTCCTGACAGGAAATGACGCGATTTAGGGCGGATCACAGCGCCGAGATGTGTTTATCCATGTTGCCATAACAATGGGGTAGGACCTTCCTCTGGCGCCGCGGCAACTTTACAAACAATTAGCGCTAAGGCCGCTGGCGAATCGTGCATGCACGAGATCGAGAGGTGCATGCTGGTTACCCAGCATGCACCTCTCCAAAGCTTTACCAGGACGAGGTATCGATTGGGCTTCACATGCCCACAATCATGATGTCATTTTCTGACACAAGTCCAGACCAGTCTATCAATGACTGACACTAGGGAACAAAGGCTTTCATTTCTTGGAAAATAGCTCCTTAAAATGAGCATCGGGAAAAGCCTAGGTACGTGTATTGGCCAGCAGTATTAGAAGCAAACTGCTTTGCTTACTGAGAAAACAAAAAAGGAGAAACTAGCCGATTTTCACACTGAAAAATAAGTTTCCTCCTGTCCAAGCCCCCCCCCCCCCCCCCCCACACTCCGTTACATACATATCTCCCTCTCTCTTTTGTACCTTTTTTTCCACATGCAAAAGGTTTAGTCACGCTGCATGTCATTTCAGTCCAAATTTTCAGTCAACGGGAGGAATGCATGTCATTTGCCTAGATGAGAAGGGAATATGGGGGATATTCCCTTTTCATCTAGGCAAATGACATGCAGTGCTTTCGTTGGATATGGGAGTCCCCAGGTGAGCTGCATGTTGTTTGCATAGTCTTACATTCATAAAAGGAGGCGGAAGGCAGGCCTAGCAGTGCGTCATTTGGAGGCTTTGGCCTTAACCTAAAAGAGAAAGCACCCTTCCGATGATGTCACAGAAGAACATGGCAGGGCAGAGCGGTGGCAGAAGAGAAGTGGATCTCAGCAGGGCAATGCTGGATCCACTGGGTGGACGAGTATCTGAAATTGAGGACAACCCAGCATCAGGTAAGCAGAGATTAAAAAAAATAAATGGGTGAATTTCCTCTTTCGGGCTCTCATTGACAGCTTGGATAAGGCTCGCTATGGTCTTCGTTTGACTTGAAAAAGAGAAACCCAAAAGTTGGCCAGCGAGGACAATCTTCAGCAGAATCCTAAATAATAAACTCTGCAAGTGCAGCTGCAGTCATTTTCCTTAGTAAATGTCATGTGGTAAAGCTTCACTTTGTAAAGAATATACAATTATATGCAAGGAAAAAAACAAAAAAACATTTATCCTATATCACAAGACACAGAGCAGCCATAATAATTACTATCTGGGTTATACACCACCTATAGGTGAATGGACACTGGCAAATCAAAAGACAGGAATTCTCCCTCTATATAACCCCTCCCATACAGGAATTATCTCAGTTTTTTTACCAGTGTTTTGAAGGTGATGGTCAAGGCTGTTATGCTCTCCAACAAATAATGATTGTCCCAGGAAAAGGGGCTATGTAATCGGATCCATTCTGATGACTACAGGCTGAAATGGATGTTACCCGAGCCTCAGGAAGGAAGGAACAAGGTTTTGCCTGTAATGCAACCCTCTGGGCGCTGTACCCTGGATGATGGAACCCTAGTCAGTAGTTCCAATGCATTTTTTCCAGCAGGGTGCTATACAGGTCCAAGGGTGTGGACCCCAAAGTATAGGGGGGGGGGGGGGGGCGGTCCTTGAAGGTCCATGGGTGACAGGGCCCGCCGTGATGGGTTAAGGCTGGATCTTTTTGCCTCTAAGCAAGGTATATATATAGGTTTGTGCACTAAGCCAAACACCATGTCAGTTGCAGTACTGAGTTTGCCCACTATATGGCATTGGTGACATGTGTCAGTGTTGTTGTAAGCATACCTGGCATTTTTTTTCTATCCCTCACATACTGGAGGAGTCGCAGGTTACCCTAAGAAGCCTGACCAGTAATGGGCGCGCGGAAGTGGCCTCTGATGGGAGCATGCACGGCGAGCGCCAACGTGGAGTGAGGGGGCGTGCTCCTGGCGCGGGGGGCGTGCACGTGACACGCTGCACAGGAATGTTATTATGGTAAGACAGTTCCTTGCACGTGAAGCTCCTGTGAGGCGGTTGGAAGGGACACAGAGCAGACTTTCTATCTGGGCACGTGAGTCACTCTTGGGTACATGGACACAGGTATTGCAGGCACTGTTATCTGGGTTAAGGTTGTTAACTGAGCTGTGATAGATGCTAATGCTGGATTATAGCTTTGCACAGTGCACAGGGGTTTTTACCTCAATTTTATGTCTTACCTTTAAAAGGTAAGCAATGTCTTTCAGAGTGAAAGGGGGAGGTCAAATCAGGAAGGGGCGCAAGTGTGCCACCGTCAGGATTAGAGGATCCTAGTTATGCTTCCACTGTGCTAATTCCCCTGAAAAAACAGAAGCGACTGGCCAATCGGAGCCATTGCGCTTGTCAGGCATTGTTGCTACTTCTAGTGCCTCTGCCTATGTCACAAAGGACAACATGGCATCAGCTTTAGCTGGCCTTAAAGGTAAAATAGCTGGTATGATTGCTTAAATGTCACAAGGGAAAAAAACAGGATGGATCTCCCTCTCCTGAGCCCCCTGGGTTGGAACCAGAATGGGCAGAGGATGTTGAAGAGGTAGCTTTGACTAACCCGGAGGAAGGTCAAGCTGAGGATTCAACTTCTGGGGAGTAAGGCTCTAAGGAGCCATTTTCAGCCTCTCAATCCCAGAGATTGTTGATCTAGTCTCTCACAGAGATGGTCAGGTCTAGGTTTAACTTACTTCCATTAGAGGTTTTGGAGGCTTCCTTCTCTTTTGGCTCATTGCACCCTCCGCAGAGTTGTCAGGCCTTCCCTTCACAAATGCTACTATAGCAGGTAGTATATGCTGACTGGGATCACCCTAATAGGTTCTCTCTTTTGTATCCTATGGAGGAAAGATTTACAAGGAAATGGAGTATGCCAATGGTTGATGCTGCTAATTCATCTTTAAACAAAAACTTACCCTGTCCAGCAGGCAATGCCCAGGTTTTTAAAGATCCAGTAAAAGTAAAGTTGGAATCTTTACTAAAGACTTCATTTGTGGTTGCCAGATCTGCAGTACATCCAGCGATGGCGGAATTTGTCAATCTTTAAAAGACCGGTTTATACAGTTGGTTAAGAATCTTCTAGCTCAAGGGGAGGATGCTGAACTTAATTGAACTGTTGACTTACCTCGTACCTTGTGTTTTGCGGTAGATGCTTTTAAAGTTTCTCTTCAGCAGGTTTCACGGTTTGCACTCCTGTCAGTACACATAATCTTGTTAAAGACTTGGTCTGGAATTGCCCTGTAAAAAGTTACTGACTGGTTTCCCCTTTCATGGGAAATGTCTTTTTGGCGAGGATCTGGATATATATACAAAAGATTTCAGGGGGAAAGAGTGCACTCCTGACGGTTAAAACAAAAAGAGTAAACGTCTTTCTTTTAAGTTTTCTAATGCCGCACACACACGAGTGCATTTTCCGTCAGAAAAATCTTGGATGGTTTTTCTGATGGAATTCCGCTCAAGCTTGGCTTGCATATACACAATCACTCAAAAGTTTGCTGAACTTTCGACCGTCAAGAACGCAGTGATGTACAACACAACGAGCCGAGAAAATTAAGTTCAATGCTTCCGCGCATGCGTCGAATTGTTTCCAAGCATGCGTAGGAATTTTGCGCGTCGGAATTGGTACAGACGATCGAAAATTTCCGATCAGAACTTTTTACGACCGAAAAATTGAGAACCTGCTCTCAATCTTTTGCTGGCTGGAATTCCGCTAGCAAAAGTCAGATGGAGCATACACAGTCACATTTTCTGACCAAAAGCTCTCATCAGACTTTTGCTGGCGGAATTTCCAATCGTGTGTACGCGGCATTACACTCCCGTACCTAGTATCTCTGCTTCCAGGCAGTTTTGACGACCTCAGCCGTTGGGATCTAGAGGAAGACCTCAGTGACAGGGGCAGAAGAAGCCCTGGGTTCAGAGGCCTGCCAAGCCAGGCTCTATCTACCTTATGAAAGGGCGCCCCCACTCGTACAGGTGGGGGGGAGGCTTCTACAGTTCTTAGAGGCTTGGAAAGAGGTGATTCAGGACAGGTGGGTAATTTCCACAGTGACACAGGGGTACAGATTAGAGTTCTGGGTATTGCCTCTCTCTTTTTAAGGTCCAACTTTCCCACAGATCTGGGAAAAAGAAGGTCTCTGTTCCAGGCCCTGGACCATTTATGGTCGCATTGGGGGTTATTGTAGACGTTCCGTCCAACGAAAAATTCAAAGGCTTCTACTCTAACCTCTTCACAGTTCCAAAACCAAACAGAGATGTGAGACCCATTCTGGATCTCAAGGCTCTGAATCAGTTTCTAAACATTCGATCCTTTCGTATGGAGTCAATTCATTCTGTCATTGACTCTGACGGGAGGACAAATGTTTTGCATTCATAGACATGAAGGATGCATACCTGCATGTGCCGATTTTCCGGCTTCAGCAATGGTTTTTGCGTTTCACAGTGGAGAGTAATTTTCAGTTCATGGCCTTGCCATTTGGCCTAGCCATGGCTCCTCGGTGTTAACAAGGGATATTCATGGAATACTGGTAGTAGGATATCTGGACAACTTTTTACTCAAGGATCGATTGGCGTTAGGTCTGAAGCAAAATGTGACCCTAGCGGTTCAGTTCTTGGAACGCCTGGGTTGGGTTCTAAATTTAAAATAGTCGCCCTTATGGCCAGTTCAGAGCCTAGAGTATTTGGGTCTGATATTGGACACAGTTCAGGCAAAGCTTTGGATTATCACATGGTTCTGTCTCCAAGAGTGCGATAGGATCTCAGTTGGTGGTTGGTACCCAGGAATTTGGAGAAAGGGAAGTCCTTTCTACCAGTAGCCTGGAAAGTAGTGACCAGGGATGCCAGTCTCACAGGCTGGGGGGCGGTTCTGGAAGAAGCCTCTGTCCAGGGGAATTGGTCTTGAATAGAAAGGGACTTGCCCATCAATATCTTGGTGATCCAGGCAGCATGTCTGGCTCTAGTCCTCTGGAATACCCGGTTGCAGGATTGCCCCGTCAGGATCCAATCCGCCAACGCCACGGTGGTGGCCTATATCAACCACCAGGGGGGCACCAGGAGTCACACAGCCCAGAAGGAAGTGAGTTACATTCTGACATGGGCAGAAAGAGATGTGCCGTTTCTATCGGAAGTATTCATTCCAGGGAGTGGACAATTGGCAGGCGGACTTTCTAAGTCGCCAGCAGTTGTTTCCAGGGGAATAGTCCCTGCATCCCGAGATCTTTTCATCGATTTGCCAACAATGGTGTACAACGGACATAGATCTCTTGCTGTCCAGGTTCAACAACAAGCAGGTTTGTGTCCAGAACCAGGGATTCCGATTGCAATCAGGACGGGTGCATTAGTGATTCCTTTGGATCAGTTCTCCCTGATCTATGCTTTTCCTCCAGTTCAGCTTCTGAACTGGAGGAAAATACAGAACAAAGGAAAGCCAGTGATACTGGTAGCCCTGGTCTGGCCCAGGGCTTGGTACACGGAGATTGTAAAGATGGCAGTAGGGAGGCCATGGTCTCTTCAACGCCGTCCGGAGCAGCTTTCTCAAGGTCAGATATTCCATCCTGCTGTAAAGTCACTAAATATTGAAGCCAGAATCTTGAAAGATTGAGGGGGTCTCTGGTCCGATGCTTGCTACTCTGCTAAACGCTAGGAAGCCGGTCTCTAGAAATATCTACAACAGAATTTGGAAATCTTACATTTGATGTGAAGCCAAAAAGGGTCATCCCCGCAAAAATGATTCTTGCCTTTTTACAATTGTGGGTAGAAAAAAAGCTGGCTTTGGGAATGATTAAGGGTCAGATCTCGGCCTTATCCATTTTCTTTCAGAGAATGATTGCGTCACATTCATTAGTGAAAGCCTTTCTGCGAGGAGTGATTCTCATGGTTCTGCCGGTCAGGCCACCCTTGTGTCCTTTAAATTGTAATCTAGTACTGTCTGTCTTACAGAAGCAACCATTTTTGAGTCCATTCAACATAATCCTCTGGTTCTTTTAACAAGAAAATTATAATTTTTTTGGTTGCAGTAACCTCGGCTAGGAGGGTGTTGGAATTGGCAGCTCTTTCATGTCGAGAACCATTTTTGATCCTACACCAAGATAGGGTAGTGTTGCGACCCCACTCGGCTTTTTTGTCAAAGGTGGTTTGCAGTTTTCATTTAAATCAAGATATCACACTACCTTGGTTTTTCCCAAATCTTAGTTCCACAGAGGAAAAGTTGTTACATTCTCTAGATGTATTATGGGCAGTCAAAGTCTATTTAAAAATGTCAGCTCAGATTTGTTAAACCAATTCTTTATTTGTGCTGCTGGATGGGCCCAGGAAGGGGCAGGCAGCATCAAGATTGACCATTTACCAGTGGATTTGCCAGGTTATTGTTCAGGTATATGGTTTAAAGGGAAAGGGCCCACCCTTTTGGGTAAAGGAACACTCTACCAGGAGCATAAGTGCCTCATGGGCAGTGCATCATCAAGTGTCTATGGCTTAGATTTGCAAGGCGGCTACTTGGTCCTCAGTGCATATATTCACTAATGCCCTGTACACAACCATTTTTCTCATCAGAATAAACTATGTAGGTTTTTCCGACAGAGTTCCAATGGAATTCCGCTGAAACTGTCTTGCGTACACATGATCACACTAAAGTCCAACCGTCAAGAACGCGGTGACGTACAACACGTACGTCGGGACTAGAAAAAGGAAGTCCAATAGTCAGTAGCCAATAGTCAAAAGCTTCCGTCTCGTACTTGCTTCAGAGCATGCGTTGTTTTTGGTCCGTCGGAACAGCATACAGACGAGCGGTTTTCCCGATAGGAATTGGTTCCATTGTAAATATTTAAAACATGTTCCATTTCTAAAAAAAAGTCAGATGAGGCATACACAGGATCAGAATATACGATGAAAAGCTTCCGTCTGACTTTTTCTGTCGGAAATTCCGCTCGTGTGTACACGGCATAAGTTTTTATCAGGTGGATGTTAGAGCTCGAAATAGGGCTGAGTTTGGCCACAGCATGCTGCAAGCGGCGGTATAATCTTTGTGATTACTGTCTCCCTCTCGTTAAGGGCATTGCTTTAGGACATCCCAGATAGTAATTATATGGCTACTTTGTGTCATGTGATGTACGATAAAGAAAATTTGATTTTTCCAATGTCTTACCTGTAAAATAATTTTCTTGGAGTACATCACGGGACACAGAGGTCCCTCCCCTCTTTTCTAAGATCTTCATCGCTTGCTACAAAACTGAGGTACTTCCTGTATGGGAGGGGTTATATAGAGGGGGACTTCCTGTCTTTTGATTTGCCAGTGTCCATTCACCTATAGGTGGCGTATAACCCAGACAGTAATTATTATGGCTGCTCTGTGTTCCGTGATGTACTCCAAGAAAAGGATTTTTACAGGTAAGATATAGGAAAAATCAAATTTTTTGCCTGCACATGATTAGATGATGGGAATCAGCAAGGCTTTACTATATTTACTAAGCACTGAGTGCAAGTGCACTTGCAAAGTGCACAGTCTATTTGCCTTTAGTAAATCCACCCCTATGTATTATGTTGGCTACCTAGTCACAGGGAGCCAACAATTAAATTTTAGAAAATTGTGCCATAGATTTATTTATTCCTAGGATCAAACCCCTTTCTGTTCATACTCACCTCTTTCCAGCATCAAAAACAATAATGCCACTGTAACCATGCTTAACATAATGGTCATTTTATAATTTTTTTATTTTTTGTTCAGCTGGAGAGCTAGAATGAGGTTCTAAACCAAAGCCATAAGCAACGATCGACAAAGGATGGTGAGCGGCACAGAAAATCTATTAAGCAATGGCTCCATAGATTCTGGTTCATTTTGCATCCCAGTGCACTCAGCCCCACCATCCAGTATTCTTTTAGTATTTGATTTTGTCACAGACAAGCACACAACACTGTCTGCGGCAAGGATGGAAATCCTTAGATTTAGAAGAAGAAAAAAAAATATGTACAATTTCAGATATTTTCAATATCAGATATTTTATATTTTTATTCAAAATAACTTTTACCAGTTGCTTATATAGATAATATTATGCTTTTTACGATTTCGAGGTGCGATTTCTATTGACATCTGTGCAGAAACCCGCACAGGTGTCTCTGAAACTTCCCCTGAAGTTGGGACTGACATGCAGGAATGAAATTGTGCGAGTTCATCTGAACTCGCACAATTTCATTCCCACAGACAGTGTGAACCTAGGCTTAATGTTATTTTTTCTCTTTTTGTTGGAAAATGACATCCACAATTTTTCAAACAAATCTAAAATAAATTTTGACTCTCAAATATATTAGTCATTTGTAATAATCTTTGATCCAAGAATATTTTGGCTGTATTTATCAAACTGAATCGCATAAAAAAAAATTGCATGCATGGTCACCACATACCACGCTGAGCAAATACTCTACCTGTGCAATTTTGGACTTAGTATGTACTCACCAGCACTCTTAGTGGTAACAACCTTTGGTTTGCAGCGTGCACCGTCTCCTTTCATAGTATATGCAGCAACTGTGATGGAATAAGAGGTTTCAGGTTGAAGTCCAGCTATAATCATTTCCTGTCAATTCAAAAGAGAGGAATTCTTGATCTTTGTGTTCAGTGTGTATGTGCATTAAAGACTGCTGATATAATGATACCCAGGAACATACTTCACATAAGCATAGAAATACATCTCCTTTAATTTGATAAAAAATAATTACTGGAGGATTCAGATCTACATCTATTAAAGTGTATGTAAACCCTAACAAACATTTTATTTTACTCCCTTAAGATAGTTTTGTTAACTATGTTTAAAAAGAGGCAAAATACCTGCTAATTCTTCTAGAAATATTTTTAGCTGGTAGCTTCCTCCTATGCTCTCTGCCTGTGCATGAGGATGGGTTATTGAGATGGGAAGGGGAGGAATTTAACAGAGGCTTCAAAAATGAAGTAGACAAGGCTGATGATGCATATATAAAGCGGAACTAAACCAATTGATTTAACGGTTTCAAAAAACAGTAACATTCCTGGCATGCCGGGAACGCTGTCACATTTGCTTGTGCTGTCAACCAAACTTTCAAACCATCAAATAGCTGGTGTCATAACTGATCAAATGAGCAACACCATAGCAGTTGCAGATCAAACAGAAGCTAAGATGGCAGCTGCCTTGGCTAAAAAGAATAGGAGGGTTTAGTTCCACTTTAAGAATTCAGAGCCGTTTTGTCATGTGAAAGAGGAAGGTAGGCGCATACTACACTGCTCGCACATCAAGTTTGTTTTCTGTACTTGCAGAATGTTTTAAAGTATAAAAACACAAAGAAATGTGCATGTGCTCCAGGGAGGTTTTTCTTTTGATTTGAAAAAAAGTAAGTGGAGAGCAAAGGACTAGTCATCAGTATTGCCTGTAAGCTCCCTGCAGGTGATCTTTTCCCCATTGCCAACATGGCATGCCTTTTTCTCCACTGTGTTTCCTTGTGGGGCAGGTTATCTGTGTAAAGGAACAGGGCTTTGCTTTCTCAGGTCAGAGTTGTCCCCCTGATGATTCGATAACCTGTGTGGAATATTCAAGAAGCAGAGAGGTACAGCATGCACAGAGAATCAAAGATGCAGAAGCAGGCAGTGCAGATGCCTTTCCAGCAAGCACCACATTAATTATATCACCAAATAAAACTCCAAATCGAATGAAACTAGCAGTCAGAGGCAGCAATGCCTCTCACACTGTAGTTCTACAGCTATGAGACTGAAGGCATAGGAGTGCTTAGGCACCATCCCTTTCTCTGGAAGAGTACAAAGGGTAGATTTTTCAGGCTTTATTTTCATTGTTTATACAAAATAACAGTTCTAGAGGTTCCCTAAACTAAACCATAGCAACACTTCACTTTTTTACATTTAGGTCCATGTTAACACAAACAGATTTGTTAAAGTTTGTTAAAATATCTGAGGGATGATATCAATAGGAACTACTTTCTTTTTTAAGCCCCATACACACGGACGTTTTAAAAAACGGGCTGTAAAGCTAGTAACAACGCCTGGAAAAAAAGCAGCGTTAAAAATGCGATTTTATTAGCGTTTTGATCTGCCGTCAATGCGTGTTTAACGTCGTTTGTAAGCATTAACACTAAGGTGCTTTTTTTTTTAAAAAAAACATCCCTCTGCTATTTTCCACTCCCAAATTACCCACATAAACATTTTTACAGCTTAAAAACGCTAAAAAACACTTTTTTCGGCGTCAAAACAGCTCTAGCGATGAAGCCTCAGAACGCGCTGGTCCTTGGTTTTGTTTTGAGCTTAAAAACGGCCATGCCTGTTACAGCTCAAAAATGCCATGGTGTGTATGAGCCCATTGAATAACATGGAGTGGCGTTCTTAAGCAGCAAAAAAAAGCTAAAAAAAGCTGCTGTTAAAACGTCCATGTGTATGAAGCCTAAAGAAGATGCTGTGCAACTAGACAGAACACAGAGAACAACTACTACATAAAGGGGCACAGAGGGACTCAATTATGAGGAAAGATTACCTGAACTGAATTTACTCATGTGAAGAATTAATTGGCTTTGGTAAAATACTGTACATACAGGATCCATATAGCAAGTTAAGTGAGTAGTTATGCACTTTAGCCCATCTTTAGACAAGAAAAAAAAAAAAAAAACCTTTCAATCCCACCCAACATCCACCCCATACCCTTTGTCTACTACTTTTTTACTTACCTGAGTTTCCCACCATGTGACCCTTCAAAGTGCCACATAGACTGATGATCCACTGCAGAGAACCAGGTCCACTAAGACCTTGTTGTCACCCCTTGCATGTTGTGGCCTTAAATCTTCAAGATTCTGTTAGGACCCTTCAAATAGATCCTGTGATTTAGGACTTGTCATGTTACCTGACCATAGAGTCAAATAAGAACTTGGGGCTTTTAATGTTTTTTTCATATAATCTAGGCAGGGATTAGTTGGGAAAGGGGAAGGGGGTTGAGTTGTCAGGATGCAATTCTTTTTTGTTGGTTAAGCTTGGTGGATATATATTATATATTTTTTCAACCTACCCTACCATGTAAATAAAAATTAGATGAGATCAATAGGTGCTTTCTCACACTACATATAGTATGTGCTGCTAACACTCATCTGTAGAATAGAGAAAACTTTGATGTGTACAGATAGTGTGGGCATTCAAATACAAGGTAATGCTTTTTAAGACAACTGTTCAATTATAGTGTGTGTAAGATCTTATCAGTCTAACAATATTATGGAAAATCAGTCCATTCTCTGGAGGCTTCTCTCATAAAACAGGATGCCCTTAAAGCCTAACTCAAGCTTTGCTATTACTTTAAATAGTTTGTTTGGCCAAGCTGTTCCAAAATAAACTATTCTTTACTAACCCATGCGCCCACTGTCAACACAGTATAATATTGTGTAGCATCAGCTTCATACAGTATAGAATGCTGTGTTCTGGCAGCAGTACAGGGCCTTCCGGTCTGGTCCCCGGAACAAAATGGAGTTGGAATGAGAGCTGCTCAGCCATAAATGGGAAACTTTATATTTTGTCAATAAATACAAGGCTTACTTTGAATGCCTGAGGTGGAGAGGCAGACGGGTGACATCACAATCTCCACCTCATCCATTCAGAGGAAGCCTTGTATCCACTTATAAAATACAAAGCTTCCTCTAAATAGCTGAACAGCGTTCAGCCGGACTCAATTTTGTTCTCCCAATAGGACAGGAGGTCCCCATACCGCAGCGGAAACACATCGCTGTATACCATATATAGCTAATACTACATACAGTATATACAGCACTGCCAGAGGATTCAAGTACTAGTAAAGGAAAACCGTGTGTTTAGGCCAACTTGGCCCAAACAAACTAATTAAATTGATAGCAAAGCTGAATTTCAGAAGGTAAGAAATGCAACAAAAGCATCAGACCAAAGCTACATAGGAAACTGGCTTTATGAAGAACTGTTCTTGCCTTGACCAACCTGTTAACATTCTATGAGGTGATGAGCTGTCATTTTTGTTAAAACGTGTTCAAAAATGATATAGAGGTTGGAATAAATACCGTAGTTCAATTTCAGTGTTTGCTGATGATACAAAGCTCAGCAGGGCAATCACTTCACAACAGGATATATCAATTCTACAAGAGACCTCAATAAACTAGAGGGATGGGCAGGTATATGGCAGAAGAGGTTTAATATTGAAAAATGTAGTATTGCACTTGGGAGCTAAAAATATGATTACAAGTTACACACCAGTTGAGAACCTTTGGGGAAAACGAGGATGTAAAAGGACCTGGAGGTCTTGGTAGATGAAAGACTCAGTAATAGCATGCAATGCCAAGCTGCAGAAAGCAAGGCCAGGAGACTATTAACATGCATTCAAAAGGGGGGTGGAGCCGGCGCCAGACATGTAGGACGTTCAGAGAGAGCTCGGTCCATGAGGCTTTAATCCTACAGTGATTCTATGAGCAGGGCAACGGGGATTGTCTTCCTTTGACTCGGGGAATACTCAGAGGTCCCTCCAGGATGGTTAAATACAGGCAAAATTTGCCTGGGATCCCAAGATGGTGCCGTGGCCATGAGGCAGCAGCTGCGGAGCCACACAATACAAATCTCCAGGACAGTGGCTTGGAGGTCAGTGCTGCAGCAGGTCAGGTGAGTCCTAAGACTCCACGGGTTCGGCTGAGACCCAGAGGGAGATCACTGAACCAATGGCATTCCCCGGCAGCACAGTCTGAACAGGAGGGGGAACGGGATCCTGAACCCTCCCTTAAGCAGATCAAGATAGCTATTCACCTCAAGTATATCTCGGATCACTGGAATCCTCCTGTCTCCTGACCCTGGAATGGCCCTGTTGAACCTCAATATTGAGAAATTTCCCCCTAACTACCGTACTGTAGTAACACACGTCTTTCTTGCTGCCAGATCGATCATAACTAAAAACTGGAAGTCAAACGTAACTCCTAATGTATCTGAAGTCCTAGATATAACGCATACTAACTACCTTTTTGAGTCAATGATAGCAAAAAAGGAAGGCAGGAACCAATTATTACAAAGCCATTGGAATGTATGGTCTTCCTGGTATAAAAAACAATAGATAACTGCTTACCTATTTTGTACAGCTGCCTGAAATATCTCTCTTGAAATGTTCTCTTGTTCCACCTCTGTGCGTTCCATCCCCCCCCCCCCCCCCTACCCTACCCTACCTACTTCTGGTTATAATAGAAATACGTACATCTCTGGGAAAGACTCCCTACCCATCTCTGATTTATACTTAAAGCACTTAAGAAACGAATGCACTGTAATTTTGGAAGTTCCATGTCATACTATGTAACCTGCTATTTCTTCTTTTATGTTTACCGTACAATGTTTTGTACTCTGTTTTTGCAAATCTTAATTTCAATAAAAACGAATTTAAAAAAAAAAAGATAGCTATTCACCTCTTCCAGTCCACCCTGAAACATTGAAGGCCCCAAAATGGAGTTCTCCTTCCTGAGGCAGGATGTGCAGAAGGTGAGAGCAGACGGCTGCTGCTGCTGAACAGCAGATCAGTTTTCTCAAGGACTCAGTCAGACCCTTGGAAACTGATGCTCTGGTTTCCAGAAAGGACCTCTCTGAACATACTGCGAAGATGGCGGATATGAAGGCCTGTATGCGCAGAAACAACATTCGCCTGATTGGCTTTCTGGCAGGGGCAGAGAGACGTATCCTGAATATTTTCTGGAATGTTGGCTTCAGGCGAATATGGAACCTAGTACCTTTAAATGACTGTTTGCCATTTGCCATTATTCCTGCTTAGGCACCGCCGACGATTCTGCATCCCATGATTGCACGGATCCTGCATTTCTGTGACCGAGAAAATATCTTGCGGGCTGCGAGATCTTGTCCAGAGATGGAATTTAATGGCTGCTGAATTTCTATTTACCCTGATTTTTCTGTCGCAACTAAGAAGCAGCGTGCCAGTTTTCAACAAGTGAAGAAGCATCTTCAAGATCTACATATGATCTACAGCAGTGTTTCTCAACCTTTTACTGTGAAGTACCCCTGCATGGTTTCTGTGTGTGTGTGTGTGTAATGTCAGTATGCGTTTGTGATGATTTTTGTTTGTGTGCAATATCATTGTATGTGTGCATGCTGCAATGACAGATAAACACACATATACTGATATATACATATACTGATAGATAAACACACACAGAATCAAAAATGAACACAATGACACCCACGCATACAATCCCAAATTAACACGTCGACACCCACAAAATCCCAAATTAACACACTGGCAGTCACACACAATCCCAAATTAACACACATATTTATAATCCCAAATTAGCACAGTGGCAGACAAACACACACACAATTCCAAAATATACACACTTTGAAGCGCACACACACAAAATCCCAAAAGAACACACTTGCAGACGCACACAGAATCCCCAAATTAACACACTGGCAGACAAACATATAAACCCACATTAACACACTCAGAGATACATACATAATCCCAAATTAATACACTGGCAGACACACAAACACACATAATCCCAAATTAAAAAGTTAACCAGTAGGATCACACAGTTAAGTCATTATGACAAAGCCATGCAGCCTCTGTGCTCACTCGCTGTAGGTACTGGATTTGCTGCAGGTTGGAGCGGCTGCACTGCAACCTCTTCCATCCTGTCTCCAGGCTTCTGAATGATGACACCAGGCAGGGCCTAGGAAGCTCCTTTCAGGCTGAGTGAAGAGGGAAGTGACTGTGTTGAATGGATGCAGGAGCGTACCGCTTTGTAAGCATAGCACGGTGTAGCTAGGATGACCACATTTCCAAACTGTCATTCAGGGACACCCTCCCCCCCCCAAAAAAAAAATGGGGGGGGGGGGAATGTAGTCTCGGGGTTGAAGGGCAATTCAGGGTGGCGGGTAATTTGTCATTCGAATGGCTGGTGCGAGCACTGAAATCATTCCAACACCATGCTCGATGAGGATCAGGATGATCAAATCACATTATTTCTATTACTACATTGTAATATATAATGAAATAGTTCAACTCACCATAATGCAGAATCAGTGGGAACACCAAGCTTGTCACTTGCCAACAGATGCAGCATGCCACTGTCGCCTGCCGCCAGATGCAGCTTGTTACTTGCCACCTACGCCTGCTGCCAGATGCTGTCTGTCACTTGGCACCGTCGCCTGACACCAGAAGCAGCATGCTCCTGTCGCCTGCCATCAAATGCAGCTTTTTACTTGCCACCATTATCTGATGCAGTGTGCAACTTGCCACCCAAAGCCTGCTGCCAGATGCAGTGTCACTTGCCTGTGCCACTCGCAGCCTACAACCAGTCTGACACACCCAGGGCCAGATTAAGAGCATCATGGGCCTGGTGCTGAGGATTTTGGTGGGCCTTTTTATGGAAACAAAATGAAAATGCAAACATTTTTTGCTAAAACAAATTAAATATACTCTCACCAGTAATATCAGCCGTGCAGCCTTTGAGCAGCAGCAACACCCCCAATACCACCTGCTATGCAGTCTCTTAACAGCAGCAACATAGAGAGACCACATTTCCAAACTGCCATTCAGGGACATCAACCTATCCCAAAAAAAGATGAGGGGGGGTGTAATCTCAGAGTTGATGGGGAAATAGGTGGCGGGGTGATTTTTCGGGCAAATGGCTGGTGTTAGCACTTAAAATCATCCTGAAACTATGCTTGATATGGCGTCAGGATGATCAAATTCCATTATTTCTATTACTATATTGTAATATATAGTGAAATAGTTCAACTCACCATGATGCAGAATCAGTGGGAACCTGAGCTTGTCACTTGCCACCAGATGCAGCGTGTCACTTGCCACCATCGCCTGCCTAGAGATGCAGTATCCCAGATGCCACCCATAGCCTGCCACCAGATACAGTGTGCCACTTGCCACCAGATACGGTGTGTCACTTGCCACCAGCAGACTTACACCAGCAGCCTTTTACCAGATACAGTGTGCCACTTGCCACCAGCAGCCTTTTACTAGATACAGTGTGCCACTTGCCACCAGCAGCCTGCCAAGGACCACGGCTATGGAACGCTCTACCTACGAACATCCGCTTGGAAAAAGACCATCGGGCCTTCAGGAAAAAACTCAAGACCTACCTCTTCTAAGAAGGAATCAACGCAGGTCGGATCAAGCGCCTCGAGGCGATTCAGTTCGCAGTTGCAGCGCTATACAAATCATTCATTCATTCAGATACAGTGTGCCACTTGCCACCAGATACAGTGTGCCACTTGCCACCAGCAGTCTGCCACCAGATACAGTGTGCCGCTTGCCACAAGCAGCATGCCAGATACAGTGTGCCACTTGCCACCAGATAGTGTGCCACTTGCCACAAGCAGAATGCCACCAGATACAGTGTGCCACTTGCCACAAGCAGCCTGCCACCAGATACAGTGTGCCACTTGCCACAAGCAGCCTGCCACCAGATACAGTGTGCCACTTGCCACAAGCAGCCTGCCACCAGATACAGTGTGCCGCTTGCCACAAGCAGCCTGCCACCAGATACAGTGTGCCGCTTGCCACAAGCAGCCTGCCACCAGATACAGTGTGCCACTTACCACAAGCAGCCTGCCACCAGATACAGTGTGCCGCTTGCCACAAGCAGCCTACCACCAGATACAGTGTGCCACTTGCCACCAGATACAGTGTGCCTCTTGCCACAAGCAGCATATCACCAGATACAGTGTGCCACTTGCCACAAGCAGCCTGCCACCAGATACAGTGTGCCACTTGCCACAAGCAGCCTGCCACCAGATACAGTGTGCCACTTGCCACAAGCAGCCTGCCACCAGATACAGTGTGCCACTTGCCACAAGCAGCCTGCCACCAGATACAGTGTGCCACTTGCCACAAGCAGCCTGCCACCAGATACAGTGTGCCACTTGCCACAAGCAGCCTGCCACCAGATACAGTGTGCCACTTGCCACAAGCAGCCTGCCACCAGATACAGTGTGCCACTTGCCACCAGCAGCCTTCCACCAGATACAGTGTGCCACTTGCCACCAGATACAGTGTGCCACTTGCCACCAGATACAGTGTGCCACTTGCCACCAGATACAGTGTGCCACTTGCCACCAGATAAAGTGTGCCACTTGCCACCAGCAGCATGCCAGATACAGTGTGCCACTTGCCACCAGCAGCCTTCCACCAGATACAGTGTGCCACTTGCCATCAGCAGCCTGTCACCAGATACAGTGTGCCACTTTCCACCAGCAGCCTGTCACAGGATACAGTCTGCCACTTGCCACCAGCAGCCTGTCACCAGATAAAGTGTTCCACTTGCCACAAGCAGCATGCCAGATACAGTGTGCCACTTGCCATCAGCAGCCTGCCACCAGATACAGTGTGCCACTTGCCATCAGCAGCATGCCACCAGATACAGTGTTCCACTTGCCATCAGCAGCAAGCCACCAGATACAGTGTGCCACTTGCCATCAGCAGCAAGCCACCGGATACAGTGTGCCACTTGCCATCAGCAGCATGCCACCAGATACAGTGTGCCACTTGCCATCAGCAGCATGCCACCAGATACTGTGTGCCACTTGCCATCAGCAGCAAGCCACCAGATACAGTGTGCCACTTGCCATCAGCAGCAAGCCACCAGATACAGTGTGCCACTTGCCATCAGCAGCATGCCACCAGATACGGTGTGCCACTTGCCATCAGCAGCATGCCACCAGATACGGTGTGCCACTTGCCACCAGATAGTGTGCCACTTGCCACAAGCAGAATGCCACCAGATACAGTGTGCCACTTGCCACAAGCAGCCTGCCACCAGATACAGTGTGCCACTTGCCACAAGCAGCCTGCCACCAGATACAGTGTGCCACTTGCCACCAGCAGCATGCAACCAGATACAGTGTGCCACTTGCCACCAGCAGCCTGTCACCAGATACAGTGTGCCACTTGCCACCAGCAGCATGCAACCAGATACAGTGTGCCACTTGCCACCAGCAGCCTGTCACCAGATACAGTGTGCCACTTGCCACCAGCAGCATGCAACCAGATACAGTGTGCCACTTGCCACCAGCAGCATGCAACCAGATACAGTGTGCCACTTGTCACCAGCAGCCTGCCACCAGATACAGTGTGCCACTTGCCATCAGCAGCATGCCACCAGATACGGTGTGCCACTTGCCAGCAGCATGCCACCAGATACGGTGTGCCACTTGCCACCAGACACAGTGTGCCACTTGCCACCAGCAGCATGCAACCAGATACAGTGTGCCACTTGCCACCAGCAGCCTGTCACCAAATACAGTGTGCCACTTGCCACCAGCAGCATGCAACCAGATACAGTGTGCCACTTGTCACCAGCAGCATGCAACCAGATACAGTGTGCCACTTGCCACCAGCAGCCTGCAACCAGATACAGTGTGCCACTTGCCACCAGCAGCATGCAACCAGATACAGTGTGCCACTTGCCACCAGCAGCATGCAACCAGATACAGTGTGCCACTTGTCACCAGCAGCAAGCCACCAGATACAGTGTGCCACTTGTCATCAGCAGCAAGCCACCAGATACAGTGTGCCACTTGCCATCAGCAGCAAGCCACCAGATACAGTGTGCCACTTGCCACCAGCAGCCTGCCACCAGATACAGTGTGCCGCTTGCCACAAGCAGCCTGCCACCAGATACAGTGTGCCACTTACCACAAGCAGCCTACCACCAGATACAGTGTGCCACTTGCCACCAGATACAGTGTGCCACTTGCCACCAGATACAGTGTGCCTCTTGCCACAAGCAGCATATCACCAGATGCAGTGTGCCACTTGCCACAAGCAGCCTGCCACCAGATACAGTGTGCCACTTGCCACCAGCAGCCTGCCACCAGATACAGTGTGCCGCTTGCCACAAGCAGCCTGCCACCAGATACAGTGTGCCACTTACCACAAGCAGCCTGCCACCAGATACAGTGTGCCGCTTGCCACAAGCAGCCTACCACCAGATACAGTGTGCCACTTGCCACCAGATACAGTGTGCCTCTTGCCACAAGCAGCCTGCCACCAGATACAGTGTGCCACTTGCCACAAGCAGCCTGCCACCAGATACAGTGTGCCACTTGCCACAAGCAGCCTGCCACCAGATACAGTGTGCCACTTGCCACAAGCAGCCTGCCACCAGATACAGTGTGCCACTTGCCACAAGCAGCCTGCCACCAGATACAGTGTGCCACTTGCCACCAGCAGCCTTCCACCAGATACAGTGTGCCACTCCCACCAGATACAGTGTGCCACTTGCCACCAGATACAGTGTGCCACCCACCACCAGATACAGTGTGCCACTTGCCACCAGATACAGTGTGCCACTTGCCACCAGCAGCATGCCAGATACAGTGTGCCACTTGCCACCAGCAGCCTACCACCAGATACAGTGTGCCACTTGCCACCAGCAGCCTTCCACCAGATACAGTGTGCCACTTGCCATCAGCAGCCTGTCACCAGATACAGTGTGCCACTTTCCACCAGCAGCCTGTCACAGGATACAGTCTGCCACTTGCCACCAGCAGCCTGTCACCAGATAAAGTGTTCCACTTGCCACAAGCAGCATGCCAGATACAGTGTGCCACTTGCCATCAGCAGCCTGCCACCAGATACAGTGTGCCACTTGCCATCAGCAGCATGCCACCAGATACAGTGTTCCACTTGCCATCAGCAGCAAGCCACCAGATACAGTGTGCCACTTGCCATCAGCAGCAAGCCACCGGATACAGTGTGCCACTTGCCATCAGCAGCATGCCACCAGATACAGTGTGCCACTTGCCATCAGCAGCATGCCACCAGATACTGTGTGCCACTTGCCATCAGCAGCAAGCCACCAGATACAGTGTGCCACTTGCCATCAGCAGCAAGCCACCAGATACAGTGTGCCACTTGCCATCAGCAGCATGCCACCAGATACGGTGTGCCACTTGCCATCAGCAGCATGCCACCAGATACGGTGTGCCACTTGCCACCAGATAGTGTGCCACTTGCCACAAGCAGAATGCCACCAGATACAGTGTGCCACTTGCCACAAGCAGCCTGCCACCAGATACAGTGTGCCACTTGCCACAAGCAGCCTGCCACCAGATACAGTGTGCCACTTGCCACCAGCAGCATGCAACCAGATACAGTGTGCCACTTGCCACCAGCAGCCTGTCACCAGATACAGTGTGCCACTTGCCACCAGCAGCATGCAACCAGATACAGTGTGCCACTTGCCACCAGCAGCCTGTCACCAGATACAGTGTGCCACTTGCCACCAGCAGCATGCAACCAGATACAGTGTGCCACTTGCCACCAGCAGCATGCAACCAGATACAGTGTGCCACTTGTCACCAGCAGCCTGCCACCAGATACAGTGTGCCACTTGCCATCAGCAGCAAGCCACCGGATACAGTGTGCCACTTGTCACCAGCAGCAAGCCACCAGATACAGTGTGCCACTTGTCATCAGCAGCAAGCCACCAGATACAGTGTGCCACTTGCCATCAGCAGCAAGCCACCAGATACAGTGTGCCACTTGCCACCAGCAGCATGTAACCAGATACAGTGTGCCACTTGCCACCAGCAGCATGTAACCAGATACAGTGTGCCACTTGCCACTCCCTGCAGCACTCTGCCCAGACGGATAGAAGGGACAGGGCCTGCATAGTCAATCAAATCCCTGGAACCCCCACCCATCCTGAGCTGGGATGGTATGGCCGTGTGTATGTATGCCAGGAGTAGTGATCAGACCAAGTTGTACAGGGGGGTTGTGTGTGCAAAACTTTGGGCTCACACTGGTGTGCTGCAGTCGGCCGCACTGCTTATGTATCTGCAGTATTAGCTGCAGTCCTATTGGTATACATCAGGTTGCAGGTTTTTGCTGGTAAGATGCAGCATGTAGGAATTTTGGTGTGCTTTCATAAAATGCAGAAAAAACACACAACCTAATAGAAATTAATAGGACTGTGGGTAAAACACAGGAAAACTGTGGATACACCAGCAATGGGCCAAAACATAGCAAACCAGTGTGAACCCACCTAAAAGAACAAGGGACCGAGTACTACCACAGGCTGATGACACAATTCTAAACACTTTGGCTGCAGTTATAAGAACTACTGCTGGAAAAAAAAAGTTAAAAACGAGGGAAGGGAGATAAGAGTCCAGTCACTGAGCTCACATTTGGATGGTCTCTGCATCACTCAGAGATTTCCTGTTCACCTTTATCTGCCGGTGTTCTGTTCATAATTTCCCTCCCACACGGCTCCTTCACTGCACAAACTTCACAGAGGGAGAGGGGAGGGGAAAGGCAGAGCCGACTCAGCCTCTCCCATTTGTGTAGGGGGGGCTGTGCACTGTGACATTGTAATAACCACAGTGAGCCAACACAAGTGCAGCCAAACACCCCTACATTTACATACAGCTTCTCCTGTCCCATAGAAGTTTATGGACATGAGAAAATCGGGCTTATACTGCTGGCTGAGTGGGCCTATTTTAAGGCAAAGGCCTGGAGCTGCAGCTCCATCAGCCCCTATGTTAATCCAGCCCTGGACACACCGGAGCCCCAGGAAGGTGAATGCCGCTCACCCCATACACCCGTTACAAAATATTCAATGCCGGGATGGATGAGCGAGCCTGGCGGTCAGAGTGTAAAACTGGAGGAAAGAGATGAGCCTAAAAACTCCACTAATATTTGTGCTATCACATCGAATGTCAGCTGAATCCCAATGGGACTTAACATCTAATCACAGGTGGCCAGATGATGGAGATCTCCCATCATCCACCCACAATGTTCCACAGCTCCCATCATCCACCCACATTATTCCACAACTCCCATCATCCACCCACATTATTCCACAACTCCCATCATCCACCCACGTTAAATGAAGCTCTGGCAGAATGGGCATCCTCATTCTGGTGCTACAATACTCCTTTATGCTATATTTCCCTATTATAAAAAATACGGTTGGTGTCTTGAAACATCCAAGGGCTTCATTCAAAATTCAAACGCTCACTGGTATTCGATTATCTCAAAAAGTACAAACCGCATATTATTCTCCTGTAGGAGACCCAATTGCAGGGCTACAGGATTCTCTCCTATAGTTGGAGAGTATCATGCTACCTTTTCCTCCTATGCTAGGGGGTATCTACTCTAGTGACAAAGGCACTTCCTATTTCTATACAGGCTGTGGTCGCTTTGTTATTTTGGTATTTAAAGTATGGAATTTTTCCTAACCTTGGTTAATGTTTATGTGCCCCTCCCCCTTCTCGCTTACTCGTCTAGATGACATGCTTAAGGCGACTTTGGCGGTTGCCGAGGGAAAAGTCCTCATCTTAAGAGACTTTAACGCAATGGCGTATCCCCCCCCCCCCCCCCCAGATAGGAGGACAGGATCCATGGGTCCTCCTGTCCCCTTTGTGGTATGGTTGTCTACTTATGGTTTTCTTGAGGTATAAGCTTCCGGACGTTAGAGAATATTCTTGTTATTTAGAGACGCACAAGTTGTTATCCAAGATTGACACTGTACTTGCTGAGGGGGCCAGGTTGGGCTTGGTGTGTTTGATCCAATATTTGCCAAGAGCGATCGCTGATCACTCAACCATGTCGCTACATCTTCATCTGGGTATTCAGCAAGGTTTCCGTCACTGGCGAATGCAGGCTAACTGGTTACAAGAAGAATATGTTAGGATTGCATGCACAAAAGCTATCTGTCACTATTGGGTAGAGAATGGTGCCAGTGGATCATGATTTCTCATGAATAGGAAGCCTTTAAAGCTACTCTGAGAGGAGTTTTTATTGCGAAGGTACAAAGTTTAAACATCAGCTCGCTTCTACGTTGTCGGAGGTAGAGAATGCTGTTTATCTCACAGAGGTTGCATATGTTCGTGAACCTACACCTGATAGGTTGGCGGACTGGCAGCAGGTGACCCGTGGACTCCGATCGGTCTTGTCTGCTCATACCACCAAGAACATGAGTATGGGGACAAGATCTGTCGCTTATTAGCTTACTTAGTGAAATCTGATTATGTGCCCGTACATATAGCTGCTATCCGACAGCCACAAGGGGGGTAGGTGACTCGCTTAATATTCTGCAGGCTTTTGTTAAATTTTATAGAGATCTGTATGCGTCCCATGCTTCTGCGAGTCAGGCTGCTCTCTCCACTTACCTGTCCGAGATTGACCTCCCAGGACTTTCAGAGGATGATCAGGTTTTGATGGACAAGGACATTATGATGGAAGAAATTGAGGCAGCTATTGCTTCCTTTTCTCCTCTGAAATCTCCTGGGTTGGATAGCCTGCCCTCGGAGTGGTACGGAACGTTTAGGGACTTGCTGGCTCCCCGATTACTCTAGGTGTTTAACTCAAGGAGAGAGAAGAGTAGACTGGCAACTTCTATATGGGAAGCTCTTGTGGTCTTAATACAGAAGAGTGCGAAGGATACTAAAGAGTGTAACTCGTACTGTCCGATCTCGCTGATCTCGTCCGATTTCGCTGATGAATGTTGACACTAAGATTCTTGCTAAAGTCCTGGCAGGTAGACTACAGGAGGTCATTTTGAAACATATTAATGCTGATCAAATGCCAGGTATGTGCCCAGATGAATATTAGACGACTTTCAAGGTGGAAAGGTTGCCTCCTCGGATACTAGGCATGCCTTCAACTCTGTAGAGTGGTCTTATTTCTTTCTTTCACTTGAATGTTATGGTTTTGGGCCTAAGTTTGTGTCGTGGGTGCGGCTATTGTATACTGACCCAGTGGTGCGTATATGTATTAATGGAGTTATTTCTGATCCCTTTCCTATATTTCGGAGAACTAGACAGGAGTGCCCCCTATCCCCCCTTTTATTTACCCTGGCAATTGAGCCATTAGGCAAAATTACGAGCGGATACTAGGTTTTCTGGTTTTCCTTTGGGCCAACTGGAAGAACGCATGTCCTTGTATGCTGATGACATGCTTTTGAACCTGCAGGACTCGGGTCCCTCGCTGTCCAATGCTTTTGCTCTGATTTAAGAAATTCTGGGACTATTCCGGGTTCTGTATAAATTGGTCTAAATCTCTGTTTCCAATTGATGATGTCCCGAGTGTTCCTGCTAGCTGCGCCATTCCGTTGTCCAGGTCTTTTAGGTATTTGGCGGTCCAGATTTAACTCCCGGTGTCTACATTTTTGGACAACAATTTGTCACCGGTGGTAGCGTAGTTTCGGGAGAAGGTGCAAAGATAGCAAGCTCTACTGCTTACCCTCTTGGGGTGCATGTTTTGCTGGGGTTTTTCGCCTTCCTCTGGACCAACTGTGGGTATAGCATTGTGCATATGGGATTGTATGACATATATATGTATTTTATTTTTTTTTTAATTGGGTGAACTAGATGAACTTGTGTCTTTTCCCCGAAGTAGGGAGGGGGGATAGTTTAGCTACATAATAGTAAAATATAAATGGAGGCACTCTTGCCAGACCCGGATCCCACTAAATTGGTCTCCAGATAGTATGCGGCTTTGGGTTCTGGGATTCACACTTGGTTGGGAAAGCTAAAGCCCATTGGATTGGTGTTACACTGCAGTTGTCAGATGAAATGTGGAGTGAGGTGCTTGATACATATCTAACCACCGTTTTTGCATTCACGGATAGGATAATTCAGTTAAGATATTTGCACCCGATGTATTATACTCCATCGCGCTTATTCTGTATGCCAAAACAAGACTCTTCTGTATGTCATAAACGCCAGGTACCTTTCTGCACGTGGTATGGGAATGTTCTAAAGTTAGGCCCCTGTGATCCCAGGTGGCGGAGTTCATTACTGATAATTATATAAAAGACATAATTTGCATGGTGAAAATGATGAAAAGAATGAAACAATAAAGAATCAATATAAAAAAACAGTTCATGTAGTGCTCCAAAAACAATATCAATGGTAATAATAAGCAAACAGTATCTTGCTGGGTGACCAATGAGTGAATAGAATGCTGTTTAAAACTTCACCTGAGTGCACCTCCACTGTGAGTCATACAAAATGCTTGCTTACCAGAAAACTAGACTCCAAATTATAAGAGTCTAGACATGCAGTGGATAGTAAACTGACGGTCAGAAAAACTCCCTCTGCTTCAGGCTAAAGAGGATGGTGTCATGGCTAACAGTGCAAATCGCTTCAATTCACAACCCATGAGGAAGAAAGGAATTGCCCACATAGTGTAAAACTGTATAGTATTTTATTAAGACAAAGTGATGCTATGAAAATATAAGAGCCAATAGGTCCCAAACTCGTGCAAATCAATGACCAAAAAACAAATAAACTACAATTAAGCTCTGCGTGTTGTAAAGTGTAAAAAACACCCAAAACTTGAAAAGAAACTAAGAAATATCATGAATTACATATCATAAATCACCACAGTGAATAAACAAATAAATCTTCATTTGAATTATAAAAAATACATAAAAATTGTGAAGTCCATATATAAATCCCACACGTGAATAAATGTCCCCAGTGAGTATAGGAAAGGTTTCTCTCCACTTGCATGCAGACACACAATGCACTCACCAGACCTAATTGACCCCTATTACAGGGAGTCAAATTAGGCATATGGGAAAATTCAAGATGTCGTACATGAGGCCACAGGAATGAATCCAAACAGCTGCTGTCATCCATTCAATATTTATTTAGATAGCGTATTCAAAGCTCCAGTTTTACCATATGGAGAGGGAGAGGAAAGAACGCTCTCATGGTGCAGTAATTCAAATAATTTATTTAAAAATAAGGTCGTATTGCACTTCATCAAAGAAGACAAGGATCAGCATATATTGTATAGGAATCACCGGTTAGCGCTCCACCTGCGTTTCAGCAGACCGGAAATAATGCATCTCAAAACACAACCTACGGCCACATCACCCTTAACGCGCACAATCTCGTCTGGTCTCGGAGGCAAAGCAGGGTCATGCCTGGTCAGTACCTGGATGGGAGACTGCATGGGAATACCAGGTGCTGTAGGCTTGGATCGTGTTTGAGTTAGCGGGAACTTATGTTATTTCCGGTCAGTTGGGTCGTGTTTGGTGAGTGCATTGACAGTGTCTGCATGCGGGTAGAGAGGAACCTTTCCTATACTCACTAAGGACATTTATTCACGTGTGGAATTTTTACATGGACTTCTTTTTTATAATTCAAATGAAGATTTATTTGTTTATTCATGATATGTAATTTCTGATATAAGAGCGCAGTTTATTTGTTTCTTTTCACAAAGTGATGCTAAGAACTAAAAGCCAGCATAAGAAAATCAAAAATTCTCAGGAACTGGTCTGTTTGTAAACAGATTCGGCTTGCGTGATCACATCAGACATGGACAACGCAAACCAAATAGGTTTACAAGGGGACCATTTCCTGGGAACTTTTGATTTTCTTATGCAGGATTTATCTGGATTTCTGTAAGTTCTTAGCATCACTTTGCCCACATAATAAAATATCATACAGTTTTACACTAATGCCCTGTACACAAGATCAGATTTTCCAACAACAAAACCTTGTATTTTTTTCCCGAAGAATGTTGGCTCAAACTTGTCTTGCATACACACGGTCACACAAATGTCGGAAATTCCGAACGTCAAGAACGTGGTGACGTACAAGACGATGAAGTTCAATAGCCAGTGCGGCTCTTCTGCTCGTTTCCGAGCATGCGTGGACTTTTGTGCGCCGGACTTGTGTACACAAGCTCGGAATTTCACGTTTTGTTGTGGGAAGATTCGAGAACCTGCTCTCAAAGAATTTGTTGGCGGAAAGTCCGACAGCAAATGTTCTATGGAGCATAGACACGGTCGGAATTTCCGACAACAAGCTCACATCGAACATTTCCCGTCGGAAAATCCGATCGTGTGTACATTAGACAATTTCTTTCCTACTCATGGGTTGTGAATTTGTACTGTCAGCTAGGACACTATCCTCTTCAGCCTAAAGCAAAGGAAGTTGTTCTGACCATCGGTTTACTATTCACTGCATGTCTAGACTCTTATAATTTGGAGTCTAGTGTTCTGGTAAGCAAGCAATTTGTATGACTTACGGTGGAGGTTTACTCGGGTGAAGTCTTATGCAGCATTCCATTCACTCATTGGACACCCAGCAAGAGAATTTTTGCTTATCATTACCATTGATATTGTTTTTAAAGCACTACATGAACTGTTTTCATATTGATTCTTAAGGCTCGGTTCACACTACCGCGACTTGGGATCCGACTTGTCAGACCTCAAGTCGCCCCAAGTCGCTTGACATTAGGAATTACATTATAATCAATGAGAGCCGTCTTAATGTATAATACTGAAGTCGCTCCGACTTCAAAAAAGGTTCCTGTACTACTTCAAGGCGACTTCTAGGTGACTTTTACCCATAGAATTCAATGGAAGTCGCCTCCAAGTCGCTTGACATTAGGAATTACATTATAATCAATGAGAGCCGTCTTAATGTATACTACTGAAGTCGCTCCGACTTCAGAAAAGGTTCCTGTACTACTTCAAGGTGACTTCTAGGTGACTTTTACCCATAGAATTCAATGGAAGTCGCCTCCAAGTCTCCATCTATATTGAAGCGACTTTACAGGAAAATAAATTTGTTTACTCAGGCAAACCCCACCCTCCAAGAGAGCTGATTATTCTGTGATTGGCCACAGCCAAAGTCGCCTGGCCTGGCGGCAACTTGAAGTTGTGTTGTAAATAACTCAAAGTGACGTTGAAGTTGCGTTGAAGTTGCTTCCAAGTTGCCTTGCTAAGTCGCGCTGTAAGTTTCATTAAATTTTTTTCACCATTTAGCGGGAACTTATGCAATAAAAATTATTATATGCAATAAAAATTATTTCCAAAAAAAACATGCATTCAAAAAAGAGTATTTACTCAAGAGATAAAAATATAATTTTAGCACTTTACAAAACTGTGTTTCGGCCACATCTTGAGCATACCATACAGTTTTGGTCACCAATTCTCAAGAAACATGTCCTTGAACTGGAGAGAGTCCCGAGAAGGGCAACAAAGAAAATAAGGGGGTCATTTACTATAGCGCCGCAGTGTTAATTAGCGCCAATTACTGGAAATTAGCGCTTAAACGGTATTCACATATAGCGCTGGTAAAAAAATACTTCCAAAATCGAATTTACCATAGTTCCCTGAAAACAAATAGCGCTCAAACCCTTATGCCCTGTACACACAATAGGATTTTCCGACAACAAAATCCATGGGATTTTTTCCGACAGATGTTGGCTCAAACTTGTCTTGCATACACACAGTCACACAAAGTTGGTCGGCAATTTTGAAAGTCAAGAACGCGGTGATGTACAACACGTACGACGAGCCGAGAAAAATTAAGTTCAATAGCCAGTGCTGCTCTTCTGCTTGATTCCGAGCATGCGTGGCACGTTGTGCGTCGAAATTGTGTACACACGATCGGAATTTCCGACAACTAATTTTGTTGTCAGAAAATTTCAGAACCAGATCTCAAATTTTGTGTGACGGAAATTACTATGGAAAATGTGTGATGGAGCCTACACACGGTCGGAATTTCAGACAACAAGGTCCTAGCACACATTTTCCATCAGAAAATCCTATCGTGTGTACAGGGCAATCTCTCTGCTAAAACCTGGAGTAGTGACAATGAAAATAATGTTTAGAGCATGGTATAATTGCCTAAATGGTACTGAAATATGCAGTATATTGTTTAATGATAATCTGCTTTTAAACTGTGTGAAAAAATGATTTCTACACTGAAATATCTTTAAAAGTCTGAAAAGAGATAAATTCAACATCCCTGTACATCTAGGTGCCAACACAACTGAGCATGTTCAGACCTGCAAACAGCTCTCATTTTAGCTCCCATGGCTTTTTTACAGGGGTAAACACCAAAATTTTTGAGAATGAAAATTGGCGCTATTATAGTCCAATGCAAGTTTCAGCCATTGATTCTAATGGTACAATTGTAACTTCCCCCAAAAAATACAGTGGAATCTCAGATTACGAGCATATTCCGTTCCAGGAGTATGCTCGTAATCCAAAGTACTTGCATATCAAAGTGAGTTTTCCCATTGAAGTCAATGGAAACGAAAATAATTAGTTCCGCAATGACTTCAATGGGATGCAATACCGCATGCGGACAGGGGGCGCCGTAGAGCCTCGGAAACGGCCGAGGACACTTCGGCTGACCTTGGCAAACCTCGGAAAGACTTCCTACCCGAGATTTGCCAAGGTCAGCTGTGCTGTCCTCGGGCATTTCCGTGCATTTCTGCTCAGCTCCAGCGCCCCCACCTCAGGCCAAAAGCAGTACTGCACACCGCTTTGGCCTGAATCGTGCTCGTGTTGCAAGACAACACTCGCAAACCGAGTTACGATTTTTAAAAATACAGTGCTCGTATTGCGAAATGCTCGTTAACCGCGTTACTCGCAATCCGAGGTTACACTGTACTTTTAATGTTGAGATGAAATGTATCTTTCTCTGAAATAAATGTTCCTTGCAACAATGTTGCTGCTTCTATTTAGTTTTTTCTCATCTATTTTGTTTTTAAGAATGCTAGAATGTGGAATGTTCTGATGTTTTGGTAAAATATATTTTTCACTTTCACTTGTTACTCTCCACCTCACAAAAATCTTTACCCAAACTGACACAGGTGTCTTTGCAAACCACAAACAATACCATTGCTGATGCAATTTTAAAATGGGTCACAAGTTTATTATTTCCAAATAATCATAATTTGAGCCCAAAAAATTTGATATGTGTACCAACAACAGAAATCAAAATGTAATTCACAAAAATTATAGGGTAACATTACTATTCTACACTCACCCACCAAATATCACAGAATAAATCAAGAAGAATAACTCTTGAGTAATGTAATTCCACCACCTATATATCCAAAGGAATGCAGTATTTATGTGTAGGAGGTTCTCACATGTGGCAGCTCTGTGGCTTAGAGGTTAGAACTTCTGAGGGTCTCTGAGTGTCTGGGTTTGAATCCCAAACATGGTGCTTCATGGAACAGGAAGGGGCCACCCCCAAACTGTTCCCACAAAGTTGGGAGCATGAAATTGTCCAAAATGTCTTGGTATGCTGATGCCTTAAGCGTTCCCTTCCAGGAACTAAGTAGCCAAGCCCAACTCCTGAAAAACAACCCCACATCATAATCCCCCCTTCACCAAATGATTTGGACCAGTGCACAAAGCAAGGTCCATAAAGACATGGATGAGTGAGTTTGGGGTGGAGGAACTTGACTGGCCTGCACAGAGTCCTGACCTTAACAAACAGAACACCTTGGGAATGAATTAGAGTGGAGACTGCGAGCCAGGCCTTCTCGTCCAACATCAGTGCCTGACCTCACAAATGCACTTCTGGAAGAATGGTCAAACATTCCCATAGACACACTCCTAAACCTTGTGGACAGCCTTCTCAGAAGAGTTGAAGCTGTTATAGCTGCAAAGGGTGGGCCAACTCAATATTGAACCCTACGGACTAAGACTGGGATGCCATTACAGATTACGTGCGTATAAAGGCAGGCGTCCCAATACTTAGGCCAATATATTGTATATTGCTTGTGGCACTGAGCATGGACTTAGGGCTGGTTCACACCACAGAGATTCAGACATGTGTGAGGCTGCCTGCTGGCTAAGTGGGTAGCAATTCCGTCTAGCAGCACTGGGGTTGCTGGTTCAATTCCCCAACATATTAATGATTGTGTTGAAGTTTATATGTTGTCCCTGTGTGGGTTTCTCACCACAATCCAAAGACATGCTGGCATTTTATTTGTCTCCTGTCAAAATAGTTTCTAATATAAGAAAGTTAGTTTTGGACTTTAGATTGGAAGCTCATTGCAGCCAGAGACGGATGTTAATGTTTGTTAGCACTAATCATGCCTAGGGACTTGGACATTTAAAATTGTAGGGTTTACACTGCACAGGTACATATGCTTAGAAAACGGTCACTTTGTGTATGTGCATGCAAATGGACTTCAATCTTTGACCTGTAGTTGGAGATTTGATGCACATAGCCAAGGGCTAACACAGTTGCAAATAGAATTGTGCGTTCCTGCTCATCAGGTGCAATCACTTTAGACATACATGAAGAGACAGATTGAAAGATACTGGTGGGCGTGTACTTATATTGGGCGTGTGTCAGTGTGCTAACAATACAACCTAACTTATATAAAGGGCCTGAGGAGGCCAGGTTTTTTGCTGTGATTTGTGGGGGAGAAGGAATGATATTGTGCATATTGAGAAACGCCCACCTAATGCCGCGTACACACGATCAGACTTTCCGGCGGGATTGTCCGCCGGACAATCCGACCGTGTGTGGGGGCTCCGGCGGACTTTTTGTTACCAAAAGTCAGGCAGACTTAGTTTGAAGTTTTGACTTAAAATTGTCCAGCGGACAATCCCACTGTCTGTGTGCTAGTCCGCGGGACTTTTGAAATGAACGGACTTGCCGACACACGTCGTAAAGTCCGTTCATTTTGAATGTGACTCCAGGTAGACGGGACTAGCGAAGGAAGTCAATTCCGCCGCCTTGATCGACACCTCGCTAGCCCCGTCACCTGGTATGGATTTAAAGGGTAATCCCTACGCCGAAAAAACGGTGTAGGGGTCCCCCCAAATCTATATCAGACCCTTATCCGAGCACGCAGCCTGGCCGGTCAGGAAAGGGGGTAGAGACGAGCGAGCGCCCCCCTCCTGAGCCATACCAGGCCGCGTGCCCTCAACATGGCCCCCCCACCCCAAAGCACCTTGTCCCCATGTTAATGAGGACAAGGGCCTCTTCCCGACAACCCTGGCCGTTGGTTGTCGGGGTCTGCGGGCGGGGGGCTTATCGGAATCTGGGAGCCCCCTTTAATAAGGGGGCCCCCAGATACCGGCCCCCCACCCTATGTGAATGAGTATGGGGTACGATGTAATCTTTTAAAATACTTTATTGCACAGCTCCGGGGGTCTTCTTCCGTCTTGGGGGTCTTCTCGCGGGACTCCTTCGCTATCTTCTGCTAGCTCTTTTACTAGCGGAGGAGCCCGGCTTTCTCCTTCGTCACCGCCGTCGTCTGGGGGTCTTGTTCCGACTCGGGGGTCTTGTCCCACTCTTCTGTTCTTCTTGCCAGGGCTCCGCTTTCTTCTTCCAGCTCTTTTACTAGCGGTGGCCCGGGCTTCTGTCGCCGTCGCTGTTGCCTTCTGCTTCTTCTTCTTCTTCCTCTGCTTCTTGTTCTTCTTCCGATGTTGACTCATCGCTGTCTCCTCTTCTAATGGCTCAGACGTGTTGCGCTGCCAGTTATATAGGGACAAGGGGCGGGGCCATCGACTCATGTCACATGGTGACCCCGCCCCCTAATAATGTCACAGTCCCGGAGGATGCTGGGACTGTGACATCATATTTTTTAGCTGTGCAATAAAGTATTTTAAAAGATTACATCGTACCCCATACTCATTCACATAGGGTGGGGGGCCGGTATCTGGGGGCCCCCTTGTTAAAGGGGGCTCCCGGATTCCGATAAGCCCGTCGCCCGCAGACCCCGACAACCAACGGCCAGGGTTGTCGGGAAGAGGCCCTTGTCCTCATCAACATGGGGACAGGGTGCTTTGGGGTGGGGGGGGGGGGTGCAGGGCCCCCCTTTCCCCAGGGCACCCCCCATGTTGAGAGCACGCGGCCTGGTATGGCTCAGGAGGGGGGGTGCTCGCTCGTCCCCACCCCATTTCCTGACCAGCCGGGCTGCATGCTCGGATAAGGGTCTGATATGGATTTGGGGGGGACCCCCACGCCGTTTTTTCGGCATAGGGATTCCCCTTTAAATCCATACCAGGTGACGGGGCTAGCGAGGTGTCAATCTCGCCCATCGAGGTGGCATTCACTTCCTTCGCTAGTCCCATCTACCTGGAGTCACGTTCTAAATGAACGGACTTTACTCCGTGTGTGGGGCAAGTCTGTTCCGAAAAGTCTGATCGTGTGTACATGGCTTAAGGCTGTTTGCTGAAATTCTTGTGCATTTTTTCCATCAAAAGTGGGTTTATGTGGCCATGCTGTCAATGTGCGTGTATTCCTGTCTGAACAAGCATTCATGGTTTGGGAGCATCTGCAACCTTCTACTCTTTGAAATGCAGCTTCCAGCAGAACATACTCCCCAATGTATGTGTGTGGATTGTGGGGTGGTGGTGGGTGTTAGGTGGAATATGTGCCTTTTTTAATATGTTGGAATGCTTTGTAAGACTAAGGCCCCTTTCACACTGGGGCGGTTTGCAGGCGCTATTGCGCTAAAAATAGCGCCTGCAAACCAACCCGAAACAGCTGTTGCTGTGTCTTCAGTGTGAAAGCCCCGAGGGCTTTCACACTGAAGCGGTGCGCTTGCAGGACGCTGGAAAATGTCCTGCAAGCCGCATCTTTGGCTCGCTATAGCGCCCGTTCCCATTGGAAACAATGGGGCAGCGCTCCGAACCCGCCCGCAAAACGCTGCTGCAGCGGCGGTTTGCGGGCGGTATTGACCCTTTTTCGGCCGCTCGCGGGGGGTAAAACCACCCCACTAGCGGCCGAAATGCGCTGCTAAAACGCCGGTAAAGCGGCGCTAAATATAGCGTCGATTTACCGCCAGTGCCCCCACCGCTCCAGTGTGAAAGTAGCCTAATGACTGACTTATGTATGTTTCTATAATCTTACAGATAAAAATGTGATGTGTTGCCGTTATACGCTGAAAGTAAAGCTGTGTTCACTCTTAAGGTTTAAACACATTTTAGATTGTAAGCTCCTATAAGCAGGGCCCTTAAAAACCCAATTGCTGTTTTGCAGCACCATATATCCTGTATAATATTTTTTTTTTATGCTAGTAAATGTACATAATTTGGTTTAATACTGGCAAAATAAAAGTACATTATTAAGCTTATTTGTTGTTTTTTCTCTTTTCTTTCTTCTTTTTAATTAGTTTTGAGGAAGTGCAATATCTTTCTTATACCCATAGAAATTATAAGACATAATTGTGCACCAAAAAACTGAATCTCTTCAATACACCTACAAGTAAGACCCCCTTTCACACGGGGTGCTTTGCAGGTGCTACAGCGCTAAAAATAGGGCCTGCAAAGCGCCCTGAAAGAGCCGCTCTTGAGATATATATATATATATATATATATATATATATATATATATATATTAAACCTCCAAGTGCTTTTTTTTTAACCAATAATATTCCTTTAGATTGGCTTTGGAAACTTACAAACAAAGCAATTTAGAAATTAGATGAAAGGTTTAGCGCTGGGAAACCCTTTTTGAAAGATAAAAAGTGCATTTTATATACAACTTTAGATCAGAACAAAATGAGGAGGAAAGAGGGGCAGAGGGACTTTGTTCCAAATTAAGGACAGGTGGGACCTATGCGATTTCACTAAACATCTGTGCAGCAAAGTGCACTGATGTCTCTGAAATCACTCACAAAGTCGGACTGAGGCCCCTTTCACACTCGTGCGACTTTTCCTGGGACTTTGGACATCAGAGTCGCATGACAAGTCAAACCCCATGATTGTCAATGAGTACCATTCATATCTGTGCGACTTCAAGTCAAACCGACTTCAAAGTAGTCCCTGTACTACTTTGGTCCTACTTTGATGCGAGTTGAGGTACACAGACCTCAAGTTTGCACAGGCATTCCCTGAAATCGCAGCAAAATTGCCAACGCAAAATCACAGCAAAATTGTGCCACTTTCCCTGCGACTCCTGCGTCCATAGACCTCAAGATTACACAGGAATTGCTTAAAGTCGCATCAAAATCGCACAACTTTCAGGTTGCACAAGTGTAAAAGGGGCCTAAGTCACTGTTCTGAGTACTATTATACCTAGAATATAAAGTAGTCCCACCATCAAACACAAGTAAACGTATGTTCTCAATATAATTGTGCTCAAATGGCTGAAAATCACACAGATGGTATCACCTATTGAAAGCTTGCATTAAACTCAGTAGCATATGCTGAAAAGAGGCAAACGCCTATTAGCCAATGCCACATCGGCATTGAACATGGTTGTTACTATAATATTAATGCCTGAAAAGCAAAACATTATTGTATAGAATCAAAACATTAGTAAATGTATTTTCTATGTAGTTATGTGCTTAGAAAGAGATAACCACCGCTCCAGGATAGCCCTTCAGGGCGAATGCTCCTACTCCTGTTTAGGGGCCCCAGGTGCTGGCTAATAACACAATAGACTTGAAGTATCAGAAGAACTCTGGACAGCCGCACACCGGAGGAAGATAAAAACCTGTGCAATTTATTTAAAAAACAGGAATCACATCAATCCAAAAGTCCACTGCAAAGCAAAGCAAGAAGGGGGCACCAAACTGACGCGTTTCGCACTATATACATCATAGCTATGAGTAAGCACTGTATATAGTGCGAAACGCGTCAGGTTTGTGCCCCCCTTCTTGCTTTGCTTTGCAGTGGACTTTTGGATTGATGTGATTCCTGTTTTTTAAATAAATTGCACAGGTTTTTATCTTCCTCCGGTGTGCGGCTGTCCAGAGTTCTTCTGATACTTCAAGCCTAGGTATGTGCTTAGCTCTGTAGCATATTGTTATGCCCCGCTACCTTCAAAGGTTCAAGCCATGAGTTCAAATCCCACTGATGGTATCACATTCTAAAAATGTGCATTGTACTCAGCAGCATAATTAGCCAATGCGCATCAGTTTGGTTTGTTCCATATTTTAACTCTTCAAATGAATGCAATGGTATGTACTTATTCAATAATAAGAAATTATGTCCACCTGTGTGCAATCCAAGTGTCACATGAACTGTCATATACACACCTTTTTGAAAGGCCCCAGAGGCTGCAACACCTAAGCAAGAGGCACCACTAACAACACTGCCATGAAGACTAGGGAACTCTCCAAACGAGTAAGGGACAATGTTGTTGATAAATACAGGTCAGGGTTAGGTTATAAAAAAAAATATCCAAATCTTTGATGATCCCTAAGAGCACCATCAAATCTATCATAACCAAATGGAAAGAACATGGCACAACAGCAAACCTGCCAAGAGACGGCTGCACACCAAAACTCATGGACCAGGCAAGGAGGGCATTAATCAGAGAGGTAGCACAGAGACCTAAGGTAACCCTGGAGGAGCTGCAGAGTTCCACAGCAGACTGGAGTATCTATACATAGGACGACAATTTTGGGCGTTTTGGAGCGTTTTCACGCGTCACACATAGGGCAGCCCATTCACTCAAATAGGCTGCCCTACGCATGACAATCACCCTAGAGAAGCTCCAGAACTTCTTTTGGAGCGGTGCATTGTGCGTTACTGCAGTTTTTGGTGCATTTGCCACACTTGGGGGCCTTTAACATGTGATGACAACACAAGCACTAAGCACATTTGCAGCATGTCTGAAACGCATGGCAAAGCGCACATTTTCTGTACCTCACTGTTCTTGTGTAAATGCATCAATTTCCCTTTCAGGCCACACTCACACCTAGAGTAGTAAGAGCACATGTTTTTTGGCTCGTTTTCCAGTGACACACATAAGGCAGCCTGTTGACTTCAATTGGCTGCGCTACACATGGCAAAGTAGCTCATGGGACATTTTGGCGTTGTGCGAGTTGCACATTTTTTCCTGCATTTGTCACCTGTTATTTCCATGTGGCAAAAGGTTTGCTTCTGTGCGTGGTGTGACATTAGCAATTAATGACACTAAAAAGCCCAACTAGGTAATTTTAGGTGTATAAATGTGGTCATAAACTATACAATCTAACTGTAAAATCTCTGTATAATCTCCTTTATAATTACCAAAATTATATAATAGGAGGGCATAACATCTATCCAATCACTCTATATCCAATCAGGCAGGCCTTTGCACTACATCAGGTGTGCCCTGTGGGCTGCATGTGGCCCGGGGGGAGTTTAGCATGCAGCATGAGCCCATCTGAAAGGACCCTGGGAAAGCCAGGCAAATGCACATGTGGAAAAATACCGGGGGTGCTGTGATAGCTTAGTTAATGGGTGCAGGTGTGCTAATGAGGTCAGCTGGTAAACTCCTTCCTGTGTTTTACTATTTTCTCTGTCTCTGTCTGTATACCAAGACGTCTCTGAAACTTTTTGGGAAATATAGCAAGGGCTAACGTAAGGCTACTTGTTCTCAAAATAAAAGAAAGCTTGTATTTTTCTGCAACCGAGGTACATAGGGGAGCTGGATTTAAAAAAATAAATAAATAAATAAAAAGGTGAATTTAGTCTTTAATGGAAATAAATGATCTGGAGGAAATTGAATATACAAATTGAAGAACAGAATATTATTCTCAATTATACTATTACAAGTAGTATGAGTTGGTATGTAGGTGAAAACTGACAAGCTCAAGAGCCTAAAAAGAGGCAGGCTGTGGAGGGAAGGGGTTGTAAAAAAATCAGCACAGTTAAGCCATTATATAAACAAGGGTATAAAATCCTTGATGGAAATGGCAATCTGTTCAGTAATCTGGTATCATAGCCGAACTGTGCACTATTAGCCAGTCTGAAAGAAGGTTGCCTTTTGCCTACTGGGTACAGCCTGTAGATAAAGGAACACTGATTCTCCTTCTATACACTGCATACATAAACTCATGCAGCTGAAATTCAGAGCAATAGCAGTATTCAGAAACGCAATCGTTTTAATCATAATGACATAGCTGGTTAGTGTGAATCATACACCCAAAGCATTCTTGCAGCCTGTAACGGATTTATAAAACCAAAAACGTATTTCATGTAAACATAAAAAATAGAAACTAAGGAAAATAAACTATTAAGTATAGTCTACTGCTGAAAATTCATGACAATTCATTAACCTGCATCTGTACCCAGACTATGAAGTTTAAAAAGTATTTATATATTCTTAACAATCAGTAAAAGAGCTTTAAGTTCAAGTTCACATTGATTCGACCAGGAATCGCACTGCATTCCTGTTCAAATCATATATGATTCATTGCAGTGCAATTTGAGCCTATTCATTTTACATGGTTTAAATCGCACGAAAAAGGCATGCACTTTTTTTGTGTTGCACTGGAATCGGATCGCATGGGTGTTCACACCCATGCGATCCGATTCATCCACTTGTGCTGCGTTTTGCACACAAATTTTCAGGGTGTTGTTAACTTAACATTGACACCAGCAGCAGTTTGCATTAACGGAGTGCGACTGATGTGGTACGGGAAATCCCCTGTGAATTACGCACAGGAACCAGGACTTACTGTGAAGTAATTCATTCTCTAAAATCCACTAGCTACCTGTTTACATTAAAGAGCTGGTAAGCTGCCAAGATCCTGTTACAACACAAAGTGATGGGCAGAGAGCTAAGATTTTGGTGATTCTGTTGTAATTGTTAAAGAATTTCTTAACAATACCTATAGTTACACAGATAAGTAAGGGGTTGTTTTAAAACAGTTTTTTAAAGACCCTTTTATGATTTTTCTCAAGTAAAACAATTCTTCAACATATTTTATCATACATTAGAAACATTTTAAGTGGGTTTGTTAAAGCAGCATCCACAAAATCCACAAACCATATGTGCCGAGAAAAAGAAAAAAGGTTGCCAGATCTGACTTCTTCAGAAAAAGAGGGGTACCTAGCTGTTTTATTGATCAAATGGCTTCACTACTTTCCCAGTCTCTAACAATGCAAATAAGGAATTCACTCTAAACACACGTTGCATGCTTATCCCAGGTTAACCAAGCAACTAGTATTTTCATAAGAAAATCAGCAATGGCAACCTCAATTTTTTCTTTCAGATCATGTTTCCATAAACAGCAATATATTAGAAGATGCTTACAGTTCAGTTATGGAATGCACAAACATAAGGCAAAAAGAGGCTCATATTACTTACATATTCAGCTGTATCATCCATTTCCCACTGAGTATGGATAGGCAGGTAGAGAAAGAAAGAATATTAAGAATTGCAAAATAAGATTGACGGTGATGACCAGCTCTACTTGAAATCAAAACAGAAGGTCTCACAATAATTGAAAGTGTGTGTAGGATAGAAATATTCTCTTTCCCCATTGCAAGAAATCATATTCTTCCTTTTTTTATAGGTTTCTAGCAAAATATGATAGAAAGGAGAATCCAATATATTTTGCACTTTGTATGCTGTACTTTTCCAGAGTGCAATCATTCCTGTAAATATACACAGGTTTTTTTTCTGCCTCACTTGACATTTTTTACTTTCTCAAATTAAATTCCTAATGCGATTTTTCAAAAAGGTATTGCAAGTGGTATAGGTTACTGATGTTTGCATACAGCTCTTGGCTATAGAAAGAGTTTGTTAAAGTAAACCAGTCAAACAATTTAAACATGTCCAACTAAAAATCCAGTCTCGAAATGTCGAAATACAACAAGATGCATGCTATATTGTTAACCGGACACCCGCTTCAGTAAAAACCCTTGGTTTAGAATCACTTTGTTACTAAGAGCCCTGACTTTCCAGATCCCTGTGCATCTGAGATCATTTCAACAGCCAGTGTACAGTACGTCTGGGGGATAAAATCAGTACACCTATGCAATAAATTAACATTTATAATTTGATCCTATCAAAATGCTGCTAGTACAGAAATAAATTGGGATTTTTGTACTTAACATACTTGGAGGGCTGTAGCCCTTTTTGGAATTGTCGGTTATATTGCCAACTATAGGAGGATTGATAGGAGGCTTGACACTAGGTCTAAACTGAAGGCCAGTCCCTAGGTGTCGTAGCCCTATTATGGGTGAGACTACCCAAAACGATTCACTTTTTAATTAGTATGTGTAAAAAAAAAAAAACATACACAGCATGTAAACAATATCCGAATAATCCTCTAAAAGTGATTTGGTGAAAAAAAACATTTAAATTTAAAATCCAGTGTTTATTAACGCTGGTATAACTAGAAAAAAATCCCTCTTCAACATACCACATACCACAACAAGCATAAGCGCTCACCGCTACGCATACCTTCACGTCATACATCCCTTTTAGTCCATTGAAAGGCTTAGTGCTCCCATCTCTTTTGGTTGGTATTGATTTTGATATATTTGTAATTGAGCAAGATGGTCTTGCTCAATTACAAATATATCAAAATCAATACCAACCAAAAGAGATGGGAGCACTAAGCCTTTCAATGGACTAAAAGGGATGTATGACGTGAAGGTATGCGTAGCGGTGAGCGCTTATGCTTGTTGTGGTATGTGGTGTGTTGAAGAGGGATTTTTTTATAGTTATACCAGCGTTAATAAACACTGGATTTTAAATTTAAATTTTTTTTTTCACCAAATCACTTTTAGAGGATTATTCGGATATTGTTTACATGCTGTGTATGTTTTTTTTTTTACACATACTAATTAAAAAGTGAATCGTTTGGGTAGTCTCACCCATAATGCTGCAAATTGTGTTTATTACACATATACGATATTTCACATATGTATACGCTTAAATGCATGGGATTAGTATGCTTTTTTTATTATAATGCATGTTGCTATAGAGAGAAATGGAGAGAGGTGTGTATGAAAGGGTGGGGGGGAGGAGGAAAAGGAGATATGGAGGGAGAAAGAGAGAGTGCGAGAGAGAGAGAGCGAGAGCGAGAGCGAGAGAGAGAGAGAGAGAGAGAGCACGAGATACAGAAAGAGTGAGGCAAAGAGAAAGAAGAAATTGTTTTGATATACAGTATATATAGACACATGTATACTGGGACATTGCAGTGTTTCTTATATTTCTTGCAACTCCCCATTCTTATTCTTTTTATAATCAGAGAATAGCGAGACAGCATATCTGTGTCTCCTCAGGTTCTCCCTCCCCAGTCACAGCAGTGTGGAACTTACAGGGTAGGAGAAAGCTGAGCAGAGTGAAATGCTAGTTAAATGTGCAAGCCCCTCCTATAAAAAGGCACAAAGGCAATGATTCATGGAATTTGTAGTTTCTTATTAGTTCACTGAACTATAATCCCAGATGGCATTGCCAGAAGGAAGTAGGAAGCTTTAAATGCATTTTTAAAAATTACTTATAAACATGGGATATGCACAACAAAGGGTTGAGTAATTTTTACAAAAAAATATTATGCACATTAAGATTGTCATCAATGTTAGGCATGATTTATGAAGCAATTTGATTTTTAGTGCTGAAGGTGAACTTACGCTTTAAGTGTTATCAACCTCCTAAACCTGCACGGTTTAGGAGATATTCACTTTGCATGCAGCCACTGATCTCAGCGGCGCATGCGCTGTGAATGCCCAGCTGAAGTCTGCGTCTGCCGGACGGATCAGTGACGTCATCGTGGCTTCCGGCCACTCACAGCACTGGAGCCGTGAACCCGGAAGACACGCCAAGGGCAAAATGTCAGCTCCCTCGGCATGGATCGGGATTAGATGCCTTGTTCTAAGTTAAGTTTTTCATAATGAGCTACTATGCGATGCATACTTGCTCAATATGCCTTTGTCTTACAGGGGGTTTTTTTAATTTTTTTTTCCTGCGGGCATACAACCGCTTTAAAAAAGGTACTTGTATAGCGCCGTCAATATACGCAGCGCTTTACACATACATTGTATATTCATATCAGATCCTGTTCCCTTAAAACATGTTATACAGCAGTGCTGTGTAATTTGGTCCCCCCTATCACCTAAAAAATCTGACTGATCCTGCCTGGCTATACCTTTCCCCTTGTAAACCACTGCTTAGCCCCGACACCGTGGTCAGTTTCCGTGCCTCTGTCATCAGCAGCCCTGCTCTGTCTTCTCCTCTCTGCTCTCCCACCTCCCCTCCCTGCCTGCTCATGTCCGTGTCTGCCCCCCCCCCCCCCGCTGCTCTCATATCTAATATAAAATCCTCCCATCCCCTCTGTAATAGAACAATAAGTGTCCCTGTTCCGGTATTATATAAAAAAAATGCAGATCTGTACCTATATCAGAGCAGCTCCCGGTGCTCACGTGACTCCTCGTCTCTCTCTCTCTCTCTCTCTCTCTTCCCCTCCTCCCCAGCTGATGTCATTGGGAGTACTCGGCCCCCACCCACTGGATCTGTCAGCCGGGCAGAGGAGAGAGCCAATGAATCGTGTGATTGCTGGGAGCCACTGTGATATAGGTACAGATCAGCATATTTTGTTATATAACACAGGTACACGAATACTTACTGTTATATTACAGAGGGGGTGGGATGATTTTATATCAGTGGCTTAACAACCACTTTAAGAGCTGACAGCATTTCTGGAAGGAATAAACAGTAATTTTATGTACTATAGTATTTTTAATGGGATATACCATGAACAAATGTGCATGTATAGCAGTGTGCAATATTACTGGTCAGAGTAAAGGCTAAGACCAAGTCATGGAAATCCAGTCCCTGGTAAGAAACTGAAATGCAAAGGTATACAGAGGAGATGCTTTTGACTAATAAAAGTGGCTTAAGGATATTGAAGTACCCACTTTAAGGCAGAACTTTTACTTTTAAACACTTAAGAAGGCTAACAGGTTTAATTTAATTGAGCTGTGGGTGCTTCCAAATTACACCTATAGCAGCTATTTTTCACTTATGTGCTGTTGATCTACAACCGTCAAAAGCTATATGCAAGAATGTACTGTTTTTTTTTTTTTTTACCAAATTACCTGAGAATCAGTCAGCATAACATCCCTTATAAAGGGAAGCCCTTTTGCCTCTCCATTTTCAATTTTAACATAGTGAACTTGATAGCCACGAATTTGGCCGTGTTGACGGTTTTGGACAGGAGAACGCCAAAATACTTTAATGGCGGTCGAGTTTAATACTTCCACCTCAACTTTTCTTGGTGGAGCACTGGGCACTGAAGAAAAATGAAAAAAATTCCAATCACTTTTTTTTTAAATAGCGTTTCCTCCACTAGAACAAGAATATTCCTGAACTATGGAACAAAAGCTGTGTATACATAGATGAAGACGTTTTTTTTTATTTATTTTTTGGATAGAGTGACTAAAGACTAACATCTTTGTTGGGCCGTACTACTATCTTGGCATTCATTACGGAGATTTCACCTCACTTTCCCAGTGACATCAGTTTCACCAGAGAGGATGAAAAAAATATTTATTAAAGTAGTAAATGAGAGGAAATCTCTCTAATGGAGCACTGGATAGAAGTAAAAATGTGACAATGGTTATAAAATTAAGTTACATTTATTCTGCAGTTCACATCCATTTTACTATAGAGCAGCACAAAACTAAGCAGACACTTTGTTAGACACTTCTTTGAATTAAGCAATGCATTATAAGCTGAATCAGGTTCCAAGGGAAGGCAAGATACACATGGATTTCCCAATTTAGACAGGTGTATGTACATTCTTTATGTGTTATGTCCACAGAGCTATTGCAATTCACCCAAATTATGGGCATGTATTAGGCAAGTATAAGTTAAACTGCGGGCAAAAAAAAGCAAACATATTATGCAGTCTATCAATAGCATTAACACAGCACAGTTAAAGGATCATATTAACCCCCCCTGGCGGTATTCCGAGTCTGGCTCAGGGTGGAACTTCAGTACCATTAGCGGTAACCCCGAGCCAGACTCGGTATCGCATTGCAGGATACAGGGGAGGTTACTTACCATGTCCCCTGGATCCTGCGATGTCTCCCCGCTGTGTGTGCGATCTCCTCCGCTCGATTCACACAGTGCCCGAGTGCCGCTGAGCTCCGTTCCCTGCGACGTTACGCTGCACGGGAGCGGAGTAAAAACACACAATACACATACAGTACTGTAATCTTACAGATTACAGTACTGTATAAAAAAAATACACATCTCCTTTGTCCCTAGTGGTCTGTCCAGTGCCCTGCATGTAGTTTTATATTATAAATACAGTTTTTTCTGCCTGGAATTTGGAGATTGTCCATAGCAACCAAAAAGTGTCTCTTTATGTCAAAAGTGGTTTTAGACCAGCTAGAAAACAGTGATGATAAATTAGAATCACTTGAAGAATTGAGCGATAGTGATTTGTGGGCAAATTCGTCATCAAACACTAAATCTAATGACAGCGACAATTCTGCAACTGAGCAAATTTCAGTGTTTTTGATTTGATTACATTATTGAATAATTTTTATAGTTATTTATTATATTATAATTTATGATTTTGTGTTTCAAACTTTATCATACCCGGGATGTCTAATAGACTCTGGTTTGGACAGATTTAAGTGAGTTATTCCTAAGAATAGCAGGCCTACAATATAAAACGCCAAATTTCCATGCAAAATAATTGTACCGCTTTTGGTACAAAATTCCTGACATAATCATACCGCCAGGGAGGTTAAAGTTGGTCCTGACAGCAGATCCAATAGGTTTCTACTTCCTGTAAAAAAGATTTTTCATGATGGGTAAAATTTAATTGATGGAATGTTTCATATTTTATATTTTTTTTTATTCTTGGTGGATTATTGAAAATATGTGTTTCCCTTCTATGTCAATGCAGTGTGATAGTAAAATCTGGGTATTCTATTGCCAACGATGGGTAGTAAGCACATATATAGGCATATAGGTACAAAGAAAGTAAATTTTAAAACATATTATTTGTTTTGATTATTCTAAATAATGGGAATATTTTAATTGTAGTTATGATTTGTAACCATTAGATGGTGACGTTTTGGAGTTTTTTTTCCCCTTAATATCTAGTAATTATTTACTACCACTAGAGGGTGGAATATATGTTAACACTTAATCCGCCTGGCCAATATCGGTATAAGGCCGTTCTCCACTTTTAGAGTTTTTTACTGCTAGCAGTTTGCTGTTCTTAAACTTGTTATTTGTTTTCCGTCTGTGACTCGTTGGAGTCTTTTTTACCCGCTTGAGCTACAAGCATTTAATAAATCCCCTGTTAAAACCGTATTACACGATTTGGAGCATTTTTCTTTTTTGGTGATACATTTTGGAGATCTGTTGTAAGTGACCATCCAAGGAATAGGAGACACCTGTGACACCTGGGAGACACCCGGAAGTTTGTGACAATCCTTGGCATCTGGACATCTCCAGTGGGATCTGTGATCTGATTAGCGTTGTCTGACCCCCCTTAATAAGGGGGTCACCGGGGATCTGGTAAGCCTCCATCTTTTATTGGTGATTGGAGGTGACGGATTCTACGTGGTCAAATGGAATGATTTTAACTATCAAGTCACATCATATTATATCTTTTATACACATTTTTTTTGAGTCACACATGAACTTTACGTTTGTTGATTGATTTTTTTATTACATTTTATATATATATATATATATATATATATATATATATATATATATATACACACACACATACATATATACCGTATATACTCGAGTATAAGCCAAGATTTTCTGCCCTTTTTTTAGGGTATATACTCGAGTCACCGCCGTCTGCCTACATGAACAGCGTGTCATGCAGACGGCAGTGTTCAAAAGCCGCGCCTCCTCCTCCTCCCCGTCCGTGATAGGAGGAACACTAATTTTCCCAGCAGTAAGTCAGTGTGCAGTGTTCCGCCTATCACGGACGTCCTGTCATTCTCATCTCATGGGTGAGGATGTCCGTGATAGGCGGAACACCGAACATTAACTGCTGGGAAAACAGTGTGTTCCTCCTATCACGGACGAGGAGAAGGAGGCGCGGCTTTTGAATGTGGAATGGCGCCTTACTTGCTGATCGGCAGGATCAGCAATGGGGGACACAGGACGAACAAGGAGGCATCACAAGACTGCAATGATGGACACAGGTGGCAGATCGGAGGAAGGCATACACAGACCCAGGGGATGCAGATCGGCACAGGTAGGCTGCAATGGGGACACAGGAGGGTTTGTACAGGACACAGGGAGACATGCAGCTGCAGATGAGCATTTGCTGACCCACTTTTCCACTTACAGTAGCTGCTGCATTTCTCACCCTCGGCTTATACACGGGTCAATACGTTTTCCCAGTTTTTATGTGGTAAATTAGGGGCCTCGGCTTATATTCGGGTCGACCTATACTCGAGTATATACGATATATATATATTTATATTTATTTTCACAATTTTTTTCACCATATTTTTCAAGGCATATCTTCACAGAATTTGCGGTTTATATATATTTATTTTGTGCATTCAATTGTTATTTAATTTTGCACATCTTCAATCACTTTAATATCTATCATTATAGTTTGAGCGCTGCACTTTTTTTCTTATAAGTTTTTGTGCCCAGTATCTGGGTTATGGTGTTCAGCTGCTTGTGTTACATAGAGGTTTACTAAGCACGGATTTATTCTTTTCCCTGTAAAAAAGATTACCCAGCAAAAGTGGAAGTTACAAAATTAGGACAAATAATACAAAATGGTTGTGATGCTCATAACTATCAGTTTTTATTCATTGCAAAAGAAAAAAAAAGTTGCTGTAACTGTTTAAACGTTTTTAGGTGGCGCTGACCTTTAATTTGTCTTTTATTTTAAAGTCCATTTAAAATGAAATATAATTCCACATGGTGACAACACTGCTGCATGGTTTAATGTTCACAAAAAGAACAGCACTGTCACCCAATAAAGAGAAAGTGGGAAAAAAGCAGATCTACTGGCAGGATCAAACAATAAAACTAAGTTACAAAGGGTTCTCAGAAAAACAAAAATGGCTGTATTACAGCTTATATAAAATGTAGGAACCAAAAATGTTCTATACTGCAGTTTAGTCCTTATATGCAGTGGCTGCATTAGGTTTAGGTGCTTCCCCTTTGTTTTCACCTGGTGATCCTGCAGATAACACTTCCTGTCCTAGATTGGCAACACTCACTCACTGTAATGTTTCTGTGGAGGAACTGTGTTGTCACCCTATGACAGGACTACTGTAGCCCTCAGAAATTAGAACAAAGTAAATAATAAAGGGCAGATGGCACAAGAAGTTAACAGTTAAAAAGGTTTCCGACAGGATTAACAGTTCTTTTTTATATCCAAGTATGGCAAACTGCTTTCCAATTGTATTATTAACTAAAATGGAGTTTGCATACATTTTAATCCCTCACCGGGGGGAGCTTTTTTTTCCTGTTTTTCACATACATAAAAATGCACTTCTTTTCAGAAAGCAGAAGGCATATAGTATAAAAACTTGGATAGCTATAATGTTTTATGTCACACAATATTAGAGCATTAACTGTTATTAACTAGGATTGCACCAATACATTTTTCTTATCAGTGAGTGGCTATAGCAGCAGTTAGTAAAATTGCAGGGAAAACCCAGCATGTTGGTTGTACCCATTGTTGATCGATTGATCAGCTTGGTACATTAAGCCTGCCCATACACGGTTTGAATATAAGACGCTTCCTGACAAGATTTGAACCAGGTATGGCCTGCCTTGGAGTTGACCATTAACAATGGTTCTAGGATTATTCCCCTTATTCCAGTGTGCATGGTGAAAACCAAAACGTGTTGTGCAATGTGAAAAAAAATGTAAACTAATGCATTTGGGTGGCAAAAATATGAATACAATCTATACACTGGGGGGAGAACCTCTGGGGGAATCTAGAATGCAATGCCAAGCTGCTGCTAACAAAGCAAACAGAATATTGGCATGCATTAAAAAGGGGGTCAACTCCAGAGATAAAACAATAATTCTCCCGCTCTACAAGACTCTGGTCCGGCCGCACCTAGAGTATGCTGTCCAGTTCTGGGCACCAGTCCTCAGGAAGGATGTACTGGAAATGGAGCGAGTACAAAGAAGGGCAACAAAGCTAATAAAGGGTCTGGAGGATATTATTTATGAGAAAAGGTTGTGAGCACTGAACTTATTCTCTCTTATTCGCTTGAGAGGGGATATGATATTTCAATATACAAATACCATACTGGTGACCCCACAATAGGGATAAAACTTTTTTGCAGAAGGGAGTTTAACAAGACTCGTGGCCACTCAATAAAATTAGAAGAAAGTGGTTTAACCTTAAACTACGTAGAGGGTTCTTTACTGTAAAGAGTGGCAAGGATGTGGATATTCCCTTCCACAGTCGGTGGTCTCAGCAGGGGGCATTGATAGTTTCAAGAACAACCGCAACATACAGGGATATACAAGGTAATACTGACATATAATCACACACATAGGTTGGACTTGGAGCCTTTTTTTTCAACCTCACCTACTATGTAATTGTGATTTATGTAACTGTCTGCCTTAAGCGTGTATGGCTTTAAACAATTTATATATATATATATATATATATATATATATATATATATATATATATATGAAACACACAACAATATGTGTGGAGAAAAAGAGGCACAGCACACCAACATCAAAACCTCATCCCAACTGTGAAGTATGGTGGCGGGGGCATCATGGTTTGGGGCTGCTTTGCTGCGTCAGGGCCTAGACGGATTGCTATCATCGAATGAACTGAAACAGTTCTGTAAAGAGGAATGGTCAAGAATTACTCCTGACCATTGTGCACGTCTGATCTGCAACTACAGGAAACGTTTGGTTGAAGTTATTGCTGCCAAAGGAGGTTAAACCAGTTATTAAATCCAAGGGTTCACATACTTTTTCCACCTGCACTGTGAATGTTTACATGGTGTGTTCAATAAAAACATGGTAACATTTAATTCTTTGTGTGTTATTAGTTTAAGCAGACTGTGATTGTCTATTGTTGTGACTTAGATGAAGATCAGATCACATTTTATGACCAATTTGTGCAGAAATCCATATCATTCCAAAAGGGTTCTGATAAGCCCCGTGTTATACTGCACTTTTGAGTAAAAGGCCCTGTAACTTGAACACCAGGAATCTTTGGAACACTGATGCCTTCCCTGCATGCATTCAAAAGCAAGGTAGAAGTGATCCGGCGGCTATACGGGACTGTGGTGTGGGTGAAGCTGAGAAGATATTGGGAAAGCTTAGAAGATCTGCGCAAGCTCTGGAAAGTAGTGCATGCATGCACAGTAAGACAGCCTGAAGAGAAGCCGGAAAGACTCAGTAGATATGCACAGGTAATAATGGATACTACCCACCAATTTAAGTGAAGCAATAGTTAAACTCTTAGCCCCCAAACACACGGCCGGAAATTCCGTCGGAAAATGTCCCATCGGACCATGTTGTCGGAAAATCCGCCCGTGTGTGGGCTCCATCGAACTTTCCAACGGAAAAAATTTGAGATCCTGCTCTCAAATTTTCCAACAAAATCCGATCAGACTTTTTCCGATCGCGTGTAGAGAATTCCGACGGACAATGTGCCACGCATGCTCAGATCAAATTACGAGACCAAAGCTATTGGCTACTAGCCTCTACATAGTTCCGTCATATGCAACGAACCTCACCACGTTCAGAATGATCGGATTTTCCAACAACTTTGTCCGACCATGTGTATGCAACACCAGTGTCGGACAAAATCCGTCGGAAAAAATCAGACAGATTTTGTGGTCGGATATTCCGACCGTGTGTACGGGAACTTAGGGCACACACAAAGTTCCCACAAATAAAGGACAAAGCCCTGTGTTCCTCTTCAAATCCTCTATAGTATAGCCTGCAGCCTGCTTTCAAACAGTAAACAAACTCTAAAGGGTTAGTGCTAGTGACAGCCTGCATCATATTCATGTCATTTTTGGTTTTGGTTTTGCCCACAGTTACAAATTAAACAAGACAAACATTTGCCTATTATAATAAAATACTTGTGCCTTTTCACTAAAACTACATTAGTTTAATTCTAAAAAACAGAAACAAATAAAGAATGAAATTACCATCTTCATCGGTGCGAACAACAACGGGCGAGCTCTCCGGGCCAGGTCCCACTGCAGTATGTGCGACAACAGTGATACGATACTCAGTCCATTTCTCTAATGCTTCCAGAAGGATTTCAGTGGTCTCAGATGGAATTTCCTGCACTTCTTTTACTTCTGGGTCCTCAGAGTCCAAAGCACCATAGCGCACACTGTATCCAGCAAGAATGCCATTATGGCTTTCTGGTGGGGGTGGCTGCCAACTTACCAGTATTGTGGTAGACTTTGTGCTGACACACTTTACATCTTGAGGGGGGGCAGATGGTTCTATGAGAGGACAATTAAGGGCAGGAGGGATAGGGCAAGTAGAGAAACAAAAGATGGGAAAGATAAAATAAAAAAGAAAAAAGGAATACAACTCAAAAAAAAAAAAAAAAAAAAATTAAGAACGTGAACTGTTAGAAAGTAATACTTGTGTAAACAGAAAAAAAAGTTCAAAATAAAATATGAATACGGGCAAATTATATGGGGTAGGTTCTTTTCCCTAGGCGATTTGTCGCTTGAGGTTACCTAAATGTTATATGGAAATGTAATTGTCTGAATCTTCACTTACTAAATGTTATTTGAAAATTGTATTTATTGTCTAAAACAACTTATTACCTATATAAAAGCTGTAATAATGCATTTACCTTCTGTAGTTAATTGATTTTTAGTTGGGAAACTGGCCATGTTTCAGGAGCATTTGATCACAAAATGAAAAATTTGTTTAGCTCCTTATAAGCTGAATTAATATGTTCAATGGGTTTACAGAGTACTTTTCTCTTAGACAGTTCTTCATTTTGTCCCTGTTGAATACTATAGCAATTTTGAAGTGTCTATAAATGGGACAATTATTGTGTCACTTGTGATGTGCCACTAACTGCTATGTGAAAGGGGAGAGGCACCTCGATATTGAAGGGGCAACAGAGTAAATGACAATGATTTATTACCACATAACCCAATGTATGCAGTCACCATGTGACTACCTCTGTAGAGTTCTAAGGTGGATAAGTGGATGTCTATAACAATTCTTACAGGATCTTATCATGAACTGTAGTCTGTGCCGCTTTCTCATTTCTTCCATGTGTGCTATGGGCTCACAGTAAAGCCCCATACACACGGTCGGACTTTTTCATGGATTCTGTCCGATCGGACAATGTTGTTGAAAAATCAGACCGTGTGTATGCACCATCGGACAGTGTACGTCGGATTGTCCGACGGACAAAGTCTTATCTCCTGCTGGATAGATTTGCCGACAACCCGGTCCGATCACACCAAATCCGATCGTGTGTACGGTTGTCCGACCGGACAAAGTGCTACGCATGCTCAGATCACATTACAAGACCAAAGCTATTGGCTACTAGCCTCTACGTAGTCCCGTCGTAGGCAACAAACGTCACCACGTTCAGAATGATCGGATTTTCCGACAACTTTGTCCGACCGTGTGTACGCAAAACCAACATCAGACAAAGTATGACGGACAGGATCCGACCGACCTGGTCCGCGGATTGTCCGACCGTGTGTATGGGGCTTAAGTCTTTTACCTTTCATCACTGTTTCCACAGGTGGTGGATGCAGAAAAGAATCATGCAAAATCAGGAGGCATGCTGTCCAACTTTTAAAGAGTCTTTTAGCAGAAAGAAATTATAAATAACCAAGCCAGTTCTGTTCTTAGTCGTGCTTTGTCCCAACATTTTCTTTATGCATTTCTAAGCTCTTTCCCTCTCTTGAGAATGAGACTGATGGTCTATTTTGTGAATGTTTTCTACATTGCAGCATCTTGTTCCTGCTCTTGCTGTAGTTTAAGCCTTTGTTTGTTAGCCTTGCATTGTTTCATGTCTGTTCCTGTGCTTATTTCATGCTAGTTTTTCATTTTGTTATTTGTGTTTGATATTAGATGTCCAGACTTGTGTGATTGCCCTTCCTCTACACAAAGCTCTTTGTATATTATGCTTCCTTTCCTTACAATACAATAAACACAATGCTGTGGGGGTTAATTTAGCATTAGCAAATACGTTAGAATTAGATTAGATTTGGGGTTATTTGTTAGGAGAACAGTTAAGCATTATGGTGGGGTTATATTTTAGGAAATGCATTTTATGGTAGGGCTTAGTGGACAGTGCTGGTTAGGTTTAGTGTTAGGGGCTCATTTCAAGGGTCGTTTTTATGGTTAGGAAATTGGTGTCCTTTTAACTTGTTTTTACTGGCAAAAGCCTACCACCAAACAGCAGCAAATTTGCCTAGGCTGCGAAAGCTGACCAGTGTGTTCTGGTGGGGGAGAATGGGTGCTCCCCAAAGAGGGTGGTCCCCCAGTCAGAACACAACAGCACAGTGGGGCGATCGCTGTACTAAGATTGCATTATTTTTCGTTCTGCCTAAGCCAATGTCTGTTTTGAATATAGAGGGACTAATTATTCTATTTTTGCATCCAAGGACTATTGTTACTTTTAGGTTGTGGCAAAATCCCAGCTCCTTGTTCCCTTGACAATTGATTTAATTTGATAATCCTCTGAACCTGTCAAAATAATGTAATGCCTTGGGAAGTTAGGTAATCAAGCAGGAAAAGGAAAAAAATAATAAAAAAAATGAACATGAACGTTCTGAATAAAATAAATCAATAAAATAAACTAAAATTACCAGCATTCAATTTTTTCATCACCTACCTTTTATCATGATAATTTACATTAGACTTTCTGGATATAACTGAAAGCAAGGCAGAGGCCAGATCATCTTATGTGGCATTGGATAAATGCTTAAACAGAACAAGATTGTATTATGTTCTAATCTTATTTTTGGTTCATTATTGACATGATTAGCAATAACCATGAGAAATTATCAGTAGGTATATATGAAAGCGTCTACTATTTTAGATGGTACTACTCCAAACCACTGTAAGTTTATCTGACCTCATAAATCCTTGCATTAGTGCTTGGTTCAATAGAATGACAGGGTTCCTTGTCCAACACAAAGCACAACATTCTCACAGCTACTAAATGGCCTTACCAGCAACATTCACATGAGCACTTAACATGGTACTGAAATTTGTTCAAACCTGGATTTACATGGCAGTTTAAGACACAGATGAACTTGGCAAATCCTCAGTTCATGAACTTTCTTAATCCCTGACAGGATGGACTGCTTTGGGTTCTTTACTCACCTGTTCTGCTTTTCAACAAGCAGGCTGATTTCCATGCTCCAAGAAAGACCCTTACTGAACATTTAACTCCTAAAGTACCACAAGCTGTATTTTGTACTGTACATTTTTAAAAACTGCAGTATTTTCCTCTATGAAAACACACCAGAGAATGATTCTGTTGATGTAATAAAATGGTACTTAAGAAGTTAAAATGTGGCGTCCTTAGAAAACAAATAAATATACTTTACCTTTAGTTTAATGGATTTTACTTTAAACTTTGATGGTGCTAGGGCCTACAACCTAGCAGATATATTTGGAGTGAGGCTCGGGAACAAACAGAAGTTTCCTGAAAGCACAATGCACAGTAAGCAAGTGTATGTGTGGGAGAGTGTGATGGGGAACATTGGTTTCCTACCCATGCATGTACAGCAAAGCCCCAGTGCAGGAAACAAGATGATGGTAAACAATAGAGACAATGGACAACAATGGACTGATCAGGCTCCCCTGAAAATATTAAGCGAGGTCAAATTTTAAATAAAAAAAAGACACACTGGTATATATACCAAGCCACACCAGAGTTTTTCAGCCAAAACTCATAGCAAGGCAAAAATACAAGATTCAGACGTAATTCAAAATTACGTTTGTAATACCGTGGAAAACGTGAAGTTAAAGAATAAAAACTGCTTAAAAATTAGCTTTTCGGTAACACACAATATTGTGTTGCATATGAACCTTTCTTTTTTCCACAAAGCCATGTGAGTTCTAGGGACCTGAAGCAGAGTGTGGGTACACCACTAGACACATTGATACTTTACAGTTACCTCCCATATAAAATTAAGTTAACACTCAAGTAAGAATCAAATTTTTGCATAGCATGTAAAGTATTACAAGTGAAAATGCTAATAACTGAATAAACAATGATGAGTTATGTCCATTCAATAATCAAAAATAAAATGCTCCTCAGATTAATGTATCATACTCTTAAAAGCATAACAGTAATGTAAGTGATTTTTTGAGATGGAAAAAAGACAGGACACACACAGACCAGCTGCCACAGCTCATGCAGTGAAGAACTAATATATACAGGCAAAAAAAAATCAGTGAAAAGCTTTAGTAAATTGCGGATAATGGGAAATCTGCTCCCATGGAAACTGCCAGAATCAATCCATTAAACTAAAATAACATGTTTTATACACTTAGAGGCTATTGCTGTTACTGCATTCTTTAAACTAAATATCTAGCTAACATTGTGTCAGCAAGCTGGTAAATTCTAAAATCTAAGCCAGCAATAAAGCTGTCAATATTGGTTTTCAATAAGTGTGGCAGCCCTTTTCACTTGTGCTGAAAGAAAGGAACTTTTAATTAGACAAAAAGTTACAGAGCAATATGTTACAAACTAGTCCAAGATACAACACACTGAGTGAGAGGCCTTAACCAGTTATGCAGCATCACTGCATATAGATTAGATAAATATTTTGGAGTGAAAACACCTGCCTGATTATGAAAGGTAGAAAGGGAAAATTCATGAATTACTGTATTATGATGTATGTCCCTAATATGAAATATGGAAAGGGGTAATTCATTTAGTACAGCACTATTATATATGTAATTATATATGGACACACAAAGACTAAATTGAAAAAATAATAATCACTAAACAGCATGGTATGTACACCTAACTAAGTGTACAGATAATAGCGTTCAACACTTTCTTCATCGTAATTAAATAATTAATGGATTGCTTACAGATATACTTGTCTGTACCAAATGATTCCTTGGTAATGACTATAACCTGTGTAGACATTTTCTGCCTATTCCTCATTTGGGAACACCTGGTCTGTTTATATTGAGCACACCTAGGTAAAAGGCTTTCCTAAACGGTGGGTGCTGTGATCATCAAATCTGAACAAGTTTGACCCAAGGCTGACCCAAACAGTCACATGGCCGAACATATTCTGTATCTTATAATACTAAGCTCTTCCATGCTACAGTGAAATAACTAAGTGCTAATAAAATGAATTCTATAAGAAAACCCCCAAAACGAACAAATATTGGTGAAACATAAGTCAGCTGCTATACTTAAAAATCCTATAGATACCAAAATATATATAGATATGGGATCCCTCTAACAAAGTCCCATGTGACAAAATGCATAGGGAGATGGAGCCAGACACTGTAGGCACTTTAGTGCTGTGTTCACGCTGTGGTCTGTGAGAGGGTCGGAGCTACCCAACCAGCAGATTCATTGCTTACAGCTAGAGCTATTCTCATCCGCAGCATGATCAAATTTTAATATGTGTCCTCTTTCTATTATACTTTTGTGAGTATATTTCCTCATTTATAATAAATGCTTGGTTATAATTATACTACACTTTGTGAAATTCCTTTTTAGCTTGTGATAATTTATTCATCCACCTGTGATTCTGGGGTTACTGTGTGTGCACACAAAGGATCATCACTTCTCGTGGTTTTGTTTGGGCTGTGGTTGACCACTTTCCCTGGAGTTGTTCAAGATGTGTTTGCCTTTCTTTAACAAGATAGGCACGCATGTCTGGGGAGTGCTTTTCCTGTGTGGTGAAAAGAGCACTGTAGAATAAAGTGGTTGTAAACCCTTACATATATCAAGTGAAGTGACTGGCCTCGGGTGTTTATCTACAGCCAACTTTTCACTACATGCAAGATTTACACAGGATCTGTTGGCTCTGAAAAGCAGGGGGCGGAGAGCTGAAGTTGAATCAGTGAAGAGAGCTCTGAGAGCTGATTGGAGAGAAGAGACACACCCCCTTCTACACAGCTCACCGGAGTAGAGCGGAGGCTGTCAATCAGCTGGAGCCCCCCCCCCCCTCATGATTTTTCTCGTGCTGTCAGGAAAACTTGTCAGAAATTATTCATGCTAATATTAGAGGAATGAAGCAGCAGACAGAAATGACACTTAGTGCTCCTAATTGAGAAAAGTACACACTATAGAGGGATATGCTTTGTTCATATTTCATGTCTGAGGTTTACAACCACTTTAAGATAGACTTTGTTTCATATGTTCTTTTAAAGAAGCACTGGGTGATACTTTTAAGAAGAAGTTTCAAGTTCTATATATACCTTTTTTTTTTTTTCTTTAATATATATTGGGGTTATATGGGATGTTCAGGCACTTATATGAATCTATATTATATTTAATCTATTTATTATGTTACCATTATCATCACTGCAATGTACGTATTGCATCTGATTTCTCACTGAACCTCAGCGCAGTACTATATTTAGATGCAGGCTCTTCATCTACTTTGATATTTTGTAACTTCAGTCAGGCTTCAAATTATTTTTTTAAATATCTTTTCTATTTGGGAGACATAGGAGGTTTTTTTTGCTTTCTCATCTAATTCTTGTTAGATGAAAACAAAGCTTGTCTAAAACCAAACAGCTAAGCCAAAGTTTTAATGCCCCTCAACTGCTCCACTTTTAGCGGCAAAGACAACTAAGGGGTTAATAATTTTGCCACGACACTTTGCATGGCGGCAACAACTATCCACACTGTCAGGTTCAGCAGGCAGTAGTGTACTGAATGGGAGTGGCCCGCAATTGCGACGATCAAGGGGTTAAAGCAAGCAGTGAGGACATGATACAGTGCCTCCTCCCTGCCTGTCAAATGCCTTCCGAAGATCGGAGCGTGGATTGCAATTTAGAGAGCAACACTAGTGTAAACTAGTTCTAATATGCAATTCTGTACTGTAACTGATCTGTGAACTGAAAATGAGTCATGACTACATACATTTTAGTTACAAAATCTGGATGAAGAACGATAACCTGTTGTAATAAAACCACTCCATTATAAAAATATTTAAAGTATTTGAAAAAATAACTGCAGATAAAAAAAACAGTAACATGTACTGAAAGTGCTTAATATGAATGCAGGTCTTATACAATACAGCACTGGCAGTTTTTAACCTAATGGGCACAGTTCTTGTACACAGAGTGTGTTCCATAATTTTCTGCTGGTATAGATGAAAAAAAATATATACATATACTTACTAGACTGCATTGTCCTCTCTTTAACATCTGATGTCCAAGCACCCTGGCCTTGCTGAGACCGAGCTGCAAGGCGAAACAAATATTCTGTATTGGGTTTTAAACCTTCCACTAAATATGATGTTGTTGGGTCAAAGGTCTTTTTGATCTGTAAAAATATATGTTCATTGCTTACAGTTATTTCTTGCACATCAAACAGGAAAAAATGTATTCAACAGTCTTAACATTTAAAAAAGAGTTCCGCCCATCTCTGCAAAAATTAAAAGCCAGCAGCTGCACATACTGCAGATGCTGACTTTTATTAATCGGACACTTACCTGTCCTGGAGTCCAGCGAAGTCGGCACTGCAGCTGATGCTTCCATCAGCTGTCGGGTGCATGCCCCCTCCATTGCAAGTAAGGGAACCTGGCAGTGAAGCCTTCAGGCTTCATGCCGGGAACCCTACTGCGAATGCGCAGTGGCCCGGGGAGGGAGGAGGAGGGAGCCAGGGGGGTGACGTCAATAGACCTGTGGCTGAGGCTCCCAGAAGTGGGAACAGGATAGCTGTGAAAGACGGGTATTCCCTCCCCCCCCGAAAGGTGACAAATGTGGCACCAGGGGGGGGGGGGGAGTACCACGAACAGAAGTTCAACTTTTGGGTGGAACTCTGCTTTAACTCTTTAGCAAATATTTAACGGCAGTAAGCACACTGCTTAAAAAGTTCCATCAGATCTGACTTGTGTAAACATTTTTCTAAGCAAGATGACTCACTAGCTTACAGAACAAATGCAGTATCTCACAAATGTGAGTACACCCCTCACATTTTTGTAAATATTTTATTATATCTTTTCACGTGACTGAACACTGAAGAAATTACACTTTGTTACAATGTAAAGTAGTGAGTGTATAGCTTGTATAACAGTGTAAATTTGCTGTCCCCTCAAAATAACTCAACACACAGCCATTAATGTCTAAACCGCTGGCAACAAAAGTAAGTACACCCATAAGTGAAAATGTCCAAATTGGGCCCAATTAGCCATTTCCCCTCCCCGGTGTCATGTGACTTGTTAGTGTTACAAGGTCTCAGGTGTGAATGGAGAGCAGGTGTGTTAAATTTGGTGTTATCGCTCTCACTCTCTCATACTGGTCACTGGTAGTTCAACATAGCACCTTATGGCAAAAAACTCTCTGAGGATCTGAAAAAAAAAGAATTGTTTCTCAAAATAAAGATGGCCTAGGCTATAAGAAGATTGCCAAGACCCTGAAACTGAGCTACAGCACGGTGGCCAAGGCCATACAGCAGTTTAACAGGCCATGTTCCACTCAGAACAGGCCTTGCCATGGTCGACCAAAGAAGTTGAATGCACGTGCTCAGCGTTATATCCAGAGGTTGTCGTTGGGAAATAGATGTATGCAGCATTGCTGCAGAGATTTAAGGGGTGGGGGGGTTGGCCTGATAGTGCTCAGACTATACGCTGCACACTGTATCAAATTGGTCTGCATGGCTTTTCGTCCCAGAAGGAAGCCTCTTATAAAGATGATACACAAGAAAGTCCGCAAAACAGTTTGCTGAAGATAAGCAGACTAAGGACATGGATTACTGGAGCTATGTCTTGTGGTCCAATGAGACCAAGATAAACTTATTTGGTTCAGATGGTGTCAAGCGTGTGTGGTGGCAACCAAGTGAGGAGTACAAAGACAAGTGTGTCTTACCTACAGTCAAGCATGGTGGTGGGAGTATCATGGTCTGGGGCTGCATGAGTGGTTTCCGCACTGGTCTAGTCAATGCTTGTTACAGGGAAACGCGTCGGTTGGAGAGAACCCTGTGACGTCATCACACACCAGCTAGTAAGCCTGAGAGCTCAAAGTGCTGTGTGCTGTTTTTATATATATTTTTGGATTTCTGTGCTGTGCAAGTAAAACTCTCGGAATAAATGCCTTGTTTTTCTGCACCATGACGTTTTTTATCTTTCTTTTCCAACAAATTATCTGCAAACAATGATCAAAGGAGCTCCTTTTTGAAGGCAAGTGTTATACACCTCAAAGTTTACCTTGTTATCTGATAAAATAGAGAGCCATTTCTATTAAGCTCAGGTGGAGAACATTATATATGATCGTTGTCGGTGCTGGAGCACACTGAAGGATTATTCCCCCCTGGTGTCTCTATTGCGGGAGAGCTGATGAGTGATCGTGTGGAGCAGATCGTGTGGAGATCCTCACAGTATATGGCTAACATAAGGCGATCTTGACCCTTATAATTTGGGGTCCTGTTTGGGTAAGAGGCCATCTGGCTCCTTTTTGTAAATCTCCCCCTCTGATGTAAAGTTTTCAATCAAGCTCTCCTGAATGTGAAAGGCGGCATCACCATTTGTTACATCTGTTTTTGTTATCTATTTACGGTCACTTATTACAGTCTGGAAATTTTTTTGGGATACTTATACACAAATATTTTTGGTGAACTTGTTTTTATGAACACCTAATTCATACACATTTTTGTTTTCATGAACACTTTTCTTTCAAAATTTATATGGGATATTTCTTTATGCCTATAATAATTTTTTAATCATTTATTTTTTCTTTTATCTTTTGATTCATTTATTGCACTGATTTTTTTAGTGCACATATATGTTTATGGTATATTAATTTTACACATTGTGAATATAATATTTGCGCATTTCTTTTTTGTTAATAATTAAAGTTGATGAGTCCCCGATTACGTTTTCTAGCCACTTGTCATTCAAACAGTATCTTCCCAGCAAGCGTGCCAAATATGGGGTCAAGATGTATAAGCTCTGTTCTCATTGGCTGGAGATAAGCTGTGAGCCATTTCCTGAATGGAGAGGAGCACCATCTATGCATCCTCACCAGTGCCCATCTATGCAGCCTCACCAGTGCCCATCTATGCAGCCTCACCAGTGCCCATCTATGCAGCCTCACCAGTGCCCATCTATGCAGCCCCACCAGTGCCCATCTATGCAGCCCCACCAGTGCCCATCTATGCAGCCCCACCAGTGCCCATCTATGCAGCCCCACCAGCGCCCATCTATGCAGCCCCACCAGCGCCCATCTATGCAGCCCCACCAGTGCCCAGCAATGCAGCCTCACCAGTGACCAGCAATGCAAGACTAAAATTGGGCACACGGCCCATCTAAATTTGTCTCACCACTTCCCACTGTGAGCAGTCCAATTGGATCTGCCTGTCTGTTTTTCAGGCCGACCCAATTGGACCCTCCACTCTTTTCTATGGAGCAGCAGGTGTAATCTCCAATCCAATCCGGTCCACTAAAAACAAACGGAAGGGGATCTTTTCCCCTCCATCTGGGTGGATAGGATCAGATCGCAGTCGGCTGTAAGCGAAACGCAGATTTTGTTTACACCCGATCGCCCATAGAGCAGAGTGGGTTCTGCGGAGGGCATGCGCGGTGCACCGTACAGCAACGGACAGGCAGGTAACTTTAATGCAGAAGAGACAAAGCATGTCTCTTCTGCATTAAAATTCCTGCCTGTTCACCCATTTTAAAACTCAGGACTAAAGTTTCACTTTATTATATAGTAGGTCTTACAGTTTCAGGCAGGTTTTTCCCCTTTAAAATGTGGCTGAGGTGCTGTACTTTCTGCTAGAGAATGTTTACAGCAGCATGATGCTATGCGGGCAGGACCTCTGCGGGCGGAGTGTGACCTCACAGCACACCAGCGCTAAACCACTCCGCTCCTCCTGCCCACCCTATAGAAAAGCATTCTTATTGACACTGCAACTACTGTTGCTAAATAGCTAAGCAACAATAGTTGCAGTGTCACTAAGAATTCTTTTCTGTGGGATGGGCAGAAGGAGCAGGTTTAGCGCTAGTGCCCTGTGAGGTGCTGGCACCACTGAGTAATCAGACAACTATGTGTGGCATTAGACTTGATCTGCATGGGCAGCCTTAGAGCTGTGGAACCCGCTGCGAGCGGCAACCACGCACTCTCTAGGTACACCACTGCCCCTCATTCTCCCCCCAGTAATGAGCTCCCCTCACCCCCATTACACAGAGCTCCCACTCCCAGTACACAGAGCCCACCCTCCAAGTACAATGCTCCTCCCTCTACTCTGACCTCCCCCTTTCCTCACTACAAGCCCCACCCCCCATTCTCCCCCCCCAGTACACAAAGCTTCCCCATCCCATAGCCCCCCCCCCACTACAGAGCTCCAACCACCCCTAGCCCCCCGATACTCCCAACCCTAGGTCACAGCCCACCCCCAGAACAGAGCCTCTCCACCACTAGTAAACAGAGCCCTCCTTCCCCCCAGGACACAGCACCCCCTTCTTCTCTCACCTCCCCCCCCTCCCCCAGTACACTCAGCTCCTCTTGCCCTACATTCTCCACATACTGCATTTTAGCAGCACCAGGATCTGCTGCTACAAAGTTTGCCACTTACTTCAGTTTCTCCGCCCTGGCACCACTTTCCCTTCCTGTCCAGGCCTCTGAATGACGTCATGTCAGAGGCCGAAGTCACTTGTCAGGTGGAGTGATCTCCGCCTGACAGAGAATGCAATCTGTGTACGGTAGTTTAGACTGGTGCTAGGTGCAGGAGCCTACTCTGCTTTTGTTTGTCCATTTTCAGCTGGGAGACTTTAGCCCCAGCACTGCCTGCACACCACACTTCAAAGGAGTTTCTGCTCTTTCCGCACCTTCTAGTCCCGGCCTTGCTGCCAATCACTGTGCTTCGCTCTCTGGATAAACGTGCAACCAGGCTGGGGCGGCGCCGCCCCCATGAAAAAATTCTGCCCGGCCTCGCTGCAGACATGTCCCTGAGTGCTGCCCATGCAATCTGGGGACAAATACAGGGACAGACGGGCTCCGGGGAGAGTGTGCTCAATCCGGGGGACTGTCTCTGGAAATCAGAGACATCTGGTCACCCTACTCTAAAATCACATTCCTTTACAACACAGCCAGTCAACCACAATCTGTACAGGGTGTATCTGCCTACTGCAACTACACTGCGGTTCTGACCAGAGAATTTCACAGGTCAGAACGGCAACATAAAAGCCAGATACACCCTGTGAAGGCTGACAGACTGTGTAAAGGAATGTGATTTCAGCTTTGTTTAGTGTGGGGGAGGGGGGGCTGTATACAGTGCTGGGATGGGAAAGGAGCTCTGCCAAGTGATACCTGTCCTCTGATTCTCCAGCGGTGATCCCTGTCCTCCGATGTAAGGAGGAACTTTGGGGACTTAAAATTCTTAAGACACTTTCAGTATCTTGGCGTGCGGTGGGTGTATCTGCACGCACAGTGAAAGCGGTGGTGGGCCCAGGTCAACTTTTGCATTTAGGGCCCACAAGCTTCAAGCTACGCCTCTGAGGCTATACATATAGTTTTATGGTTTACGAGGGAAGAGATAGTTACTGCTCAGACTACACAGGGAGCGCAGGTAAGACTTTGTGGGACCTGGTGTCACCCTTATTCGGAAGGGGGTACCACTTGTAATATGTGCACAATTATGCCACTTTTGATCATGGAATCTAATTGCTGGGGCTTACCCCATCGGTTTTTAGATTCCCGTCTTAGGCTGGGGGAGAGAGCCTGCTTGAAGTATAATAATTTGCTCACTGTGAAGTGGGGGGATATGGAAAAGAATGATTTCATTCTGTCCTCCCTTCACGCAGACACGACGGTCCAATTTCCTACGACGACTGGTGTTGTGAAAGGATGAGCCGAAACCCCCATCCCCCCCCCCCCCCCCCCGGTTCACACCAGAACATGCGAACAGGCAAAAAATTTGGACGAACAAACGAACACCGTTAAAGTCTATGGGACACAAACATGAAAAATCAAAAGTGCTAATTTTAAAGGCTTATATGCATGGTATTGTCATAAAAAAAGTTTGGGGACTCGCGTCCTGCCCCAGGAGACATGTATCAATGCAATTTTTTTAAAATGGACGTTTTTTCAGGAGCAGTGATTTAATAATGCTTAAAAGTGAAAGAATAAAAATGAAATATTCCTTTAAATATTGTGCCTTGGGGGTGTCTATAGTATGCCTTTAAAGTTTTCCCATGTTTAGAACAGTACCACAGTAAAATTACATTTCTAAAGGAAATAACTGATCGCGGCTGTAATAAATTGTTGGGTTTCGGCAATATAAATAAAAATGGCATGCCCCCCCCCCCCCCCCCCCCCTAGTCTATTACCAGGCCCTTTGGGTATGGTATGAATATTAAGGGGAACCCTGAACCAAACAATTAAAAAAAAATTGCGGTTTTCACCTTTCAGGTCTGGTATGGAAATTAAGGGGAACCCTGCGCCAAATGTAAAAAAAAAAAAAATGGCATAGGGGTCCCCCCCAAAATCCATACCAGACCCTTATCTGAGCACGCAACCTGGCAGGCTGCAGGAAAAGAGGGGGGGACGAGAGAGCGCCCTCCCTCCTGAACCGTACCAGGCCATATGCCCTCAAAATGGGGAAGGGGCTTTGGAGTAGCCCCCCAAAAGTACCTTGTCCCCATCATCCCACACAACCCTTGCCCCGTGGTTGTGGGGGTATGCGGGAGGGGGCTTATTGGAATCTGGAAGCCCCCTTTTAACAAGGGGACCCCCAGATCCCGGACTCCCCCCCCTATGTGAATTGGTAACGTGTACATTGTACCCCTACCATTTCACCAAAAAAAAAAAAGTGTCAAAAATAGTAAAAAACTAATGGCGTGACTATCCTATCTTATCTTATCAGAGACATGACTCAGCTTCTTTTCTTTCTTCTATTTCTTTCTTTCCCATGGATCCTACTATTCTTCTGAGGTTTTATTACATAAGATCGTAAACTTTTTCACCTGTTGTTCTGTGTTTACAGAAGTTATTGATATGATATCCTGACGTTGTAGGATATACACCTGACAATGTAATTCCTGTACAAACCTCTATGCTTATTTTGCTTAACCGTCATGTATGTTATTTCATTGTTTCTATCCTCTGTAAACAAAATTTCTTAATAAAAAACGAATTAAACAAAAAAATAGTAAAAAAGACAGGAGACACTTAAGGACAAGTCATTTATTAAAAAGATAAAAAAATAAAACTGTTCCGTGATGTCCATTCATCTTCTATCACGCCGCATGACGCATCAAAAAAAAGAGAAAAAAAAAAGCCGCAACACCTTCCCCTCCACGGGAGGCTCCCGCAGAGTGACGCTTCTTCTCCATGACAGCTGTTATATAGCTGAGGGCGGGGCCACTCGGTGATGTAAACGGGTGACTCCGCCCCCTCTGATGGCACGTGACGTCAGAGGAAGGCAGAGTCGCCCATTTACGTCACCGGGTGGCCCCGCCCTCAGCTATATAACAGCTGTCATGGAGAAGAAGCGTCACTCGGTGGGAGCATCCCATGGAGGAGGAGGTGTTGCGTTTTTTTTTTTTTTTTTTGCTTTTTTCGGCTCGTCTGGCGGTGTGATAGAAGATGAATGGACATCGCGGGGCATTTTTATTTTTTATCTTTTAAAAAAGGACTTGTCTCTAAGTGTCTCCTGTCTTTTTTACTATTTTTGACACTTTTTTTTGGTGAAATGGTAGAGGTACAATGTACCTGTTACCAATTTACATGGGGGGGGGCAGGATCTGGGGGTCCCCCTGTTAAAGGGGGCTCCCAGACTCCGATAAGCCCCCCGCCTGCATACCCCCACAACCACCGGGCAAGGATTGTGGGGATCAACATAGGGACAAGGTGCTTTGGGGGTACTCCAAAGCACCCTCCCCATGTTGCGGGCATGTGGCTTGGTACGGTTCAGGAGGGGGGGCGCTCTCTCGTCCCCCCTTCTTTTCCTGCGGCCTGCCAGGTTGCGTGCTCGGATAAGGGTCTGGTATGTATTTTGGGGGGGGGACCCCTATGCCATTTTTTTTTAAATTCTGGCACAGGGTTCCCCTTAAGTTTCCATACCAGACCTGAAGGGCCTGGTATGGATTTTGGGGGGGACCCCCACGCAATTTAGTTTTTATTTTTGGTTCGGGTTTCCCCTTAATATTCATACCAGACCTAAAGGGCCTGGTAATGGACTGGGGGGGAGGGAACCCATGTTGTTTTTTTCAAAGAGTTCCACTTTACAGGCATACTATAGACACCCCCCAGGCATGATATTTAAAGGAATATTTCATTTTTATTGCTTCAATTTAAGCATTAACCACTTGCCGCCCGCCACCCTGTCAAATGACATTCTGGTTGGACGTCATATGACGGCGCCCAAAACGGCCGCCCGTGGCAGCGCGCATTGCGGCGATGTGTGGTGCGGCGCGTCAGTCTGATACACCGCTACACCGATCTCGGTAAAGAGCCTCTGACGGAGGCTCTTTACCACGTGATCAGCCGTGTCCAATCACGGATGATTGCAATGTAAACAGGAAGAGCCAGAGGAGAGCCGATCGGCTGCTCTCCTGAATAGGGGGGTCTGTGCTGATTGTTTATCAGTGCAGCCCCCCCTCGGATGCCCACCCAGGACCACCAGGATGTCGCTAGGACCACCAGGGATTGGCACCACCCTGGACCACCAGGTATGCCACCCTAGGCCACCAGGGAAATACCAATCAGTGCCCAGGCAGCTGCCAATCAGTGCCCATCCTCAATGCCTGCCAGTTCAATCAGTGATGCCTATCAATGCCATCTATCAGTGCCTTATATCAGTGCCCAGCAGTGCCGCCTATCAGTGCCCAGCAGTGCCGCCTATCAGTGCCCAGCAGTGCCGCCTATCAGTGCCACCCATCAGTGCCCATCAGTGCCTGACATACAAGTTTCTGCTTTTCATAAACTTTTGTTTTTCAGTTTTCTGTTAACCCAACTCATATAACATATTTCTATGTATTGAAGTGTACACACTACTTTGTAACACGACGTACAATGTCTAAGTTTTTTTTTTTTTTTCTTTTTGTTCTTGGATCTATTATAAAACAATTTTAGAGTAGTAACATATAGAATAGGGATGGGCCCGGTGCTCGGCGAGCCCAGAACTATTTGGGCCGTTCGCGTCACATTCGTGTGATGCAAAAACAGATGGGGGGTCCCCTAATCTGTTTTTCTATACTATAGGATGTGGCATGAAACATAAAATTCCCCTCCCCTTTATACGTGCGTTCCCTGCTAAGCCTACAACCTCTTCATTCGTGTGATGCGAGCGGCCCGCAATGCATTGCGGCCGGTGCAGTGCATTGCTGGCTGATGATTGGCCAAGCATGCACTGTGACCCCGCATGCTTGGCCAATCACAGCGCCGGCAGCGAGGAGAGCAATAATTGACTACAGGCAGGACGCCTGTAGCCAATTAAAGCTCAGGGGCTTTGGTACACGCCACACCCTATAAAAGGCCGCCACGCCGTCGGCCCAGGGCACATGTGTTCCGGCTTTTAGAAGAGTGAATAGGCAGGCTGCTGATTGATTTCTTCATTGCTAAACCATTGCTGATTCATTCAATACTGATCATTGCTGCTGATTGCACTGCTGAGTGTGACATTATCTGCTGCTGGGGATTAGGCTGGTGTGTGCGTGCTGTTAGTACAGCATTGCAGTAGCACCCATTGCAGTGCTGTTAGAACAGCATTGCACCCCAACTTTCTGTCCCAACCTTCTGTCCCATCCCAGGCAGGCAGGCAGGGATTTATAGGAGCCATATTGTGTTTGTGTCAGCACACATAGGAGCTAGTGTGTGTGTTGTCAGCACACATAGGAGCTAGTGTGTGTGTTGTCAGCACACATAGGAGCTATATTTTTTTGTCAGCACACATAGGAGCTATATTTTTTTGTCAGCACACATAGGAGCTATATTTTTTTGTCAGCACACATAGGAGCTATAGTGTGTTTGTGTCAGCACACATAGGACCTATAGTGTGTTGTGAGCACACATAGGAGCTATATTTTTTGGTCAGCACACATAGGAGCTATAGTGTGTTGTCAGCACACATAGGAGCTATAGTGTGTTGTCAGCACACATAGGAGCTATAGTGTGTTTGTGTCAGCACACATAGGACCTATAGTGTGTTGTGAGCACACTTAGGAGCTATAGTGTGTTTGTGTCAGCACACATAGGAGCTATAGTGTGTTTGTGTCAGCACACATAGGACCTATAGTGTGTTTGTGTCAGCACACATAGGACCTATAGTGTGTTGTGAGCACACATAGGAGCTATATTTTTTTGTCAGCACACATAGGAGCTATAGTGTGTTTGTGTCAGCACACATAGGACCTATAGTGTGTTGTGAGCACACATAGGACCTATAGTGTTTTGTCAGCACACATAGGAGCTATAGTGTGTTTGTGTCAGCACACATAGGACATATAGTGTGTTGTGAGCACACATAGGAGCTATATTTTTTTGTCAGCACACATAGGAGCTATAGTGTGTTTGTGTCAGCACACATAGGACCTATAGTGTGTTGTGAGCACACATAGGAGCTATATTTTTGTTGTCAGCACACATAGAAGCTATAGTGTGTTGTCAGCACACATAGGAGCTATAGTGTGTTGTCGGCACACATAGGAGCTATAGTGTGTTGTCAGCACACATAGGAGCTATAGTGTGTTGTCAGCACACATAGGAGCTATAGTGTGTTTGTGTCAGCACACATAGGACCTATAGTGTGTTGTCAGCACACATAGGAGCTATATTTTTTTGTCAGCACACATAGGAGCTATAGTGTGTTGTCAGCACACATAGGAGCTATAGTGTGTTTGTGTAAGCACACATAGGAGCTATATTGTGTTGTGAGCACACATAGGAGCTATATTTTTTTGTCAGCACACATAGGAGCTATAGTGTGTTGTCAGCACACATAGGAGCTATAGTGTGTTTGTGTCAGCACACAAAGGAGCTATAGTGTGTTGTCAGCACACATAGGAGCTATAGTGTGTTGTCAGCACACATAGGAGCTATAGTGTGTTGTCAGCACACATAGGAGCTATAGTGTGTTTGTGTCAGCACACAAAGGAGCTATAGTGTGTTGTCAGCACACATAGGAGCTATAGTGTGTTGTCAGCACACAAAGGAGCTATAGTGTGTTTGTGTAAGCACACATAGGAGCTATATTTTTTTGTCAGCACACATAGGAGCTATAGTGTGTTGTCAGCACACATAGGAGCTATAGTGTGTTTGTGTCAGCACACATAGGAGCTATAGTGCGTTTGTGTCAGCACACATAGGAGCTACAGTGTGTTTGTGTCAGCACACATAGGAGCTATAGTGTGTTGTCAGCACACATAGGAGCTATATTTTTTTGTCAGCACACATAGGAGCTATAGTGTGTTGTCAGCACACATAGGAGCTATAGTGTGTTGTCAGCACACATAGGAGCTATAGTGTGTTGTCAGCACACAAAGGAGCTATAGTGTGTTTGTGTCAGCACACATAGGAGCTATAGTGTGTTGTCAGCACACATAGGAGCTATAGTGTGTTGTCAGCACACATAGGAGCTATAGTGTGTTGTCAGCACACATAGGAGCTATAGTGTGTTGTCAGCACACAAAGGAGCTATAGTGTGTTTGTGTCAGCACACATAGGAGCTATAGTGTGTTGTGAGCACACATAGGAGCTATATTTTTTTGTCAGCACACATAGGAGCTATAGTGTGTTGTCAGCACACATAGGAGCTATAGTGTGTTGTCAGCACACATAGGAGCTCTAGTGTGTTGTCAGCACACATAGGAGCTCTAGTGTGTTGTCAGCACACATAGGAGCTATAGTGTGTTTGTGTCAGCACACATAGGAGCTATAGTGTGTTTGTGTCAGCACACATAGGAGCTATAGTGTGTTGTCAGCACACATAGGAGCTATAGTGTGTTGTCAGCACACATAGGAGCTATAGTGTGTTGTCAGCACACATAGGAGCTATAGTGTGTTGTCAGCACACATAGGAGCTATAGTGTGTTTGTGTCAGCACACATAGGAGCTATAGTGTGTTGTCAGCACACATAGGAGCTATATTTTTTTGTCAGCACACATAGGAGCTATAGTGTGTTCTCAGCACACATAGGAGCTATAGTGTGTTTGTGTCAGCACACATAGGAGCTAGTGTGTGTGTGTGTGTGTGTGTGTCAGCACACATAGGAGCTAGTGTGTGTGTGTGTGTGTGTGTGTGTGTGTGTGTGTGTGTCAGCACACATAGGAGCTAGTGTGTGTGTGTGTGTCAGCCCAGTTCTTGTCATCTAAGGCAGCCTCTATCTGCCATAGGGCCCTGTTGCTGTCATCTAAGGCATCCATCTGCAGGAGTTAGTGTGTGTGCTGTGTGACTCCAGCACAATATACACTACCCACTACAATGCCTGGAAGACCTCCAAGGAGAGGCAGACAGTCCCGAGGCAAGAACACAGGGCAAGCAGGCTCTGTTTCTAGAGACAACAGTGCTGGTCGTGGATGTGGTCGTGCATCGTCATCAGCACGTGGCCATGGGACACGCTTGTCTTTGTTTTCGGCAGCTGGACATGTTGAGCCGCATCATGCCGAAGGCTTGGTAGAATGGATGACCAAGCCCTCCTCATCCTCTCTCACCCAGGCTCAGGGTACTGGCAGAGCAGCTGCCAACGCATACTCAATGTATGATCATCATATGTATCATCATCAGGCACCCCTTCCCTAGACCCACCATGTCCTCCTGAGGAGTCCCCTGAACTGTTTGAGCACAGTGTTGGGTACATGCTCCAGGAGGATGCCCAACGATTTGAAGGCTCGGATGATGATACCCAGCTTGAGAAAGGCAGTAGTGTGCGCGCAGAGAGAGGGGATGCTGAAGGACAGCAATCTGGCAGTAATGTTCCACCAGCTGCAGCTTACTGCCAGGTTTGCTCTAGTGGTGAAGAGGGAGGGGATGATGAGGTCACTGACTCCACGTGGGTGCCTGAAGGGAGAGAGGAGGAGGAGGATGCAGCGGCACATGTCCAACGAGGCAGGATGCCCTCCGGAGGCCAGCTAGAGGCCAGCACACCAACTGAATCACACCGCAGAGCTCCGCCTGTGCAGGGCGCTGCCTCTGCACGTTATCACAAAAGTTCTTTGGTGTGGGCCTTTTTTGAGACGAGTACATCAGATCGCACCACTGCTATTTGCAATATTTGTCTCAAGCGTATCTCGCGTGACCAAAACATCAGCCGCTTGGGCACCACAAGCATGACCAGGCATATGTCGACCTGCCATGCAGCTCGTTGGCAAGCGCACATTAAAGACCAACACCAAAAAACAAAGCGGACCTCTCCTTGCTTCTCATCAGCTAGGATCTCCAACCCCACTATATCTTCAGTCCTCTCTGAAAGCTGCTCTGAGAGGACTGAAGTTGTAGAATTAGGTGTGTCACAACCAAGTACTTGCAGTACACCGACGTCCGATTGTAGCAGGCAAATTTCCCTGCCCCAGCTGCTGGACCGTCGAAAGAAGTTTACTCCCAGCCATCCACATGCCCAGCGGTTGAATGCTAGCTTGGCTAAATTGCTAGCAATTCAACTGCTGCCTTTTCAGTTGGTAGACTCGGCACCCTTCCGTGAGTTTGTTCAATGTGCGGTTCCTCAGTGGCAGGTTCCCAAACGCCACGTTTTCTCACGGAAGGCGATTCCGGCTCTCTACCGGCATGTGGAAGGCAATGTCCATGCCTCGCTGGACAGGGCGGTCAGCGGTAAGGTGCATATTACCGCTGACTCATGGTCCAGCAGGCATGGACAGGGACGTTATCTGTCTTTCACGGCCCATTGGGTCACTCTTTTGGCAGCTGGGAGGGATGCAGGACAAGGTGCAGTAGTGTTGGAGGTTGTTCCGCCACCACGCCTCCAAAATGCTACTACCGGTTGTGACACACCTCTTTCCTCCACCCCCTCCTCTTCTTCTTCCTCCATGGCCTCTTCGAGTGCTCTGTCCTCGGAACCAGCGGTGCTCCGTAGGCGTACAAGGGGCTACGCGAGTACGCAGGCAAAAAGATGCCATGCCGTGCTTGCGCTGGTGTGTTTGGGGGACAGGAGCCACACTGGGGCAGAGGTTCTGGCAGCTCTGCAGGGGCAGGCCGTGAGGTGGTTGGCGCCACGCCAGCTTAAGCCAGGAATGGTGGTTTCTGACAATGGCACCAACCTCCTCTCAGCCCTGCGACAGGGGCAGCTCACCCATGTGCCCTGTATGGCTCACGTCCTCAACCTGGTGGTGCAGCGGTTGTTAGGCAGGTACCCAGGCTTACAGGATGTCCTGAGGCAAGCCAGGAAAGTCAGTGTGCATTTCCGCCGATCGTATAATGCCAGTGCTCGGCTGGCTGAGCTGCAAAAGGAGCTGAACCTGCCCAAGAACCGCCTAATATGTGACATGCCCACCAGGTGGAACTCAACGTTGGCCATGCTGCAGCGACTGCACACGCAGCAGAGGGCCATCAATGAGTACCTTTGCGACTACGGCACCAGGACAGGGTCAGGGGAGCTTGGCTTTTTTTCCCCACGCCAGTGGAGCATGATCAGGGATGCATGCACTGTCCTCTCACCATTTGAGGAGGCCACGAGGATGGTGAGCAGTGACAGTGCATGCATCAGTGACACTGTACCTCTTGTCCACCTGTTGGAGCATACGCTGTGTGGGATAATGGACAGGGCACTTGAGGCAGAACAGAGGCAGGAAGAGGGGGACTTCCTTGCCTCTCAAGGCCCCCTTTATCCAGACAGTGTTCCTTCTGTCCCACCCATCACACAGGAAGAGGATGAGGAGGAGGATTGTGTGAGCATGGAGGTGGAGCCTGGCACTCAGCATCAGCAACAGCAGTCTTTTAGGGATGATGTACAGTCCCAACAAACCAGTGGACTTGTACGTGGCTGGGAGGAGGTGGCTGGCGATCATGTCATCCTCAGTGACCCAGAAGACTCCGGACCGAATGCCTCAGCTAACCTACGTTGCATGGCCTCCCTGATCCTGCAAAGCCTGCGGAAGGATCCTCGTATTCTTCGGATCAAGGAGAGGGACCATTACTGGCTGGCCACTCTCCTTGATCCACGGTACAAGGGTAAGGTTATGGACATTATCTTGCCGTCGCAGAGGGAGCAGAGGATGAGACGTCTCAGGGAGGCCTTGCAGAAAGGTCTGTGCAAAGCGTTCCCAGAAACTGGGAGGTTACAAACTCCTGGTCCTGGACGACGAGTTGCTGAGGCTTCGGTCAGTAGCAGAAGGAGCGGTGGGGAAGGTGGACGTCTGACCGATGCGTTCAGACAATTTAGTCCGCAGCCCCAAGGTATGATCGGTTCCAGCAACCATCGCCAGCGTCTGATATACATGGTGCAGGAATACCTAGGGGCAAGGTCAGACTTGGACACCTTTCCCACTGAAAATCCTCTGGCTTACTGGGTCTTGAGGATGGATCACTGGCCAGAGCTTGCACAGTATGCAATTGAGCTACTGGCCTGTCCTGCATCCAGCGTTCTTTCCGAACGCACATTCAGTGCTGCTGGAGGATTTGTCACCGATCACAGGGTGTGCCTGTCCACCGACTCGGTTGATCGACTGACCTTCATAAAGATGAATCAGTCTTGGATCACCACCAGCTACCAGGCACCTGAAGCGGATATAACTGAATAATTTATAATGTCACATCCCTTCAAGACTGCCTATGCTGATGCTGAGTGACTGTCCTGTTATGTTCACTGACTATCCTCTTCCTCCTCCTCAATGATCCATTCCTTGATAGCTTGGAAGAACATTTTTTTTTCTGGGTGCCACCACACCAGTGCCTAAGGCACAATTTTTCAGCCCCTGTATAACAGGAGCGTTTAATTACAACTTTTAAAAAAAAATGCTTCGCAACAGGTCTGTCTGCTGTGCTCCAAGTACAGTATCTGTGAGGGGTTGCAGTGTTGTGGCACCAGGACCGTTGCCTAAGGCACAATTTTTCAGCCCCTGTTTAACAGGTGGCGTGTAATTACAATTTTTTAAGCAATGCTTCGCAACAGGTCTGACTGCTGTGCTCCAAGTACAGTATCTGTGAGGGGTTGCAGTGTTGTGGCACCAGCACCAGTGCCTAAGGCACAATTTTTCAGCCCCTGTTTAACAGGGGCATGTAATTACAAATCTTGATCTAATAGTTCACAGCAGGGCCCATTCCTGCGCCCACCAAGAGTAAAGCCCCATACACACGGTCGGACTTTTTCATCAATTTGGTCCGATCGGACAAGGTTGTTGAAAAATCAGACCGTGTGTATGCACCATCGGACAGTGTTCGTCGGTTTGTCCGTCGGACAAAGTCTTATCTCCTGCTGGAAAGATTTCCCGTCAACCCGGTCCGATCACACCAAATCCGAGCGTGTGTACGCTTGTCCGACCGGACAAAGTGCTACGCATGCTCAGATCACATTACAAGACCAAAGCTATTGGCTACTAGCCTCTACGTAGTCCCGTCGTAGGCAACAAACGTCACCACGTTCAGAATGATCGGATTTTCCGACAACTTTGTCCGATCGTGTGTACGCAAAACCAACACCAGACAAAGTATGACGGACATGGTCCGACGGACCTGGTCCACGGATTGTCCGCGGGTGTGTATGGGGCTTAACTGTGAAAGCTTACAGTCTTGTGGCAACACCGTCCACCACCACCACCAAAGGCCCAATTTTTCTGCCCTGTTCAACAGGTGCATGCAATTACAAATCTTGATCTAATAACTCACAGCAGGGCCCATTCCTGCGCCCACCAAGAGTAACTGAGGGCTTACAGTCTTGTGGCAACACCGTCCACCACAACCACCAAAGGCCCAATTTTTCTGCCCTGTTCAACAGGTGCATGCAATTACAAATCTTGATCTAATAACTCACAGCAGGGCCCATTCCTGCGCCCACCAAGAGTAACTGTGAGGGCTTACAGTCTTGTGGCAACACCATCCACCACCACCACCACCAAAGGCCCAATTTTTCTGCCCTGTTCAACAGGTGCATGCAATTACAAATCTTGATCTAATAACTCACAGCAGGGCCCATTCCTGCGCCCACCAAGAGTAACTGTGAGGGCTTACAGTCTTGTGGCAACACCGTCCACCACCACCACCACCAAAGGCCCAATTTGTCTGCCCTGTTCAACAGGTGCATGCAATTACAAATCTTGATCTAATAACTCACAGCAGGGCCCATTCCTGCGCCCACCAAGAGTAACTGTGAGGGCTTACAGTCTTGTGGCAACACCGTCCACCACCACCACCAAAGGCCCAATTTTTCTGCCCTAGGTGCATGCAATTACAAATCTTGATCTAATAACTCACAGCAGGGCCCATTCCTGCGTCCACCAAGAGTAACTGTGAGGGCTTACAGTCTTGTGGCAACACCGTCCACCACCACCACCACCAAAGGCCCAATTTTTCTGCCCTGTTCAACAGGTGCATGCAATTACAAATCTTGATCCAATAACTCACAGCAGGGCCCATTCCTGCGCCCACCAAGAGTAACTGTGAGGGCTTACAGTCTTGTGGCAACACCATCCACCACCACCACCATCAAAGGCCCAATTTTGGCCTCCTACTTGCAAACGGAAGGAGAAAACAGGAAGTGAGAGGAAATCTAACCCTAGGAAGGGAAATTCTATCATGTTAGATTTAATTTGGGAAAAAGGTATCTCCTCTCTACTGATGCTTTATCACCAATCCTTGTTTCAATTAAAACCCCACTTTTCCAAAAACATTTGTCATTGGGACGGAAAGTGAGGTGAAATGTTCTGAACAGATGTGCAAAGACAGCAAATGTTACAGGGGTGATAACCCCTCCCTATGTTCTCCAAAAAGCTTAAAAATAGATTTTTTTGGGATGGAGCTACACTTCATAATGTACCTGTTCAGATTGTACTTAAGAACAAACCTACAGTCCCTCTCTTGTTTGCACCGCCTATATACTGCTGTTCAGAGTATATAGGGTTGTAGGTATAGGGTTTTATTTTGGGTGCGGGGTACCCCTTAATATCCATACAAGACCCAAAGGGGCTGGGGTGGGGGGTGATGGGGTAGCCATGCCATTTTTCTCAAGGATTTTCAGCCATATGGCCAGGACAAGACATGACATTAAAGCCGCAAGTGGTTTTTAATGGCTTCTTTTTTTCCTTTACAAATGTCATTTTGTGCAGGGCCAGTTCTAAACACGGGAAACACATGCCACTTCACAGGCATACTTTAGACACCCCCCAGGTACCATATTTAAAGGAATATTTCACTTTTTTTTTTTCACTTTATGCATCATTAACCACTTCAGCCCCGGACCAATTTGCAGCTAAAGGACATTATTAGTAATGGCGGCGATCAGCGATTTTTATTGTGACTGCGACATTTTGGCGGACACATCGGACATTTTTGACACATTTTTGGGACATTTGTCATTTATACAGCAATCACTGCTATTTAAATAGCACTGATTCCTATGTAAATGACAGTTGTAGTTAGGGGGTTAACCACTAGGGGGCGGGGAGGAGTCAGTGTGACGTGTTGTGTTTTTTTTTTTACAGTAGGGGGGCGTGGCTGTACGTCTGACGTCATTGATCGGCGTTCCCGATGACAGGGAACCGCCGATCACTGACAGTCAGTGTAGGAAGCGCGGGGAGAGGTTTGTTTACATAGACCTCTCCCCGTTCTTCAGCTCCGTAACCCGATCGCGGGATACCAGCGGCAATCGGGTCCGCTGGTCCCGCGGCCGTGGTCACGGAGCTCCCGACCGTGTCGCGCGCGCGCCCCCCGGGCAGGCAAATTAAAGGGGACGTACAGGTACGTGCTTTTGCCTGCCCGTGCCATTGTGTTGACGTATATCTACATGAGGCGGTCGGGAAGCGGTTAAAATGACTGCTCCCGAAAAAACATTAGTTTTTAAAAGTTCTTTTTGCATTGATATATGTCCCCTGGGGCAGGACCCGGGTCCCCAAACCTGTTTTATGACATTAACATGCATATTGGCCGTTGTAATTAGCAATTTTGATTTCGAACGTTCGCGTCCATTGTAACGAATAGGGTTCGAAAATTCACGCAAACTTTCGGTCCGTTCGAAGGTTCTGGTGCGAACCGTGTTCGGCTCATCCCTAATATAGAAGTAAAAAAAAGGGGAAGGGGGAGGGTACTTAGTGGGACTTTATATGAACTGTATGTAAATACGTCTCCATCTTTATTACTTATTTTTTGTTTCTAACATATAGAAGTGCCCATTACTATGATGCAGTGAATGAATCCCTATACCAATGGAGGAATTGCATGGGGCTATGAAAATTACGAAAACCTAGAAAAGTCCTGGACCAGTTGGTCTTCTCTCACGATACTATAAGATGTTAGAAACTGACATAGCTCCATACTATGTGAAAGCTTTTAATAGCTTAAGCAAAGGGTGTCACCCCTCTACACAGACTTTAGAGGCACATAGATTATAGTAGTTATTCAAGGGTAAAGACCCACAAAGCATCTGCTTAGGAGTTGGAGGAAAAATTAACATAAATAAGTTGAGCTAGTCCTGATAAATTTGACTTCATGACTTGAAACTACCCTACCAACCCAAGATGTGCGACCCTCTAATGTTTTTAGCAGTTCTCCTTAGTTTGAAATTTGGGGTTTTAAGGGTAACCTTCAAGGGGCTACCAAGCTGTGGAGAAGTAAATTCATGATAATATTAGTGCTAGTATTTAAAATTTTACCTACTTGATCAAATAAAAAATGCCAGGGCAAGTACCATGATTTCTGTGAGAGGAGATACATAACCACAAATGTGGAACGTAGACATTACATTGCATACATGTACTTAAAATTAAAAATTATCTCTGATATTAGGTCCAGTTTAACCACTTGTAGCAGATAAATATTTTTTGTAAGCAGTATTTTTTTGCTTGCATTTATGGGAAAAATTATTAATCATACTAATGAAGCTTAAGAAAGAAAGAGCAGGCATATCCTACACCAGAATACACTGAACGCTGATTTTCCACTTCTCATACTACAGTTATGTGAAAAAGTATTTTGTGATTTTTTATTTTTTTTGCATATTTCTTACACTTAAATGATTCAGATCATCAAACTAATTTTAATATTATGCAAAGATAACCCGAGTAAATCCAATATGCAGTTTTTTAATTATTATTTCACATAGGGCCAGACAGGTTTGAAAAAAGCTGTTCAAACCTGTCTGGCCCTATGTGAAAAAGTAATTGCCCCCTCCCATGCTGAATCATGAATGAACTGTGATTAACCACAATTTTTTGGAAAGCAGAGTTCAATTTCACTTGCCACACCCAGGCCTGATTACTGCCAGACATGTTGAATCAAGAAATCACATAAATAGAAGTTGTCTGACAAAGTGAAGAATGCTAACAGATCACAAAAAGCCACACTTAATGCCACAATCTAAAAAAAATCAAGAACAGATTAGAAACAAAGTAATGTACATGTATCGGTCTAGGAAGTGTTTCAAAGCCATGTCTAAGGCTTTGGTACTCCAGTGAACCATGGAGAGAGCCATTATCCACAAATGGCGATAACTCGGAACAATGGTGAACCTTCCCAGGAGTGGCCGGCCTACAAAAATTACTCCAAGAGCATGATGACAACTCATCCAGGATGTCATAAAAGAACCCAGAACAACATCTAAAGAACTGCAGGCCTCACTTGCCTCAGGTAAGATCAGTGTTTATGATTCAACAATAAGAAAGAGACTGGGCAAGAATTGCATCCATGGGAGAGTTACAAGGCCAAAGTCACTGCTGACCAAAAAGAACACAAAGGCTCAGCTCCCATTTACCAAAAAATCATCTTGATTATCCCCAAGACTATTAGACAAATATTCTGTGGACTGATGAAACAAAAATGTTACTTTTTGAAGGTGTGAGTCCCATTACATGTGGCATAAAACTAATACAGCATTTTATAACAAGAACATCATACCAATAATCAGACATGGTGGTGATAGCATGATGGTCTGGGACTGCTTTGCAGCTTCAGGACCTGGACGACTTACCATAATTCATGGAACCATGAATTCTGAGGTCTACCAGAAAATCCTAAAGAAGAATGTCCGGCCATCAGTTCGTGACCTCAAGCTCAAGTGCACTTGGGTTATGCAGCAGGACAATGATCCAAAACACAACAGCAAGTCCATCTCCAAATGGTTCAAACAAAGCAAAATTTAGGTTTTGGAGTGGCCTAGACAAAGCCCGGACCTTAAATCCAATTGAGATGCTGTATCACGACCTTACACAGGCCGCTCATGCTGGAAAACCATCCAATGTGGCTGAATTTAAATAATTCTGCCAAGAAGAGTGGGCCAAGCTCCACAGCAATGTGAAAGACTCATTTCCAGTTATCGCAAACATCTGATTGCAGTTGTTGCCGCCAAGGGTGGCACAACCAGTTATTAGGTTTGGGGGGAAATTACTTTTTCACATAAAGTCAGGCAGGTTCGGACAGCTTTTTTGCCTTAATAAATGAAACCATAATTTAAAAACTGCATTTTGTATTTAATCGAGTTGTCTTTGTGTAATAATAAAATCAGAAAGGGGGTAAATACTTTTTCACACAACTGTATAAGGCCCCTTTCAAACAGGCTTTCCGATCAGGTCCGCCTGTTAGATTTTCAGGCGGACCTGATCGGACGCTCCATTCACCTCTATGGAGCGGCGGATGTCAGCAGTGACATGTCCGCTGACATCAACCGATACCCGATCCGATCCTGTCTGTGAAATCCAGACGGATAGTGACTCTATTTTCCATCTGTCTGGAGGATCGGATGAAAGCGGACAGGCAATCCGTTTTCATCCGATCTCCCTATAGAGGAGAGCGGAGCTCTGACAGGTCCGTCTCTGCACAGTGAGCGGGTACGGACCTGTCATCCGCCTGCTCAGCAGAAATCAGCGGATCGGTCCCCCGCTGGGCAAAGCAGAGTCCGTTGGTCGGACCGCCTGTTTGAAAGAGCCCCAAGTGTTTAAAGACATAACAACCAACACAACTTAGTGCACACTATTTATTCGTAATATACACGGGTAGATTTACTAAAACTGAATAGTGCCAAATCTGATGTAGCTGTGCATGGTAGCCAATCAGCTTTTAACTTCAGCTTGTTCAATTAGGCCTCATGCACACTGGACATTAACCACTTACGGACCGCCTCACGCCGATATACGTTGGCAGAATGGCACAAGCATGTACCTGTACGTCCTCCTTTAAGTGTCCAGCCGTGGGTCGCGTGCGCGCCGGCGGCAGGGCACACTCGCGAACCGGTCCTGAGCTCCGTGACTGTGGCCGCGGGACCAGCGGACCCGATCGCCACTGGTGTCCCGCGGTCGGGTCACAGAGCTGAAGAACGAGGAGAGATCTGTGTAAACAAACCTCTCCCCGTGCTTCCTACTGAGCCTGTCACTGATCGTCTGTTCCCTGTTATAGGGAAAGACGATCAGTGACGTCAGACGCCAAGCCACGCCCCCCTTCAGTTAAAAAATACACACACACACACACACACTTAACCCCTCCCCGCCCCATAGTGGTTAACTCTTTCACTGCCAGTGTCATTTAAACAGGAATCAGTGCATTTAAATAGCACTGATTGCAGTATAAATGACAATGGTCCCAAAAATGTGTCAAAAATGTCCGATGTGTCCGCCATAATGTAGCAGTCACAATAAAAAAAAAAAAAAATCGCTGATTGCCGCCATTACTAGTAAAAAAAAAAAAAATTTATAAAAATGCTATAAAACTATCCCCCATTTTGTAAATGCTATAACTTTTGCGCAAAGCAATCAATAATCGCTATTTGCGATTTTCTTTACCAAAAATATGTAGAAGAATACGTATCGGCCTAAACTGAGGAAAATTTTTTTTTTTATATATATATTTTTTGGGGATATTTTTTATAGCAAAAAATATTGCATTTTTTTCAAAATTGTCGCTCTATTTTTGTTTATAGCGCAAAAAATAAAAACCGCTGAGGTGATCAAATACCACCAAAAGAAAGCTCTATTTGTGGGAAAAAAAGGACGCCAATTTTGTTTGGAAGCCATGTCGCACGACCGTGCAATTGTCAGTTAAAGCAACGCAGTGCCGAATCGCAAAAAGGGGCCTGGTTCTTTGGCTGCAAATTGGTCCGGGGCTTAAGTGGTTAAAATAACATTATAAAAACGTCGGTAGCTTTGCAGTGAGTCGTTCAACTTTTTTTAACGTTTTTGCAATATCGGTTTTTAGCATCTTTTAGCATTTGTCCGTGTTATTATTTTTTTTTTTTGAAGAAAAACTATTAGTTTTTATTCAATGGATCTGAAACGTTAAAAAAACGCTGGTGAGCGACGATTTTGAGCGTTTATCTACGTTTATAAGCGTTAGAGCGTTTTTTTTTTTTACTGTTCAAAAACACCACTGCTGATAACAGCCTATGTGTGCATGGACACATAGGATAACATGATGGAGAGTTTAATGACTGTAGAAAAAACGTCTACAGCCAAAAACAGCTGCTGTAAAAATTTAAAAAAACATCCAGTGTGCATGAGGCCTGAAGCTTTACATAAAAACCTGGAAGTTGATTTTTGTGCAGAGCTGCACCGGATTTTGAACTCTCCAGTTTTAGTAAATCAACCCCACAGTATACCTGCTGCATTCTTGCTGTGGACTGTGCACCTATATTTTCTGAAATGGACACTTGCTTTACCTAAAAGCAATGCATGCAGGACTTACAGCCATTCTCTACCTACCTCAGGCCCTTTCTCGCCTTCTTTGTAAATCACTTCATACTTCACAATACTGTCCTGGCGTGGAGGACTCCAGGTGAGACTAATGCTGGTTTCTGATTTGGCTTCAGCTCTGAAATTCATTGGCTGTCCAGGAACTACATAAAGAAAAAACATAAAAAGTTAACATGCAATGAAATGTTTTCCTATTTTATTGTACCAAGTGTATATTATTGTTAAGGCATCACTGATAGTTTCATTCAGTTCCTGTCCTGATGAAAGCATTGTGACCAAGAAAGAAAAGGATTGAAAATCTCTAATAAGGACACAGACAGCAAATAAAAGCAAACTAGGGTTCTATTAAAAAAATAGGATTTTTGATGCTGACTGTTATAGTTTTCTCTCACTTTCTGTACTATAGACAATTTTGTCGCCAGCAGTGGAAAAGAAGAGAAGTCTCTACAACAGTAGCTCAGAAAGCAATAAAAAAAACGGACAGACTGACTCCTTATTCTATCCAAAATGTAAAAAAGGTTCTAGCTGAAGATACATTTTACAAGTTAAGAGCATAAAAGTCATGATGTCACAATACAATAGTGTAGAAATACATGGCAAAAACAGCTGCTCCTGATCACTGCAGCTAATACATAAGAAACTTTTGACATTGTAATTAGTACTTTCTAGAAATACACTACAACGTGCTTAACAGTGCAGAAAGAGCCACAGACAGGGGCTCTGTTATGCTGCCTATAACCTGGCCTAGTATATATGCTGGTGTGTATGGGAAGGGGGGGGGGGGGGGGGCACTGTAAGGCAGTGCTGTGTCTTGGCCTAGGCCGACAAGGGGGGGCAAAAAAACACCCCTAATTTCCGAGTCAGCCCATTCACTGACGTTCACCCCTCCCCTCAGACAGGAGAGGAGAGAGAGAGAGAGAGAGAGAGAGAGAGAGAGATGGTCAGTTTCTCCTCCTGTATTGTGAACCCCGGTTCCCATGGAGCCACATCAGGGTCGGTCGGATTGTGGCTTCATCAGCGGACCTAGCTACTGTACATTCTGTATATCCTGGAGGGAGTGAGAGTAAGATACAGATCCTCACTGTCTCTTCTTGCAAACCTCATGCCGCTCATCTGTGCTACAGCTTTCTGACTTTCTCCTATCCACAGTTATCTGAAATAAGTAATGAAATACTCTCTGGTAATTAACCCTCTGTGTCCCCAGATGACAGGAAAGGACTGTGCTTATCTACTCTGCTTCAATTAACACACACTGCTGCTTACTTAAATGGTTAACTCTTTACAGCTTAACATCTGCAGGCTGGTGTTTCTGGTATCAATGGCATTTAACACCTTAGTGTCTGCTTGTATATGTGGTTAGCCTTTCATAGCTATCAATGCTGCTTTCTGACAAATTAAGAAAAGTGTAATGTCCGATTATAGATCAGTCTGGATTTTGTCCATCCTGCTTACTACAATTAGGACTGATGGATATTTTTTTTTGCGTGTCTTTTTAACTACACATCTCTAGTCAAAGTGAACAGCACAGTTTGCTGAAAAGGCCAATGATTTTGCCCCACCTCCTTATGATCTATCCAATCTCTGTTGTGCCTGCCCCATCAGCTGCGTCCATACTCCACCCCCTGATGCACACACAGACACACTTTCTGTGTGTATGTTAAGGTGTGCAGGACAGGTGACAAATTGGAGTACATGCACACTAGGGGCTGAAAAACTGGTATGTTTAAACACCACCTCCTCCCTAGACAATTACACTAATGCCCCCCTCTGCTGCTCTGATTGAAAAAGACTGCCACTCCTCTGAAAAGCAATCCACACACAGATTTCTTTCAGAGGCAATTGACAGGCAGTGGGGAGGCGATATGCTGCCTCCTCACAACCTGTATTAAACCCCTAAATCCTTCAGCCCAGACCCTTTTATTTGAATGGGATGCGTAGTGGGTTATAATTCTTGAGAGTAGGTGCGTAAATTATGGCAGACTTGTAGGGGCCCCAGAGCATTACTTTGCCCAGGATCCCATGATGCTACTAAGATGGCCTCAAAGCATCTTCAAAGGCCACATAGAAATCAATGGCAAAGCTCATTGGAATCACCTAAAGCTTTTGAGAGGCTTTAATTCAGTTTTAGCTTTGCTTTGTTTTGGAGAAATTGCAGGTGGAGGGGGGAATTTCCTCTCACTTCCTTTTTTAGCTATGGGGCAGGAAGTGCAGGGAAATCTTACCTATGGAACACATGGCAAGAAAAAAAAACAATTTCAGAAGTTATAACCCTTATACCAAAATGAAAAAATGCCTTTAGTTCTACTTTAACAAAAGGTCCTACAGGGAAATGTAATATGTTCCAGGTCTGTAACGCAAAATTCCGACGCATGCTCGGAAACTATTCAACGCATGCTCAGAAGCATTAAACTTCCCTTTTATAGTGCAGTCGAACGTGTTGTATGCCGCTGTGTTATTGACTGTCGGAATTTGGTGTGACCGTGTGTAGGCAAGACAGTTTAAGCGAAATTCCGTCGGAATTCCGATGGGAAAACCATCAGAGCTTTTTCCGACGAGAATTCCGACCGTGTGTATGCAGCATAACATTGAAGAGAACCTACCACCGATATACCTGTTAAAACTGAAAACACCTTTTTCTTTTTAGATCTCTGATATTAAAAGGACCAAACATTTGCAGGAAATCTATAGGGAGGACCTTCTTTTCTATTCCCCTCCATAAAAACCTTAAAGTGTTACCAAACCCACAACAGTAAAATCTGTATATGCAACATAGCATGCTTGATGAACTATTTTCATATTACTGGGTTTAGTAACACTTTAAAGTGGTTGTAAAGGTAAAATTTCTTAAAGTAAAAAGCATTAAACTTACCTGCTCTGTGGTATTGCACAGAGCGGCCCTGAACCTCATCTTCTGGGGTCCTCCACTGGTGCTCTCGGCTCCTCTTCTGTGTGTGCCCCCATTTCAAGACACTTGCTATGGGGGCACACCTGTTGACTTGCTCCTGAGCCTGGCAATGCGAGTCCTAGGCGCACACACATACAGTGTGGTTCGGCCCCACCCCCACACCTTCCTTACAGGATTCGATTGACAGCAGCAGGCTGCTGCCTCTGTGAGGAGAGGAATACAGATCAGCACCACTGCACACGGGCACATGGCTGGATCGAGATAGGACCCAGGTAAGTATATAGACATATGAGGGGGTGATACAATTATTGGGACATTTTTTACTTTAAAACAGGGAATGCATAAGGGCTTATTTACACTTGCTTCGGCTTAAACACACATTAAAGCGCCTACCGCTTCAACATGCTTTTATGATGTGTGCTTGATGCTTCGGTGGTGCTTCGATTAATCTTTAGTGATGCTTTGGTGAGGCTTCAATGGATGCTTCGGTGATGCTCTTTTGAAGCTTTGTTGAAGCTTGGCAGGTGCACTGTGTGTGTGATTTTTATATATATATATATATATATATATATATATATATATATATACACTCTATCTATCTATCTCATACCTGCAATTTTTCCAAAACAAAGTGGTGAAGCTAAAGCTGAATTAAAGCCTCTCAAAAAGCTTTAGGTGCGTCAAGCGAGCTTTGCCATAGACTTCTATGTGGGCTTTGAAGCTACACGGGGTATAATTTTTTTCGAAGCAAAGCCGAAGGAAAGCTAACACAAGGTGTAAACAGGACTGTAAGCTAACCATTTTATTTAGTGACAGGGGCTTTGACTGGCGTTCAGAGAGCTTTAACAAGCTTTAACAAGTTATCTGTATTTGCGGACGATACTAAGCTAAGCGGGGCAATAACTTCTCCGCAGGAGGTGGGAACCTTGCAAGAAGATCTGAACAAATTAATGGGGTGGGCAACTACATGGCAGATGAGGTTTAATGTAGAAAAATGTAAAATAATGCATTTGGGTGGCAAAAATATGAATGCAATCTACTCACTAGGGAGAAAACCTCTGGGGGAATCTAGCATGGAAAATTACCTGGGGGTCCTAGTAGATGACAGGCTCAGCAATGGCATGCAATGCCAAGCTGCTGCAAGCAAAGCAAACAGAATATTGGCATGCATTAAGACAGGGATTAACTCCAGAGATAAAACGATAATTCTCCCACTCTACAAGACTCTGGTCCAGCGGCACCTGGAGTATGCCATCCAGTTCTGGGCACCAGTCCTCAAGAAGGATGTGCTGGAACTGGAGAGAGTCCAGAGAAGGGCAACAAAACGAATAAAGGGACTAGAGGACCTTAATTACGAGGAAAAGTTACGAGCACTGAACTTGTTCTCTCTGGAGAGTAGACACTTGAGAGGGGATATGATTTCAATGTACAAATACCGTACTGGTGACCCCACAATAGGGATGAAGCTTTTCTGGGGAAGGGAATTTAATAAGTGGCCATTCACTAAAATTTGAAGAAAAGCAGTTTAACCTTAAACTGCGTAGAGGGTTCTTTACTGTAAGAGCGGTTAGGATGTGGAATTCTCTTCCACAGCCAGTGGTTTCAGCGGGGAGCATCGATAATTTCAAAAAACTATTAGATAAGCACCTGAACGACCACAACATACAGGGATATACAATGTAATACTGACATAAAATCACACACATAGGTTGAACTTGATGGACTTGTGTCTTTTTTCAACCTCGTCAACTATGTAACTATGTAACAAAGCCTGTCCAAAGCCATGTTTTGAAGTGTAAACTAGCCCTTAACGTAATTGTTAACCCACCAATGCATCTTTACATTTTCCTCTGTTTTTTACTGTAATGGCCCCCTGTGACTGGGCTTTATAAAAATAATGCTGTATATACCTTGTTTACAGAGCGCTGATTTGTGCTCATTGACCAGTCGCTTCTCTCCTGATAGATTCAGTGGGCGGGGCCAGGGATCCCCCGATGACGTCAGTCAGGAGGGGGGGGGAGAGGAAGAGAGGCGGTTCAATGAGCGACCATTTACTTTTATAGAAGTATCGATATCCGTCAAAAAAAACTGACCAATATTACTTCAAGGGGTTTTACCGTTCTTTAGAGTGGACGGTCGGCTTTATTGTACTAACAACCGATTCGGCTCAACAGCCGCTCAGCTGTTATTACAAGCAGCAGGAGGGTTAGTTCCCCCCACCTTCTGGCGCTCGCCCGGGCTCTCCCATCTCACCGGCAGACCAGAGCAACCAGCCGACACGTCCGCCGGCTGGATGAAGACCGGAACAAATCCGATGCTTTGTTCGGGTCACAGATCTAGTAATCCGGAAGCAATGTCATGACATCACTTCCCGGATTACTGCCATCTTAAAGGGCGCTAGTTTTAAAAAATAAAGTATTCAAAAATGCCGATCATTGACATTTTGAATACTTTGAAGTGCAGAGGATGGGTTTTGTATCTTAAAGAGTACCTCTCACATTCCTATTACTGTCACAAGGCATTATTAGGTTTACATGACTTGTGACAGCAATAACAGTGGAAAAAAAAAACTATTTTAAAATGACAGTATTATTTTTGAAAAGCACAGACACAGAGGGCCATTACATAAAAAAAACTAGAGGACTATATTAAAAAGAAACAGTAATTTGAGCAGCAGGAGCGGAAGGGGGGGGGGGGGTGTGACACGGAGCTGACAAGCAGAGAGTGGAGAACACACAGAGGAAGGCTGCGGCTGACGTGCGCTGACTCCGGTGTCAGAGCTCAGCAGCCATGATCTATCGGAGTCAGCGTACAGGGGGAGGACATGTTTCAGGTGTTACAGGGGGCTAAATGACACAGCACAAGCACTGTGCTGTATAACATGCTTTAAAGGAGCAGGATTTTAATAATTTATTTTTTTGGATTAACAAACGCTGTAAGGTAAAAAAAATCCCTGCCTGCTGCTTTTGAGCGTTTCTGCAGCGATTTGAGTTTAGTTTTTTTGTTTTTACACTCTATATAGCTGGTTGCTAAGAATGGGGCCAGGAAGCCAGCTGCCACGTCCTTAACAACCGATGAGCCATCAGCTGTCAGCGGGGTTCCCCGATGAATGTAAAAAAAAAAAAAAAAAGAATTGCCAGCTAAAAATAAAACACAAAAAAAACAGCGTGGGGTCCCCCCAGGTCCATACCAGGCCCTTATCTGAGCATGCAGATAAAAGGGGGCCCCCAGATCCCGGCCTCCCCCTATGTGAATGAGTATGGGGTACATTGTACCCCTACCCATTCACCCAAAAGTAGTGTAGTGTTAAAAAATACAGTAGACAGTTTTTCACAAGTATTTTATTAAAAAGATCTTCTTCCCCGCTTCTTCCTCTGGTCTTCCTCCATCTTCTCCCGCATCTTCCTCCTCCGGTCTTCTCCTGCTGCTTCTTCTTTTTTCTTCTGTCTTCTTTGTCCGGTGTTCTTCTTCCTCTCCCGCCAACGACCCACCTTCGATGCTGCATCCCACTGATCTGTCCGCGGCAACGTCAAGCATTTCTTAGATAATGATGGGGCGTGGCCTTTGGATTGCGTCAGCCGAAGGCCCCACCCCCTTGTGACGTCACCGCCTGTGGCATGATGGGTCCGTGACGTCTCAAGGGGGTGGGGCCTCTGGGTGACATAATCCAATGGCCACACCCCCATCATTATCTAAGAAATGCTTGACATTGGCGCGGACAGATCAGCGGTACGCAGCATCAGAGGAGGGTCCTCGGCGGGAGCGGCGGCAGAGGTAGAAGAACACCGAAGAAAGAAGACCGGAGAAGGAAGATGCGGGAGAAGATGGAGGAAGACTGTAGGAAGAAGCGGGGAAGAAGATCTTTTTAATAAAAGACCTGTGAAAAACTGTCGACTGTATTTTTTAAAATGACACTACTTTTCTTGGTAAGGGTTGTCCCCATCAACATGGGAGAAGGAGAACACCGGAGGAGGAAGATGCATTAGAAGATGGAGGAAGACCGAAGGAAGAAGAAAATATTTTTAATAAAAGACTTGTCAAAACCTGTCTACTGTATCTTTTAACACTACACTACTTTTTTTGGGTGAATGGGTAGCGGTACAATGTACCCCATACTCATTCACATAGGGAGGGAGGCTGGGATCTGGGGGCTGGGATAAGGATCTGGTATGGATTTGGGGGGGATCCCATGCCTTTTTTTTTTTTTTTTTTGGTGTGGGGCTCCCCTCCAAATCAATGCCAGATCCAAAAGGCCTTGTATGGATTTGGGGTGGGGGGCGCTGTGTTTTTTTTTTTTTTTTGCCCACAATCCTTTTTTTTTTACACTCATCGGTTGTTAAGGACACGACGGCCGGCCTCCTTAGCAACCAGCTACATACAGTGTGTTTAGGCAGGCACGCGTTTTTTTTCACATAGAAACCCAAGTTAAAAAATGTCTCTGCATTTTTGAAAGATGCAAAATGCATCAAAAAAATGCATTAGTGTGAATAGAGCCTTAGAGCCTTATGCTGCATTTTTTTGCCTGAGTCCTTTTTCATTGAAATAAATAGAAATGCCACCAAAACCAATGTTGGCATGTGTTGCAATGCACTCAAATCGTAGTGCAAGTGTGTCATGACATACATTAACATGGTTTGATGCATTTTCATTTATATCAACAGAAATGCATCAGACAAAACTGAAAAGCATTAAAGCTCTATAAAATTTTATTTTGGAGATTTCTGTAACTCATGATAAAACTGATCAAGACCTTGATTTATGCAAATCCCTGGCAGGGTGGATTTTAAAATATGCTTGAATTGCTATTTATATCTGTTACCATTGAAAACACTAATATGTCTGTATTTTAAAGTTACTGAAAATAAATATAAAAACTTCCCCTATGAAACCAAAAAGTTGACAGCAGTTCACATTTAAATAAGATCTAATTTAACTGATATTTGAAAAGTACCACTCACCTCCTTGCTGTGTTTTCACTTGGATAGGATCAGAGAGTGGGCCATCACCTACAGATGTAAAAGCTAAAACTCTGACAGTATAGGTTTCATGTTCCAGTAAATTTCCTATTGTGGTTAAAAGATTATCATCCACATTATATTTTAACCAGTTGCTGACTGGCTGGTCAGGCTCCATGGTGTAGTAAACACGATATCCCCGTATTTGCCCATTTGGTTCCACGGGTTCTTCCCACTGAATTATCATTGTAGTAGATGTAAGCATGCGAGCCTGTACATTTCGAGGGGCACTGGCAGGAGCCTGCTCTCCAGTCCGTGTCACTACAGGTTCACTGGGAGGTCCTTGGCCGATAGAGTTAACTGCTGACACCCAGATCTCATATTCAGAATTAGGACTGAGTCCACCAATGCTGTATCTTGTAGTTGTGATATCCTCCTTTATTTGATATGGCCCATCCTGTGTTTTGGATTTGTATTCTATAACATAGTAAGACACAGGATCAGGATTCCCAGAGTCCCATGTAATTGTTATACTCGTAGCGGTAGTCTCTGTTACCACGGGAGTCCCAGGTGCCTTAGGAAGGGCTAAAATTGGGTGAACAAAAACACACAAGAAAAGCAAAAAATGTCAAAATATATATTTATTTTACTTCATAGTTGCACAGTTTTCAGGTTAAAAAATACATGTTTCTCAAGTTCAACCAACAGGCAAAAGTAAATCTATTAAAAAAACGAAATAGATTTCTTCAAAACAATAAATCTACAGCTGATCCAGAGCAAGATAAAATCCTTATAAAGCATGGTGCAAAAAGGTTCTCCAAGAAAAAATAAAATAAAATAAGACTCCTTCAAATAACTCACAGCTCAGTGATTCAAAGCCCAAGTTCACTAACTTATACAAGAGAGTCGAGATCTCAGGGTGGTCAGATGTTCAGACAATATTCAATAGCAGTAAGAATTTCTTGTAAATTGTCCTTATGGATGGTGGACAGCAGCCAGACACACTGGTGCTTGATTATCTCGGGTAAAGGGGGGGGGGGGAGTTTGAGAGAATTGTGGGGAGAAGCAACCATAGTCAAATGCCATTTCCCTTTGAGATTGGTCAGCTAGGGATATCTGTAGATTTTGCTTGTGTCTGGAGAATGAGTACATACTTGTATCCAGAAAAGAGGGGGGGGGGGGGGTGTTGGAGGCAGACACTACAACTTACTTTAGTCTAAAATCAAACCATTTTATTAATATCATTTAATACAACTAATGCCATAGTTAAAAATATATACTTCCAAGTACAATCACTGTGATGCCTTTCTTTTTTCCTTAAATCACAAGATTTCAGTAGATTTCTACATTCTCTATCTCCAATATCTACCTAGCTATTGGGGGACTGGTGACTGCGATCACCAAACAATTTTCAGATTAACTTTGTCAGAAGAGTAATTGAGACTATTTTTTGTGTGATCGCAAACCAACAGAATCTCATAAAAACATCCTCGGAAGCAAGCAGAGGGACACAAAAGAGAATGACCCTGGGGAAGTCCTGGGATTTTTGTAGTTTTTATGTCTCTTATCAAAGTATCTCCCCAATTCTTTCCACACCCTTAAAACTAGGGGTGCACCGAAATGAGAAAAATTGTGGTGCAGAAACCAAAACTTGAGGATGCACTTGGCCAAAACCGAAATGGACGTTTTTAAAAAAAATAAATATATATTCCTTATAAATAATTGTATTATATTTGACTTTTTAATAATTATCGTATATACTCGAGTATCAGCTGACCTGAATATAAGCCGAGGCACCTAATTTTACCACAGAAAAAATTGAAAAACGTATTGACTCGAGTATAAGCCTAGGGTGGGAAATGCGCAGCTACTGTAAATGGAAAAGAAGGTCAACAATGCCCATTTGCAGCCTCACTGTGCCCATTTGCATGCCTCACTGTGCCCATTTGCAGCCATAGGTCTCCTGAACATCAAACTCGGTAGTTAAGAGTTCCTAGATGCCCCCTAGCTGCAGCCAAAATTTGGGGTCTCTGGACCCAAAGGGTCCCGAAATGACATTGCTGCAGATGGACACAGTTGACCGACTTTTGGGCCCCGTATCTTGGTGCTAGAAACCCCATATGTTGTATTGCTAGTTCCACTAGGTTTGCACACCAAATTTGGGGTTCCTAGCACCAAGTGGCCCCGAGATATGGGGCCCCAAATTCGGTTCGGAAAATGTCATTCTCTGCTGCAGAAAAGTGCTCGACTCAAGTATAAGCAGAGGGGGGCATTTTCAGCACAAAAAAAATGCTGAAAAACTCGGCTTATACTCGAGTATATACGGTATCATGAATTTAAATGAAATTATTTCAGCCATTATCTGCACATTTTTGAAGCTGTGTTAAAAATCCACCTTTTTGATGCATATTTGGTCAGTTAGAAAAAAAAACAAGCCAAAAACGCACCTCCCCATTGAAATGCATTGTTATAATGCCCTATTGTTTCCCCACAAACAATTTTTTGTATAACCAAAGTACAATTGGCGGAAAAAGGAGGAAAAAATAAAAAACGCTCAGAATGGTGCACCAAATCTGCTCCCAGATATTACTCAGACCCACCTCACCACTCATGTAGGCTGTAAGATGCATTCTCAGCGCTCTAATAGAATTTAGAAGGGAGTCCACAACCTTCCATATCGTACTATTGGAGCGCTGGGAGTAAAACTCAAGAGCCCTACATGAATCTTCCTCCTTTTCTGGATATGGTTTGACGCTATAAGTGAAAACAGTTCAGGTTTTATCCTGGATAAAATCTGTCATGTAGCCAGTTAAAATGTTTGTGTTTGTAATATATAATATATATATATATATATATATATATATATATATATATATATATATATGTATATATATAACAGGATTTTTTGACTTATCATAAAACTTCTTGGGTTGTGCTGCTGCATACAGGAGATTGGACACTGGCGAACAAAGCTGTAAGACAGCCAGGTATATTTATAAAGTATTTTGTAAAAGCAATATTATTAGTGGATTATAAGAACAGAGGGAGTGAGGTCATCTTGGCCTTGCTAATCAAAACGATCGAAGATCCAAATCTAGAAGTTGACCAGCTGATCAGCAGGGAGCTGATGGACACCGCAACCTTGCAATCACTAGAATTGAGTATAGTTCCCTTTTAATGAACTCTGATAAAAAGATTTTATGGTAGGAAGAATAAACTTTTTTTTTAATTGTTCATTACAGGACAGGGTAGAAGTAATTCTGGGAAAGCATTCCAACTGTGGGGTGGGCAATACAGCAAACAAAATGAGGCCAGAACATCCCCCTGTTGATACCTAACAAACGTGAACAGAATACCAGGTAGCAGCCTTGCAAATCTGTAAAACAGATGTCTGATGCTGAAATGTCCATGCGCACAGGGTGGATGCCGGATGTGCCTGGGCACACCCCAATCATCCAGAGTACAGAAGTATATGGGGCATGAGAAAAGGGGGACCCACTGTGCCCTGTCACGCACTACACACCCTAAGTAATCCCTTGTATTTATCTACAGCACTGGATCTGCTGCATCATCTCCCTTGCCGGCCGGGAGGGTGCTCTGTGCAGTGCCGATCCATTCGGCAGTGCCCTGTACAGTGTGTACAAACAGGACAGGTGAGGCTGAATCTGCTCCTCTTCCCATCCTATCCTATCCCCGCTGAGTCTGCCCCACCCCACACTCCACCCCCTCACTTGCACACGCTGCTATGAAAGAGCTTTTCCTAATCTAATCCTAATCTTAACCAATGAAGAAAAGGAAGGATGGCCGCAGACCACAACGAGATGAAATATTTAACAAATGTTCTTTATTGTCACTGTGCCAGAGGATAACATAGAAGCATTTGTTAACAAATCCTCTGGCATGGTGACAATAAATAACATTTGTTAAATAGTTCATCTTGTTGTGGTCTGCGGCCATCCTTCCTTTTCTTCATTAACTACTGACGGTTGTGAGCTGGGGCGGGCACCTGCAAGGACTTGTTCATTACTTGTAGCCAGAGCGGTGTTGCACTTTTAGTGGAGTAATCCTAACCTAAGCTTAAAGCGGATCTTTACTGCATCTGAGCACCACAAACCAAAAACACTATTTAATTCCTTTTGATTATTCAAAGCAAACTCCCACATCCATCCATGTCTTCATGCTTTATTTTGCTGAGAAATCGGTTTGAAAATCACCCCCTAGCATTTCTGGCCATGGCCATGGCCATCTTGAGTAAGGGCAAATGAATCATGCAGCATTTACTTCCTGCCCTTAGCTCAAGTATGCATACAGGACAGTGTGATTATCTGAGAAAAAACATCCTCCTCTCCTGAAGACTCCTGGGATGCATGACATTATTTGCCTAGGCAGGAAACCAGGAAGTAACGCACAAAAAAAGATAAATGTAATATACTTTCCTATTTACTAATGCTAGCAGTATAAGGATTAAAAATAATCAATGTTGATTGGTAGAGTGAAGTTCCACTTTCACTCTAACCACTTACCAAAATGAAAAAAATAATAAATGAATAATAATAATAATAAAAAAAAAAAAAAATAAATGCTAATGGAGAAGCTAAATATCTAGCAACAAATGATGCAACAAGATGATAGATTTCTCTATTGGCTAATAAAAAAAAACCAGCAAAGCTCAAAAACGCTGTATAAAAAAACACAAAAAACCCACATAAACCCGCTGGAAAAACACTCAAAGACGCTACGTTTGGGTGTGAATGCAGCCCAAGGCCCTCAAAAGGACTTCCGTAAACAATGGGATGTCCTCCTCAGGAAAATCAGAGTCTTGTTATTCCCAGAATTGGCCAAATCCACACCTTAACCACTTCAACCGCAGAAGGATTTTCCCCCTTAATGACCAGGCCATTGCGATATGGCACTGCATTACTTTAAAGCGGAAGTAAACCCATCGATTTAATAGTCTAAAAAAAAAAAGGCATGCTGTGAATGCTAACTGCACATTGGCTGTGCTCTCAACCAAACAGTCAAACCATCCAATGGCTGGTGTCATAACGGATCACATGTGCAGCACTGTGGCAGTTGAAGATTAAACAGAGGCAAAGATGGCAGCTTCCTTGGCTGAAAACGATAGGGGGGTTTACTTCCACTTTAACTGACAATTGCGCGGGCGTGCAATGCTGTACCCACATAAAATTGATGTCCTTTTTTCCCCACAAATAGAGCTTTCTTTTGGGGGTATTTGATCACCTAAACAAAAAAGGCAGACAATTTTGAAAAAAAATAAATAATATTTTTTACTTTTTACTTTCTACTATAATACATATCCAAAAAAATATATATAAAAAAATCTAATTTATTCATCAGTTTAGGCCAATATGTATTCTTCTACATATTTTTGGTTAAAAACATTTTTTTGCAATAAGTGTATATTGATTGGTTTGCGCAAAAGTTATAGTGTCTACAAAATAGGGAATAGATTTCTGGACTTTTATATTTATTTATTGTTTTTACTGGTAATGGTGGCGATCTGCATTTTTTAGCGGGACTGACATTTCGATGGACAAATCTGACCCTACGCACGATCTGACTTTCCGGCGGACCAGAGTCCGTCAGCCAATTCGATCGTGTGTGGGCTCCAGCGGACTTTTTCTTCCCAAAAGTCCGGTGGACCTAGTAATAAGACTGGCTTCAAAATTGCAGCTATTGGCTACTGACTATGAACTTCCTTATTCTACGTCATCACGTTCGAATCGGGCGGACTTTTGGAGTGATCGTGTGTGGCCAAGTTTGTTCGCTTGAAAGTCTGGCGGACCTCAGCTGCAAAGTCCGTCGGATTGTCCGCCGGAAAGTCCGATCGTGTGTACGCGGCATTAGTGACACTTTTTGGAGACCAGTGACATCAATACAGTGGTCAGTGCTAAAAAAAAAATGCACTGACTACTGTATAAATTACACTGGCAGGGAAGGGGTTAACTACAGGGGCGAGCAAAGGGTTAACTGTATTCCCTCAGTGTTTTTCTAACTGTGTGGGGGCAAGTGCTAACAGGAACAACATAGAGATCGCTGTTCCTGATCACTAGGAACAGCAGATCTCGATGTTGTCCCGTCAGAACAGGGATCTGCCTTGTTTACATAGGTTTGCGGTGCCGGCACTGTGAGGGGCCAGCAAGGACCTCCCGGCAAGGAGCTCTGATTTTCCTGCAGCATCCGCCCGACCATCAGAAAGCATGTGTTCGCTGACGTCAGCGACTGCATGCAAGGTGAATATCCCCCAAACCGTATAGGTTTAGGAGATATTAATGTTACCTACAGGTAAGCAAAAGGTAAAAATGTGAAAGCGGGGTATACAACCGCTTTAAGGTTGTTAAGTAACTGCTTAGCAACTTTTACATTTACATGACATCATTAGCTGATACCACTATTAGGTGATGTTTATTTGAATTCCATAGTTCATCTTTAACATGACTTAAAGTGGTTGTAAACCTAGTTACACCACTTTTACCTACAATAAGGCTTACCTGTAGGTACTGGAAATATCTCCTAAACCTGCACGGTTTAGGAGATATTTGCCATTTATGCTTGCGCATGCGCACTGAAGAAAAGGCACGATCATGCAGTTTCTAAAGGGCCCGTGCCATGACCAGAGGCTCCTGCGCACATGCGTGGGAGTGACATCACGCGACTCCGGCCAGTCACAGAGCCAGAGTCCATGGCCCTGGAGGAAGAGGGGAGAAGATGATCTTCAAGATCTGGGGAACGCAGAGTAGAGTGTTCCAAGTCTCGCTGTGAAGATGCTTCTTCATATCCACTACAACTGGGTTATGCTGCCACCTTCAGGTAACTGGACATCTCCTTCCAGGTGTAACCCCATCCAAGCTAGGCACAGCCTTGGTTATGTTGCAAACCATGAACAGCACAATAAGAGGGGTGGAATCCCACACGTACCTACAGGCACACCAAAAATCCAATTTTCATACATCCCAGGGGGCATCTTCATGGGATGTACCAAAGCTTTGAATATGAGGGGAATGTAAAACAGCAAAAAGTCAGACCCAAAAAACAAAACCACAATTAGGTTAGAACGTCACACAGCTACCTGCAAGACCATCTACATGAAGAAAGCATCCACAGAGTCCCAAACATCTACCTAGTAGAATTCACTGATTTAAAACCATCCCATCCCCTCTGTAATATAAAAATAAGTGTCTCTGTGCCTGTGTTATATAAAAAATATGCCAATCTGTACCTATATCACAGCGGCTCCTGGCAATCACGTGACTCCTCGGCTCTTTCCTCTGCCAGCTGACAGCTCCAGCGGGCAGGGCCGAGCACTCTCCCAGACGTCAGCCGGGAAGGAAGGCAAGAGAGTGAGAGCAGAGGAGTCACGTGATCGCCGGCCGCTGATATAGGTACAGATCGGCATATTTTCATATAACACAACCACAGGGACACATATTGTTCTATTGAAGAGGGGATGGGTGGATTTTATATTAGATATGAAAGCAGCAGGAGCAAGGGGGGGGGGGGCACTGACAAGAGCAGACAGGCAGGGAGGGAGAGAGGACAGAGGACAGAGCAGGGTTGGGAAAGACAGAGACACGTAAACTGACCACTGTGTCAGGGCTCAGCAGCCATGATAAACTATGGTCGGTTTAGCGGGAGGCAGGATCAGCCAGGTTTTTTAGGGGATACAGGGGGCCAAATGACACAGCACAAGCACTGTGCTGTATAACAGGGAACAGGATCTGTTTTTTTTTTTTAACTACCTCCCCACCGGACCAGTTCTGCCCCAAACCACATATATATATATATACACACACACGCACATTAACTTTAATTGCAGTCTTAGTCCGTAGGGTTCACTATTGAGTTGGCCCACCCTGCAGCTATAACAGCTTCAACTCTTCTGGGAAGGCTGTCCACAAGGTTTAGGAGTGTGTCTATGGGATTGTTTGACCATTTTTCCAGAAGCGCATTTGTGAGGTCAGTGTGTTGGACGAGAAGGCTGGCTCGCAATCTCCGCTCTAATTTATCCCAAAGCTGTTCTATCGGGTTGAGGTCAGGACCTTGCTCTGTGCACTGGTACAAATCATTTGGTGGAGGGGGGATTATGGTGTGGGTTTGTTTTTAAGGGGTTGGACTTTGCTCCATTAGTTCCAGTGAAGGGAACTCTTAGGGCGTCAACATACGCAGACATTTTGTACAATTTCATGCTCCCAATTTTGTGAAAACAGTTTAGGGATGGCCCCTTCCTGTTCCAACATGACTGCGCACCAGTGCACAAAGCAAGGTCCATAAAGACATGGATGAGCGAGTTTGGGGTGGAGGAACTTGACAGGCCTGCACAGAGTCCTCACCTCAATCCAATAGAACACCTTTGGGATGAATTAGGGCAGAGACTGCGACCTAGGCCTTCTCGTCCAACATCAGTGCCTGACCTCACAAATGCACTTCTGGAAGAATGGTCAAACATGCCCATAGGTACACTCCTAAACCTTGTGGACAGCCTTCCCAGAAGAGTTGAAGCTGTTAAAGCTGCAAAGGGTGGGCCAACTCAATCTTGAACCCTACGGACTAGGACTGGGATGCCATTAAATACATACCCAAAATTCCTGTTTGCGGACTTGCTGGACAAGATCCCCAGACATCTTCGAACCCTCATTTTTTTTAAGCAGCTAAAATTACTATAGCGCAAGCATGGAAATCTCCAGTGGTTAATGTCGCATTAGCAAAACAAACTTTCCTGGATCATGGTCAATGAAGAACTGACCAGCATCCTCAGAGACAAACAAGCCAGTTTCGAAAAAGTGTAGTCCCCCTTGATTAACCATTTGCTGCCCGCCATATAGCAAAATGACTTCGGCAAAGTGGTTACGATATCCTGACCGGACGTCATATGACGTGGTCAGGATAACAAGGTGCCCCCCCCCCCCCCCGGGCGCGCATTGCGGCCATCGTTGTTGTGGCGTGTCAGTCTGACACACCACAACTCTGACAGATGCGAGTAGAGGAGAGCCGAGCGGCTGCTCTCCTGACAGGGGAGGTCTGTGCTGATTGTTTATCAGCGCAGCCCCCCCTCGGAAGGGATGCCACCAGGACCACCAGGGATGGCCACCACTGATGACCACCAGGTATGGCATCCCTGGTGCCAATGTGTGCCTACCAGCAATACGTGCCAGTGCCTCCTAATCAGTGATGCCAATCAGTGCCATCTATCAGTGCCACCTATCAGTGCCCATCCATGCCACCTATGAGTGCCCATCCATGCCAATCAGTGCTATCCAAAGGCTGCACCCATCAGAGCAGCCTTTCAGTGCCCATCTGTGCCACCTATGAGTGGCCATCAGTGCAGCATTTCAGTGCCCATCATCAGTGCCACCTCATCCGTGCTGATCAGTGCCACCTTATCAGTGCAGCCTCATCAGTGAAGGAGAAAACTTACTTATTTACAAAATTGTATAACAGAAACGAAGAAAAACTATTTTTTTTTTATTATTATTTTTTTTATTTGTTTAGCAAAAAATAAAAACCGCAGAGGTGATCAAACACCACCAAAAAGAAAGCTCTAATTGTGGGAAGATAATGATAAAAATTTTGTTTGGGTACAGCGTAGCATGACCACGCAATTGTCATTTAAACAGTGACAGCGCTGAAAGCTGAAAAAAGTGTTCTGTATTGAAGTGGTTAAATACCTTTAAGCCCCAAAGTTCCTGGGAATTCAGTGGTCGGGGGCCTGGGCCAAGGGGATCAACTCTCGTTTCTTTTCTTTCTTTTCACTCTTTTTATGATTTGTGGCTATGGATGCAAATGGAGAGTTCTAGAGCCTCTCATATTTCAATATCAATATAGGAGCTATGTACATTACCTTGAGGCGCTAGATTAACCTTGGTTAGAAGGGCTCCTATACCTCTTTATGCTACTTCATTAACATTTGATCATCTGTTGCAGCAATGTTTTTCAAAGTAATGTCCCTGATCCATAAGTGTGCGCAGCCTATTTCATTAGGGTGTGCACCCCAAAGCTCAAACACATATGCAGGTGTGCGTGTGTGTATATATATATATATATATATATATATATATATATATATATACACACACACACATACACCTATACAGTATATAGCAGTAGGGCAGTGGACAGTGTCAGTAGAGCAGTGGACGGTGTCAGTATGGCAGAGATTGGTGCCAGTAGTCTATTTTTTATTATTTAAAAAAAAATTTTTTTTTATAATTTTTTACAATATTTGTTTACAATAATTTTTTATTACATTTTCTTTAATTTTTTAGGCGCCCCATGGGGGGCTTTGGTGAAATATCTTACTTTTGAGACAGCAAAAGGCACCAAGGACATAAATTCCCTTTCTCTGCAGCCAAGAAGCAGGGGGAATCTGTGCAGCACAGGGTGATTAGGGTGTGCCCAGGCACACCTGGCACACCCTGTGCGCACACCTATGCCCTGATCTGTTTATGTTACAGAGTAATTATAATTATCTTGCAGGGGCGGCTCCAGCCCAAATTTTTTGGGGGTGCCATGCAGGTGCTGGAAGGAAAAGCGAGGGTGATGTGGGTGTGGCTAAAAAAGGTGTGGGCAAAATTTGAGTGATTCTTCCTGGTCTATAGCTTGTAGTGTGCCACCTTTCCCTCTTTGTATAGGCTAAATAGGGCCTGGAGGTACACTAAAGAGATTGTGGAAGTAAAATAAGCTCTATTGAGGCCAACAATGAAATCCCCTAGCTAGGGTTGCAACCTCATCCCTTTAAACCCGAACACATATGAATTACACAGGTTCTGAGGCTAATTTAATGCAGATAAGGCACCAAGTGCGTTCAATTACCATCTTAATCAGCCGAAGAACCTGTGTAATTAATATGTGTTCGGGTTTAAAGGCATGAGGTGGCAACCCTACCCCCAGCATATGTCAGAACAAGCAACGATAACCCCTAGCAAGGTGTCAGGGCCAGCGATAATCTCAAGTCAGTGGGGTAGTTAAGTATAATTCAACAGCCACAAACAAGCCAAAGAACCATCTAAAAACTCAGTCACACACTGAAAACAGGCCATGCAGTCAGGCACGCTGTCACATACCCCAAAAAACTGCGCTAAAGGTAAATATCACCACAATAATTCAACTAAAGCAGTAAAAGCATAAAACGAATCAATAAATAATATATAAATTAAATATGTGATAGAAACAATAAAAGTGTAATCTGTGTATACATATAAAGTGCAATGTGGAACACAAGTGACCCCTATTAGAATTTCACATCAACCAAGTTCATTAGAATTGTCTACAAGCAGAGTGCTTAGGTCCAGGTGTAGCTGTATTACCTGTATATTACCTGGCATAAATTGTTGGAATACCAGTTTTGTAAAACAAGAAATTTTAGTTTATTTAGGATGAAAAATCATAGATAAAAAGACATGCAATCACTTGGGTCCTCCGTGGCTACATAGTGCTTGTCCGCAGTTGGAGAAGTCTGAGATGTGTCTCAACACTCGCAAGCGCCAGCATGGATGTGTGTCAGCTGGACTAAGCAGGGAAATCCAAGAGCTGCTGGGGAAGAAACAACCATGGGCTGTGGCAATTGTTCCCGTGGAGACATTGGGGGCGGCATCTAGTGATGACATCACTCGCTGTGCCAGCAGACGAAAGCAGAAGCCAGGGAGGAGGGAACACTTGGAGAGCAAGCCGATTGTGTGTGTCCTGTCACTATGATGTAATGTTTCGTGCTCCTGCACCTTGTCAAGTCATGTGACGAGACCTGGACCAATGGGGATTAAGAGGGCTTGTTTTTTTGCTGTGCAGAGAAATCAATCAGCTTCCATGTTTTATTGGCAAAGCTTAAAGCAGTTGTATACCCGGTTTTGCTTTTTTTTCTTTGTAAACTACCTGCAAGACAAAGTCATAATGAGCTAGTATGACTAGCATACTAGCTCATTATGCATCACTTACCTTAGATCGGGGCCCCCGACGCCGTCCTCTTCTCCCCCTCCAGCCGCAGCCATCTCTCTTCCGGGTATCGCCGCTCCGGCCAAACACAGCGCGGCTGCGACGCTGTGATTGGCCAGAGCAGCGAAGACGTCGCTCCGGGACACTTCAACTGCGGTGAGCCGCAGTTCTGAATGGGGATTAACCCTGTAAATGCACCGTTGTCTACGGCGCGCATGCGCTGTAGACAACATTGTAAAAGGTTCTGTGCAAATATCTCCTAAACTGTGCAGGTTTAGGAGATATTTCTTGTACCTACAGGTAAGCCTTAATCTAGGCTTACCTGTAGGTACAAGTTGTAATTGAGGGTATACAACCCCTTTAATTGACCAACCTGGAGTTAGAAGCCGATTGGCAACCATGCACAGCTGCACCAGAATCTGAGTGCTCCAATTTTAGTAAATCTACCCCACAGTGTCCTGTTTTTAGGGCACACCTGATCGCGGTGCCAAAAAAGGCATGTCCCATGTGCATTTTCTGCACCATGTTCAAAATCACACGTGTTTCTGATCTACTGCTAACACATTATTAACCACTTGCTTACTGGGCACTTAAACACCCTTCCTGCCCAGACCAATTTTTCAGCTTTCGGTGCTCTCACACTTTGAATGACAATTACTCAGTCATGCAATACTGTACCCAAATGAATTTTGTGTCCTTTTTTTTCCCACAAATAGAGCTTTCTTTTGGTGGTATTTTTTGCGCTATAAATGAAAAAAGACCGAAAAATTTTGAAAAAAAACACATTTTTCTTTGTTTCTGTGATACAATTTAGCAAATTATTAATTTTTCTTCATAAATTTTGGCCACAATTTATACTGCCACATATATTTGGTAAAAATAACCCAAATTAGTGGATATTATTTGGCCTTTGTGAAAGTTACAGACTCTACAAGCTGTGGTGCGAATTATACAAAATTGATCACATCTGATGTACTGAATCTCATTTCTTGTGACCCGAACAAGCCAGGAAAGTACAAATCAGCCCCAAATGACCCCTTTTTTTGAAAGTAGACATTCCAAGGTATTTAGTAAGAGGCATGGTGAGCTTTTTGATGTTGTCATTTTTTTCCCACAATTCTTTGCAAAATGAATTATTTTTTTATTTTTTATTTTTTTCCACAAAATTGTCATTGTAATAGGTTATTTCTCTCACATGGCATGTGTATACCACAAATGACACCCCAAAATAAATTCTGCTACTCCTCCTGAGTATTACGATACCACATGTGTGGGACTTTTACACAGCCTGGCCACTTAGAGAGGCCCAAAATGCAGGGAGCGCCATCATGTGTTCTAGGAGCATAAATTACACATCTAACTTGTTGACTACCTATTACACTTTTGAAGGCCCTGGAGCACCAGGACAATGACACGTGACACTGACGTGGCACTGATGACACGTGACACTGATGTTGCACTGATGACAGATGGCACTAATACGGGGGCACTGATGACACGTGACACTGACAGATGGCACTAATATGTGGCACTGGTGACAGATGGCACTTATACGTGGCACTGATATCATGTGGCACTAATACGTGGCACTGATGAGAGATAGCACTAATACGTGGTACTGATGACACGTATTTATATTTATATATATATTACACACACACACACACACACAAAACATTTTTCAGACCCTATAGAATAAACAAATAGAATTTTTTATGCCACACAGTATTTGTGTAGTGGTAGTAGGTGACACCTTTACAGGTTACCAGTTTACACAGGAGTTGCTAAAATTATTGCTCTTGCTATTACGTTTGCTGCGATACCTTACATGTGTAGTGCAAACACTGTTAACATATGCATGTGCTACCTATGTATGCGTTCGCCTTAGTGCACGAGCACGGTGGGGGACAGGGGCACTTTAAAAAAATATATATTTTATTTAAATTTTTTTTATACGGTTTCTTTAACTTTTATTTTAATAACTTTTATTGCTGTCACAAGGAATGTGAAAATCCCTTCTGACAGCAATAGGCAGTGACAGGTACCCCTGAGCTACCTCGCTGCAGACCCATTTGTCCGCAATCTCCTCTTTCTGGGAAGATCAGCAATGTTTTCCCCACTCTGAAAAAGTGGTGACACCTCTTCATTGGGAGGAGGACTTGTCCCCAGGCCTTGTGGGTTTTGAGGTCCATGGATTCTTGTGGAGTTGGGTATTGAGCTTAGGCTTAGAGCTGGAGGACTGGGATTGGTAAAAGGAATGCTTCTAATTAGAAGGAGGAGTCTGCAGCAAACCTGGACCCTGGAGTTCCTCAGGATTTGATTCCATAGAGGAAGATTGTTCAACTTCCTCTACCTCCTGAGAACCTACTTCTTCCACTTCTTCAAGTAGATCCTCAGTCGGTTCTTCCTCCTTTAGCAGGGAAGAAGGGAAGGAGAGTGTTTCTATTTTCAATCTATGTGGTCTAAACAGCAAAGGACACCAGAAAGTTGGTGTTGTAAACCAGCAATAGCTGCCCTGGATGGAGTTGAAAATCCATATAAGTGGAGGGGATCAGAGCCACACAGAACCAAATGATCTTCAGGGGAGTTACTGCAGGGGGAACTATGGCTAAGCTCCTCCTTACTTAATAGAGGATTTTTGGGAAACGTCCCCCTCATTTTCCCCACCTCTCTGCTGTTGCTGAGACATGACCTGCTGACAATGAGTGGACTCTGGTAGTAATAATATAGCTCACTCTCACCTGAAAGGGGCAAGTGCTAGTAATTGCTCCCAGACTGATATAACTTTACTCTAGAGCAAGGGTTTCCAAAATTTCTAAATAAAGGGCCAGTTTACCATCATTCAGACTTTAGGGGCTGGACTGTGCCCATTGGGAGTAGGAAATGTCCTGGCATCAGTGGGAGCCAGCGTTATGCATATAACCATTTTTTTGCCATGTGTGCTTCGCACTGTAACATTGAAAGGGGAATACAGCTCTCTTAAAGGAAAATGCATACTTCACATTGGGCCACATTCCGCCATTTTACATAAAAGTCGCACCAATGTGACATAATTTTAATCTGCATCGTATATATCACGATCTTAAAAATGCATTTCCTCAATTCAGTTCTCTGCTCAAGCCCACAGCTGTCAAAAAAAACAAAACAGGCAGCCTGCCAAGTTTCTCACAACATCACTAAAGAGAAACATTCTAAAATATAGTTATTTTAGATCAAAGGAATGAACTTTGTTCTGTAAATGAAGTTGGTTTACCACTTAAAGACTAAACCTTTTTCTGACACTTGTTGCTTACAAGTTAAAATCTGTATTTTTTTGCTAGAAAATAACTTAAGCTGGCCATACACCATACAATTTTCTTATTAAGTTTTCTTTATATTTACCTCCAACTATGTAGTGCAAGGGCCTGCCTGATTGCATACAAATTGAAAGTGTTTAGGTTTGACCTCCTATTATATGGTTTTGGTAAATCCAAAGGAAAGTTGTACAAGAAAATTTTATAATGTATGGCCAGTCTTAGAACCCCCAAACATTATGTATTTTTTTTTAGCGGAGACCCTAAGGAATAAAATGGTGGTTGTTGCAATATTTTATGTCACACTATTGATTCTCATTTTTGCCAGAATCGTGCAGCTCTAGTGTAAGTATATGGGGTTATGTGAATTAGGTAAGCGCTGCATTGGGAACATTTATAAGGAAAAAAAAAACATTTCTAATTTCTTTACTACTTATTTCCAATAAAAATCAAGGAAATAAAAATAGATGTATCTAAATTATAGCCCTATCTATCCCCCCTAAAAAAGGGTATAATACTTTAGGGTATACTACAAAACCTAAAAGAAATGAAGTGCAGAACCAAGACCTCGCCAAAATGAAAAAAAAAATGGCTATGATATAAGATTTCTAAACTTTCTTGCAGTTGCTCACAATTCTGAAAGGGCTATTAATTCTCACAGAGAAGTCTTGTCAAAAACAAAGCTAAATTGGCTGATGTAGCTTTCAAATTATGTTTTTCTCCCAGACTTTTCAGCTACATAAATGTTCACACTTCCACAATCAGTTGTAATATGAAAAAGACACATTCCAGAAAGGAACTCTTCCATGGTCCATTTCTTCAAAAATAAGACATCAAACATTCACCATTCTACAGGAGCAGTGCTCTTCAACTACAAGGTACCCCTTGCTGATTGTCAATACCTCCAAAATATACAGTACCTAATCAGCTGACTCAGTTACAGATATACTTTATAAACTACACAGGTGTTATAGTAGATTTGTTTTATAGTGAACATGTGTCCAGACTAGGCATTACGGAGAAATTCATCTTCAAAATTCATAACAGAAGCACTGAAATCTTAGATCTTTTCCTATTACAACAAAATCTCAGCAGAGTCTCTTTAAAGGCTCCTTTAGAACCTATGGGATTACTGTCCATGCTCAGAAAGAGACATACCAGCACATCAAAAAAAGTACTAAAGTGCAGTTACAGTGAGCTTCAAAACTGCTACTGAGAAAACTTCAAGTCCTTTTAGCATCTCAAAGATCTGAAAGAAGCCTATGGCAGGGATGCATAAGTGACATTTAGCAGCTCAATCAAGCTACAAATGAGCTTGCAATTAGTAACTGCACGGTTGGAATAAATGACTCATTATAGTGTGAGCTATGCATATACTGTATGTGTAGGCTTTACTATAAAATGTTGTTCTGGCATTTGACAGATGAATGAAGGGGCAGGTATAAGCATCATGAAAGGCAGAGCTAAATCTTGACTTGGATACAGCTAGGCTGCACAGGACAGAGATCAATCTGAAAACAGACTAAGACTAACTAAAGTAACAGCATATTTGTTACCTTAGAACATTTAGGCCAGGTCTACTTTAAAAATTTTTTGTGAATTAAAATTAGCAAGCATTAAATACTTACTTAAAACCTAGATGCTAAAGGGTGCATGAACCAAAGCTGGCAACCTAATACAGCAGAATTAAGAAATACTTCTGATATATTTTTGTAAATATCATATAGCATAGTATACATTTTCAGTACCCGTCCATAGCTGAATAAATAAAGCTATACTCACATTTAACAGTGATCTGAGCTACCGACTCAATAACCCCAAGACTTGACATAGCGACACAGGTGTAATTAGCAGACTCCTTGACGTTGGTAAGTTCCAAAACATTACGCCCCACAGGCATGTCATCTTCTGGGGTTAAATCTTCAGTGCCCATCATCCATTTCACATAGGGCATGGGTGAACCAACCGCAACGCACGTTATATTTACATTACCTCCAGGCATAATTTCATGGCTCATAGGTAAAATGGAGAAACGTGGAGCTACACGACGAACTGCAGATAAAATTAAGAAGGATACAAAAAAGACTGAATATTAAAGAAAACATATTACGAAATTAAAAAAAAAAAATATATATATATATATATATATATATGTAAACACTTTGAAATAAAATAAAAAAATACTACACAAACAAAAAGTGAGAATATAGAAACATGAAGCCATTATTCATACCAAAAGGGTTCCATATATCAGGAGTACACCCATCACAGCACATATAATACACAAAAATTTATTAGGAATTTCTCATCTTTATCAACAGGTATGGGGTGTCACAAACTAAATAAAGTAACCAGCTGTATCCATATATACTACTATATTATCCCAGCATTATCAACAATTAATATGTCAGCGTTTAAATATATACCATACAGAAGTTTCAATTAACAAGATTGATAAGAGAAATCATTTCATGTCAATTGGATTTGACTCTTACTACCATTTCGGATAGTCAAAAAAATAGCCAAATCATGCTTAAATTAGTACATGTAACCAATACTTTGGTGTACCACATACCAGCTGCAGAAATGAGAAACTCTAATGAAATTTTTGTGGTTTTGGGGTGTAAAAACCCTAACAAAGCCTCTTTAGAATCTGACACGGTTTCATCGATAAATGCAGCTTTCAGAAACACAAACATCATGCAAAAGTAGTATAATTTACTTAAAAAAACTAAATAAACAAAAAACTAAAACAGGGAAAAGAAACGACAAAAAAGGGAAGGGAGGGAAAAGACAGAAAATGCAGAGGAGTATAACATAAGGGCAACTAGCAAATGCCCGCAGTAATAGTGGATGTAGAAAAAGGCATCAGGGGATTAAGGGCAGGGAACCCACTTAGTGCATTAAAGCTACAGCATATGTGACTAAATGTGTTTCAACACATGGAGGCCTCCAGCCTTGATGATATATAAAAAAGGTTTTTCATTGTAAAAAAAAAAGTAATGGATTAACGCTGATAGTAACAGTGACATGTTCTGTGCATCCCCCTTGCTGATAGGTGGATGCAGTTTTCAGACCTCGCGAGTTAGAACATGGATTTTTTTTGTGACTCTGTTCCTGGTGAAGACAATTCAATTTTTTGAGGTCACTCAAACCTTCTTTGACTGTACAAATAAATATTACAGACTTAGCAAACAGTGTATGCATATTGTCTTGAAAGTTGCTTAAATCAAAAAAAAAAAATTTTAAATCTAAATTTAAGTTCAGTGATTAGAAATCCGCTATATAAACACTGTGCGAATTGCATAAATATATAGGGATGTCATTAAAGGTGATACTTTTGTACTTTTGCTAGTATTTCCTATTCCAAAGAACAGAGTCACAGAGGCCCCACCAAATCCTCAGGCACACCTGACATACAATGAAGAAAAGTTAAAAGGAAAAAAAAAAAAATAGAAAAAGAAAAGGAGCATGCTGACAATAATACAGGGGGGTGCAAATCTTCTGATGGGGCCAACATATAACTGAGTGCAGAGAGTAGAAATGATAGCTGACAAACCCTGGTCAGCAAACACATTTGCAGACAAACAGCAGCATGTGATGCATACACTGCATTGTCATGATACATAATACATTTTTTTTTTAAAGATCTGAATCAAAATAGAGTTTTAAAATATGAATTGGTTAAAAATAGAAAATATCAGAGTTTGAATGAAAGAAAAAAATGACAGTACTTTGCAGATTTGGATCTGCTATTCTAAGTATATGTAAAAAGAAAAGCACTCACAGAGCATAATGCCTAATAAATTCTATCCAATTTGATTTTAAAATCTGAATAAAACTACATTTAATTATATCTAAAGCCAAAACCCCAGTACTACTGACCAGAAAAAGGCATAATAGAATACAAAATGTTACATTTTCCAAAAAACTTCTTCTGTGTAGGGACATCTGTTCTGATAATTGTCCAAGAGAGGATCTTCCCTCACTTTGGTGAAAACCCTCTCATGTAAAGCGAAAATAAACCCTCCCATCCTTTTCAGCCAAGGAAGCTGCCATCTTAGCTTCTGTTTGATCTCCAACTGCCACGGTGCTGCATATGTGATCAGTTATGACAGCAGCCATTTGATTGTTTGACAGTTTGGTTGAGTGCACAAGCATATGTGATAGTTAGATTTGCCGGCATGCCGGGAATGGTCCTCTTTTTTTGAAACTGTTAAATTGATGAGAAATTATGTGAATTTAGTTCTGCTAATTAATGTTGAGTATCTGGGACAGAAAGTGAAGGGAAATCTCCTGAATCAATCACAGCAAAAACAAACGAAAATTTCCTACAGATACACGTTAGTTAAAGGGGTATGGGTGACTGAATTGGGGAAGGTGTTTAACTGGTATGCAATTAACTTAATAAATAAAACATGCATTCTCCTACATAGCATAATATTTTCTCAGAGGATACAAATGCATCATAAGCAGCCTTACATTGATGATGTGGTGTAAACAATATTTACCAATTGAAGGAAAATTTAAAGAGGAACTGGAGTCTGCTCACATAATTTGTAATAAAAACATCTATGCCATTCTGAAGCTTCCCTCTAACCACTTTGCATATTATTTTATATATACTGTGATTCTGTATTTGCCAAATATGCTGCAGAAATCTCCCTCCACTGAGTCTGGCTGCAACCATTTTAACTGTGGGCAGCTGAAGCTGCTGCCTGTTCACTTCCTGGATTTACACAGACAAACAGAGGCATATCTCCAGCTCTGCAGCTCTCATTGGCCCTCTTATGACTCACCCCCCTCCCTTCCTGGCAAACTCTCTCTCGAGTGAGATAGTTGAAAAAATGACTGAAGGTCTGCTTTAAATAAGCCTCAGCTGATTGATTACCTTAAATCATGTTTTAGGGAGGCTTCACAATGCCCCGCTGTGCTTTTGCTAATGCACAGCTAACCCACGGGTTTTGTGTGAGTTACCTGTGCTTTCCCAGACTTCTATGAAGTCCTGCAATTTTGGTGCGGTTTCAGAGAGAGCACTAAAACTCCTGCATGCAGAACATCATAGAAATCTATGGGAAAGTGCAGCTAACCTGCACCAAAGATGAGGGTCAGCCGCCCTGAAGCTATCAGCTTAGTTCTCATCTGTCCCAGAATCTACTGAGCTCCTGCCTTTCAGTATGGAACCCCAAGTTTTAAATAACATCAGAGTCTTACAGTGATTCTACAGTGAATTACACTTTTATAGCAATGTAGAATCACTGTGAGACTCTGATGTTGACAGGGAACACCTTGTGCTTATTAGAATTTACATCCTGATACTTCTAAGTGACATTCAAAAAAATGCACCTAACCACAGATATACTCAATTGTGGTTATATACATATGATTATTTCCATAAGTTTGACACTCACTGCAACCTTTATCATTCTACTACTTGAAAGATCAAAGTTTCATATGACCTATTTCAAGAGATAACAAACAGAAAAACTGACCTACCGCCAATCAAAATTTAAATCTGTACACCTACCTGTCTACTGTTTGCCTGCTATCAGAACAGTGGTTAATACTGTGGTCATTGTGTAACAGTTATGTCATTGGCAGAGGACATATGTAAACAAAGTACAATTACTTACCTACTAACAGGTTTTAATGATAAGAAATTACCATTAAGTCAAGGACAAGGATTCCTTTGCTTGCAGAATAAAAATTTGTCTGTTAAAGAACTCCATTAAGAATCATTAATTTTAACATGCATATATCATGCCTCCTATTGGTTTTCAGTCCTTTGCATCTAAAACATTGATATACAGTATATACTGTACAGATATACAATTTTTTTTTGTATCGCGTATCCTTAAAAATTGTCATTTAATTTTTAACATACATGTCAGTATGACATGGCTGAGCAGTGAAAACTGCTCGCATGATGTCCTGTGCATGCAAAATTTGGTATAATCAAGTTACCTTTTACTGGCAGGCAGAACTACTTGCATTTAAAAGCGAGCACTTGATGAGTTTCAGCAAAAAGGTCAGATGTTTTTTAATTTGTGAACTACACAGGGATAGGAACCACTCTACTTCCCCACTTTTCAAGAGACATTGTTGGGCAAATTCACCAGACCTAGTATGTCTCTTCATTCCTGGAGGTGAAGCAATATCATAGAGGCTTACAGAATTTCCCTATTCCTTGTGATTTCTGAATTTTTTTTTCGTAAGCATTTTCTGGAGAACCTCAGCTGTATGACTGGATAGTTGGCCAGCAAAGGGCGGTGCATAAGGTCTCATGTACACTACATGCTCTTGACATTTTTTTTCTCCTACAGGAGGTCAGCAGCAGCAAAAATGCTCCTCCTTATCTCTGGTCCACCGCTGTCACTCCTGGCCCCACCAAACCCCCCCCCCCCCCACCACCACCTAGTGCTCCCATAGCAAGCTGCTTGCTATGAAGGGCACTCGTGTGAGCTCTCTCCCGAGCCTTGCTGTCTGTGTCTATTGACTGCATGCAAAAGGTTTTTTGCCTACCTATAGAACCACTATATATATATATATATGTGCTTGGCTGAATAAAGCATAATAATAAATAATAAAATGGTCAATTCACATTTTTAAAACATGTACAGACCTCAGATGCAGAAACACCCCCCCCCCCCCCCTCCACCACACACACACAGGATTCAAATAATATTTAGTTGCACCCAAGACAGACATTTTTCTTAATGCTCACAGCCAGATGAGGCTTGTGCAAAATGAATTCTGCAGCGCTCCTGGGCAAGCCATTGAGAAAATACATACCGCAACTCTTTCACCTGTCTTCTTTTTTCAAACAAAATATACAATTTTCAATAAACAAGAAAAGTCTGTAAGAAACCCTTGTGTGTAAGGATTAGTACAGAGGAAAAGAAATATCAGGTTGAGTAAATATATTTGAGAACATAAACATAATATATTATATAGAGCTAAATGGGAAATCAACATTTTACAGTTGTCACAAGTACAAGAGGTGAGGGGCAATCTTCCCATGGGACAGTTGTTTTGGTGACAAAGGGGTCCCAAGACTTTCTATTGGTTCTGCAGGCCAGGAAGTGAAGGAAAACTTCCCAAGGGGTCACAGAAAAAAAAGAGACCTCAGGCACATCATTTGTATCCATTCCCCAAAGAATCTCCCTTTCCACGGGGGAAAAAAATTTGTTTCTTTTAACCACATGCCGACCGGGCCATAGCCGAAAGACGGCTACAGGGTGGTCGGGTTATTCTGGGTGGACGTCCGTGGGATCATGGTAAACGGCTGATAGCGGCCGTTTACCACGTTATCGCTCCGTCAAATGACGGAGCATCACTTGTAAACAAACCAGCGTCATTCCTATGACGCCGGTTTCTCCCTCCCCTCTCTGTACCGGATCATTTGCAGCACTGTGGGCACTACAGATCTAGCCCGCAGTGCTGCTCAGTGCCAATACTCTTCCAATACTCTGCAATACTCTGCCAATACTATGTAATACTCGCCAATACTCTGCAATAAATTTTAACAGAAACAAAAAAAAAAATCTTTTTTTTTTTTAACCAAATTTTCAGTCTTTTTTGATTTATAGCGCAAAAAATAAAAAACCCAGCGGTGATTAAATACCACCAAAATTTCCCATTTTTCCTTTGTGTGACTCAAATCCCAGATCGCCCAGATTTTCTTTGTTATTACATGAGTATTTTTACTTATTTCTCTATATTCAGGTGGTATCCAAATAATTTTCCCCAGTGCTAAATTGCTAATCCTGCGTGAGTAACAGTGTTCTAACTGTCTAAAGGGAGCTGTAGCTGAGTTGCAGACTCAAACAGCATCTAATACATCCAGACAATGGATATTTTTAGGAGGTTGATGATAGATGATGATGATAGAAAAATGTGTAGCGCAATTTGTGTAGCACAAGAAAGGGTTCTTTTCAGGTTAAAGTGAAATTAAACCTAAAAAAGAAAAACACTGACGGGTAGGATTTTTATGACAGAAAAATTGTTCTCTTTTGTCATAAACCCTTCTGCCTTTCAGCGTTTATGTACATGGAGTTGCACATGTACAACAGTTCTGTGTACATTTACAGCACCACTCTGTGCCATGATGATGTTGCTCCCATACATATGCTTTAGGTGCAATGGTAGAAGTTCCAGAGGGGAAAAAGTACAAACCTGGAGACAAACCAATCACATTGGTGACTAAGGAAGTCTGCTTGTCAATTTTCCACATCTAGGATGTGCATGGTGGACAGGGCTAGAACGTGAGGTTTTGCCCAAGCCAGAATCAGATCCACTTATTTTTGGGGTGCAAAACGTCTGGCTCCTCCCTGATGGTTGATTTACACCAGTGCCATGGAAATGTTGGACTGAATCCCGGTGGGATGACCACGCAGATGAGAGGTCTACTGTTGAAGTGATAACCAGATGGCCCCAATTTTCAGAATATTGATCGAAAGACAAACTTCCTTTGACAACAAAGTCCCTTGAACCTAGAGGATGGAGGGGGGCGTGACTGGAAGCCGACCTGTATGGACGTGTGAGCCTTTAGCTCCCTCTCAGTCCACAGCTACACGGCCTGCTTAGGGGTTTTTACTTCACCCGTACATGGGTGGTGCCAGGAGGACCCGTTCCGCTAAATCCCGGGATCATCCCAACCTCCACCCGGCTCTTCTGCGACTATAAGGGGCTATGTTACAACTCCCTCCATGCTGAACGGCGGGAGGGAGGGACAAAATGGCGCAGACGTCCTCCTCCACCTCCGGGAATCCAGGCTCCACAGAGCTCTCCAGCATTGGATTGGATGTTGCCAGGTCCGCAGACTGCTCCGAAGGGCACAGTGAGTCTCCTCCACTACCCTGCCGGGAGACACTGTGCCGAGGAACACAGCCCGCATCACTAGGCCTCACAGGAGCCTCCTGCACACAGTGCACAGATGCCTTTCCACGGCTGCTGCGTACAGCCTCAGACCCAGGGATCTCGGCGGAGGCCCCCAGCTCCCCATCCTCCTCGGAGGAATCAGAGGACTTCCCCCCCTGCCAGCCCCATAGCACATGCAGGACACTGAGCCTACCCCTGCAAACCCTCAGGGGCACCACATGCCGCAGCAGGCCCAATACCAGACCCTAGCCCTCCCAAAAAATCAGTGGCAATCCCGATCCAAAGGCTCAGCTGCCACAAGCTGGAATACGGACCATGCGGCTACCTACACTCAGGCTGTCAGCTCCCCAATCTATACAGATGCAGGAGGCTCACTGAAATGGAGTATGGGGCTCCCAGCCACAGCTTGCAGCACAGTCCCACAGTGCAGCTCCCCTCCAATATCAGCAGCCACCCCCCTGACCACGAATATACCCCATGCCAGGCGGCACGAGACCTCCATAATCAGCCACCCACCTTGTGGCAAGCTTATCTCCAAACCATACCAACTAAAGAGGACTTTAAACAATTAATCAAAAATGTTAAGTCAACTTGCCGAGCTGAAATCTAAGCACTTCAAACCAACTTTAAGCACCTGGCGGATAGGGTGGAGATGGCGGAAGAAATACAAGAAACTAAAATAGCAGTGCACTGCACCCAATTACAGGGTGCAGACCATTGCATACTATTGAGTTACATGCAACACCACGTGGAGGACTTGGACAATAGGGGGCGCAGGAATAACATCCACGTCAGGGACCTCCCTGAATCAGAAGGCATCAATTAGGAGAGCTATTCAAACCACTGAGATAAGGTTTTTTTCTGGATTGCAGCGCTGAAATTGTTACCCACCCTGCCAGGGCAAGCCTAATCTTGCTAATCAGGCATATGGAACAATCCATGGACTGTTACCCTGTCAGAATGTTGATCTGCAATGGTCTGGAATGAAACTGTCCGAATGGAACTGACTAAGAAGGCCACCATCGAGCCCAAAACCCTTATGCAAGACTATACAGTCCATCTAATGCAAACCAAGCCATGGGTTTGTGGGAGACACAATATGTATGGCGCAAAAATCTATTTTCCAAAAACTTGATTTTTTTCGGTTGCTACATCGATGATATTCTAATTATGTGGGACGGCCCTAAAAAATCCATCACAGAAATTGCACATTGCAACAATAATCCACATGGGCTGTCATTCACATATGTCACAGACCCACACAAGCTGGCATTTCTAAATCTGGAACTATACCACATTGGAGACACTATACACGCCAAAAGTTACTTCAAGCCAAGGGCAGGGAACTCTCTGATACATTATAAGATCTGCCACTATCAAAAATGTACCGACAATATCTCAAAAGGACGACTTCGACATAACTGTGCCAGAACGTAAGATTATGTCAAACAGAGTGGCATTTTAAAGAACAATCTGATGGAAAAAGGGTACCCCGATTCCCTTATTCAACAAGCAAATTCACACGACCTAGCTGAAAAAACGTCCAAAAAAGGGAAAAAAAAGCCCTTTGACCACACTATTCGGTTCATCACAAAATTTCATACAACATAAAAAAAATGGAACAAATCCTCAAAAGACATTGGAAAATATTGATGGAAGATCCTCATCTCCAACCTCTTCTTCCAGAGCAGCCACGAGTCACTTATAGAAAACCCCTAAACATTAAAAATAAAATAGCCCCAAGTAAATTTAAAAATAAACACTGTACCCCCTTCACTCAGCTTTGCCTTATCCCCATTGTTGGTATGTATAGGTGCAACAAACCCCTGCGCAAAACCTGTGCTTTCATCAAACATGGTAAAAAAATAGTTAATTGCAAAAGGGAAAACCTACAAATTTGATGAGTTTTACAACTGCTCCTCAGACCATGCAGTCTATTGTTTGAGCTGCCATTTTTTCTGCAGAACATCCTATCCCTTAATGTGATCAATGGGGTTGGAATATATCAGGGGTGGTGGGATCCCCAGATGAGAGTAAGTAAATTAATCTGAACCATACCATCGGTACCATAGTACATATTTTCTATAAGGTGACCTCTATTCAGACATATACATTAGCTACATAATCTCGTGTGGTTCTAGTTTTGGATCAAAAAAAATCAATATCCCAGTAATTTGTATTCACAATCCACCAATAGGTATACACACCAAATGTTATTCAAACTGTGAAACACCTTTCACTGTTTTTTAATTTGTAAATGCATAAATAAAACATTGTTTTAATTATCCTTACATTAAACTATTTGATATCTCATGTATAGCAATGGTACCCCTCTATTTACCCTGTGAAATACCATCCACATTTTTAATGTTATTATATTATATATTCCTCCATTACATAACACCTGGTTATTGCCCACTAACATACAATAAAAGGTCATGTAATGTATCCAGTGAGGCTATACCATGGTTTATACCAATGCAATCCCAATTACAGCTAATGTATAACTTAGATGTTTTAATTTTATACATTGGAAGTATGATACAATCCCCACCTACATCAGATTATATTTATAATCCTAGCCCACATGTACATTGTTACCGTTGTTTATCATGCTTTATTATGATGTACAGGTGGAATTTATGGAATATGTTTTTTTCAATTTAAGAAGGTTGTTTTTTTCAATTTAAGTATGTTGTTTTTTTGCTATTTTACCTTCTGTTAAATGGTCATTTTAATCAATGCTGCCTGTAGCAATATAAAAATTCCCCACTAGATGGCACCACCACATGTATATAAATACAGCACATCCAAATCTTCTGAATTAGCTTGAAAAAAGAGCATGCATTCCTCCCACCACCAGGGAGCTCTAGCCTGGAAACGCGTCGTGAACACGCCTGTGATGTCATCCCGACCATCGCTGCAGTCCAGCGAGCATTCCAAGCCTCCTCTTCAGCTCTCCTCCACTGCACCACCATTCTGCCAGCCAGGAAAGATCACAGAGCGGCCGTGACAGATCGCCTCTGTTAGACCAGTGCGATGGATGCCTCGCTGAGTGTTTACTAAGAGATGTACCCATCATTGTAATTCTTAATGTAAATTACTATGTGAATTTTTCTTGACATTCAACATCGAATGATGTACTCAAAAAAAAAAAATAATATATAATATATGTACCTTCATCACCCAACGTAGTAACTTTGGTTGTAATCTATCTGGCCATATGTGTATGTGCGGACAGGTACTATAATATATATATATATATATATATATATATATATATATATATATATATATATATATACGCATCTTATTATGCTGTTACATTGTGCTAATCCTGCTCTAACCCTGTCTGTTCCTTACGAGACCATTAAGATGAGACAAACACTAAATCCAATTTGCTGAGTATGTCACATGACTTTATGAAACTAACATACATCAACAGGTCTACACTCCGCCCCTCTTTTCCCCCAGCCTATCAGCAGACACCAACCCCTCCCATCTCTCCCCCCCCCCTCCACCACTCATAAGCTCTTCGAGCAAGTATGGGCATAGGTCTGACGAAGGAGCTATGCATGCTACGAAAAACGCGTTACCGCCCACCAACTTCACCTGATGTCACATTGGCTGCATGCGTTCCAGAACCTGGGTTGCCTCATCGCATCTTCACCTGCTTGCCAATCCACGTCACCAGGGACCAGGGAGCTGCAGGACGTCTCTCTCTCTCCCCCAGACAGACAAGGATTACAGTGATCCGCATGAGGACAAATCATTATATGCATATGAACTCTTATTATCTTGTAAGTGTTTTTAATCCCATTGTGTATGTAATAAATCTTTTAACCACTGCACTTGGAGGCGTCTTTCTCTTTCCTTTATGACCCTCCAGAGCTGCTTCTTCTCTACAAAGTGCTGCCTTCAGTGCCATTCCTCCACTGCTACTAAGGACCGGATACCCAGCCTCAGCAGAGCGCCCTCATCTCTCCCTTCTTTCTATAAGTGTAAATCTAGGTTCCATCTGAGGTTTAACCCCTGAGGCACCCTAGTTTCTAATCTAAATATCCACCATGCCTCTCTATCTAAAAGACGTCTGTTCCCATCACCATCCCTGGGCATAGGAGTCAATCTCTCAATGCCAGTAAACCTAAGACCCCTTTCACAATGGGGTGGTGCGGGCATCACTGCTGTTATAGTGGCTCTATTCGGCCGCTAGCGGGGCATTTTAACCACCGCTATCGGCCAAAGAAAGGTTGAATAGCGGCAGTGTTGCCGCACTGCTGAAGTGCTTTGCAGGCACTTCGGCAGCGATGCCCATTAATTTTAATGGGCACTGCGTTTTGGGAGCGGTGTATACACCGCTCCCACATCGCCCCAAAGATACTGCTTTAAGGACTTTTTTTCCCGTCCTGCAAGCGCATTGCCCCAGTGTGGCTTTCACACTGGGGTGGCTTGAGAGGCACTTTACCGGTGCTATTTTTAGCGCTAAAACTTCCGAAAAGCGCCCCAGTGTGAAAGGGGTCTTAACCACTTCCAGACAAGCTCACACCGATATACGTCGGCACTTTGAAGAGGGATGTCGTTGTTATGGCAGCAGCTAGCTACCATAACCCTGCTATCCTCTCCTTCAGTGAGCGGTCTGGTTTCAGATAAAAGTGGTCTCTGCAGCGGATTTGCCGCCACAGCACTCACCTGCCACATCACTCAGCCGCCGGTATCGGCGGAGGCGATCGGGTCCTTTCCCTGGCTTGGTATGGAGACGAGTCAGGGGAAGATGGCCCCACCCATCTCCATACCATTGCAAAACGTCACTTCAGCCCATAGCTCTTAAAGCAACATTTTATTTTTATTTTTAAATGACAAATTTTATTTTTAATTTTTACAGTGTGCAGAAGCCCGCGTGCAGAATTGAACGCATACGTGAGCAGCGCCCCGCATATGAAAACTGTGTTCAAACCACACATGTGAGGTATCGCCGCAATCGGTAACTCAAAACATGCAACCTGTAGAGTTTTTTTAAAACGTTGCCAATGGAGAGGGTAAACGTTTTGTTGCCATTCCAGGAGCGGGCGCAATATTGAAGCGTGACATGTTGGGTATCAATTTATAGAGGGGTATGGAAAAGCTAAGGGGGGGTACCTCGTCCTAGAATTATGTATAGAAAACGAACAAGGGGGGTTTTTAGCCAACCTAACGGACTATCACGGTACCTGAACAGACGTATGTCTAAATACAAAAGATTGATTCTAAATAATTTTATTAACACATAATATACATAAAACATATCACATATAAAAAAGGGGGGGTATCAATTTACTCGGCGTAACATTATCTTTCACAATATAGAAACAATTGGGCTAACTACTGTTGTCTTATTTTTAAATTCAAAAGTGTATTTTTTCCCAAAAAAAAGTGCGCTTGCAAGACCGCTGCGCAAATACAGTGTGACAGAAAGTATTGCAATGACCGCCATTTTATTATCGAGGGTGTTAGAAAAAAAAAATGTATATAATGTTTGGGGGTTGTAAGTGGTTTTCTAAAAAAAAAAAATGTTTTTAACTTGTAAACGCCAAATCTCAGAAAGAGGCTCGGTCCTTAAGTGGTTAAGGAGCACATGTTACCAGAATGGCATTCTTTAACCACTTCCCATCCGGGCCAATTCTGGCACTTCGCTCCTTCATGTGAAAGTCATAATTTTTTTTCTAGAAAATTACTCAGAACCCCCAAAAATTATATATTTTTTTTTAGCAGAGACCCTAGGGAATAAAATTATGGTCATTGCAACTTTTTATAGTTCGCAGCGATTCTTCAAACATGTTTTGTTTGGGGAAAAAAAAAAAAAAACATTTCATGAATAATAAAAAAAAAAAACTGTAAATTTAGCCCAATTTATTTGTATAATGTGAAAGATGATGTTACGCGGCGTAAATAAATACCCAACATGTCACGCTTTAAAATTGCGCACACTCGTGTTTACAATTACAGAGGAGGTCTTGGGCTAGAATTGTTGCTCTCACGCATGTGACAATACCTCACGTGTGATTTGAACATCGTTTACATATGTGGGCGCAGCTTACGTATGCGTTCGCACGGGCATGTGGGGACTGGGGCGCTTTCAATTTTTTTTATTCCTTATTTTACTTTTATTTTTTCACTTTCTCTTAAAAAAAATGTTTTCAGCACTTTTATTCCTATCACAAGGAATGTACACATCCCTTGTAATAGGAGTAGTGCGTGACAGGTCCTCTTTATGGAGAGATCTGGAAGACCCCAGATCTCTCCTTCAGGCTGGAAAGACCAGGTTCAAAAACAATAAATAAACCGTCTTGGCCTTTCCAGCCGAGTCCCCGGCATTGTTTACATCCGCCAGCCCGGACGCGACATCATAATGTCGTGCCTTGGCCTCCGAGGGTCATAGAGATTACTGGGGACCATCTGGTCAACAGAAGTCTCTATGGCTAACTTCCGGCGGCGGTGACTCATTGAACTGCCGCTATGATTGTTCTTACGGTGCACAAAATTCCAGTGGAAAAAAATGATATCTGGATGATGCCTGTAGCTGCGGGCATCATTCAGATATCACCACTAAAAGACCATGAGGTCATATGACGTACTGCCAGCGCAAAGTGGTTAAAGTGATGTGAGACATTTGAAATATGCTTTGCGTTTGGATTAACAGAGTCACAATAATGTTCTCCTATTCTTGTTCTTAAAGCACGTGTGGCGCATCCAATGTACTGCAGGTTACAAGAAATGCAGCAGATCTGATACACCACATACTTGTTATATTATTATATTGCTTAATGCCAAAGCTTTCTCTAGTGGTTGCTGAATTGAAAGATTTAGTGCATAAATTAACATGACAATATCTGCACATTTTAAAGTTGCATAACACAAATTTTAAATATACAATGGGTTTAGAAAATAATCACCCCCTTTAAAATAATCACATTTTGTTACTTTGCAGCCTGGTATGAAGACATCATTTTTGTTTTACCCAGGTGTATTTTATTTACTGCAACTTATAACATCCAATCTTTGCAGAAGTTCAGTAAATTGGGGGCGTGGCCTGGGCGGCATGGAGTGAGGAGTGCTGAGTGGGAGCTCCGCTTGCCCGAGATCCGTATCTGACAAACCTACGGCTAAATATCCTGCAAATTCATACCTGCCAGGGACAAACGACCACCCGATCACCCAGGGGTCATGTCACCGCCGAAATCAGCAAAAGATACGGCTACGAAGCTGGCAAAATATCGCCATGCGGAAAAGGAGGCCCAGGGAGAAAATGGCGCCGAACCCTCCTCGGCTGGAGATGCAGCGGCAGAAGACACCGCACGCGTGCTAGAGGCCATCTCTGATTGCAAAAGTACCCTGACGTGCTAGATAGAGGAGATAAAAGTGGATGTATCCCTAATTTGCCAAGATCTCCAGAAGCTCAGGGATCGAGTCGAGGAAACGGAACACTGCATTAGCAAGGTGGAGGATGACCTCCCGCCACTACAGACAACTACCGAACGTCTCCAACACCAGCTCAGCATGGTGATGGTGAAATAAGACGACATGGAGAATCGCCTTCATAGATGCAACTTAAGGTTCGTGGGCCTGCCGGAGGGTGCAGAGGGCCCGGACCCCCCCCCCCACATTCCTTGAAAACCTACTGATCTCTACGTTTGGCCGGGCGGAATTCTCCACGTCGTTTGTGGTGGAGCGGGCGCATAGATTGGCGGATAAACCTCCTCCACAAGGAGCACCCCCAAGAACCTTTATAGCGAAATTACTCAATTTCCGTGACCGAGACGCAGTCCTTCGCCTTACGAGACTAAAAGGAAACATACTGATCCAGAATGGGGAGGTCAGAGTGTTCCCAGATTTCTCAGCTGAGGTGCAAGAAAAAGCGAGCCCACTTTAACGAAGCCAAGCGACAACTACAGATTCGACACTACTCGTATGCGATGCTTTTTCCGGCTTGGCTTCGGGTGGCTGGAGAGGATCGAGCGCACTTTTTTGACACACCGGAGGCTGTGATGGCGTGGCTGGAATCGCAAGCAGCCCCGGACAATGCTCCACATCAGGGGCACTAGATTGCTGCGCCAAATCGATAACTGATCAAGGAGAGCCCGCTGCCACCTTACACCTGGATCAGGTACTATGCCCACGTTACGTTACCCATATCCCCCGTGTTCCCTGGAAATGACACTGCCCCCATGCCTACCCATGCAACCTCGCCAGGCTCACCTCGGCTCCTATACCAACTTCCCCCACCTTTTCACTGCTTCCCCCACTTGGATGATTTTTGTTCCCCCCCCCCCCCCCTGGGCTTCCTCACTTTCAATTTTTTTTCTTTCCCAATCCCCGATTGTACTTTGCATACCCCTGGAGTCTTCGTTGCCATTTTAACGTTTGTTACATGTGCTCTGGCATCATGTTTACAGCAGCAATAGTCCTGAACTCCTGTGCAACTTGGCAAGTACCCACCCCTAATGACACCCGAAACATGGACAATACTTCTGTTATCCTCTTTTTTCCCCCTTGTACATTATCCTTATGTCCTGCAACCGGGGGTCACACCCCTCACGGCATGGTCTGATTGCCGGAGAACAACCGTCCCCCTAGTTATGGGAGTCCCCGCGGACCCCCATTTTACCAATGCCATATATGGCGGCTGCTGTATGGCACAAGTATGGTTTCCCTGGCCTGGCCGGATCAGATGTGTGGCACAGCCTGATAGCTTTGCGCATTGCCTGTCCGTACGGATCAGAGTACAAGTTCGCGGTTTTACTAAACTACAAAGTTGGTTTAATGTAGTTACTAAATACAGTTATGAAGAGTATTATGTGCTGGTATGTGTCCATGGACTATTTGATTTGTGTTATCCTGTTCCCGCCGCCCTGGGCCCCGTGGGCGGGGCCGCATCCCCCCGTAGGTGGGGGGGGGGGCGGCGCCGTCGCGCTGGCCCAGGATGCCGGGGACACGAGTGACTCATATTGTATGCTATGCCTCTAATTAAGTGTGTCACATGGAATGTGAGGGGAGTTAGAGCTAAGCCCAAAAGAACCGCGGTACTGTCCTATCTTAAAGCTCAACAGGCAGACATCATGGTTTTGGTGGAGACTCACCTCACAGGTCAGCTAATGCTCTCTCTCAAAAAGCCCTGGGTGGGTTGGGTGTATCAGGCCCCACATACGGTTAACTCCAGGGGAGTCGCGATTATGATTGCTAAAACAGCGCAATTTACTATGCTGACGCTTAAATCAGACCCCCAGGGGAGATATCTATTCTTACATGGTAAACTCAATGGGCTGGAGCTCCTTGTCTTAGCAATTTATACCCCCCCCCCCTTCCAATTTGCTGTTTTGATGGAGGGGCTGTCTTTCATGGCTCAATTTCCCACAGTGCCTGCAATGTGGCTAGGGGACTTCAATAATGTAGCAGACAGAGAACTTGACAGATTATCCATTCTGCCACCGACTAACCCCACTCACACACAGACGAGGTTCAGTAGACTTTTAATGGACCTGGATCTGGTTGACACATGGCGGCATAGGCATCCAAATGACAAAGTATTTTCGTGCTTCTCTGCAACACACAACTCAATGTCGCGTATAGACCTGATACTGATCTCACGCTCCCTCTTACCATTACTGAAAGATGTGGGGTTTAGTCCCTGTGTCCTTTCGGACCATGCTCCTTATTGGGTTGAACTTACCCTAGAACCCTCCCCAACGACCTACAACTGTTAAACCCATTTTGGCTGACAGTAGTGCCAGACCTGGCGGATATTGGTACAGAGTGGGAATTTTTCTTTCAAACAAAATGATGGCACAGCACCACGTGAAATTATATGGGACTCCTTCAAATCCCATGCTCGCATGGTGTTGTCTCAGCGAATAGCCAGATACAGGAGGAACTCCACCCAGGTGGTCAGACAAGCTAAAAAACAGCTAACCGAGATAGAGAACAGTTTCTCCATTGACCCTTCTCCCTCCAAGGCAGATGACCTTAAACTGCAAACCAGACTTGTGAATAGCTTGCATTTCCAAAAAGCAAAACGCAAGATATTCTTCAATAAGCAAAGAGTGTACGAGTGTGGTAAGAGGGCGGGACGCCTGCTGGCATACATTGCCCATATGGATCATAGACCCCCTATGGTAGTCTCACTCCGTGGCGAAGACGGAATTCTAGTTACAAATCCTGACAAGGTGGCTGGGGAGTTCCGCTCATTCTTTGCATCCTTGTACACCTCATGTGCAAATAACCCCAGGGAGGAAATTGAGGCCCTGATTGAACTGCCCATGCTGACACCAGCCCAGGTTAAGATGCTAGAGGCTCCTATTACCGCGGATGATATCACAGTAGCCCTGGCCAGCTTAAACCCATCGAAAGCACCAGGATCCAATGGGCTCCCCCTAGAATTTTACACCACCTATGCTGACACACTTACCCCCAAGTTACAGGAGCTTTTCTCCCACATGTTTCAGACTGGCGACCGACCCTCCTCAATGGGTGAAGCCTACATAGTGCTTATACCAAAACCAGACAAAAACCCTGAAAAACCCGAATCCTACCGTCCAATTTCCCTCTTCCAGCTTGACGTTAAAATTCTAGGTCCTGGCGCTACGTTTAAACAAAGTAATTCTGTCCCTAATTCATCCGGACCAAAACGGATTTATGCCTGGAAAGAATACGGCACATAATTTGAGACGTCTCCACATGAATATGCAGGCTGAGCACTCCCAGATGGGCTCCAGAGTGGTGGTGTCTCTTGACGCTGCAAAAGCATTCGACTCTGTCGAGTGGGAGTACCTCTGGGAGTGCCTGTCCCGCTTTGGGTTTGGACCCAATTTTATTCGTTGGGCTCAACTCCTTTATCGGGACCCTAGCGCCAGGATCCTAGTAAATGGGAAAATTTCAGCCCCATTCCCACTTTCTAGGGGCACAAGACAGGGCTTCTTTACGCCCTAGCGGTGGAACCCCTGGCCTCCACTCTTAGATGTAACACGAACATACAAGGCCTGTACTGTGGGGAAGTGAGGGAAATAACTAGTCTTTACGCAGACGATATGTTACTATATCTAGCAGACACTGGTTCATCTCTACAAACAGCCCTAGAGCTAATTCAAAATTTTGGTCGCTACTCAGGGCTAAAAATAAATTGGGACAAGTCCCGGATCCTCCCAATAGATGTATGAGCCCCTACGCGAGCAGAGGCCTCATCCCCTTTAGTCAGAGTTAGCTCCATGAGATATTTGGGAATCATAATCTCTCGCTCTGTGGAGGATTATGTAGAGCTCAACTTAGAACCAATTATCACTGCCATGAAACCAAAACTACAAACGTGGGCTAAACTACCCATAGGTGTTATGAGGCTTGTGAATATCATAAAGATGATACTGCTTCCCAAAGTTTCTTTATGTCCTTTGGCACGCACCATCCTATCTGCCCTTAAAAATGTTCTAATCCATTGAGGCTTTGCTCAACTCATTTGTATGGGGTAAAACGCGTCACAAACTGGCTTGGAAAACTCTGAAAAACCCCACGGACCCTCGTGGGTATACTCACCCTTTTCAGTTTATATTCAGAGAACCCAGGGATCCCTCACACACTGGGTGGCCGTAGAGGACTGCTTTACAACTACTGCAAAATCTGGGAAGTAGCTAGGAAAAGACTGAACACCCCACCTGCACACTCCCACACACCCACTGGGACAGCCCGGGCCTGGGAGAACTGCGAACTATACCTGACCATGTCCTCTGGCTTGACAAGGGGGTGACCACCCTATCTGACGTCTATAGAGGCGACACACTTAAATCATTCCAGCAACTGAAAGAAGACTACGACTTACCCAACCACATGCACTTCCGATTCCTCCAGCTCCGCCATGCCCTCCAGACCCAATTTATTGATGGTCCCCCTAAACTAGAACGTTTGGTGCAAATAGATACCATGCTGGGGCAAGAACCCCAAAAACGAATTTCTATATTTTATAATGATCTTTTCCGCCCCTCTGCGGTGCAGATAGCATATGGATTCAAAGAAAGATGGGCTAGGGACGTTGGGGCCTTCGAGGATGAGGAATGGGAGGATGCCCTGGAAGCAAATAAAAAGATGTCGACCAAACTGTCAGACCGCCTTACACAACTATATATCATACACAGATCCTATTTGACCCCGTCTCGCATAGCTAAATATAACCCAGACCAGAGCCCACTCTGCCCTAGATGTGACAGCCCTTCCAATACATTTTTTCACCTTCTCTGGTCGTGCCCAGCTATACAGGATTTCTGGTCCCACATTGTAAAGTTCATACATGATGAGATGGGATGCCCCAAGCAATGTTATTTCCGGATCCTGATTTGGATAAATACCACAAATTGTTTTTGCAGGAGTCTCTTTTTATGGCTAGACTGATTATTGCTAGGAAATGGTTGCGACCTGAGCCTCCAACGATTCAGGAGTGGATCGCGGCTGTTAACAATGTGTTACCATACAAAAAGGAGATATACGTACATAGAGGGTGCCCTGCTAAATATGGAAAGATCTGGGATACATGGCTAGAGAATGCTGCAACCTGTGATGAAATTATTGATTGATTTTATTAATGGGAAATGCCCTCCAACACTGCCTAAACAATTCTCCCTCCTGATGCGTGCTGGCATTGTTTGGCACCACCTGTTGTCTGACCCCCCTGGCAATAGAGACCATTACTGTATGTGGAGGTTATGTGTACACATCGCTAAGTGATATATGCCCAAGTGATTATCCACTGATCCGAATGACGTTGATTGTATATGGAATGTTTCTGATTTGTTCATGGATACTGCTGTATTTTGAAAAGATGACTTGTTACTGTTTACTCTTCAAATAAAAGTTTTGTTTCTTGTAAAAAAAAAAAAAGAAGTACAGTAAATTTCATGGTGAAAGTTTGTGCACTGAAGGATTCAAGTAATTCCACAGATTTTCAACGGGGTTTAAGTCTGGGCTCTGACTAGACCATGCAAGGACAGTCACCTTTTTCTCCTTCAACCACTGTGTGGTAATTTTTGCTGTGTGATTTGGGTCTTTGTCATGTTGGAAGGTAAAGCTTCCTCCCATTGACAAATTTCTGGCAGAGGGCATCGGGTTTTCCTCAAGAATTTGACGATATTTTGTCCTATCCATTTTTCTTTCTATCCTGACAAGTGTCCCAGTCCCTGTTGCAGAGAAATACCACCCATCAAATAGGATATTGCCACCTCCACGCTTTACTGTAGGAATGGTGTTATTTGCATGGTAAGCTGTATTGGATTTTTGCCATATCGTGAGGTGTTGAGGCAAATTAATAACATTTTAGCCTCATTTGACCATAACTCCTTTTTACCATGTGGTCTCAGAATCTTCAAGGTGTGTTTTGGCAAGACTGTGGCCTTACTTGAGGAGTGGCTTTTTTCTTGAAACCCTCCCATACAAGCTGCATTTGTGCAAAATTTGTGATATTGTCACACAATGACTATAATTGTCATACATTCCTGCAACTGCTTTAGAGTTGCTGTAGGCTTCTTGGTAGCCTATCTGACCAGTTTTCTCCTGGCTCTTTCATCCAGTTTGGAGCAACGTCCCGATTCAGGGAGAGTCTGTGTTGTACCAAATATCTTCCACTTCTTAATAATAGACTTCACTGTGCTTCTAGGCATTGATAAAGACTTTGAATTTTTTTTGTATCTGACTTGTGCCTGTCCGCAACTTTATCCCTGAGATCTTTTGACAGTGCCTCGCCACTCATAGTTTATTGTTTACTTCAGTTGCACTATCAGGGACTGAAATGCTCCAGGAAAGCTAATCAAAATAACCACAGCTGATCACAGTTGAAAGACAAATGGCCTTGTGTGCCATTGCGAAGGTGATTAGCTACACACAATTGAGTTTACAAGTCATTATTAGGAAGGGGATGATCCTTTTTCCAACTCAGTGATTCTGTTTTAGATGTTTTTTTTTTTTTTTTATTATTTTCTGACATGTTGGTGTTACTGTATATCTTCCACTTGGATGTCCTAAGTTGCACTGAGTAAATATAGCTGGGTGAAACAAAAACTGTGTCTGTCCTTATTTCAGGCTGCAAAGCAACAAAATGTGATTTTAAAGGGGCGGTGATCCTTTTCTATACCCACTAGAGCTGCACGATGAGAATCGCAATTTTTTAATAAAGATCACGATTCTTGCGGCGTAACATCATCTTTCATATTATACAAAAAATTTGGCTAACTTTACTGTTCAGTTTTTTTTTTAATTCATTAAAGTGTATTTTTTCCCACAAAAATTGCGTTTGAAAAAACGCTTTGCAAATACAGTGTGACATAAAATATTGCAACACCCGCCATTTTATTCTCTAGGGTCTCTGCTAACAATATATATAATGTTTGAGGGTTCTTAGTCATTTTCTAGCAAAAAAATACTGATTTTAACTTGTAAGCAACAAGTTTCAGAAAAAAGTTTAGTCTTTAAGTGGTTAAACTGACCTCATTTACAGATGGAAGTTCATCCTTTGATCTAACAACAGAATGTTACTTTGTTTATTGTTATCTCCTAAACTTGGCAGGCTGCCTGTATTTTTTTATTATTTTTGTCAGCTGTCAGAAGTGAGCAGAGAACTCTCTTCACTTGTTGCATAGAATCAGGGAAATGCTGTTTTAAGATCGGGAGGGGTGTAGAATCGCAATTATGATTCTTTAACTAATAATCGTGCAGCTCTAATACCCACTGTATAATGTGTGTGAAATTAAGTTGCTCTTTTTAAAAAAATATGGTATATTGTCTATTAGCACTACGTATATACATATTTGAAGTGGTTCTAAAGACAGACTTTTTTATCTTTATGCATTCTCTGCATTAAGGTAAAAAAAACTTCTGTATGCAACTCCCTCCCAGCTCCTTCTTATACTTACCTGAGCCCAATCATGATCCAGTGAGGTGCATAAGAGCAGAGGCTCTGTCTGCTCGCTCCCTCCTCATTGGCTCAGAGACAGCAGCAGGATCCATAGCCAGGAACGCCAGGGGTGGACCTGAGGAGGATTGGGCTGCTCTGTGCAAAACCATTGAACAGAAATGGGAAAATATGACATGTTTGTTATTTTAATTAAAAAATATATATAAAAATAGAGCATTTACAATTACTCCTTCCAAGTTTAGTAAACGTGCCATTGGATTTTAAAGAATCTCATTATCTCCCTCTATTATTCTAGAAAATTTCAAACATATAGCTAGCAAGAAAAGAGAGAGGATATACTGTACGTACAGGCCACAGTTTATAGTACTGCATAGCGATGGAAAGGCAACTTGTACTGAAGCATAAGAGGCTGCATGTAAGGCCAGTATTTAGAATGGCCAATCAAGCCCCGCATTCAATTCAATGGCCAGTGAGTCTCGATTATATAGGAATGTCTCCCACTCACAGTTCTCAAAGACATCTACCTATTCTTTTATAGCCTTAGTATGATTTTGGCAATAGAAGATTGTGAGGAGATAACAAAGATAAACTTCAGGTAGTGATACTAAAAGTAATTTAAAATACATTTAGGCTACATGGCATAAAAAACGTTGCTTCTACAGAAGTTGTGTGTTCTGCCTAGTAGAAGCAACTCAATGTTATCCTATGTGTCCATGCATATTAGGACGTTTACAGGCATATTTTGAGATCAACATTTAGAGGCAGGAAAAAAAAAAACCTTCTCATTCGCGTTTATGATTGGAGCTCACTGGCAGAAAAAAACAAAAACTCTCCTAAACTCGTTTGAACTTTGTACAAAAAATGCTCTATACGAGCGTTTTTTACTCCAAAGAGAACAAACTTTTTTTAAGCCCAGTGTGCATGGAGCCTTAGGGCCTATTCCCCCACATTTATGTTTTGGTCCTCCCCCCCATGCATTTTTTTGCGAACCCTGCCTAAATTTTGTTCTTAGTCATACATACAATAAAAGGCATCATCTGTGCAACAACTCTTCCACCGTCAATTTCCCAGTATGTGAGGGGGATCCCCAAAAGGAAGGGTCATGTCACAGTTCACTTGAGAATCAACCTGGGTCACTGTCTACAGCTGTTCATGATGCAACTGAGTCTCAAAAGGATCAGTCTACTTTTTTATACCTACGTCCCAAACTTGATACCTGTTCATCAGTGTAACTACTTGTGTAAATTCCTGGGAAACTGCCATAGGTCTTTTCAAATCCTGACTCCCACTGGTTCCTAAGGAAAAGTACCGCTGGACAATTCCTCTGAGGTCATGTCCAGGAAAGCTATATATACCCACTCAGTGCACTTGAATGTTGCCTTTCTAAGTATCTAGTCCCAGGAACCGTTTAGGTGACTTTTGTTTCAAAGCTGATTCTGGTTAATGACATTGTACAACGCTTCCTTTGTGCCTGCTGTTAGCTGTTGCCCTGCCCAGACGAAGGCAGCAACCTGGGAGCCGTCTGCGGGAAAGCACATCATCATTTTCAGGGTGCTCTGGTAAACACTGGGTGGTTCTTTAGACCATGTACCTCAACCCTCTTTTGGGCCTATATTCACCTGGTGACACAGAGAGGTCCACTACATCCCTGACAAAATCAGACTCCATTTATATGAAAAATGTTACTGTAACTGGCTTTGAGTATCCAAAATGACTGTTATATTCAGCATCTGATTTAGCAAGATAAACTTTAATCTTGTAGTGGCATTAGGAAAAAATGCCCCAAATTGCTTTAAATTGCTTTAAACCTACTGTTAAGTAGGTTTCACTCCATTTATGTAATCTTTAATTTATTGCATACTATGTAGAACACAAAGCGCTGTGAACATCCCAAGATCTACTGGAATTCTACCTACTCTATGGTGGATGGGAACAGAGCTAGAAACTGTGGCACAGGAATATCTCATCATTGAAGTCCCCAAAAGATATAACAAGCCATTAAGTGACTTTGCACCAACAGACTTCACCTATAACTAAAACATAAACTTAGGGTAAATTGTACCTTTAAAGTGGATGTAAACCCAAAAAATTGTATTTATTTTTTTGATGTCATAATGTAGAGAATAATATTTCCTTTTATTTGAGCCCAGTCTTGCCACATAGATTTACTCTAGGCCTGAGCAATCCTCTTTTATTGTTCAGTTAGAGAAATCTTGACAAAGTCTTTGTCAAAAATGCCCCCTTGCTGTGAGTGACAGGTGATTTACAGATCTCATGCACTAGCCTGAGACAGGCACATCCTGTGTAAAAAGTTCACAATTCACATCCCCTTCCCCTCCAGCTCTCCCGGCTTTACTGTGTTTTGACTGGATGTTTCTCATCGTGGGATGCAGTGAACAGTCAGCAGACTATAGACAGACAAGTGATTTAGGGGACATGTATGTAGTCAGAGCTGGGCAGAGTAGAACATCCAGTGATCTGATGTTAACCTGTCTCAGGCTAGTGCATGAGATATGTAAATCACCTGTCACTCACAGCAAGGGGGCGTTTTTGACAACGTCTTCAAGACTTTGTCAAGATTTCTCTAACTGAACAATAAAAGAGGATTGCTCAGGCCTCGAGTAAACCTGTGTGGCAAGACTGAGCTCAAATGAAAGGCAATAGTATTCTCTACATTATGACATCAACACAAAAAAATTAAAAATTTGGGGTTTACATCCACTTTAATGCCAAAATCTTTAAAGTAAAGGCATAAAATACATATGAAGTACATATATTTTCTTTTTGTAATTGCAAACATACCAATCATCTGATTCTATTGATTTTGTTTTGGGTGAAGGTTAAAGAATAAGGCTGCTAACTATTGCTTGCATCTTTCAGAAAACAGACATTTCAGTGAGAAAGAAACTGCCAATGGTGCTCCCTGTAGCTCTAAAAGTAATCTACATATAAAAGGAGTAAAACAATTTAAATACACTTTCTCCTCTTTAGAGCTTTTAGTGGTGAAAAGACCATTGGATCGTCAAAGCATGTATACTATAGACAATAAGCCCAATGTCCTGGTCTTAGAAGAGCATCTAATTTAGACATTGAAGTCTACACAGTTCTGCCATTAAAATTATTGAAAATATCAGTTTTTGTCTTTAAATCAGACAAGCTGTAAAAATACAAAAAATCTTTCTTTGAGTGTAGAGTAGATGGACTGGTTTTGTTTTACATGACCACTCCTCAATATTTAAAAATTGACGCTTATGCTGCCTTTTTTGGGTTTTGCCGTCTTGGAGTTTAAGACTCTAAGGTCAATTTTTTTAGCAAAACTACCATCAACGGAAAAGACGGTGAAAGAGGTGTTTCTAGAGGAGTTTTGGCATTTTTATTATATGTGAACTCACTAGGCCCTGTCCACCCCTTATTTATTCAGGCATTCCACCTCCTTCACCACCTGGCACAGCAGAGTTGTTTGGTGGCTAGACCAATTTGTGTCTGGCCCCTCCCCCATTCCTCCCTCAACACCCAGGGGGAGGAAGATATTTGTGGACCTGTGAGAGGATCAATCCGAAGCCCTATGTTGCACACATTTGGAGGATTTATTTGATTTTTACCTACGTCTATATCATTTTGCACATGTATGTGGAAATACTCTCCAACCTTTTATTGTTTGCAAAGCAGCATGGTGAGATCGGATGTTCTGGTCAGCCTGCCTTTCTTTTTTTTTTCCTTCCCTTTCTCTTTCCCCCAGTCCATTGGGCTATAAGTAGTTGTATAGTTTTGGCACTAGAGTTTTTTATTTATTTATTTTTATTTATAAAGGGGGGGAGTGAAAATTAGGTATACATGAATCTACAGCCTTTGTCTCATCCACACCAAAACAACAACTTTTTGGAAAGTAAGCAAAAATCTTAAAGACTCAAAATTCCGACAGAATCTAAATCCAAAGTTCATGCTATGTATAAAAGTTAGCGAGAAAGCTTGAAATGTAACTTGCTAAAACCTTCACCCTGAACTCCCTCTAATGGTAAGTCACGTAGTCTCTGCCAAAACACTGGGCACATGATTTGTGATATGGGGGAACATCTTGGCTCAAGAGAGCTCTTGACTGATTATTTCTGTCTAAATGTCATAGCCCTTTAGTGTTCATATAAAAGGGAAAGATAAGCTTTGACTAGGTGTTATTGTAATGTATGCTTCTTGCACCTTATTACCTAATTGCTATCTTTCAGACAGTATCTGCAGAAAAAAAAAAATAATAAGCCTTGTCAACCTGTTTTTTTTTTACCTTCATTTAAATATTAATAGACAGTACACATTAGAGAAGTTTTGACTTAACAGTCTACTAAATATTAATTTGTAAGCAGGTTACACATTCAGCTACGACAGAACTTCTTTCCCTCTTTTTATTTTGTATTGTCCTTTGTTCTGAATATGGATTTTGTGAACTGTATTCTTCGTTATTAAAAGTATGCTCTGTGAGTACTCTTTACAATTATCCTTTGGTCAAACCTCAAACTTTCAAGCTCCGATTTAGAGAACAAAAATGATAAAAGTATAATTACTATGAAATAAAATATAATGAAATGACCAAGCACCGACAGAATTTAGTAATTAAATTGCACTCCAACAGTCAGCAAGCGGTGGCTCCAGACAGGGTGGAGAGAAGACAAATATTTTATCATTTTGGTGAGACAGGAGTTATTCCATCTTATTCCAAAATGTAAAGGAAAGGGTTGTGAGGAGGGGTGCCAAAATGTGCAGCCTCTACATTATAACTGAAGCTTAGATTACACCTGTTTGTGATTGCATACATTGCAAAAAAAGGTTTGTAATCAATAAATACTAGTACTTCTATATAGTCAACTAGACTAAAAACAAAGCATGTTAGCAGAGAAAAAAAGGGAAGAAGTAGAATTTATACACCTAAGTTTAAACTTTACAAGGTGTAATCTAATCTATTTTGTCCAATGCAAACACACAGCAATGCATCAGTAGAACATACAACACTTACAATTACACGTTTACTGCCTTGGAACTTTGTTCGTGCCCAGTGCAAGTTATATGTCATGCTACTTAGAAATGCATGCTCATTTAAAAAAAAAAAAAAAAAAGTAAATGCTACTGAATTATATCACTATTTTGATATAACTATGCCTTTTTATAAAAGCTGTGAAAGAAAATATTAAAGAATTAGCTGTTTTTTTTTCAGCTGGGATCTAAAAAAAAAAACACATTATCCCTATAGAAAGGTAATGGCATTTAATGGCAAGGTTTATATGGTCCAAACCCTTGGTGCAATAAATATTGTCAAGGTTTAGCTCTTTAGGTGTAACTGCAGTTTCACTTACATTCTGGTCTTCGCATCAGAGCAAGGGACAGGCGAGTATAAGATTAACAGATGGTGAAGGGGCAGGGGAGGCAGCAATACAAGTGTTTTACCTCTTTCACACTGAGTCGATTTACAGGCGCTATAGCGCTAAAAATAGCCCCTGCAAAGCGCCTCTCCTGTCACTCCAGTGTGAAAGCCCAAGGGCTTTCACACTGGAGCAGTGTGCTGGCAGGACGTCAAAAAAGTCATGCAAGCGGCATCATTGAAGCGCTTTAAGAGAAAGCATACACCACTCCTAAAGCGTCCTTGCCCATTGAAATCAAAACAGCGTTTTGCAGTCGCTTTTAACCCTTTTTCAGCCGATAGCCAGGGTTAAAAGCGCGCCGCTAGCGACCGAAAAGCGGCGCTAAAATTATGGTAAAGCGCCACTAAAAATAGCGGCCCCACTGCACACTATATGGTCAAATGTTTGTGGACACCTATCCATCCCATCTTTATGACCTTGTTGGTCATCTTATGGGATGGTAACTAATATGGAGTTACACCCAGATCTATCTCTCCACTCCTCAACTCACCCCCTCAATCTCCTCACGGATCTCAAACTTACTCGATATGGATGTCACACCACTTCCTCAAACTCAATCTTTCTAAAACTGAGCTTGTTATATTTCCTCCTTCACGGTCCCCCCGTGATTTCACCATTAATATCAACGACACAACCATTGGTCCTTCCACACATGCCAGGGTCCTGGGTGTAATCCTCGACTCTGACCTCTTCTTCAGCCCCCATATCCAATCACTGGCAAAATCCTGCCGCCTTAACCTCCACAACATCTCCAGAATTCGACCCTTCCTGACTAATGACACCACAAAGCAACTAATTCACGCCTTGATTATTTCCCGCCTTGACTAATGCAACTCTCTCCTTAATGGCCTACCCTTAAGCAGGCTATCCCCCCTTCAGTCTATTATGAATTCTGCTGCTAGACTAATACACCTCACTAACCAATCCGGAACTGCTGCTCCTCTCTGCCAATCCCTTCACTGGCTTCCCCTACCCCACCGTGTAAAATTCAAAAGGCTAATGATAACATACAAGGCCATTCACAACATCGCCCCCATCTACATCGCCAACCTCATCTGCAGATATCGCCCAAATCGTCCCCTCCACTCCTCCCAGGACCTCCTGCTCTCTAGATCCCTTGTTACCTCCTCCCATGCTCACCTTCAGGACTTCTCCAGAGCCTCTCCCATCCTCTGGAACTCCCTGCCCCAGTATGTCTGATCAGCCCCTACCCTGTCCTCCTAGGAGATCCCTGAAAACTCATTTATTCAGGGAAGCCTATCCCACACCCACCTAACAACTATCCCTGAGCCACCCCCATCAAATCATTCTCTGCAGCTATCACCTTTTGTACCACCACCCCCTCCCTTTAGAATGCATGCTCTACAAGCAGGGCCCTACTGTACCTTTTGTATTGTACTGTAATTGTGCTGTGCCCCTTATGCATTGTAAAGTGCTGCGTAAACTGTTGGCGCTATATAAATAGTGTATAATAATAATGGAGTTGTGTCTCTCACCCCACCTACCCCAGTAGCTAAAACAACCTCTACTCTTCTGTGAAAGCTTTTCACAAGATTATAGAATGTGCCTGTGAGAATATGTGCTCATTCAGCAAAAGAACATTTGTAATGTCTCATACTGATGCTGGATCCGAAGACTTCCTAAAAGCATTCAAAAGGGTTGAGGTCTTTATTAAAATCCTGACATAGTTCACAGTGGCACAGTCATACATAAACAGAAAAGGGCCTTCTCCAACTTCTTGTCACAAGACTGGAAGCACACAATTGTCTAAAAAGTCTTTGTACTGTATGCTGCAGCAGTAACAATGGAAAGACCTGAAATTTTACATGTTGATAGGCTTCATTTTTAAATTGTATTACTATTTTAAATAAACCATTGTGTTTCTTAGATATGTTATCTAAGTTTAATACTGCACAAATGTGGTATTTGCTGTGTAACATGACAAGTTGTTTAACACTTATGAATATATTTTATCACCACAGGGCAGGAACAAAGTTTTTATTTTGAACATGCAACTACTGTCTAAAATGCAACAAAACTTTAAATTTTGAACTACAGAGCAACACAGTAATAACAAAAACAAATAAGGTTACATTGAAATAAAAAATGAAAAATAATTCATGCGAATAAAGTTACATTCTTCTATCATGCATCAGACTTACTGCCCGAGCACCCAATAATGACGACGAAAAGTGCAAAAACCCAGCAACATTACCAAAGGATGCATAGAGGTGTCTCACAATGCAATATCATTTCAATCCCCAAAGCCCATGGACAGTTGCACTGCCCTTCATTGAAAGAATTATTTTTTTAATGATTTTTTTTTTATCTTTGTATGTAAAAATGTGGGTAAAGAACGTAAAAAAGAAACAAAATAAAACAAAACAAAAACAAAAAAAAAAACACACCAACCTTCTCGTAGCTCTGAGGGATGTTAAGGGGTTTGATGCAGAACACAATGACATGAGGAGAAGAGAAAAAATAGGGGAGACACAGAGAGAGTAAAAAAAGACCTTCTCCAGGCTTTCAGCTGCAAAGCGACTAATCCATCTATATATATATAGATATATATATATATATGTAAATTAAAACTAGCAACAAATATATTTACTTATCTTCTGCATTTGTACCTACATTTTTACTCCATCTTTTTTAGCATATGCTATACTGGACACATATATATAACATTTGCTTTTATACCGTATATATATATATATATATATATATGCTCAGTATATAATACTAGTTATTTAGCAACAGACCCAATGTTGTCATGATCATTACAAACTGCAATGTTGTTTTGAATCACAGTAACAGAGAAAGAATATAACGATCTCTACAATATTGGGTCATAATGCATTTATGTATGCATAAATATACTTCTCAATTGCAGATGCCCTAAGTAAAATAAGATCAAGTATTTAGGCATATTTAAGATGTTATTGTCTAGTATTATTTAAAGCCACCAATAACTAACTATTCATGACACATATGCAGATTATTAGATACTTTTCCCAAATATTTATTTTATTTATACATTCCCAACATAATTATTGCAGCTGTGTGGCATTCTCCTAATATTTAAAAAAAATATGTTATTCCGACATTTAACTATCTATAAACAAAATAACTTGGTTATGTGTCTGTCATTCTTTGTTTTGGGCTATGCATTCACTATATTTGTATCTTGCCAGAAGCACAGCAGGAGTCCATAAGTGCTAGAATTCTTTCTTTGTTGAGTTTAAACTGACCAAAAAAAAACACGCATTTTTTGAATAAAGTCTGAAATGTTCATAATGTATATTTTATATTCTGTAAAATTTCTTGACACTAACAGCTTTTGTAATTTCAAAGTATCAATTAAAGCATGTAGTAAACACATATAATATGTGCTTATGTAATAAATACACGCCATGTTATTGACATTACTAATAGAACCTAGCACATTAAAAGTAAATAGTATCCTAAAGTACACTTTTATATGTCTGCAGCGTGCTTAAGAATTTTACCTACCCTGTTCATAAATAATATGATCTAGTAAAGTATACAATTAATATATATTGACAGACCACTTTCAGAAACATTAAATAATTAAAAAGTTAAAGCCAGAACTGGAGATTTGAGGACAAGATAGCAAATACGGCCTTCAAAATGTTCACATTACCAGTGTGCAGAGCCCAGCTGCTCCCTACCTCTCACATAAAGATTAGCAGGTGAAGAGTAGCGAACACCAGCACTGTTGGTTGCAACACATTCGTACTTCCCCTGATCAGTCTCTTCACTGTTTTCAATTTGTAAGGCACCTAAAGAGAAAACAAAACAAACAAAAAAAAATAAAAAATAAAACAACACAAGTTAATATAAACACTAAAATATTTTTCCTATAGTGCTAAGACCTAATGGTAACACAAGAAGCCCTCATTTATACCTACTATTAAAGCAGAGCTCCAGCCCCCCTCCAAATATTAAAAGTCAGCAGCTACAAATACTATAGCTGCTGACTTTAAATATTAGGACACTTACCTGTCCAGGGATCCTGCGATGTCGGCACCCCATACGTTTTTTTCCGATCGGCTCATGGATGCTACCGCTGTCATTCGTGGTAAGAGAAACTGGCAGTGAAGCCTTTCGGCTTCACAGCCGATTCCCTACTGTGCTGCACTTTCTAACTGGCCTGGGGGCAGAGAGAGGAGGGGAGTCGAACTTCTGGGGGACCTTGCCGCAAACAAGCGGAGCGTGCACTTTTGAGTGGAACTCTGCTTTCAATACAATATTGTATTTAGTAACCACCAACTGACAATCCTAGTCAGAATGCAACAGTTTAAACATATAAAACACGATATAATATATATATATCTCGTACTTGGTCTTCAAATTGACAACATGGCATACGCTTTGCTTAAAAGGAAGCAAATAATGATTTAAAATATGGTAAACTCCCCCCAAAAAAAGTGCATTGAACATTACTAAAGATTTTGTAATTACATATTAGGTACCACAGCATTTTGCAGAAATGTAACAACATATGTATTACAGATATACACCTGTATTAGACAGAATTATAGAATAAATTCAAACAGAATGAGCTAGAAAATATATTTGGAATATGAACATTTATTTTAACAAATTTTGATCTGAGATTTTTGAGTAATTACCATGTTGTGGGATGGCGAGCTTGATAAGATGTGAAGGAGGGGGTAATATTAAAACTGCCACTAAATCTAAAACTTTGCCTATTTAAATGATGAGGCCAACAGGTGAGATGTGTATTTGCATTATAGTATACAATAAACTGTGGTCTGTTTTTCATAGAAGTCATAATAATTAAAAGGCTATCCTTTACAATAAACCTTTAACATTTTTTTTTTTACTTATTCAAACCTTTACAAACAAAACATTCCAATAAATTTACTACAGAATTTCTTGATATATTGAGGCATTTTTGGTGCCTTGATGATTATGTTTACAAATAGTTCAAGCAGTATTTTTAAAAAAGATTGTGCCTATTACTATAACTATAACTATTACTATAACTTAAATGAGGAACAGATTATAATTTAGCAGTTGCTAAGGCAAATATCCTAAACATTCAAAATAGGGGCAGAATATATATATTATATATATATATATATATATATATATATATATATATATATATACACACACATACATACAGATAGATAGATACACTCTGATTTTGCGAAGGTAATGCAACATATACATGTATACCTTTACATTTTAGATTTAGTGGCTCCTTAAAAAGTTTTATATAATTAGGTCCATTTATTTGTTAAAGAAATGTATAAGATCATTAATACTTACCAAGCTCTGGATAAAATGTAGAATGTCTGTGCATTGTAATCATTAAGTGGTCTATAATACTGCTAAAACCAGAAGTAGTACAATAACAATGTACTGTACTTACAGAAAATATAACCTATACTCAAGAAAAAGAACAATAAAAGGGCCCAAATAAATATAAAGCTAAATAGACAAGGTGAAAAAAGAGTTCAATAACTTAAGGAGGCGTTGCTATATGGAAATGCCTTACCTCGAATTGGTGTATTTTCTGTAATGAAAGCAAAGAAGAAGAGTGACATTGGTGAGGAAGTTAGGTTTAGATTACCAGGCACAGAGCCAAAAAAGGGCCTGTATCCAGGAAGAACTTCTGCGAATGATCCACAAACATTTCTTTTTGCCTCATGGTAAGAATTTTACTTAATGGAATATTTTTCTAAAAAAACTGCAGGGTACCCATTAACTACATTTAAGGATTAATTTTGTGGGCTAACAATGCAAAGGCTGATCAAAGCAGAACTCCAGTGTAAACTTTACACTTTGCATAGATGAGTAAAGGAGTTGCTACAATATCCAAATATAGCAAGTTATGTTGGTTTTATGGCTCTGGGAAAGAGTATAAACAGGCAAATTAGCAGTCCTATAGCTACAAACATCCTGACAATTTTATTTTGTCCATATTTTGGTATGAATAACAGTAGTTCTGTAAAGAAAGGAAAAAAGCAAGGAAGCATAGTTTTTTTTTGCCACCGAACGTTAACATTATCCCTGTTACACATAACAAATTACTTCATATGTAATGGCATTAGATCTCTAACAGATATGCTCAGTCACTTAAACTGCTCTTACAGCTCAATGTACATTTAATGAAATGCTGGGGATACTGTAATCTCAAAACAAAAAAAATGGGACAATTTTTTATAATGAAAAAAAAGAAATACTCAAAGCAGCAATAGATAAACCAGAAGAACTCAAAATTATGCAATTTTTCTACAGTAAGACTCCTTTCACACTGCCAGCGTATTTCGGGTACTACAGCGCTAAAAATAGCACCTGTATAGTGCCTGAAAAAAGCGGCTCCATTCACTCCAGTGTGAAAGCCCGAGGGCTTTCACACTGGAGCGGTGCGCTGGCAGGGCGTCACAAAAAGTCCTGCCAGCAGCTTCTTTGGAGTGGTGAAATCATTGCTCCTCCACCGCTGCTCCCCATTGAAATCAATGGGGCAGCGCTGCGATACCGCTGGCAAAACGATGCTCCTGTGGCGTTTTGTGGGCGGATTTAACCCCTTTCCAAAACTATGGTAAAGCGATGCTAAAAATAGCGCCGTTTTACCGCCGACACGCCCCGCGGCTTGGTGTGAAAGCCATCTAAGTATAATGGCATGCTGCAATTTTGGATAAAAAAGTACATACTGCAGCTGCTCTCTAAAGAAAATAGAAAGTAAAAATGCGGTATAAAGAAAAAGGCTGTTATAGGGTACAATATTTACTGAAACAAAAGAAGGGCTGTTTAGAATACCTATTCGGAACTTGTGGAACTAGTATGTGTACTTCAATACCAGGCACTTACACCCCCTTCCTGCCCAAGCCAATTTTCAGCACTGTCGCTGTTTAAATTTTGTAAATAAGTACGTTTTCTCCTTTACTGATGGGCACTAATAAGGCGGCACTGACGGGCACTGATAAGACGGGACCGATGAGGTGGCACTGATAGGCGGCACTGATGGGTGGCACTGATATGCCACACTGATGGACATTGATAGGCGGCACTGATGGGCACTCATGTGTGGCACTGATAGGCGACACTGATGGGCACTTATGGATGGCACCAATAGGCTGGGCACTGATAAATGGCATTGATAGACATCACTGATGGCACTGGCATTGGGGATGGGCACTGAATGGCAACTGCCTGGGCACTGATTGGTAGCTGCCTGGTGGTCTAGGGTGGCATACGTAGTGGTCCAGTGTGGTGGCAATCCCTGGTGGTCCTGGCGGCATCCTGATGGTCCTGGGTTGGCATCCGAGGGGGGGCTGCACTGATAAACAATCAGCACAGACCTCCCTGCCAGGAGATCAGCCGATCGGCTCTCCTCTACTTGCGTCTGTCAGACGCGAGTGAGGAAAAGCCGATCAACGACTCTTCCTGTTTACATCGTGATCAGCCATGATTGGACACGGCTGATCACGTGGTAAAGAGCCTCCGTCAGAGATCTGTGTAGCAGTGTGTCAGACTGACACACCACGGATTTCCACGATGCACGCCCCGCGGGCGCACGAGAGCGGTCGTTCTGGAGGGCCGTCATATGACGTCCACCCAGAATGAGAGCCGTTATTTGATGGTGGGCGGGCGGCACTTGGCTACAGGGCACTTACACCCCCTTCCTGCCCAAGCCATTTTTCAGCTTTCAGCGCTGTCGCACTTTGAATGACAATTGCGCGGTCATGCTACACTGTACCCAAACAAATCTTTTATATTTTTCTTCACACAAATAGAGCTTTCTTTTGGTGGTATTTAACCGCTTCCCAACCAGCGCATGCCGATTTACGTTGGCAGAATGGCACTGGTGGGCAAAAGGGCGTACAGGTACGTCCCTTTTAAGAAGCGGCGCTGCGGGCGTGCCCGGCGCGTTCTCCGTGACCGTGATCGCGGGTCCCGTGGACTTGATGGCCGTCGGGTGCCCCTGATTGTGTCACGGAGAGGTAGAATGGGGAGATGCTTTTGGAAACAAAGCATTTCCCCGTTCTGCCTAGTGACAGGATAGAGATCACTGCTCTCTGTCATCGAGAGCAGTGATCGCTGTCATGTGTGTAGTAGCCTCTCCCCCCCACAGTTAGAATCACTCCCTAGGACACACAAAACCCCTTCACTGCCAGTGTCATTAACACAGTATTCAATTCATTTTTATAGCACTGATGGCTGTATAAATGACAGTGGTCCCAAAATAGTGTCAAAAGTGTCCGATCTGTCTGCCATAATGTCGCAGTCCCAATAAAAATCGCAGATTGCCGCCATTACTAAAAAAAAAAAAAAAAAAAATTATAATAAAAATGCCATAAGCTATCCCCTATTTTGTAGACGCTATAAATTTTGCGCAAACCAATCAATACACGCTTATTGCGATTTTTTTTTTTTACCAAAAATATGTAGAAGAATACATATCGGCCTAAACTGAGAGAAAAAATTGTTTTTTTATATATATTTTTGGGGGATAGTTATTATAGCAAAAAGTATAAAATAATGTTTTTTTTTTTTCAAAATTGTCGCAATTTTTTTGTTTATAGTGCAAAAAATAAAAATCAAAAACCACCAAAAGAAAGCTCTATTTGTGGGGGGAAAAAAGACGTCAATCGCAGTGGGGAATCTCAAAAAGTGCTCTGGTCAGGAAGGGGGTAAATCCTTGCGGGCCTGAAGTGGTTAATCACTGCTGGGTTTTTTATTTTTTACAAAAAAAAAAAAGACCAAAAATTTTGAAAAAAAATGTTTTTTACTTTTATTCTGTCTGTACATTTTGTAACTAAGTAATTTTTTACCTTCACTGATGTGCGCTGATGAGGTGCCACTGATAGGCTGAACTGGCGGGCACTAATGAGCACTGATGAGGCGGCACTTATGAGAACTGATAATGTGCACCGATGAGGAGGCACTAATATGCACTGATTGGTGGCACTTGTGCGCAGTGGTGAGCACTGATTGCTGCCACTGGTGGGCACTGATTGCTGGTATTGGTGGGCACTGATTGGTGACACTATATTGCTATATTGTAATCAGGGCACTGATGATCAGTGCCCTGCTTAGATTGTTAGATGTCCCCCTGCGCTGATCGGCTCTCCTCGCCACACATTCTGTCAGTGTGAGGTGAGGAGAGCCTATTACCGGCATCTCCGTGTTTACATGTGACCGGCTGTGATTGGACACAGCCGATCACATGGTTAAAGAGGCACGGAGATCGGGGTCGCGCCATGTCCTAGCAACACCGTGCGACCACGGTGGGCGCACAAGAGCGGCCGTTTTGGAATGCAGTCATATGACGTCATCCCAGACGTAATTTGCGGGCAGCAAGCAGTTAAAGTGTTTTTCCACCTCTGGAGTCAAATTTAGAAAAACCCCACTATGTATTCCTAGTCACACAGCACACATAAAAAGTAAATCAACATGAGCTGATTGCCTGCATGCGCTGATTGAACAAATTTTCCAACAGTTTCATTTGGCTGCAAATGTGGAAATACACTTGAATGCTAAGCAGTTTTTAAACAATGTAATTTTCTTTTTATCATTTTAATTACAACCTCAATCTTTATTGCACCTGTGCTTCATTTTGTCTGTCAAATGTTACAACCCCAATTCGAGAAAAGTTGGGACACTGTGTAAAATCTACATAAAAACAAAATGCAATGATTTATAAATTGATATTTTAGTCACAATGGAAAATAGAAAACATATTAAATGTTTAAACTGAGAAAATGTACCATTAGGTAACTGTAAAATGAATGGCAGCAACACAACTCAAAAAAGTTGGGACAGGGCCATGTTTACCATGCATAGCATACCCTTTTCTTTAACCTCCCTGGCGGTATGATTATGTCTGGAATTTTGTACCAAAAGCGGTACAATTATTTTGCATGGAAATTTGGTGTTTTATATTGTAGGCATGCAATTCTTATGAATAACTCACTTAAATCTGTCCAAACCAGAGTCTAGTAGACATCCCGGGTATGATAAAGTTTGAAACACAAAATCATAAATTATAATATAACTATAAAAATTATTCAATAATGTAATCAAATCAAAAACACTGAAATTTTCTCAGTTGCAGAATAGTCGCTGTCATTAAATTTAGTGTTTGATGATGAATTGTGATTCTAATTTATTATCGTTGTTTTCTAGCTGGTCTTAAACCACTTTTGACATAAAGGGACACTTTTTGGTTGCTATGGACAATCTACAGTTTCCAGGCAGAATTTTTTTTATTTATTATATAAAATGACATGCAGGGCACTGGGCAGACCACTAGGGACAAAGGGGGTGTGTATTTTTTTTATACAGTACTGTAATTTGTAAGATTACAGTACTGTATGTGTATTGTGTGTTTTAACTTTTTTGAATTTGGCGCTGATCTCCGCTCCCGTGCGTCGTAACGTCACAGGGAACGGAGATCAGCGGCACTCGGGACTGTGTGAATCGAACGGAGGAGCTCGCACACACAGCGGGGAGACATCGCAGGATCCAGGGGACAAGGTAAGTAACTTCCCCTGTATCCTGCAAGCCCGAGTCTGGCTCAGGGTTACCGCTAATGGTACTGAAGTTTCCACCCTGAGCCAGACTCAGGATTACCGCCGGGGAGGTTAAGAACATTCTGTCATCGTCTGGGAATTGAGGAGACCAGTTGCTGGAGTTTTGGATGTGCCAAATATTTTTACTTAGTGAAAGGGCTGAACTGCAGGCAGGCCTGTTAAAGTGGTTGTAAACCCTTACAAACCACTTTGGCCTACAGGTAAGCCTAGATTAAGGCTTACCCGTAGGTCCAATAAATATCTCCTAAACCTACACGGTTTAGGAAATATTTACAAAAAGACAGGCACCCTTGTCTGCGGCGCGCAGGCTCACTGAGCAAGCCGCAGATCACGGCGATATGCCGCTCTTGGCGGTGCACATGCGCGGGAGTGACGTCATTGCAGGTCCGGCGAATCACAGCGCCGGAGCAGCGAGACCCGGAAGTCAGTCCAGGATTGATGGCGGCGGAGGAGAACATGGACGAGGGTCGCTTTGGGGGCTTCATTCTCAGGTAAGTTATTCATAATGAGCTAGTTTACTATGCATACTAGCTCATTATGCCTTTGCCTTGCAGGTTCCATTTAAAAATAAAAATCTGAGGCTTTACTTCCTCTTTAAGCACCCCGACTCTTCTATTAAGCCATGCTGTTGTCATAGATGTAGTGTCGTTTAACACTATCCTACTGAAATATGCAAGGCATTCCCTAAAAAATACATTTTCTGAATGGGAGTATATACTGCTTTAAAATCTGAATATATCTGTTAGCATTTATGGTGGCTTTTCAGATGTGCAAGCAGCCTATTCCATATGCACCCATCAGAGATGCATGCTTTTGAAGTGAGCGCTGATAAGATGGAAGGTCCTTCTCCTATTTAGTCTGAAAGACGCTATCACTAAGGTTGCCAAAAGTAAAGTAAAATTTAGATTCGTCTGACCACAAAACAGCTTTCCACTTTGCAAGAGACCATGTTAACTGCTTCAAGAATGGCTGCCGTTGTTTGGCGGCAGCACAATGGCTCTCCAGCGCGAATCTCTGTAGGTGTGTGGCGGCTTACGCAGGCTCAGTTGCTGGCGGGCGAGAGCTTGCTCCCGCTGCACGCTGCGTTGGAATTAGTATAGTAGGACCTGCTTGTTTATATCCGTATCTGTTATATAATTTTGTTTATGCTGTACATGTAAATCCTTTTTTGGTGCTATATGCACCTTATATTTTTATACTAATAAATTTCTATGCTTTTTTCATCAATTGTTGATCACTTGCCTTAAAAGTCCCTTAGTATTCCTTGGGGCGTACTGTTTTTTTAATAATAAACACACTTAAAGCAACACTTGAGTGGTTTAAGGGGAAACATGTAAATGTGTTGGAATGGCCTAGTCAAAGCCCAAACCTCAATCCAATAGAAAACCTGTGGTCAGACTTAAAGATTGCCGTTTACAAGCGCAAACCTGAAGGAACTGGAGCAGTTTTGCAAGGAGGAATTGGCAAATCCCAGTGGTAAGATGTGGCAAGCTCATAGAGACTTATCCAAAGCGACTTGGAGCTGTGATAGCCGCAAAAGGTGGCTCTACAAAGTATTGATTTTAGGGGGGTGAATAGTTATGCAAATTTACTTTTTCTGTTATTTTGTCCTATTTGTTGTTTGCTTCACAATAAAAAAAAAGAGAAAAGAGGTCTCCACTATGTCAAAGATCAATGTAGTGGCCACATCCATAAAATGTATACAACAAAATAACTATTCCCCCTTGAGTGGGACTTGAAAGGCCACAAAAACATTGATGTGCGTAAAAAAAATAATTTTATTACATAAAACAAATTAATCCAGATCAAACAGTTGATCAAACATTAAAAGACATCTGGTATCTAATATTGTATGATGTAACCAACATAACAGAAAACAAAATACAACAGTACATATAAAATGTAAACCAAAAAGAATTGCGCTAGGTGAAAAACAGAGAATTAAATAAGTGATAATAAAGTATATATGAATAATAAAAATACAGCGAAGGTAATCTTGCAGCTGGACACTAATAACCCAGATATAGGGCACAAAATAGATATATAGAAAAAATGCTCTGATGAAAAACAGGAAAGGAGAGAGGGCGTGGCGACCGGACTTCAAGATGGCTGTGTGACTTGGAGCGCGCTCGCCCACGGAAGACGATCGTCAGCCTACACACTTCCCCGGCGGTATAAAGACCCCAAAACGAAGGCACTTACTGACTGACCTCCGGAGCACTTACAGGTGATGGCCAGACACCGCAAGAATCCCTAACAGCCGCAGAAAATGTCGGGCTATTATGCCGCGAACGGCGCCACTCAAAATGGCGGCGGCAGGGATGACGCTAGTACCTCACAGGAGGTCACAGGGATGGACTGCGGACGTCACAGGGCCTCTGGTCTCCCGTCTTTCTCCTCAAAAAGGTCACAGTGATTCCTCCTCTGGTCCTACAACCCCCACTACACGGAGCCCAGCCAAAACTAGGCCGAGGAGGGAATCCCCCTATTGGCCGCAACAACCTCTGGAGATGGAGGTAAGCGGTGGAGCTATGGCGGCAGCGGTTCCTCACACTCAGGCAGGCGACCTCATTTCAGACTTCCCCACAGCTGACAGGCCAGTGTCAGACACAGTGTTAAAAGACATGCTACTGTCCTTACGCTCATCTTTACAAGCTGATGTAGTCAGAGAGATTACTGCATGTAGAAGAGACGTTGATTCACTGGGCATGAGAGTAGATAGAGTGGAGAACAAAATGGAGGAATTTACCTCATCTTACAATGTGATGGTAGACTCTAATACTGCTCAGGGGGCTGAAATTAGCTGGATAAAGGACAAATTGGCAGATCTCGAGGACCGCTCCAGGAGAAACAATTTAAAACTGAGAGGAGTACCTGAAGATATACCTCAGAATCAATTACTACCTTTCGCTCAGGCACTTTTCTCCACCATTTTGCCTCAAGCTTCTGTACAGGACTTGATTGTTGACAGGATTCATAGAATCCCCAAGCCATCTTTCCTCCCTACTGAAATTCCTAGGGATGTTGCGAGTACACTATTTCCATGTTAAAGACCAGATTTTGCAGGCTTACAGGAGGATGGAAAATGTCCCCCCACAGTTTGCTAACATAAAAATGCTCCCTGACCTGTCTAGACACACTCTGCAGCGCAGACGTAACCTTCTCACTATAACTAAAGCCTTGAGAAATCATAACATTCTTCATAAATGGAAGTACCCTGCTACTCTATCCATTACTCATAATGGTATTACTACACTAATTTCCTCTTTAGAGGATGGCTTGAAACTTCTCCGTACGTGGAATATTTTGCCTGCCATAGATGCACAATATCCCATTCAAGCTGGGCCTTCTTTTCTACAAAACGAATGGCAAGTTGTGTCTAGAAAAAGATCTACCAAGAAACCCGCCGGTGGATCCTAATTTGTTCTTCTGTTATTATATGATTGTCTCTATGGGAGAGTTTATATAATCTCTTCTATTTCCCCTTACCATTAGCAGTCATATCTGCTCTAGGATCTGTTTATAGATCCGTTTCTTATATTTACATGTATTGCTTAATATTTTTTCTTTTTTCCTTTTTATGTTTTGATATGCATGATCCGAATGACTGCATCACTGGCACTTCTACTATATTCGACAACTGGATGCCTTCTTCAAAGAATGTCCGAAACAAGTTACGTACTGTCTCCTTGGTCTCAGAGTCCTGTTTTGTCAGCATCACATAATCCTATTATATCTGATCCATGACGATCACCTGCTTGTCTGTTAATGCACATGGACTGAATCATCCGACCAAAAGATTCTCTCTATGGAAGGAAGCATACAAGCTCAGAGCTGATATCCTTTGTGTTCAGGAAACACACTTTCAAATTGATAAAACCCTGCATTGCTCTCATCGAGATTATCCACATATGTTTTTGGCTTGTAACCCATGTAAAAAATCAGGTGGTGTGTCTTGGCACTTAAGAATACTCTCTCATTTCAACTGAAAGATTCCTTCCTAGATGCTGAGGGTAGATTCATCATCATAACAGGAGACATTAAGTTAGTTACTCTTTATGCTCCAAATAGGCATCAACTTCGTTTCTTTAAGAAGGTTCTACGTAAGCTTAATTCATTGAAATATGGTAGAGTGCTTATATGTGGTGATTTCAATATCACTTCGGATCCTAAAGTAGACACGTCTTCGGTAAAGTCTGATAGGTCACCGGCGTTACAGGAAGTTCTACACAAGGAAGAACTGTATGATGCCTGGAGATGTCTTCACGCTAACGAACGTGACTTTACTTTTTTCTCTAGCAGACACAAATCTTACTCTCGTATTGATATGTTCATTACTGATAGATTACTGTTGCAGGATGTTGATATAGCTACTATACATGATAAAGGGGTGTCTCCTCTTCACCTCCCATGTGGCGTTGTAACAATAAATTGATTCAGGAACCTTCCTCAAATAAATTATTGTTGCAGAACCTTACAAATTTTTTCCAAGATAACTACGGTTCAGTGTCGGACCCCCATATTTTATGGAACTCCCATAAAGCATATATGAGAGGAATATTCATACAAATGGGTGCCATATTAAAGAAGCAACAGTCTCAGCAGCTGTTGACTATTCTTACAGATATTAAAAACTTTGAATCTCAAAATAAGATATCACCTACCATACTTTTGTCAAATAAATTGACGTCTCTTAGAGAACAACTTAGGGTACTTCTTTCCCAACAATCTGATAGACATCTTAGGCGTTTGAAACTAAATTACTATAACAACGCAAACAAACCAGGCAGATACCTTGCTAATAGGTTAAAAGCTGCACGTACTAAATCACGGATTGCATTCCTCAAACATCCTACTCTATCTCATAAAATTATCCACCCGCAAGAGATAGCTGACCAATTTGCAGACTACTATAGTTCACTTTACAATTTAAAAGATGATCCGCATACACACCAACCAACGAAGGAAGCTATTCAAACCTTCCTAAATAGCGTGCAATTGCCATCTCTTTCTGTACAACACTTAGAAACTTTGAATGCACCATTCACGATTCAAGAAATTGAAAAGACCATTGACTCGCTTCCGAATGGTAAATCCCCAGGCCCTGATGGGTTCTCTAACGAATATCTCAAGACATTCAAACACATTGTATCACCCCATCTGGTGAATTATTTTAATGCAGCTGCTGAGTCCGCGTGCTTCCCCCCTGATATGCTAAAGGCCTTTATTATTACACTACCTAAACCAGGTAAGGAAGCGGATACCCCGGCTAACTTTAGGCCGATATCCCTTTTGAATTGTGATACCAAGGTTTATGCTAAATCATTGGCCATTCGCCTATCAAATATTATTCCCTCCCTTATAAAAAACGACCAGATGGGATTTGTGAAGGGGAGACAAACCTCTGATGCTACCAGACGAATTGTGAATGTTTTACACTATGCTAAATTGCATAGAACGCCTTCTCTGCTGTTATCTATTGACGCAGAGAAGGCGTTCGATAGGGTTCATTGGACATACATGCGAATGACACTGGAAAAATTTGGTTTCCAGGGACAAATTTTGCAGGCTATTATGGCATTGTATTCTTGCCCTACGGCTCAAGTATACAAGAACAATACTTTATCTACTGTGTTCAGTATTGGAAATGGAACTAGACAGGGTTGCCCTCTGTCTCCTTCTATTTTTAACATGATGATTGAACCTTTAGCTGAAAAAATCAGGACACATCCTTCCATTACGGGCTTTCAATTCGGCACACGAGAACATACTATTAACCTTTTTGCCGATGATATTATTTTATTAATGACTAATCCGCTTATTTCTTTACCAGTAGCTCACACTGTTCTCCAGTCGTTCGGTAAGATATCGTACTATAAGGTAAATTTTTCGAAATCTTTGACACTTGATCTTAATATTCGGCCCAAACAGAAACTTGATCTCCAGGCATGGTTTCCATACACTTGGAATACAGTAGGCGTACCATATTTAGGAATTATCCTGAAAGCCAAGGTCTCTGAGCTTGCAAAAGCTAATATGGTTCCACTTATTGCCAAATTGGAAGCTCAACTAAAATCTTTCTCGATGAAGGAGGTGTCCGGGTTTGGTAGGATGGCTGCATATAAAATGTTGATTTTACCGCAAATTTTATATATTTTTCGGTCCTTACCGATTCATATTCCTCAACATTTTCTCTCTAAGTTGGCTACTATGGAATGGAAATATATATGGAATGGACAAAAAGCTAGGTGCTCTAGATGCAATCTTACCTCTCACAAAAGAGTGGGTGGGGCAGGTCTGGTGGATATACATGATTATTATTGGGCTGTTCGATTAGACCAAATTAAACACTGGTTTCAGACTGTCAATATTCCCTCATGGGTGTCTATGGAGAACTCAATGTTACCTTTGACTGAACTTTCCACTTTACTACTTGCAGATGGTTGGTCTGACTGGGATTTACGAATCCTATCTCCCACTATCAACATTTCATTGAGAGCATGGAGACAAGTTCTGGGTAATGTCCGCAGTGACATTAATGATGTTTCCTACGATGTGCCTCTATCTGTACTTGAATTGAGCATTCCATTACTCACGGTCGATGACCTGATTGCTTAAGGAATTATTACTGTGACTGATTTGTATATTGGTGTTCAACTCCAGTCCACGGACTCTTTGTCATCACATTATCACCTGTCTGCTGATGAAACTCTTAAATGTTTTACGATATTACAATTTCTTGAGAGGAAATCGGTCCCGAAAGGTCAGAATTCCATTTACTCTTTGGCAATTCTATCTTACGGATAAACGCGACTCGAAAGGTATATCGTACTTTTATAACATTTTCAAAAACAAACTTACCTTTACCAAAACGTTGGCTATGCTTAAATGGGAGTCTGATTTAGGTTCTGAGTTTTCAGAACTTCAGTGGCGTCAGGCCTTTTTCGGAAATACATAAGGCTTCTCACTGTGCTAAGCACTGGGAACTGACTGTTAAATTAACTAACAGATGGCACTACACGCCATTTATGTTAGCATCTTTTTTCCCGGGTAACTCCCCACTCTGTTGGAGAGGATGTGGACAAATAGGGAATTAGTTTCATATGCTGTGGTTTTGCCCTACAATTAGAAGCCTATGGAACAGAATATTCCAATTGATTTCTTCTATAACAGGTGTATTGACTTCTCCTGATCCCGCACTGGGCATTCTTCACTTGAACATTGACAGGTTTGATAAATCTTTTAGACCAGTAATATCTCATATCCTATTGGAAACAAGACTGTTGATTCTCTGCAACTGGAAATCCACTACTGCTGTGAATTTGTCTGATGTCACCTCAGCTGTGATTATAAATCATTCCTTTGAACGTTTGCTAGCCATTAATACCTTGAAATGCTCAATGTTTGATACACAATGGTCTATTTGGCCTAAAGATCTTTCCATGACTTGTCCTTAGTAACTGTCTAGATGTTGTTTCTTGCTATTGTTGACTCAGGTATTTTGTGCATATCTCTGTCTGTTTTCCCTTTCTTTTGAATTTTTCCCTTGTACTTAGTATTTCTTTGTGTTGTATGAAATATTCAATAAAAACTTCAATGATTACAAAACTAGCCAAAGCCTTCAATAAGGCTCCAAAATCAATGGGTAACACCAGATAGTCCCTGTCTTCCTGCATGTACCATGTATTAAAGATTGTGCCAGTCTAAGTGGCATCTCCCCTCTCTCTGCAATGCAATCACTTGCTCTCAACATGGAGCCACTCTGATTGAGTTAAACTAATTTTGACCTTACTTATCTCTACTCTCTACCCCTGACGAAGGTGTTAAACTGGAAACGCGTCGGGTACCAGGGATTACCATCCACTGGAGAGTACTAGTGTAATTTTATATGTACTGTTGTATTTTGTTTTCTGTTATGTTGGTTACATCATACAATATTAGATACCATACATCTTTTAATGTTTGATCATCTGTTTGAGCTGGATTCATTTGTTGTATAAAAAAAAATAAAAAATCTTCAAAGTTGTGGGCATGTTCTGTAAATTAAATGATGCAAATCCTCAAAAAATCCATGTTAATTCCAGGTTGTGAGGCAACAAAAAACAAAAAATGCCAAGGGGTGAATACTTTTGCAAGGCACTGTAGATAGCAGTAGAATTAAAGATGCTAATGAAAGGCTTCAGGCCCCAGAGACCCTGGGTTAGACATGTCCTCCTTGGTCGGACCTTGGTCAATAACTTTTAACCACTTTCAGACCAGACCATTTTGCTGGCTTAAGACCAGACCACTTTTTGCGATTCAGCACTGCGACGCTTTAACTGACAATTGCGCGGTCGTGCGAGGTGGCTCCCAAACAAAATTGACGTCATTTTTTCCCATAAATAGAGCTTTCTTTTGGTGGTATTTGATAACCCCTGTGGTTTTTATTTTTTGCGCTATAAACCAAAAAAATAGCGACAATTTTGAAAAAAGCACAATTATTTTTTACTTTTTGCTATAATAAATATCCCCCAAAAATGTATAAAAAAACATATTTTTTCTTCAGTTTAGGCAGATACGTATTCTTCTACATATTTTTGGTAAAAAAAAAATCGCAATAAGCGATTATTGATTGGTTTGCGCCAAAGTTATAGCCTTTACAAAATAGGGGATAGTTTTATGGCATTTTTATTAATAATTTTTTTTTACTAGTAATGGCGGCGATCAGCGATTTTTATTGTGACATTATGGCAGACACATCGGACATTTTTGACACATTGTTGGGACCATTGTCATTTATACAGCAATCAGTGCTATACAAATGCACTGATTCCTGTGTAAATGACACTGGCAGTGAAGGGGTTAACCACTAGGTGGCAGTGTAGGGGTTAAGTGTGTCCTAGGGGGGTGTTGCTAACTGTGGGGGCGTGGCTGTATTGTGGACATCACTGATCTCTGCTCCAATCACAGGGAGCAAAGACCAGTGTCACTGTTGCTAGGCAGAACGGGGAGATGCTTGTTTACTATAGCATCTCCCCGTTCTTCCTCCCCGTGAGACGATCGCGCCGCCGGTGGCGCACACACGATGGCGCGGAGGCAAATTTAAAGGGACGTACCTGTACGCCCTTATGCCTGTCCGTGCCATTCTGACAACGTACATCGTTGTGCGCCGGTCAGAAAGCGGTTAATAAATCAGAAATGCTCTAGAAACTGTGTATGCACTAATACTGATGGTAAATTGTCCTTAGCCCATTGGCCACATACCACTTTATAGGACCTCCGTACCTAGGCACTTCCTCCTTCTGTATACAAGATGGCTTGCATTTGCCCCATGATGGTCATGATGTTATTTCTCTTACTGATTCTATATGTGAAAATGTACCAATTGTATACCTTGTCTTTTGTACTAATAAAAACATGTTTGATTTAAAAAAAAAAAAAAAGACGCTAATGCTAATACGTCATGCAGCGAGTCAGGCTTGCACCTTTTCCCAACACCAACTCTTTCATTACCTATTTCACCCATACATTCATCTTTACTCAAATCAGTTTTCAGTTTTCTTCTTTTTTTCTACCATCACTAATACAACTTGTACTATTACAATATGTACTCTCACCTATATGGCAGTTATCTCATCTTTACCAGTACAAAGTTATGTATTTATCTTCCAACGCAATGTTTTATATTTACTTATTTATGTACGGTTGGCTCTACATACATGTGTGCTGGTCTGTATGTGTGTATATCCATACATGTATTGGACCCCATCAAAGAAGGCAGTGGCCAAGGCACAGTGGTCCACAACTGCAACTATTTATGGTGTTAGCACATACTCTAAATCTTCCATGTATGTTTTCAGCTAAAAGCTTCCGATGATATTTTTTAATGTACATATGAACGTATATCTGTATATGCGCATCATTTTTATATGTGTTTACAAGACATTTTTTTACACACACATATATATATATATATATATATATTATACATTATATATATATTCTTATTGCTATGTTTTTAACAATTGTGTCTGTAATTCTACTGCTATCTATATCTGTATGGTGTCTGTTTAATTTAGAGAGCTGTGATGCGGAAGGATAATTCCTAGAGCGAAGGTGAATCCACCCACAAAGCTACACCACCTATGTAGTGCTACACTACCCATCCAGCCTCCTCTATCTACTTATACATATTGTAACACACAGACCAGATTTGGCTCTCTAAGGGTCTGATGAAGAGGAAAACCCTCAAAACGCGCTAGCCATCATTTGGTTATCCCTTGCGTGGATATCACTTTATAACAATCTATCAAGTGTTTAACATTGCGTTTAATCCATTTGTACGAATACATAGTATTTCTCTGTATATACCTAATTTGTTTATAATAAACTCCTTTTAATGATTCATGCATTAAGCCATGCGCCTTCCTTTTTCTTTACATATAGCATTTCAGACTTCCCCTAGTCAGCCTAGGCAGTGGGTCATGCATTATCACTTCACACTTCTACTACCAAGAATTACTACCACCCTATTAAGGGCCTCCGCACTAGCGCAGGAGAATATCTTTTCTGTCACGACCACCCTATAGCAGTTTTACTGCTACGGGGCAAGTGCTGTGCGCAGGATCACGTATATATACTGTACGTGATCCCGCATATTCAGGTAGCAGACGCAAATGCGCACCGCCGGCGGCTCACTCCCACTGTGATTATGCACAGCCGGAGCCAATGAGCAGGTGCTGCAGACTAGATGTCCGCCGGCACCCGGCGATCATTCGTTACAGAAGCAATGCAGATTGCCGTTCTGTCAGTAGCGAAGGCATTGATCCATGCCTTCCCCTAGTAAAAGCACCTCCCACACAGTACACAAACACAGGCTAGGCGCACAGTTAATTCTTTGATCACTCCTGATGTTAACCCCTTCCCAGCCAGTGTCATTAGTACAGTGACAGTGCATATTTTTAGCACTGATCACTATATTAGTGTCACTTGTTCCCCAAAAAAGTTTCAGATATCGCAGTCCCGCTATAAGTCGCCGATTGCTGCCATTACTAGTAAAAGGATTAAAAATTCTATAAATATATCCCATAGATTGTAGACGCTATAACTTTAGTGCAAACCATTAAATATACCAATCGATATATGCCGGGATCGGGATTTATTTTACCAAAAATAAGTAGCATAATGCTTCTATCGCAACAAGTAAAAAACGCAGAAGTGATCAAATACCACCAAAAGAAAGCTCTGTTTGTGAGGGAAAAAAGCACATCATTTTTATTTGGGTACAGAGTTGCACGACTGTGCAATAGTCAGTTAGAATAACACAGTGCCATATCGCAAAAAATGGCCTGGTCATGAAGGGGAGTAAATCTTCCATAGCAAGTGGCTAGAGTAGTATAGTGTTTTTTTTTTTTTTTTTTTTACATACTGTCACCAGTCAGTGTCCCTGATCTTCGCCACACCAGTTATATGATGACGATGTACTGAACTGGTGACAGTATGTGAAAAAAAGTTTAATTCTTTTCAGTTTACAAAACATTTTGCCAAAAAAATTACAACTTCAAAAAACTCGCCATGCCTCTTAATAAATACATACTTTCCAAAAAGTGGTCATTTTTGGGCCTCAAGAAATGATAGGCAGTCAGTACATCAAGACAGATACATTTATCATACACACACCATAGTTTGTGAACTTTCCTACAGACTACATAATAAACACTGATTTTAGTTATTTTCAAGAAATGTAGCAGAATACAGTTTGACCTAAATTTATTAAAAAAGATTATTTGCTAAATTTTTAACAGAAACAAATAAAAACGTATTTTTTTCAACTTTTTTTGGTCTTTTTTTGTCTGTTTTGCAAAACATAAAAGTAGTGATTAAATACCATCAAAAGAAAGCTCTATTTGTGAGAAGAAAGTGAAAAAATGTAATATGGGTACAATGTTGCATGGCAGCGCAATTGTCATTAAAAGCGTGACAGCACTGACAGCTGAAAATTGGCCTGGGCAGGAAGAGGGTGAAAATGCCCTGTATTGAAGTGGTTAATATTTATTTTTTTGCTTTTTTTCCAATAATTCTAGATGTGCTTCTTTGATGTAAAATCTGAAAGAAGCCAATTTACAACAGTCATCAGAACAGTGATATATCCTTTATCAGACAGTTCATTTCAGTCAAAAAAACAAGTAGCATCTGCTGTGCTATGTTTAAGACCCCTTTCACACTGAGGCGCTTTTCAGGTGTTTAAGCGCTAAAAATAGCACCTGTAAAGAGCCTGAAAAGCGCCTCTCATGCCTCCCCAGTGTGAAAGCCCGATAGCTTTCCTACTGGGGCGGTGCGCTTGCGGGATGGGAAAAAAAAAGTCCTGCAAGCAGCATCGTTGGGGCAGTTTGGGAGCCGCTCCCAAAACACCCTGCCCATTGAAATGAATGGGCAGTGCTGCTGAAGCACCTGCAAAGCGCATCGGCAGCGCCACAACATGGGCGGTTTTAACCCTTTCTTCGGCCGCCAGCGGGGGTTAAAAGCACCCTGTTAGTGGCTGAAAAGCGCTGCTAAAATGACAGTAAAGCGGCGCTAAAACTAGTGGTGCTTTATCGCTAACGCCGGGGGCTTTCAGTGTGGAACAAGCCATGAAAGTACAGTAAAAAAAAAAAAAATTAATGCATATTCATAAAAGGAGATTTATCAATATTTGGTGTGACTCTTTGAAATAAAAACTGCAGCAGTTCTCTTAGGTTCAATTTTAGGCAGCTTCTGTAGGTATAATTTATACAGAGAAATACAATCAGCGCAATCAGGCATAAATCCACAATAATATAAAGATATTGCGAGCTGAACACTTAAATGAGAATTTCACAACACCTCTAACAAAGTATCCTAATATCATAAAAGTGCAACGCAAAAAAATTTAAAGTTCAAGTAATATAAAGCCAATCATCAGCAAAAATAGACATCAACTGATGAGTTAAAATTGTGTCATAGTCATCATCCAGGTGCATTAGGTGCTCAATCTCATCACCAAAAAACAATTGTGGCCGCTCACCTTATAAGTATGGCCCCTGAATCAACAGGATAGTCATAACACACTTTCCCCACTGAGGGCAACACTTGAATGATCCTCAAATATGTCACATGTACAGAGTATACAAAAAAAATCAAGAGTGAAAAATAGTGCTCTCTGCTATATTTATTTAAAAAAAATAAGTAAAAAACACACTTACAAAGAAGGCACTTGGTAAGGAACAGTACACATCAATCAGTAAGATAGGCACATTGATGTCAAAGGCGTGGCTCCTCCTCCAGTACGTGTAACATCCTGGACTTTTAATTTATTGCGCTGCACTTTTATGATATGAAGCTTCTGTAGGTACTTATGTGGTAGACTGTTTAAAGCGGAGTCCCACCCAACTTTAGTACTTGGTCTTAAAACGAAAGACCACCCCTCCACCCCTCGTTTTTGGATATACATTTTTTTCTTACCTTAGTAGTAAAAAGGTGAACTTCCGTCCCAGCCTTGCCGCAGCAAGGTACGTCATTTCCTCTTCTGGCTCTGCCCCTCCTCCTTCCCCCTGCTGCCTTCTGGGACATGTGTGTTTCCCAGAAGACGACAGGGCCATAAAGAAAGTGCTGCGTGACTCGCGCATGCGCTGTAGAAATCCGACTGTGAAGCCTGAAGGCTCAACTTAGTTACAATAGCGGCGCCTCCACCCGATCCGATGGATGGATCGGCCTCGGGGGGCCGACATCACTGGCTCCCTGGACAGGTAAGTTTCCCTAATAAAAGTCAGCAGCTACAAGGTTTGTAGCTGCTGACTTTAGAAAAAAGGTTTTTGAGGGTGGAACCCTGCTTTAAGGCATTCCTGGATAACCTGCCACAGTTCTACAGTAGACTTTTTCTGTTACTATATGACCCCTTTCACACTAAGGTGCTAAAAATAGCACCTGTAAAGCGCCTGAAAGAAGCCTCAGCTGCAAACCCAGTGTGAAAGCCCGAGTGCTTTCACACTGGGGCGCTGCGCTGGCAGGGCATCAGAAAAAGTCCTGCAAGCAGCTTCTTTGCAGTGCATTAGGAGTGGTGAACTCACCGCTCCTAAAGCACCCCTGCCCATTGAAAACAATAGGGCAGTGCTGCTGTCCTGCCAGCAAAACGCAGCTGAAGCAACGTTTTGCGGGCGGACTTAATCCCTTTTTGCCCGCTAGTGGGGGTTAAAACCGCCCGCTAGCGGCCGAATAGCGACCCTAAAAATAGCGCCGCTTTACCGCTGACCCCCAGGGGGGGCCCAGTGTGAAAGGGCTCTAAGTGACCCCACACAGGCTTACTGATGCTGAGACAAAAGTGGCGAGTATATGTTGAAGGATTTTCTGTTCCCTCTTTTTATGCAGATTTTTTAGGATTTTGCCATTTATGGCAAATGTGTGCTTTAGGTCATTTTAATGCTCCAGAATGAAGGTCGGACCAGTTAGATGCCTCTATGAGGATACCTCGCAATCAAAAAAAAAACGTACTTCTCAGCAGTAAGGGGGGCATTAATTTTGATTAGTCCATTTGTGGAAATGTAGCCCTAAATATGCTGCAAACGTCCAGTGTTCATCACTGTATCTGCAGACATTCATCCATGTTCCATATAGCCTTTTGATGTAAACCACTTGCTAACACTACAGCCAACATACTGTATATAGATTTTAACTCATCAGTTTAGAGTACACCGCAATGCTTGTGTTTTCAAGTACAGGGGAATCTTTTGGAAGCTTTTTATTGACACTGGTGGAATGGCAACTCTTCTATGAAGACCACTTCTGATAAGCCCTTTCTGAACTGTAGATGGGTATCCATGGTTTCTACTAGCTCTTAAAGTGGTGGTAAACTTAGTTACACCACTTGTACAGTGCCTTGCAAAAGTATTTACCCCCTCTGTATTTTTCGTGTTTTGTTGCCTCACAACAACTTGGAATTAACATGGATTGTTTGACGATTTGCATCACTTAATTTACAGAACATGCCCAAAACTTTGAAGATGTTTTTTTTTTTTTTTTTTTTTTATTGTGAAGCAAACAAGAAATAGGACAAAATAACAGAAAAAGTCAATGTGCATAACTATTCACCCCCCTAAAGTCAATTCTTTGTAGAGCCACCTTTTGCGGCTATCACAGCTCCAATTTGCTTTGGATAAGTCTCTATGAGCTTGCCACATCTTACCACTGGGATTTTTGCCCATTCCTCCTTGCAAAACTGCTCCAGCTCCTTCAAGTTGGATGGTTTACACTTGTGAACAGCAATCTTTAAGTCTGACCACAGATTTTCTATGGGATTGAGGGCTGGGCTTTGACTAGGCTATTCCAACACATTTACATGTTTCCCCTTAAACCACTCAAGTGTTGCTTTAGCAGTGTGTTTGGGGTCATTGTCCTGCCGGAAGGTGAACCTTCGTCCTAGCCTCAAATCACACACAGAGTGGTACAGGTTTTGCTCAAAAATATCCCTGTATTTAGCACCATCCATCTTTCCCTCAACTCTGACCAGTTTCCCAGTCCCGACTGCTGAAAAATTGTGTTCTTTGGGTAATATGATGTGTTGGGTTTGCGCCAGATATAGTGTTTTCTTTGACAGCCAAAAAGAAAAATTTTAGTCTCATCAGCCCAGAGCACCTTCCTCCATACATTTTGGGAATATCCCACATGCCTTTTCGCAAACTCAAAATGTGCCATTTTGTTTTTTGCTGAAAGTAATGGCTTTCTTCTGGCCACTTTGCCATAAAGCCTAACCCTATGGAGCGTACGGCTTATTGTCGTCCTATGTACAGATACTCCAGTCTCTGCTGTGGAACTCTGCAGCTCCTATAGGGTTACCTTAGGTCTCTGTGCTTTTTCTCTGATTAATACCCTCCTTGCCCGTTCAGTGAGTTTTGGTGTGCGGCCGTCTCTTGGCAGGTTTGCTGTTGTGCCATGTTCTTCCCATTTGGTTATGATAGATTTGATGGTGCTCCTAGGGATCATCAACAACATTATCCCTTACTTGTTTGGAGAATTCCTTGGTCTTTATGGCAGTGTTTGGTTAGTGGTGCCTCTTGCTTAGGTGTTGCAGCCTCTGCGGCCTTTCAAAAAGGTGTGTATATGTAGCGACAGATCATGTGACACTTAGATTGCACACAGGTGGACATCATTTCACTAATTATGTGACTTCTGAAGGTAATTGGTTGCACCAGATCTTTTTATGGGCTTCATAACAAAGGGGGTAAATACATACGCACATGCCAATTATTTAATTTCTGAAAAATAGTGTTATGTATATATTTTTCTAATTTTACTTCACCAGCTTAGACTATTGTGTTCTGATCCATCACATATAATTCAGTTTAAAAAAACATTGAACTAAAGGCTGTAATGTAACAAAATAGGTAAAAAGCCAAGGGGGGTGAATACTTTTGCAAGGCATAATTAGGCTAACTTGCAGGTACTGTAAATATCTCCTAAACCTGCACGGTTTAGGAGATATTTACCATATACGCTTGCGCTGACGTCATCAGCGAATGCGCACCGAAGAAACGGCCTGCTCGTGCAATCACAACGCCGGAGCCCGCAAACCCAGGTATAACTCCGGGAGACGTGTTGCCGGTCACATCGGTGTGCGGGGCTGCTAAAACAGCTTCGATCGAAGGTAACGATTTCATAATGAGCTAGTATGCAATGCATACTAGTTTATTATGTCTGTCTTACAGGGTTTGTTTGTTTTTTTATTTTTTTTCGGGCTTACAACCACTTTATATTTAATTTATGAAGGAAAGTAAGCTTCATGACCTTGCAGGTTTGTCCTTCTACAGAGAAGTTTGGACAGCTCATCCAAAAACACCTTTCTGCTGCAAAAAAAACCTGGTTTGTTGCGACTATGCTAATTTTTGCCATGATACAAGATTTGCATCACCACAACATCCAACACCAACATTGCTCCAGCAAGACTCAAAGCTACCGTTAGATAGTAATCCTATACATGCATTGTCTTATAATAGATGAGCATGACCTCATTGTACTGGAAGCCTACACTCAACAGTTCACATGTGCAGAAACAGAATGATGAGGCGACAGTTGCAGTGACTGGCTGCCTACAAAAGGGAACTGCAATGTTCTTTCTATGAAATATTGGCAGTAGTGCTGTGTGTGTGTATATATATATATATATATATATATATATATATATATATATATATATATATATATATATATATATATATATATATATATATATATATACACACACACACACACACATATACATACACACACACACACAGGCATACCCCGCTTTTAAGTACACAATGGGGTTTATTTACTGAAGCAGGAAAGTGCAAAATCAGGCTCACTTCTGCATAGAAACCAATGAGCTTCCAGGTTTTATTACCAAAGCTTAATTGAACAAGCCAAGGTTAGAAGCTCATTGGTTTCTATGCAGAAGTAACCCTGATTTTGCACTTTCCAGCTTTAGTAAATAAACCCCATTCTGTACTTAAAAGTGGGGTATGCCAATATAATAAATAAAATAATATAAGACAGAGCAGAAAAAAAACATCTAATGCTGCGTACACACGACCAGACTTTCCCGCAGACTAGGATGGTTGACAGCAGTGGGAGCCAATGGCTGCGCTGCTATCAATCCATCCAATCAAGAGCCGAGAAACCCCGGACAGAGAGACAGCGCGTCCCCGCCGGGTTAAGTTTCAGGGCTCAGGTAAGTAAAAGGAGGGGCGGCGGTCACTGCTAGGTGTTTTTTCACCTGAATGCATAGGATGCATTCAGGTGAAAAAACACAAAGGTTTACAACCCCTTTAAGAATTACAGGACAAGACAAGATGGATGCACCAGCCTCATGCATTACCTCAGATACCATTTATTGTAGAAAAAACAAACATAATATATTCACAAACCAACTTGATCACTTAAACTTGAGACTTAAAAAAATCACTAGGAAACCAGCCTCGCTGTTGAACACACATACTGTCAAGCTCTGAAAAAGATGGTATGGCCCTCAAAACACTATAGCTCCTGCATCTTCCATGAAGTGTAGCCTAGGACTGCCCCATTGCCAGTGTGCGTGTTCTACAGAGAGGCTAGTTTCATAGAGGTTTTATCAGCCTATGATCAAGTTGGTTTGTGAGTATATTACTTATGTTTTTTATACAATAAATAGTATCTGAGGCAACACATGGGGCTTGTCTTATCGTTTACTCTCACAACCATACCTGGGGTCAGAGGTGATAAAAAAAGTAAACAGGGGGGCGTGGCTTAGCAATGATAGCGTGAGGACGCACCGCCAGGAGCTCTGCACAGGAACGGGCTGAGAACCGCCCGTAGAGCGCACCACAGAGCCAGCCGCACATGCCCGGAGCCGGTAAACACCCGCCGACCACCGAGGAACGGAGGGGGGACGAAATAACCCACTACTTTTTGCGGCAGCACCCGGTCTCCTCGCCGGCCACCCGAGCCAAGATGGCGCCGCCACGAGTTCCGCCGGCGAGCGCCGCCAACTCAAGCAAGAAGGGAACACAGGCGGGGGCCGCTGCAATGGAGGAGCCCACAAATGCAAGTAAGCGGGGAGCGCAGGTGGGGGCCACAGCACCGGAGGAGGATTTCCCCCCCCTCACATACACAGCTGCAGGCAAGAGGGGCACACAGGCTGGGACAGCAATAGTGGAGGATGATTCCCCCCCCCCTATGCACTCTCCGATACGGTCCCCCGCCCTCCCTGTCACAGATTCACAGCTGCACACTGCCAGTGCTGGGGGCACGAGTGGCCTCACAGAGGGATCCCTCAGGGACATGGTCTCAGGTCTCCCCACCAAGCAGGACCTTAATGCCATGGCAGCCTCCATAGTGAATGCCCTCACCAGGGAGCTGCATGACCTAAAGCAGCAAGTTGACACAGTGGAGGAGAGGGTGACTGTGCTGGAATCCACCACCGACATCACTGATGCCCGTTTAACCGCCTTAGAGACAGAACACAGGTCCTTCCGCCGCCATCTTGTTGACGTGCACCTGCGACTGGACGACGGCGAGAATAGGAGCAGGCGGAACAACTTGCGCCTCCGAGGCATCCCAGAGGCCACCATGGGTCCAGATCTCCGTGCTACTGTTGTAGCCATCCTGAACCAAGTCCTGGGTAAACCACCTACAGCAGAATTGGAACTGGACAGGGTCCACCGCATACCAGGCCCGAGGGCCCCGCCTTCCACGTCACGGTCCCCTGCTGCCGCAGATCCCCCGCGCGATGTTCTTTGCAGGGTGCACTTCTTTACCATCAAGGAAGAGATCCTACGCCTGGCTTGGGAGAAGGGCCCAATTGACTTCGACGGGGCCCATATACGGATTTTTCCAGATGTTTCCAGGCAAACCCGTGTTATGCGAGGTTTGTTACGTCCACTGCTGGAGGTGGTGAGGGAAGCCGAAGCCACGTACCGCTGGGGCCATCCTTTTCACCTGATTGTTCGAAGACACGGATCAGAATTCCATCTCCGCTCGCCTGACCAACTCCCTGACCTATTCAGTTTCATCGCCAAGCCAGCAGTCAGTGTCCCTGACTGGTTCGACTACCTGCTCACGCAAGAAACACCGGGTCCACCCCAGCTCAGACAGCAACGGGTCCGGCGCCCGCGCTCACGGGCTCCGAATCGTGAGGCGCCCAGGCAGCACCCAGCATCCCCCGAGGCTTGACCGCACCACCTACTCCATGGACTGGTAAGACTTTTGCACTTTCCCCTGGTGGGGCCCCTCTCAGAACAGACCCGTCTCCTATCAAGACCCTGGCCAATGATGGACAAGGCTCCTGCTGACCCTCCCCACCCCCCCCGCTGAGCTGACTATCCCCTCATGCATCTAATAGTAACAGAACCCGTTATCCAGTACGGTCCCTTGCTGGGGGGGGGGGGGGGTGGTCTATTCCCGTTATACGGGTGTTTTTTCTATGCACTGTTTATTTGTCTGTTGTTTTGCAGGTTCTGTTGTTTTACAGGTTACAGTACTAGGCCACAATTTAAGCAGACCCCTGGGGCCGGACCCCCCCTCCCCCACCTAGATGTGGGACGGTGGGGCTGGCTGCACAATCCGGACCTTGCATTCTGGACCTGTTGGCGACCTGCCTCCCCCCTTTTGCATGGCAGGCGTCAGGTATTAGCCTTATTGAGTCAGGGGAATAGTGGGGTCTATCCGTTAGGAAGGCCTCTTTCAGGTGACTCAATGTAAATACCAGAGTGGGTTAGTCTGATATGTGCACCCTCAACCATATCCATCCCATGAACACAGCCAGGGTCTGCATACATGTGAGGGCCGCACCCCGATTCAGGCAACCGGAGGGTGGGGGTGGGGATTACATGCACGCTCCAATGGCGGATGCACTCTCTGTGAGTGGAGTTTTCTCCAATGCACCGACAGTGGGGAGTCTCAGATATCAGATTTCCGCTTCCGCTACACAAGCACCAGTTATACACAAGGCCAGCTCACATATTGTAACCAATTAAGATCTAATGTTGGCTCTAATGCTATGTTACTTTCTCCATGGTTCTCATTGCTCTCTTCCTGTGCATCTCCTAACTTGATGTTTCTTTGTTTTAATTTTTCCTGTTGTACTATTGCTTGACTCCAAGCAATCCTAGCCGCTCTTGCCACCCCCAATTAGGGCGGCCCCTCGCTTGGACACTGACAGTGCCAACCGGGGGTCCATAGAGTAACTACGTTTAAAGACTAGTTTTCCCCTTCCCCTTCCCTCCCTCCCCACCCCCTCTCCTCTTCCTCCCCGTCCCTCCCCTACCCTCCCCTCCCTCCCCTCCCTCTTGAGGTGGTGGGGCCCCCCGCTGAGACCCCAGGCAAGGGGCCGTTACTCTCTCTACCTCGTGAACAGTGGTTGCCACTAAGCCAAAAGGCGCCATGGGTCTTCTGAAGGTTACCTCTCTTAATGTGCGTGGCCTTAATGTGCCCGAGAAGCGCTCACAGCTTCTAGCCGACCTGCGCAAAGGCAGGACTCAAATTGCCTTTTTACAGGAAACGCATTTCCATGGTGAACGCATCCCTAAATTGACAAATGGGGCCTTCCCAACGGCATACCACAGCACTTCACCCATCTCCAAGTCCAAGGGGGTCAGCATCCTCCTGGCAAAATCGGTACCGTGGACGTTTGGGGCGCAGCGGGTAGATCCGCAGGGACGCTTCCTCCTTTTAAAAGGGAAGGTGTTTGACGAGCAGGTCACCTTCGCCAACGTTTACTTCCCTAATGCAGACCACCCGCAATTCTTACGGAAGCTGCTACCGCAGTTGCTGGAATTCGCAGAGGGAATGCTAGTCTTTGGGGGAGACCTCAATTTTACTATGGACCCTCAGCTGGATGCCTCGCGCGGTGCCTCCCATCTTTCATACGCACGCCTCAAGCGGATGAAAGCAGACCTCCAGGCCCTGCGCCTGATTGACCCCTGGCGTCTATTACATCCCCAGGCACGAGATTATTCATTTTTCTCTCAAGTCCATCACTCCTACTCGAGATTGGACTATCTGTTACTGTCACACAAGGACTTATCCAGGGTGGTCTCTACCGCCATCGATGTCATATCGTTCTCGGATCATGCGCCGATACACCTTACTCTCCTGCTGGGGCATGTGGCTCAGACCCCTCCCTCATGGAGACTGAATGAGACTCTGCTGCAATCGGAAGAGACTCGTTCGGAGGTACTGGCCTCGCTGCAGGAGTATTTCACTATTAATACAGCCACAGTCGCTAACCCCCTGACAGTTTGGGAGGCCCATAAGACAGTTGTAAGGGGCACCTTAATTAAAATAGGGGCTCGCCTCAAACGGGACAGAACACGTCGTGCAGACGAACTCCTTGCCCAGATTCGCTCCCTAGAGAATGCCCATAAAGCCAGTCTAGCACGGGCTACTTACCAGGAACTTCTCAAAGCACGTGAAGAACTCCGCTCGATTTTGTTCCACAAAACGAAACAAAAACTGGCCTGGGCTCATCGTACGATGTACGAATTTTCAAACAAACCCGGCACCTTGTTGGCCAGGGCGCTACGAGGCCCTCGCTCCAAAACCTATGTCCCCCACATACTGACATCCTCGGGCCAGAAAGTGTCCACATCATCAGATATGGCAGCAGAGTTTCGGTTATTCTACGAAGGCCTTTATAATTTAGACAGGCCACAGACGGCTGACCACAGCGCTGCTGGAGGTTTTACCCCACGGTCATATGTGGCCACATCCGGCATGCCGTCACTTCCGGCCGCTGTCCAGGAGGAGTTGGAGCAACCCATCACAACAACGGAATTGGGGGTGGCGCTGGCCACCTCGAAACCAAAGAAGGCCCCCGGCCCTGATGGCTTCACTCCAGCATATTACAAAGCCTTCTTTGAGACCCTCTCCCGGCCATTGGTATCGGCCCTCAACTCAATTACTGAGGGTAACTCCTTCCCGATAGATACCCTGAGGGCCTACATTTCCCTCATCCCAAAGGAGGGGAAGGACCCACTAAGATGCGGGAGTTACCGGCCGATAGCTCTTTTGAATACCGACCTTAAATTGTTCGCCAAGGTACTGGCCAATAGAATACTCTCATACTTACCAAGCCTGATTCACAGGGACCAAGCGGGCTTCGTTCCACAACGAGAACCACGGGACAACACCATCAGGGTGATAAACCTAATTCATGCAGCCAGGTCATCGGGTCGACCCCTTCTCCTGCTGTCAACCGACGCGGAGAAGGCGTTTGACCGCGTAGACTGGTCCTTCATACAGGCCACCTTAGAACATATTGGGCTCCGCTCCTCGATGCTCAGTTGGATCCTTTCCCTTTACTCCCATCCTACAGCTGCAGTCAAAGTCAACGAGACTAGGTCCAGCTACTTTAATATCCGCAACGGTACTCGACAGGGTTGCCCCCTATCCCCGCTGATCTTTATTCTTTCCCTAGAGCCCCTCTTGTGCAGAATAAGGGCGAACACAAACATCACCGGTTACCACAAACCCTCCGGACCGCACAAGGTGGCCGCATTTGCGGATGACCTCATTTTCTTTCTAACAGACCCACTCAATTCACTCCCTAACCTACTCCACTCCTTACAGGAGTACGGGGCCCTCTCGTCCTTCCAAATCAACCTGTCCAAATCCTCCCTCCTTAATATTTCTGTGGACAAAGGCACGATTCGTCGTCTACGCTCAGAGTACCAGCTACGCTGGTCGACCAACACTATCCCCTATCTAGGTGTTGAAATTAGTCCAGACCCCTCGGACCTATATCAGGCAAACTTCGCCCCTCTTCTTCTCCAACTCAACACAGATCTCCTTCACTGGCATTCCCTTACTTTAACGTGGTTCGGACGATGCAATGCCATTAAGATGACAGCTCTACCCAGGATATTATACCTACTACAAGCCCTCCCTATCCGTATCCCACCGCTATTCTTTAAACGAATCGACTCGATGTTTCAAGCCTTTGTCTGGTCACACCGAAAGCCGCGTATTAGACTGCAACTCCTACACATGGCAAAGCACAGGGGAGGGGTGGGCCTCCCAGATATAAAGGCCTACTACAGGGCGGCCCATCTTACTAGAGTGGTCGACTGGCACTGCCACGCAGAAGCTAAACAGTGGGTGGCGATGGAGCTGGAGGACTCTGGCGGCATGGCCAAGAGCTGGCCGTGGATCACCACCCCTATTCCAAGGGACCTCACTAACCACCCCACACTGGGCAGCACCATACAGGTGGCCAGGGATGCCTTTCGGCATTCCTCAGTATCCCCAATCCCATCCCCCATGGTGCCAATCTTGGATAACCCCGATTTCCCTCCTGGCCGTATGAACCCTATTTTTGGCCGTCTAACTGCAAAGGAGCGGCTACACCTCCATGACTTCATGGGCACGGACGGCCGACTCGTAACAGAGGCAGGGATATATGCTACTGACCCCCCACTGGACTTCTGGAGTGGTCTCCAACTGCGTAACTTCCTGCGCCGGTGTGCACGGACACCAGGCATATCGCGCCCTCTCACAGAACTGGAGCAAATCTGCCACCGCAGAGAACCGATTCGTCACTGTCTGTCTCTTATCTACGCCTCCCTGACCTTACCAGCGGAAGGGTTTTCGCCCCCCTTCCTCTCCAAATGGGAGGCTGATCTAGGAATCCAACTCAATGATTCACAAAAGGACAAGATCTTGCATTTTGCCCAGAAGTCATCCATAGCCACGAGAGTCCAAGAGACCTGTTATAAAATTATGACCCGATGGTACAGAGTGCCTACCACTCTGCACCGCTTCTTCCCGCAGGTCTCCAGCCTTTGCTGGCGCTGCGGTCTGGAGGAGGGAACGATGCTCCACATTTTCTGGGATTGCCCCAAAATCAAACCCTACTGGCGAGAGGTGACAAGCACGATCGAGCACCTGACTGGTGCTATTCTAGAGGGGGATCCCGGGGCCTGCCTGCTGCATCTCTCTAAGCGACCCATTAAGAAGTACAAAGCATCCCTTACCATTCAGCTCTTAAATGCTGCCAAGGCATGTATCCCCTTGTGCTGGAGATCGGAGACCCCACCATCAAAATCAATGTGGTATGCCAAGGTTAATGAACTGAGGAACATGGAAGACCTCACTGCCACCCTGCATGGCAGAGAGGAGGCCTTTTCGGAGACATGGCGACCTTGGATTCATTACATATACACCGAAGCGTACCTCAGTGAGGTTGCATGTCCTGACTAAACCATGCAGCCTGACCTTCCACATGGTCTGGGAGGCACCACCATCTCCATCTTCACCCCCTTTCACTTCCCCCTTCCCTCTCTCTCCACCCCTTCTCACCCCCCCCCCCCCCCCCCCATCTTACATATTTTTTTCCCCCCCCTTTTTTTTTTTTTTTTTTTTTTTTAAGTTTTCCCCAGCCATGGGCCGGCTTAGCCAGATAATATGCATATCTTATATACATTACTCGTCTCTTATGCCACATGGCTGGGCCCGGCTGTCTGGGGGACAAATCCCCCTGCCAGCCGGAGAAGTTTCTATCAGTGTGGCCGTGGCAGCCGCACCAACAGATGGGTTACTAAGGAAACAGTATAGAAGCTCCTTCCCGGGGTGGCACACGGGCAGTTTAACTCTCATTCGCAACCACACTTGTAAACCACAAGGTGCCAACAAGGGGGAGCGTCACACGACGAAGCTGGTACTACATCTAACCCTATTTGCTACATGTTACTGGTTTTTTTTCTTTCTTTTTTACTATAAGTAATGTCATTGTTATTCTGTGATTGTAATGCTGTACCATTTTGAAAATAAATAAAGGAATTACAAAAAAAAAAAAAGTAAACAGATATGGTTATTTAAACCATGCTTCTAAGAGTTGCATCTGTAAAATCTAACACAAAAATGGTTATAATATTATGTGAAATATAACAAGAATAAGTTGTAAACCTTTTAGACCATCAGATGATGTATCTGATAAAATTATTTCAAGTACTGCAATTTTCAGTCAGCATTTTACTGATTCACACCTTGCCTATTTTCACAAATGCACCTATGTCTAAGCGTTTGTAAGCGCTCGTCCACATTGAATGCAGCTTTGAAATTTTGCAACTTCATCTGTAATTGCACGTCAGTGCGACTTTGAAGACATTTAAAGACATTTATGTGGCTTCGTGCACAAATGTCTATGCAAGTTGTACACAAAAACACCAAAAGTAGTGCAGAAACTACTTTTTTAAATCAATGCGGTACCGCAAAGTCGGCGGTCGCACCAATTTGAACAGTGTAATTGCCGACATTATGGTGAACGAGCCTCTGAAATGAAAACTGAACAAAGCATTTCCTATCTCCACCCCCAGGGGAAGATGCCTCCAGACTGGTGAGTGTTGGAATAGGGAAGGGGTAGATACAAAGGTAAGTGTTGGAATGGGGGGGGTTGCAGAAGTGAGTGTCAGAATGGGGAGGACAGAGATGAGTGGTGGTGGAATGGAAGGTACAGAGGTGAGCAATGGAATGGGAGGGGGAGGGTGCAGAGATGAGTGATGCAATGGGTGGTACAGAGGTGAGTGATGGAATGGGGGGGGGGGTGCAGAGATGAGTGATGGAATTGGGGCCAAGGCTCACCGTCCACTCCGCCCGGGACCGTGTCACTCACTGGAGCACTGGACATGGACTCTGGAGGAGAACTTGGTGAAGAGGACAGAGTAGACAACGAGAGGAGCTGCCCAGAGGACAGTGCCTGACTACCCTGCATGCGAACTAGCAATGGAAGAGGGAATGAATACATTAAGGTAAAGGGGGACACTGATATAAAGGCTCTCCCTTATCTCAGTAACTCTCCCTTACGTTAGTGTATTTACCCTGCGTAAGGTGGTCGGTTTCCGGGTTTCCCCCTTACATCAGAGTCTGAAGGATTTCCCTTACAGTGCATGGGGGAACTTTGCGGACCCTGTAAAGGAGAACTCTGTGGATGCTGATGTAAGGGAGAACTTTGTGGACTGATGAAAAGTGGAACTCTGTGCAGTCTCATGTTAAGGGGAGCTCTGTGAACTCTTATTTAACCAGAGACCCCCCTTACATCAGAGTTTTCCTTTACACCAGAATCTGCAGCATTTCTCCTTACATTACTTTTCGTCACAGTGCTACTGACACCATTCACTGCCTTCTGACTTACACCGTCCAATTTTAAGGTAGGCTAAGTTTATATTTTTACAGAGACATTTGTTTTATTATATTTTCGAAGCTTTCCTTACTATTTAGTTAGGCCTTAATTTCTTTTTTAACAGAGGAGAGGCCTTACTTTCTTAAAAAAATTATCATTGCATTATGTAAATTCTGAAACTGAAGATGTGAAATAACAATTTAGGCTCTTGGAGATTTTTTGGCACACAGTGGGAGTATATTAGCATGCAGTGGAAACAGAAGGTGGTAGTGGGGGCAGGTCAACTTTTACATTGGGCCCACAAACTTCAAGCTATGCCTCTGGCTGGGTGTTATTGCTGCTGTCTACATAAGATTTGGACACTCGCAAACAAAAAAAAAGTTGAAGGCCAGCACCCGTACAACCCTACCTTTAACAACCATTCCTCAGTTTTGAAGGCAAGAAGTACATACAGACCAACAGAGGGCCGAGAAACGTGAAACAAGATTTTAACGTAAATTGAAAAATGTTATATTCTTTATCATCCATTGAGAGACACAGGAAACAGTTAGAATTTCCAAAAGTAGTCCAACTGAGGGGTGGGCATCAGCCAGATCTGGAATAGAACCAGAGGTCATTTGTAACAAGTCACAACAAAAAACACCACAAGGATAGAGCACCTCTGAGGCTACTAAAGCAGTTTAATTGATTTGGACATAAGAAATATATCAACTATTACGGTGTGTACCCACACCCCCCATGGAGAGTCCTCCCACACCACCTGAACACCCTCCAACCAACCCCATTTTGAAAAAGGACTGGTGGTGATCCTTAAGCCTGGTTGTGTACTGTATGTGCACAATGAAATATCCTGCTGTACTCAACGCCTGCTTTATGGGAGCTAGGTCTAGCTAGGTCTTGCCTGCTATGCACTCATTGTTATTATCCATCGATAGAACAAGGGCTAGATATGATAAATGAATGTGCTTTATACTATGTCAGGCAATTGTGCCTAAGTCTATGGCAACAATACAAGTACAGCATATCCGAAAGTTTTTCCACACGCCTCAATTACCCAGCCAGATCCAGCCCACTGATGTCCTCGATGTTATAGTAGCTGATTGATCTATGGACAGAGCCAGAGTACGCTGTGGGAATAGCACTGTGGCAGGCACCTTAACATATAAACGATCTCACCACGTTTGCGAATGTATCAGGGCTCTTCCTTATTCAGTGTGTCCAAGGCTGGCAGTGTCCAATAAGCAGTCAGGCTGCTGTCACAGTGTGCCCTCCTGCAGTGGTTACACACTCTCGGCATGCGGGTCAGAAATGTCAGCATGCACTCCGGCATCATAGTGGGATTCAATTAGTGGAGGGGGAAGAACATAATCCCTTACACCTACATGTTTCACCCCTCCCACTGACTAGGCCTTCCTCAGAGCACGGTAACGGATTGGTTGGTGGCTATCACTATATAAACCCTACTGTCAAGACTTATTTTACCTATTAACCCCACACTCACAAGGTATTACTCTAAATGGGTTTACAGATGGCGCCAGTGTATGTTGAAGAAGGCTACATTGCCAGGCACAAAAAATAAGAAAGTATGGCAAATCTTCAGATCAAAATCATTATCTCTTTCCAGGATTTCCCATATCTACACCTCCCAAATGCACCTGATAGATGGCCCACCAAATTACCTGAAAAAATGAAAGCTACATCTCTCACAAGAATGTCTGTAATGAGAGTTCATTATATAAAACATAAAGGAGACATGGTAATTAGAAAAAAAAATCCATCTAGCCTCTTTTTGTAAGAGGACTTTGTCCTTGTCTCCTTTTCTCTCTGATAATAATTGATATAAGGTAGCACATACATTTCAAGGATGATTTGTGACACTGACACAAAATGGATAGCTAATGGTGACTGATCATCCTTGCCGGTTATACTGGCAGGGTGTTTCCCTACCTAAAATATCTTCATCTTTTCCCTATATAGGCTTTTTGGCATGGGCATACTATCCTGTAAATTACCCACAAAGATGAACAATTAGGAAAATAATTTATGTAGTATGAAAGTTTTCCTAATGAATCCTAAAACTCCTTTATTTTGTCTACATATTTGCATATGGAGCAGTGTCCACAGGCAAATATGTCTTTTAAGGGGGGATTGGCTATACATGGGCTCACATCTAGTCTTTCTAAACTCACTGCGTACCACTGTGTCACCAATTGCAAGTGCTTTCCTCGCCATCATCCAAGGTTTATTTCCTATTATTTTCACCAATCTTGCATCCAGCATTAAAATATGCCAGTGTTTGTTCAACAGTGACTGCAACTGGTGCTTCCTATTTTGTTGCAAGGCCCACACCCTACTAGGGTGTTCAGGAGAAATAGGTGAGGGCAGGGTGGGGCTTCGGGTATACTGGAGTGGGGTGGGGGTTGGTTAGAGGGTGTTGAGGTGGTGGGACGAGGTGGTGGTGTGGGGGACTCTCCATGGAGGTTGCGGGTACACTCCATAGTAGCTGACGTCGTTTTTATGGTAAAATCAATAAAACTGCTGTAGTAGCCTCTGAGGTGCTCTATCCTTATGATGTTTTTTGTTGTGACACGATGACATGATGAACTACCAAATGTGGGAACTTGATCAACAAGAATGGTTAACAAAGAGAACACTAGGGAGCTCACCAAACTCAAAACAGATCCATAAGGGAAAATAAACAACAGGTCCACAAGGTAAGTCTAGCTGATCTAAAGATGGCAAAAGGCTCAAGCCTTAAGCATTTGGCCCTAGGCATCAGGGCAGAAAGGCCCAAGAAGAAATAGGGATGTCTAAGAAAGAGATAATGAAGATAGAGAACTATCTAGAATAATACCCCAAGGGGATGGTCATCAAAGACCTAAGGCGTTGGAGACAATCCCAATGAAACCAACTTAAAGGAGATCTAAAGTCCCATTTGTGAGAATAGTATAACCAAGCATAAAATAAAACAATTAATTTTAATAGATGTGCATCTACCTGACTATTCCATAGTCATTCAATCATGGCATCCACTGATGTAGAGCCACATCAGTCACGATGAAGAATGATCCTGCCGACATGTCCACCCCTCAATGACTGCTTACTGCAAATGGTGGTTCCAGGCCCTGTTGAATATAAAAAGGGCCGGGGGAGCCTGGTTTATTTAATTGACCAAATATGGTCATGTCCATATTTGGTCATGTCTCTTTATCCCTGAGACTGGTCTCCGCTAACCTGAGCTCTAGTAGGAGCATACTGTGGGTGCCCAAGGCATTGCTAAAGCCAGTCCAAAGAGCCAGCGCAGGGAAGATGACTAAGCCGTTCTTTGAACATCTCATTAGAATCCCGTCCACGTAGCCAGAGCTCCTTAATGTCAGGGCTGGCCGCTTAGCTGTTGGCCTTTTGCCAGCTTCTATCTCTCCACAGTTACTCAGCTGTTGATGATATTCTGCTCATCAGTCCTGCCTACTTAAGCCGTCCAGTCCAGAGGATCTCTGCCTTCGCCTTGGTAAACATCACAGAAACGATATCCTGCGATCCTGTTCAAGACTTGCTTTGCTGACATCCTTTCTGGCTCCAGATCCTGCTTGCTGTTCCACTACATTGATCCCTGACTTCTGGCTTGGCTGACTATCCGTTCCGGTTACTGAACTTTGGCTATGTTTTGACTACGTTTGTTCTTTTTACTTTTATTTTTTAAACAAGTGTGATTTAACTGTACTTCTGTCCCCTGAGCACCAGGCAAAGAACTGCATCCCAGTTGACGTGGCTTTTCCACCTACTCTCAGACCAAGTAACCTTGCATTCCCCCCCTGCTCCCTCCCTCCTTCTTCCCTTCCCATTGCCCCCTCCTCCCTACCCTGATGTTTCCCCCTTGAACATTACTTTGTTGTGTTGTGATGTTATTCTGTTTAACATTTGAAAATGGAAAATAAAAATTATACAAAAAAAAACTGTACTTCTGTCTCGGCCTGATTTCATGGTTTCTGACACCTAAGCTTTTTTAAAAGCTGTCAGTCCTGTGCGGGCCCAAGTTCAGAAGCTGAAAAAAGATCATCACAGCTAAAGCACAAAGCTCTAGACATCTGTTGATTCTACTTCATTCCATGGTGATCCACCCCAGTAGTGAAAAGATTCTTTTAAGTTTAATTCATTCTGACATAGTTTGACAGATCAGAGAGTTACAGCCAATACAGAATTGAAGGCTAAACCAGGATCTAAGGAGGTAACTTAACTTCCTATCAGCAAAGTCACCAATGGTAAGTATACCTTCGAACCTTTCAGTGGTATCATTTAACATGGCTCACAAAACCATACACACTGCATACAGACCACCTGTTAGTGAATCTCTTCTCAAAGGGGAGATTCTCTAGCCCAGTCACAGATGGGGCCCAAAATCTTTCAGGGTGTCTCAACCAGTGGGTGTAGCAGCCACTGGAGCTTTAAAAGGACCCAAGGCCTATAACAGCAGGCTGATCCCCCAAATGCAAGATATGCACAGCATCAATAAGAATTAAAACAAATATTTCAAGTCTAAGTCAAAGTCAAATAAAGGAGACTGGGGTGACCCAAAAACAGCTTACCCTAACTTTTTGGGAATCTGAATCTAAAATGGCAACAGGGGCTGCAGACCTAATTCAGCTCACAGAAAGACAGACTGTCAGAAATGGTGCCAGAGCACGCTTAAAACCCCTATGGAAAGAATGACCCAGTAGCTAGCTAGGTACAAACAGCTAGAGAGCCCCTAGTGGACTTGAATGAAGCCATGACCCTGCCCAGTGGAGCTAAAATAAACTACACAGATATAAACCCTATAAAGATAGGGGTCCTGGGTTCAAAATTACAGTTTCAGCTGAGGAAAGCTCAGGAAAGCTCTCTCAGAATCATTAGAGGAGTATAGGCTGAGGTCCCCTGCAGCAGCAGGACTATCCTTTGTGTCTTTGAGAAGTCCCACTGTGCTGCAGTGTGTCAGCATCTAGGCCCAATGTGAGGCAAGGTATCAAGAACACACAAACATGGACAGCTAGTGCTGATGAGAGTTTCAGGCAGACAGAGGAGGCTAAGTCATTGTAAGCAGGCAGTAGAGTGGTGCCTGAGGCTGGAGATTGACTTGGTGCTTCAGGAACATGCATAGTAGAAAACAAAAGTCTGAAATGTGTCTGTAGGGTTTATCCTGTTCAGCGAAAATAGCAATGATTTCACCTATTGCAGCCACCTTTGGCTTAGGGCTAGAATTCCTACTGGCATTTGGATGGCCAAAGGACTTCAGGCCCTTCTGGGGCACAGACGGTTACGACACCAGGAACTAGCATGGAGCTGGTTACCAATATGTGTGTTTGCCAAGCTTGTGTGCAGTGGGAGAGGTGTTTCTGATCACTGATTCTTTAAGCTGTTTGTAGACTGGTGCGCTGGAAGCACCAGTAGAATAGTGCTTATAACGTTTAAAAAATGTGTTTATTGCAAAAAGAAATACAGGGTACTCACATTCTACTGGTGCTTCCAGCGCACCAGTCTACAAACAGCTTAAAAAATCAGTGATCAGAAACACCTCTCCCGCTCCACACAAGCCTCGCTAACACTCCTAATGGTAACGAGCTCCATGCTAGTTCCTGGTTTCGTAATCATCCGTGTCCCTCTGGGACAATCCAGGCTAGCCCTGTAATCTTCCCGGCAAGCAGGGTCCAAGCAATGTTTCCAAAGCTGTTGATGAATATATAGATATGGGCACTAAAGAAATTAGTATTATCGTTTTTTTACAGGATTTATATAGCAGCAACAGTTTACACATCACTTTACAATGTAGAGGGGGAACAGTATAATTACAATACAGTTTAATACAGAAGCAAGAGGACGGTCCTACTCGTGGAGCTTACAATCTAAATTAAATTATTTTCATTTTTTTTCAGGGCAGCCCAGAAAAAGTATTAACTTCTGCAGTTCAACTCTTATGCCCCATACACACGGTCGGACATTCCGATCACAAAATCCGTCTGATTTTTTCCGACGGATTTTGTCCGAAACGGTCGGACAAAGTTGTCGGAAAATCCTGGTGACGTTTGTTGCGTACGACGGAACTATGTAGAGGCTAGTAGCCAATAGCTTTGGTCTCGTAATTTGATCTGAGCATGTGTGGCACTTTGTCCGTCGGAATTCTCTACAAATGATCGGAAAAGGTCAGATCGGATTTTGTTGTCGGAAAATTTTAGGTCCTGCTCTCAAAGTCTGATAGAGCCCACACAGGATCGGATTTTCCGACAACATAATCTGATCGGACCTTTTCCGTTGGAATTTCTGACCGTGTGTACGGGGCATTACAGAAATGCATTTCTGAAGTACTTGCAATTGTTAATTCATTAATAATTTGTTAACACTTGATAACTTAAATTTAAACAAAATGACTGCAACCTGAAGATTTTAGTGAGCACTGCTACTATGCCTGAGAAAAAGGAAATATATTTAGGCAAGTAAATAAAGGCAAACTTTGTATTATAGACCTTATCATAGATGATATGGTCATGGATGAATAATTTCCTTTTAAATGACAGCATCACGGAATGCAAATTTTAAAAAAGTCACAAAAACGAAAGTGTTACTAAACCAAAAACAGTACAATCAGTCTGTATATGCTTGTTATACTCACTGTGGAACCTAGGGGGTTAATCCTGCACATTGGGTAAAAAGGCTGTTTCATCCTGTCTTCTCTGATCCTCCCCTTCTTCCACAGTCCCCAATCCATCTCCTGATAGTACATTGCCCTGGGGGCATTCTGCACTTGCTCAGTTTGGGGTGTATTGCTAGAGTTTTTTAAACTTTTCTTGTGACCATGCACAGGGCCAATCAGCACTGTCCAGACAGAGGGTCAGGGGTCCTACATACTCATAGAACAATCAGAGGAGAATGAAAACTTCTCCTACAAGCTTTAACCAGTGCTCGGCCAGACACTGATAGAAGTCACAAGATTGCTATATACTGCTGAGGACAAAAGGTATTTAGCAGTTTATATTTACTAAAATAATTGAATTTACATGTTCTGTGTACTATGAAAGACCAGATATAGTGAATGCAGGGCCCTGGGTTTAGTAACACTTAAGTTTGGAAAATGTTTCTGGGATTTCATCAAACTTTCTGAACAGGCAGCATTTGCTAGACTGAGCTAACAATTACAACACTTTTCTGTTTTGTGTTAAAGTGGTATTAAACTCGAACCCAAAAACTGAACATACTTTAGCTTACCAATCATTAGATGTGGTGGTTGCATTGATTTTATTTTTTAAGGCTTTTTTCCCTCTATTCTTGCCTGGTGATCTGCCTAGTATGCACCTCCAGTATTAGGCTACATTCACAATTAAGCGTCACGTTTTCAAGCATTTTTTCACGTTTTGTTTTTTTTCAAGTGTTTTTTGGAACAGAATTTAATGTTTTTGCAGCTTTTGTCAGGCGTTTTTTCAGGCGTTTTTCAACTAAAGGGTGTGGAGTGCTGCTGAAAAAGGGGCAGAGAGCTGCTGCTTAACCACCTGATTACTTTGCACTTAAACCCCCCTCGTGACCAGACCAATTTTCAGCTTTTGGCGCTGATGCACTTGGAATGACAATTGCACGGTCATACGACACTGTACCCAAATGAAATTGTTATCATTTTTCCCCACAAATAGAGCTTTCTTTTGGTGGTATTTGATCACCTCTGCGTTTTTTATTTTTTTGCGCAATAAACAAAAGAAGAGCGACAAATTAAAAAAAAAAACAATATTTTTTACTTTTTGCTATACTAAATATCCCCAAAAAATATATGAAAAAAACATATTTTTTCCTCAGTTTAGGCCGATACGTATTCTTCTACATATTTTTGGTTAAAAAAAAATCGCAATTAGCGATTATTGATTAGTTTGCGCAAAAGTTATAGCGTGTGACTGCGACATTATGGCGGACACATCAGACATTTTTGACACATTTTTGGCACCATTGTCATTTATACAGCAATCAATGCTATTTAAATGCATTGATTGCTGTATAAATGACACTGGCAGTGAAGGGGTTAACCTCTAGGGGGCGGGGAGGGGTTAATTATGTTCCCTGGGAGTGTTTCTTACTGTGGGGGGAGGGGACTCACAAGGGGAGGAGACCGATCAGTGTTTCTCTGTACAGAGAACACCATCGGCTCCTCTCCTCTGACAGGACCATTGATCTGTGTGTTTACACACACAGATCCACGGTCCCGCTGTGTTACCGGGCAATCGCGGGTGCCCAGCGGACATCGCGGCCGCTGGGCACGCGCATCGGGTGCCCAGTGACACGGCGAGAGCGCGCGCTCCCGGCGGCGCGCGCGCGCTCCCTGGAGTGCACAGAAGGGGAGGACGTCATATGACGTGCTCCCGGCACAACAGATCCGCGCTGTAGCCGTCATTTGGCTATAGCGCGGATCTCAGCTAGTTAAGGAGAAAATGTGTGACAAAACGCTTGAAAAAAGCTCATGTTGCACTTTTCAAAGTGTTTCCATTAAAGTCTATGGGGACAAAAACTGTTAATTCTGCTGGAAAAGTAGCTCATGTACTTTTCTAAGCAACAGTCTAAGCAACACGATCACGCTAAAAGTCCGGCGGTTCACGCGATGACGTACAGCACGTACGACGGGACTAGAAAAAGACTAGAAAAATACTTGCGTCCTTTTTGGTCCGCCGGACCATACTACAGACGGCCGTATTGTCCGCCGGACTGCCAAGTCCAGCGGATAATTTTAAAACAAAACTTAAAACTTTAGTCCGCCGGATTTTTTGAAAAAAAGTCCGTCGGAGGCCCACACACGAGGGGATTATCCGGTGGACTTAGTCCAGCGGACAATCCCGCAGGATAATCCCTTCGTGTGTACGCGGCATTAGATGTACTAGCAGATTTAGACTAGCAAACTGAAGCCAAACTCCAGCTAGCACTGCAGTTACACAAGCAATTACAGCAACAGTTTTGTTCCTTTTGGGATAAAGGTTTTCCTTTTTATAAATGAAAGCTGACCATTGTAACACCCCTGTCAGTGGTAAATGGTTTGTTTCAACCCTCTAACTGCTACAGCTGCAGGACAGCTTGTTCTGTTGAAAAACAAAGACTAATGCCGCGTACACACAAGCGGATTTTCCATCTGTAAAATCTGGGATGTTTTTTCTGACGGAATTCTGCTCAAGCTTGGCTTACATACACACGGTCACACAAAAGTTCTCTGAACTTCCGACCATCAAGAACGCGGTGACGTACAACACTACGACGAGCCGAGAAAATTAAGTTCAATGCTTCCGAGTATGCGTCAAATTGTTTCCGAGCAGGTGTAGGAATTTTGTGCGTTCGGAATTGCTACAGACAATAGGAATTTCCGATCTAAACTTTTTCCGACCAAAAAATTGAGAACCCGCTTTCAATCTTATGCTGGCGGGAATTCGGCCAGCAAAAGTCAGATGGAGCATACACACGGTCGCATTTTCTGACCAAAAGCTCTCATCGGTCTTTTGCTGGCCGAATTTCCGATCGTGTGTACGCAACATTACTGGATGGATCACCAAAAGAGAAAGAAAGAAAGCCTAAAAAAGAAAACCAATACAGCCATCACATCTAAGAATTAGTAAGCTGCAAAATAACAAATGTTTGCTTTTGGGTTGAATACCACTTTAGCAATACATAGTAAACCTTAGTAAAGTGCTTTTCTAACAAAAACTATGGAAAATAATTCAGAACTACAGGTAATTTGTTCCTTATGAAACACATTTCTAATTCCTTCTGAAAGTTGAGACCAAAATATATAAAACATTGAGGTTTTTTTACAAACTAATACGTTTGTACTATTATAGAACATTCTACCTTGTTTAAAAGCACCTTTACAACAATGTGAAAATACAGCACTTACAATGTATTCATTTCACAATATGCAGGTGCCAGTGCTGCTTAATTGTTTCCATGCCTTCACTCTTTCCCAGATCCACAAGCACCTGACCTACACATTATTCACTACCCCAGTCCTGTAAACAGCACACAATGTTAACAAAGTGATGTGCTATGACCACCTATAATAACTGTATAGGTTTTTTTCACATTCTAGAACACAAATTATGCAGTAATACTGTTTATAGGATACAGGAGTATACAACTTATTTACTTTATGAGTTATTAACATTACATTTTTAACTACTGGTAGTAACTTGCTTAGCATAGAGTAAGGAAAAACAGGGAATAGCTACTGTTAAAATAAGCAGGTTTAGAAGGAAAATAGGACTGATGCTTTTAAGGGAAAGGGGTTTTAGAATGACATTTAAGGGTCAAATTGAAATGTATAGTTTGTGTTTATGCACATTAGATACTGTACATCCACATTTGGTGGAAAATCTGCCATTGGGTTTAGAAAGGGGAAAAAGAGAATCCTGGATAAAACAAAATGGCATTTTTATATATCAATATTAAAAAAGTGATGTCACCAGAGAGGATACAAAAAGAGTAAAAATACTTTATAAAATATATTTTCAAAATTATATAATATAATGAACATGCCTATGCAAATACACTAACATCTGCCACTAAAATACATTAAAGTAGAACTAATTGCAGACCACGGATTTTCAGATATTTGCATATTTTATGTAGTAAAACAGATTTTTTACTAGTTAACTAATTCACCTAGCAATAATGGAATCAGAAGCAAGGTGTAGCCTATCAGTATCTTCAGTATTATTATTATTTAAGGTACTTATATAGCGCAGTCAATTTACACAGCGCTTATTCATATACATTGTACATTCACATCAGTCCCTACCCTCAAGGAGCTTACAATCTAAGGTCCTTAACTCACATTCATATACTGGGGCCAATTTAGACAGAAGCCAATTAACCCACAAGCATGTCTTTGGAGTGTGGGAGGAAACCGGAGTACATGGAGAGCACAGGGAGAGCATGCAAACTCCAGGCAGGTAGTGTCGTGGTTGGGATTTGAACCAGTGACCCTTTTCACTGTGCAGCCCATAAGAGAGTCAGACTGTCAAAAGACAGCTATAGCGCACCGATAAACTTGAACATCTAGGCAATTGAAGGAAATTACCCCTGGATACTTAGGAGCAGGACAGAGATAATAGAATAAAGTCCTGGTTAAGTTGAAAGGAAGAAACCCCCTTGGACAGGAAGGAGGCCTCAAAACAAACATGTGCTTGAAAAACAGAAGAAAGGGTTCTTTACAGGTTAAGATGGACAACTCAGAAACTCACCTTTCAGAAGCGAGGACAATGAAAAAGGCAACCTTATAAATAAGGATAGATTAAGTAATATCCTAAAAGGTTCAAAGGATGGTATTTAAAGAGCAAACAGAACCAGGGTGAGATACAATGTAGTCACTGGGGGATGCACAGGTGAAACACTGTGAGTGACAGCAGGGTATGAATGCCTACACTAAGGAGAGAGATGCAAGGGGTTTATGAAAAACAAATCACTAAGATCAAGATTTGACCCTTGATGGAACTTGAGGCTAAATGCTCATCCAGACTAGGATTCATCTCACTGAGAACTTCCTGAAATGGAATGCCCTCATTCCACACCAAAAGAAATATGCTTTCAAAGTCAGATGTTAGAGTTTGTGAAAAGTTGATTTTCTAGCTTTTAAGAGCAAAGGAAGAACCAAATCTGATGGGCTTCTGTCCCACAAGATCTTGGCTTCTGCAGACAAGCTGTTAAAGTCACTGACCAGGGGTGGCAAAGCAGCCAAGATCTGGACAGGCTCACAGATTCTGCCAGGAGTCGGACAAGTGCCCCCTAATCCTGGGCCAGTTTGCTGTAATAGGAATTGCCAGAAAAGCCCTCTGAACCGATCCCATGGCGTCACCAGATTTTCCACTGCAAATAGCTGGATGATCCCTGAATTTGGAGACAAGCCTGCTCAATTTTCTGTTGACCCTGTAAGCCAGAAGGTCTATATCCAGGATTCCCCACATGCAACAGAGGTCTTAAAACACCTTTGGATGAAAGGTCCATTCTATAGGGTCCATATGGTCACTACACATGGGATCTGCATGGGATCTGCATGGTAGTCAGAGCTGGAATGTGAAGTTCTGCCCAATGCCAGAATCAAATCTGCTTCTATTTGAGCTGCAAGACCTCTGGCATCTCAGAGATGCTTAATCTAACCCACTGCCATGGTACTGTCAGACTAGTCAGATGATCGCTCAGACAAGAAGTCAATCATCGAAGGGATAGCTGAATCAACCTTGTTCTAGAATATTAATGACCATCAAATCCCATGTACCAAGAGGGTCATAAGCACCTTCCAAACATTTGGGAGTAAAGAACCTGTGACCCACCAAGGCAAAACTGATCCTGCTGGTCAGGCATATAGGACAATCCAGACACTGCACACTTTTGTCCCATGCTGCCAAAATGTTGCGTTGCAACCACCTGGAATAAAATTGGTCATATGAAACTGTTGTAAAAGAGGGCACCATTAGGCCAAAAGCCTTCATGCAAAAGCAGAGGGTTGGTTGTCTCCTGGACTGCAGCATTTGAATGTAAAAGCAAAGAGACTGGAGTTTGGAGCAATTTGGCAGTCCAGCACAGATTTTTTTAGAGATTTAAGATACACCTGAACCTTTGTAGGGCTAGTCACAATCTCTTGAACACTGGCATACAGTCAATTATTCCCTCATAAGAAGACCATCTACTATGGGGATTGCTCTGAGCCTGAAGCAAAGTGAGAACAGGGGCTAGCACCTTGGCAAAGACCCAAGGTGCAGTGGACAGTCCAAGAAGGAAAGGGCAACAAATTGGCAGTATTGTGCCCAAAGAAAAAACGCAGTTGATGACTTGATGTCTACAGAGCAAAGAAAATCTCCTGGATGGAGGGATGTAATGTCACCTGGTGGTTTCAATATGGAATTTTTGTACCCCAAGGAAGGTTTTGAGACTCTTTAGTATGCGGTAGATGCCCTCTTTTGCTTTGGGGCCACTAAAAAAGTTGAAAAAGAAACCCTGAAATCTCTCTTTTAGGAGAAAGGAAAATGACCCCTTGGGAAAGGGGGCTATGCTAGAGCAATGTGAAGATCTACCAATTTCTGTGGGGATGTTGGCAAGTTTGACAACCTGAAGCAAGGGGGAGGCACAGACCAAAATTCCAGAATACAACATTCAGAAATCAAAGCTCTGAAATACCTAAAAGCAAATGACTGCAAAGGATAATTGACCTTTTTTTAGGCCTCATGCACACTGCTGCTGTCAAACCCACGTTTTTGTGAGTTTTTTTGTGGAATTTTTTTTTGTCTTTAATCTCCCCTCTATGTTATCCTATGTGTCCATGCACACATTGGTAGTTTTTAGCAGTTTATCAGCAGAGGAGTTTATAGGCTGTTTTCTGAATGCCCTAAAATCGCATTCAGGAGCAAAATTCTGACCACAAAAAAAGCTGAATGCTGTTAAATGCTCATAAACACCCATAAACTCAAGGCACATTTAGCACTTTAGCATTTGTTTATTTTGATGGCCAGAATAAATAAAAATTCTGGCCAATGAAATAAACTCCCAAACTCCAAAATGTGTTAAATGCTGATAAACTCACCTAGACTGTTTTTGAAAAAATGCTGCTTAGGTGAGTTTATAACGCTGATTTTCTCCCGTCAGGATAAACAGCGTTTACAAGAAACCAGTGTGCATGAGGCCTTAGATTAGGGTTTTTCCAGGTAGAGATTTTGCTCTCTTTTTCTGGTAATAAAGGCCTCATGCACACTGTTCTTGTAAATGCTATTTATCCTGACAGGAGAAAATCAGCGTTATAAATTTACCTATACTGCATTTTTTCAAAACAGTTTAGGTGAGTTTAGCACAGTTTAAAGAGTTTGGGATTTTATTTATTTAATTGGCCAGAATTTTAATTTATTCTGACCATTAAAATAAATAAATTCTAAAGTGCTAAACGCACCTAGGCTTTAGGCAAGTTTATGTAAGTCTATGCGCGTTTAACAGCGTGCAGCATTTCTTGCGGTCAAAATTGCCTCGCCTGAACGCAATTTTAGGGCATTCAGAAAACATCCTCTAAACTCCCCTGCTACTAAACTTCTAAAAACATCCATGTATGGACACATAGGATACCATAGAGGAGAGTTTAAGGGCAGAAAAAAAAACATCTAAACTCACAAAAATGTTAGTTTAACAGCAGCAGTGTGCATGAGGCATAAAGTTGATGGTTCTCCAAGTCCCTGTCAAACTATTTTTAGTACTAAAAAATCAACTGGGAGGAGTCACCAGTATTGTCAATCTCATACGCATCTTGGAACAATAAAAGCCTGGCTTAGACTCAACTGCACCACAACCTCCAGGTACATCATATAAACAATTAGTAAATTCTTAAAGACACTCCAGTGGAAGTATAGAACACTTAACCATATAGCATATATTATGCAAAATCAAAAAGAAACATATGAAAACACTTAAAACACAAATATTGCCCAATAATTAAAAACAACTGGACATAAATAATTCCATTTTTAACTTAAAGATAACAAAATTTCTACCCCAAGTGTCCAACATTATAGGGTGAGCTAATTTTTCACATATATCACTTGTCAGATCCAAAATGTCTACAGAAAAGAATAGAAATTATCTTATCCCTTCCCTGTAGAGAAGTGTGTTCATAAATCCTCCAATACGTTATCCAAGTGAAAGATTTTCAAAGATTCTGTCAACAAGCCCAACAGGGAGCCACAATAAGCTTTATAGCCTCTTGTAGGATGCATATACCATGGGCGGTGTGGACCATCATTTGATTCAGTGCACAGTTACATTTTGAAGGTCCCCACTTCAGGCCACCTAGCTGGTAACCCCATCATAGGGTATGATGGTATATCACTGTCCATACATCAAACCACCTCCATCCACCTCCACCAGAGTAAGTAGGGGAGATTCACTAAAGCTTGTTGGTTACTATGCACTGCTGCACCAGATTCTGTGTGCACCAATTTTAGTAAATATCCTGCAGTGGGAGGAGTAATAGGCGATGCCCTGCTCAAGTAAAATGCTTAATATTTGTTGCATAATAAGATATCTCATCCACTTATGGCATATAAAACAGTCCAGGCATTCCTCAGGTGAATAACACACAATGTCAAAGATTGAGACAGAGGAGAAATTACAGCTTTGGCCCCTTTAAGGAATGGTAGCAATATAAACCAAATCACCCAGGTAGGCATCCATAAACTAAGCAAACAATGACATTAGTGGCATATTTTGTTCATTCCTTGCCTGATTTGCACCCACAGGGGACAGAGACTCATACAGATAAAGCTGCCCAGTTTCGCTGGTCAAGCCGGCTGCATCAGGGGAGCTGACCCTATAATGTTGGACATTTGGGGTCCCCTGTTAATATAACAATAATAATATATTATATTTAAACATCCTATCATTCAAAGAGCAGAAGCCATGTCCAGTTGTTTTAAATTATTGGCCAATATTTGTGTTTTAAATATTTTCATATATTTCTTCTATGTTTTCTATACATTTAAATAAAATATAAAAGTGAAAAAACTTTCCACACTATCCCTGTGTATAAACCACCTATTACGCAACTCTAAAGCCCCATACACACGCTCGGATTATCCGAGGACCAGGTCCGTCGGATCATGTCCGTCGTACTTTGTCCGATGTTGGTGTTGCATACACACGGTCGGACAAAGTTGTCGGAAAATCCGATCATTCTGAACGTGGTGACGTTTGTTGCCTACGACGGGACTACGTAGAGGCTAGTAGCCAATAGCTTTGGTCTTGTAATGTGATCTGAGCATGCGTAGCACTTTGTCCGTCGGACAACGCTACACACGATCGGATTTGGTGTGATCGGACCGTGTTGTCAAAAAATCTATCCAGCAGGAGATAGGACTTTGTCCGTCGGACAATCCGACGTACACTGTCCGATGGTGCATACACACGGTCGGATTTTTCAACAACATTGTCCGATCGGACAGACTCCATGCGAAAATCCGACCGTGTGTATGGGGCTTAAGGAGTTGAAGAGCGCTGCACTTTTTTTGTGACTTTAAATAAAATATGCTATATGATATATATAAAAGGTATTGAATGTTTCCATGCACAAATTACTAATTGTTTATATTATTTATCTGGAGGTTGTGGTAGAGTTGAGTCTAAGCCAGGCTTTTATTGTTCCGAGTTGCGTACTTCTTTCTCTGGGCAAAAAGGAACTTTTCCCTTGGTGACTTCCTTAATCAAGTTGTCTAGGGATTCACCAAAGAAGCTTTCCTGATCGAAGGGCGTATGCAAGAGGTGTTTCTTGCACTGATGCTCTGCAGACCAACATTTGAACCAAACGGCCTTTCGTGTATATACCAAAAAGAGACCCATTCTGGATATTTGGAATATAATATCTACTGGCCTGTCAACACAATAGGGTAAGGCCATAGACATGAGCTGGAGTTGCTGGAGAGCAGAGGAAACTGTCAGAACCGATCCAGGATCCCAGGACATATGGACCAGATAACTAAGATCTGGCAAGGACACTGTCAAAATGGCAGGTTGCAGAGCAGGCCCTGTGAAGGACAATACAGCCTCAAACTGGCCTGTGGGTTAACCACTTAAAGACGCCCACTGCATATATACTGCAGCAGGGCGGCTCTATTGCGTGAAACAACGTACCTGTATGATGTTTAATGCAATAAATACTGTGGGCGCACGCGCCTGCTGTATGTAGGGGGAGCCAATCAGCGTGTCCGGACCCGATGTCCGTTGGCCACCCACGATCGCTCCACAGAGAGGAAGAACAGAGATGACAGGGGAGTATACAGAGATCTTCTGTTCCTAGTAATCGTGAATAGCGATCTCTGTGTTCTTCCTGTCAGTAAGTCCATAAATCTATCCCATAGTTTGTAGACGCTATAACTTTTGCGCAAACCAATCAATATATGCTTATTTGGATTTTCTTTACCAAAAATATGTAGAAGAATACATATTGGCCCAAATTCATGCGGAAATAAAAAGAAAATGTTTTGGGAGGGGGGGGGGGGGATATGTATTATAGCAGAAAGTAAAAAATATAGTTTTATAGCTGGTAAGATCCATCATTTGGAGTGCAGTACTGTGGTCCACCAGCAGGTGTCTCCTGGCAGTTTGTAACTGTCAGGAGAGACTTTCCCTGCTGGTGTTATGTCATCATTGGGCCACAGTACTGGCATTCAACAGGGGATGGATCCCGGAAGTGTGGAGTAGACAGCTCCTTCTGCGCTCAGCTGTTACATGAGGTCAATCACTGGCAGTCTTAAATACCCGGAAAGCCCTCACACGCTTGCCTTGGTATCTTTTTCCCATGTGCCCTGTAACCTGCATCTGAACCTGTAACCTGCATCCGAGCCTGAGCCTGTACCCGTACCCAATCCCATCCTGATCCTGTGTTCCTGTTCCCTTGTAGCCTTTCCCATCCTTATTCTTCCTCTCCCGTCCTGCCCTTGTTCATCTGCTGATCCTCTGTGTATGACCCTGGCCTGGCTAACGTTTGTGATTATGGAACTGCCCTTGTTATCTGCTGATCTTCTCTTCTGTGTATGACCCTGGCCTGGCTAACGTATTTGATTTCGGTACTTCCCTCTGTATATATTATCTGTTGCCTGTGGGTTTCTGTTTGTTGGTTGAGCACTATTTATGGGGTGTTTACTTTCACTTATCACTTAACCACTTCAATACCGCGCCATAGTCATATGACGGCCACAAGGTGGATCTACCATCCTGGGTGGGCGTCATATGACGTCCTCGCATTCCCGGCCGCCTGGGGGGCGCGCGCGCGCCCGCGGCACCGCTCGGGCCCCGGTGCGAGTGCCCGGCGGCCGCGATGTCCGCCGGGCACCCGCGATTGCCCGTTAAAACAACGGGACCGGGCGGGACCGTGGAGCTGTGTGTGTAAACACACAGCTCCACGTCCTGTCAGCGAGGAGGAAACCGATCATGTGATCCCAGTACGGAGGAACACATGATCGGTCTCCTCCCCTTGAGTCCCCTCCCCCCACCGTTAGAATCACTTCTATTAGGGAACACATTAACCCCTGCAGCGCCCCCAGTGTTAACCCCTTCCCTGCCAGTCACATTTACACAGTAATCATTGCAATTTTATAGCAACGATCGCTGTGTAAATGTGAATGGTTCCAAAAATGTGTCAAAAGAGTCCGAAGTGTCCGCCGCAATGTCGCAGTCACAAAAAAAAAAAAAATCGCAGATCGCCGCCATTACTAGTAAAAAAAAAAAAAAAAATTCAATAAATCTATCCCCTATTTTGTAGACGCTATAACTTCTGCGCAAACCGATCAATATACGCTTATTGCGATTTTTTTTACCAAAAATATGTAGAAGAATACGAATCGGCCTAAACTGAGGAAAAAAAAATCGTTTTTTTTTTTTTTTTAAAATGGGATATTTATTGTAGCAAAAAGTAAAAAAAATTGTGTTTTTTTTCAAAATTGTCGCTCTTCTTTTGTTTATAGCGCAAAAAAAAAAAAACGCAGGGGCGATCAAATACCACCAAAAGAAAGCTCTATTTGTGGGAAAAAAAGGACGTCAATTTTGTTTGGGTGTAACGTCGCACAACCGCGCAATTGTCAGTTAAAGCGACGCAGTGCCGAATCGCAAAAAGTGCTCTGGTAAGGAAGGGTGTTTAAAAGCCCTGTATTGAAGTGGTTAACTAAACATTATTCTTATTCACTTTACATGTGTTTTGGTTTCCTCTTTGCAGTCCACACAATCTGGTCACATTGTTCATGACAACCTATCTAATTTCTTGGCATTGCCAAAATGCCAGGACAGTACAAATACCCTACAAATGATCCCTGTTTGGAAAGTAGACAGTTGCATGACGAGGTTTTAGAAGTTGTATTGTTTTGTCACAAAATAATGTTTTTTATGAAAGTATGTAAAAAAAAAAAAAGATAATTTTTTCATTTTATTAACTTTTATTTATTACAATTCTTTTTTTTACATTATATTACCATAGTAACACTAGAATCGCGTATAAAAGTTATACTATACTGTTATAAGAAAACTTTTTTTATTAATTACATCCATTCATCCAGTGTGTACAATTCTGATTAGCTGTGATTGACCACAGCTAATCACATGGTACAGATGGGCTGTAATTGGTCCTTTCTGTACCATGTGATCACTGTGGCCAATCACAGAGATCAACACAATAGTACATCATAATTGGCTATGAATGGAAGGTGTACAATTGCCATGTGATCTACTGTGATTTGTTGATTTTTGAAAGGATCATTTTCAATGAAGTTTAAATGAATAAAGGGATCAGCAGGAGTGTTGAAAATAATTGGTGCATCGATGCATCACGATTCAGCCATGAATGATTCTGCATCGATGCAGAGACCAGCTGATGATATGCCCTGCCTCTACTGACGTCATCCCGACATGCCCCTGTCAGAGTTCTCCCCTTCCCTCCTTCTGTCAAAGTCCTCCCCCTCCGGCCCGGTCGCAGTTCCCTCACATTACTCAGTCACTTCTCAGAAGGCGGGAAGAGGTTTGGGCAATCTGCTCAGGGCGGAGTCCTGTGACGTCCAGATTAGGAGGGAAGAAGAATGAGGAACTCTGAAGGGCAGAGATGTCACGGAGGAGGCGGGGTTGGGTGGTCCAGAGTCAGGAAGAGGGCAGAGTGTATGGCCAGTAATGGAGGAGAGCAGAGTTGTTGTCCGCCTGTCCAGAGCTGGGATGGGCCCCCCCGTACTCATTACACTGATCTCTGCCTGACAGGGAGTCACCACTCTACACACTGACTGACTACTCCCTGACTGCCTTGTGTGTGATAGGAGGACCTACTGCCAGGGGGACACCAACCTCCCTACACAACTGTCTGCATACTGACTGTGCCTGGGGGAGGACCATACTACACATTAACTCCCTCATCACCATCCTCCCACTGTCTGTGATGTGTAAATAAACCACTTCACCCCCTCCCCCACACACCTGTATACTGTACTCCCCTCCCCCCCCACACACCTGTATACTGTGCATCCCCCCCACACACACACACCCGTATACTGTTCACCACCTCCCCCACACACCTGTATACTGTACACCCCCCCACACACACACCTGCATACTGTACACCCCCTTTTCCCCCCACACGCATGTATACTGTAAACCCCCTCCCCCACACACGCATGTATACTGTAAACCCCCTCCCCCACACACACACCAGTATACTGTTCACCCCCCTCCCCCCACACCTGCCTCTCCTGACGTCATTCCGGCGCATGGTCTCTCCTCCCGTGTCTGCCTCACCGCCACTCGCCAAACATCTTCCGCGTCCACATAAAAATATATGCAGTATCATTTGTTCTTTTAAAAAAAAGTGTGCATTAAACACATTGTGAAATTTTGGCAGTAAACGTGAGGAAAAAAATTCCTCAGTCTATGCTATTCTCTGTTGTAATCTGGTGACACAGATGCTTGTATTGCTGGGAATCTATGCTACATCTTTATACACAGACCGATGTAAAATAATATGTCTTTGATACAAACCCTCTTAAAGCAGTTTGATGCAATTTAATATTTACGGTTCTAAATAAATACTGTTGTGGTCTGCTGTGTTCAGACTTTGCTACATGCAGGGAGTGTCCCTTTTTTTTCACTAATATAGCAAACAAAAGTGGTTGGTAAATGTTACCAAAAGAAACTGTCTCAAAAAAATATTTAAAAGTGATTTGGGTACAGTATTGCATGACTAACTGTCAAACCATCACAGAACTGAAAACTGAAAAATTACCAGGTAACGAAGGGGTATTACAGGCTGATACTAAAGTGGTTTTACCCCCCCAATGACCAGGCAATTTCTTGCGATACGGCAATGTGTTACTTTAACTGACAATTGCGCGGCCGTGCAACGCTGCACCCAAATAAAATTGATGTCCTTTTTTTGCCCACAAATAGAGCTTTCTTTTGGGGTAATTGATCACCCCTGCGGTTTTTATTTTTTGCACAATAAACAAAAGAAGAAGAGCGAGAAATTTGAAAAAATATTTTTTTTTTTAACTTTCTGCTATAAAACACATCCAATAAAAAAGAAAATCTAATTTCTTCATAAATTTAGGCCAATGTGTACTCTGCTACATATTTTTGGTAAAAAAAATCCCAATAAGCGTATATTGATTGGTTTGCTCAAAAGTTATAGTGTCTACAAACTATGGGATATTTTTATGGAATTTTTTCTTCTTTACTAGTAATGGCGGTGATCAGCGATTTTTAGTGGGACTGCGACATTGCGGCAGACAAAATCGGACACCTGACACTTTTTGGGAATCAGTGACATTATTATAGTAATCAGTGCTAAAAATATGCACTGTTACTGTACTAATGACACTGACAGGGAAGGGGTTAACATCAGGGAGATTAAAAGGTGCTTGCTAACTGTGTGGGGGATGGTCTGACTGGATGAAGACAGAGATCGATGTTCCTGCTTAGCAGGAACACAAGACATTGATCTTCATCCATGTCAGAACAATGATCTGCCTTGTTTACCTGGGTTCGCCGGACCCACTGATTGTCTTCCCCTCTGTCAAATCGGCGTGCATGTGCCCCCACTGTCTATTGCACGAGATTACGTAAAGGTACGTCGTTTCGCATAATAGAGCAGCCCCGCCACAGTATATCTGCGGTAGGCAGTCTTTAAGTGATAGCATACCTGTATCAGAGGAAGCAACATACTTGTCATTCCTGAGGCCGATTTGTTGATATGGTGCCTCTTCAGGTTTTACCCAGTCGCTGCAAGTATTCGACCAGCCAAATGGGTAAAATCCCCCTTTTCCCTGGTGTAGCAGTGGTTCCTTGTGCTTGCTCATACGTCTTCTAGTGAAGTATAAGCTGGTGAGAGAAACCACAGCATGCAGAGGGGGAACAAGCATTCCACACAACTGAAACTGTAGAAATACTAGCAGTGTTTGGAAAGAAGCAAAAAGGCAGATGCTAAACAAATGGGTCACCACGAAGGAAAGTATATTATCTTTACCCATAAAAGTATTCTTTAAAACACAACTCGAGGCAACTAAAAAAATTAACCCTTTCAGTAGTATTGCACCTGCACTGCAAGGGTTAACTGCTTGTTTACGTCTAGAGGAACAAAAAAGGTTTACTTACTGATTCTTTGCTCCTCCCTACTGCTAGACTGGTCCCCACAGCCTCTTCTCCCCCATGATCTAGCAGTCTAGGATCCTGATGTTATCAAGACCAAAGCAGGGTCCAAGCCCTACAGTGGACGTGTTGATGCTGAGGGACAGTCCACTGCTGTAGTGTGGGGAGCACTATCTGCCAGGGAAGCGGAGGGTCAGGTAGGTTAAAGCGGAGCTCCACCCTAAAGTGGAACTTCCGCTTATCGGATTCTTCCCCCCCTCCGGTGCCACAATTTGCACCTTTCAGGGGGGGAGGGGGGTCAGAGATACCTGTATAATACAGGTATCTGCACCCACTTCCGGGACTAGCTGCCCCGCCCCTATCCGAGAATGCCCACCCATATCCGAGGATGCCCGTTGTGTCTTGGGAAACACACAGTTCCCAGGACGCATGCGCAGTAGGGAACTGGGCAGTGAAGCCGCAATCTTCACTTCCTGATTCCCTGACAGAGGATGGTGGCGGGGGCAGCCGAGAGACGAGAAATCGCTCGTCATCTTCTGCCGACATCGCTGGAACCTGGAACAGGTAAGTGTCTATTTATTAAAAGTCAGTAGCTGCAGTATTTGTAGCTGCTGACTTTTAAACAAAAAATAAAATCAGATGGACCTCCTCTTTAAAGTGTTTCTCCTCTTCACTAGAAAAAGCAAGCAATTGACCCTTGCAGCCTAACCACAAGGGATCATTTTAAACTGTTCCCTAAGATGGACTTTACTATACAAAGTGATAACGTGTGCTAACAGGATCAATACGAGTACACTACTTGAAGCCTATGTTGTTTAACTTCCCCTTCTGTTTCCTGTAAACCAATCATAATTGAATCAATGGCTGTAAAGAACTAATTAGTACTGACTTTTAACACAAGGATGAAAATCAACAAGGAGAAACTGCAGTGGGTGTTTTTGTCAATTCCTTTCCTGCATCAAAAAAACACAGGTTCTCACATAATCGAAATGGTAACAAAAGGCAGTGGGGTACAAATACAGCAATGCTTGTTTGAAAAAAAAAATACTTAGCTGGTAGCTTATATGTCTCAAGGCTTAATTGTGCCTGGACTGTACCTGAAAAAAGTTATCTCAATCAACTACTGTCTTACTCTTTATTCACGATTCCTATTTGTGGTGGGGACCAATGGTTTATGTGACTGGGCCATTAAAAAATATAAACAGCATTCTCTGTAATGCATTGAAGAATATGCTGCCGTCACGAATGTCTTAAATGCATTTCACATGTTTGTAATCAATGTCATTATTCTATGTACTGCCAGGAACATGCTTGCTAAGCTCTAAACAAAACAACTTGTAAGCATTTCAGATTTCAGTATATTGGCTTTACATTTCCAGAGACACCTACATAAATTAATTGCTAGCTTAAAATCGAATAGCTTTATTTAATAAGTGCCAGCAGCAAAGAGAAGAGCAAAAACACACAGGAATCAAACGACAGGTACATGTACTGTGTGCATGTCTATACAATGAACAGACATCACTGACCCTTTATCTATAGAACATGGTAGCAATAGGTCATGAAAATGTAATACAACATGTTAACTAGTCTCCAGATATATGTGATATAGGAGGTACTATACCTATGGTGGTTACTTGCTCCAACTAGATCAAACGATTATTCCCTAAAGTCAATGGCTATGGATATTACAATAAAATCTAAACCTTGTCCTGCAGTTTAAAAGACTGATGCTTAAAGAAGTCCCCAGTGTAATACAATTATGTAAATACAGCCCTCTGAGCAACAGAACTTGAAAATATAACAGCTAGGGAAAAAATGTATTTAACCATCATACCAAGCAACTGGAAGAAATTCCACCAAATTGTGTTTTCAGTTGTGCAGGTAAAGGAACTTTTTAAATACGTTGGGAAGAGGGTAGAAGAGAGTTTATTTAATGAGGTATGTTATTATGTTAGTTAAAAAGGGGGTTTTATTTGCTTCAGTAGTGCAGCCATTACAGATGTTAGTATTATATGCAAAGCATGCGTTATCAAAGCTTGTTAGAATTAGTTAGGGCATATCTGCTTTACTTGGGTCTTTAGTTTCTCCACCAACTTACCAAAGGTCTCTGAGTGTTAAAATGAATAAAACAAAGGAAAAGAAAAAGTTTGTTAACCATATCTCGGGCACAATCAGTAGGCAATATCATATTATCAAACACATACACTGTGTTCTTTATTATAAAATTACAATTTGATAAATGTACACATTTTGTTTACATAAACTATGTTGTTGTATTAATGATATAAATCCTGAAATAACACTGTTCTATATTAGTTTAGCTTTTGAAAAAATTATTAGAGACCTTTAAAGCCTAAGTTTTGTAAAAAAAAAAAAAAAATCAGCACAGGGGACATTACTTTACTATCAGTGTAATTTGCCCCTTCAGCTGCTGTTTCCTGGTTTAGTAGAAATCTTCTCCCTACGATTTCTACTAAACCAGCAGGCAGCAGTACAAGTGAAAAATCATACTGACAGTAATGTCCCTTGTGCCGATTTTTTTTTCTAAACTTAGGCTTTAAAAGAGAAAACAAAAATACTTTCCAGGGGAATTCCACTGTTTTAAATCTTACATCTTAAATCAAGCCTGCATCTTTAATTAATGCAGAAGGTAATGTTTATGTACTAACAGAAAGGAGACACACTGTTGAGTATTTTTCTGTACTAGGGATTTAACTACTTGCTGGCAAGCAGCTTAAAACTTAATTCCACCTTATTTACGGTGTAACATGAAACATGCTAATGTTCCTCAGCCCCTGCCCCTCTGTTTGTGGTGCTCCTGTTAGGGTGCTGCTCTGCTTTGGGTGAACATGTAAAAAAGTAACTCTATTTACATTTTTGCTTCACTGTAACTTTTATAGTTACTCATTTATTTCTTAGGAATATACAGTATGTATATATATATATATATATATATATATATATATATATATATATATATATATATATATATATATATATATATATATATTTTTTTTTTTTTTTTTTTCCACAATCCACAGATACTGTATTATTCTTGTTTTCTCCTGAAGCAAAGTTTTGTAACATTTTGAAATGTTGCTCCTTATTCATCAATGCAACAGCGTACCATGTAAATCTGGGACTACCTCACATGATCTCTAAAATACATACTGTACGTGTTAGTACAGATGATCTTTTTAATGTTTATGTATAAACGGTAACGATACTAAGCAAATGCACCGATACCTGAAACTGATACTTTCAGGCTCGGTTCTTTCAGCTGTCTGCAGGATTCCCCCACTGGCAGCTGAAATGTAAACAAAAGAAAAAACGGTGTTCTGTCAAAATAGCCAGTTCATCGAGATCTCCAATTACGTCACTTCCGGTTACAGTAAAGCATCAGTAGTTGGAGATTTAGACGAGTTACTGTTTTGACACAACACCGGCAATCGCATACACTCCGGTACACGATATTATGAGCGGACATTGTTAGTCCGCCTGATACTAACCAACAACATGGCCACCTCCGAGGCGGCAACAACTTTTTCCTCCTTAGTGGCTGTTTTCCAAAACAGCAAACTCTTTGTGTACCGGAGGGTACATGTTTGCCGCATTGGCATGATTGGAGATCTTGATGAACTGGCTATTTTGACAGAACACCGGTTTTGATTGGTTGGTAAGGAGCGGGGCTGCTGCGTCCTTAAGAACTGATGACTCATTAATTTGTCATCAGGGTTCCCCTGTTGACAGCTACAGTGTTAAAGAAGTCCAGCAATTGGAGCTGTCAAAAAAAAAAAAAGCAGCCAGGCAATGTTTATCAACAACATTGCTCAGCCGCTAAAACAGAGGTAAAAAGAAAAATTGTATCTTTCTGTTTCTTCATCTACAGATCAAAGGGATGACCTTCGATAAGCAGATGAAGTAAATTTAAAGCAACCTATCAAGTAAAAAATATTTTTTTTGTTTTTTTTATTAGATGTTCCTCTGTTTAACCCCCTATATTGAACCTTAATTTACTATAATCAGCCTTAATTAACTCCTTATTCTCCTCCACTTAATTATTATTTTTATGCTGATTTTTTTTTACTTCTATTTTATAAACTATTAATAATTAAAACTTTTTTTTGTTTGCTTTGTATAATAGTTTTACACCTTAAACATATATTTACACATTTCACAAATAAATGTATTTAATTTGTAAATAACTTTTCAATGCTTTGTACCATTGCTGACAACTGAAGTGTAAACAAAACAGTTGCAGTATATATATCGGTAATTGGTATAGGTACTAAAAAAAAAAGTATCAGTGCTCGTAGTAAAAAAATGGTATCGGTGCATCCCTAATTTTTAGTTTATATTGTATGTATTGTTTGTCACCATAAAAGTCCCATTTGATTTCAATGTTTGCGCATAGAAATTATGACAGGGATGTGGTGCTAAGACACACCAATCATCTTAACATCTTAAAAAGGATCTACTACAATAACAAAATTGTGATGACAATTTAAAAGCCTTCACAGGTCTTCAACTTAGAGTTAACAATACATTTTTATGTCCCTAAAATTACCCCCCTCATTCCAGCATTCGCAAAGATAACTGACATGTGTTGCACAAGCATTTATTTACATGTGCGCACATGTTAGAGAGCAAAGAATTGGAGGCTTTTAGCACCGTAGATACTGTATAAAAATAAAAATAAAACAAGGGTTAAATAACTTAGTCAATAGGGAGCCATTTTTTCTATTTGTCTAAACAACTTTTGCTATACTTTTAAACTAAAGTACTACCAAAAAAGCAGGATTGAGCTCTTAAGGCTTATGAATTTTATCAAGAAACTCAGTTAATAGTAAAACTGTCTAAATAGAAGTTTTTAGAAGAAAAGGTACAGTTTTATGTTTTCTGATTGACAGCAGGTCTGAGAATAATAACATACAAAGTTACACATTTCTAATTCTCTGATGCAAGGTTAGTTAAAAGGTAAGTTCACCTTTATACACGTTTCACAAAAAAGCCCTCCATGCACTACAGTGACCCCAATATATTAAAATGCTGTGCTCCCTAAACAAATGCACACCTCTTCAGCTGTTGACACCATTGTCCTCAATCTATCCTGAAGGTGGCAGGACGTACTCAGCTCTGGATGCATGGCCGCAGAAATCAGCCAACCAGAACTCCAAGCCCCTCCCTACCATGCAGTCCACTCTCGCAGTTCAGCAATTTGTCTGAGTAAAGGAGAGCAGATTATGCAATAAGAAAATGTAAAACTGAATACTATACATACTAATACTAACTATGAAAATGAATAATAATTATAAATACTAACTGCATACTAATGCTGCTAAACTTATAATACGCACATGAAGAACTGCATTTTATTGTATTGGGGGCGCTAAACGGCTCTTTTGAGAAATGTATATAAAAGGTGAACTTACCCCTTAACATTTTCATGGCAAGGGGCATTTTACATTTGGACTTAAAATGTCATTGCGGTCACAAAGGGGTTGATTAAACAACCTAAATAATAACACTGTTAAGCAAATACTGACTGATACTTTAAATGAATGAGGCTTTGTTCATAATAGTACTGGATACAGAAGGCATGCCTGCATTTAAATAAAGTCCTATATTCCTTGGCTTTTGAATACACTCATGCCAAGAAGAACAATCAAATTCAAGGCATCTGTATAGTCTAACACAAGGCAGATATTGCAAGAAACTTTTGGGGCAGTGTGACACATAGGAAAGAGTGTTCAGATTTGTTTTGCTTAATACCTTTTGTCAGCTAAGCCAGAGGTCACTAAGCTGGCATTAGGAACTGACTTAGGTCAATAAGCCAATGAAATCTTTAGGGCCTTCTAACTGCTCATGCTTTCAGGATCTCTTCGAAGATTTTTATGCAAAACTAGAAGGGGGTTTCCTTTTACTCTAACCTATTTGGTACAAAAGCAAACTTCCATGGCATGTCTTTCTAATTGAACAGGAAAGAAGACTTAAAGTGGTTGTAAAGTTTTTTTTTTTTAAAATAACAAACATCATACTTACCTCCTTTGTGCAAGGGTTTTGCACAGAGCGGCCCGATCCTCCTCTTCTGGGGTCCCTCAGTGGCGCTCCTGGCTCCTCCTCTTCTTGAGCGCCCCCACGGAAAGCCACATTTCATGGGGGCGCTCCCGAGTCCTGCTGCTGAGACCATTGACACAGACACCAGGACTCGCTCCCCCCTTCCCCGGCTCCCGTGTCACAGGATTTGATTGACAGCAGTGGGAGCCAATGGTTCCTGCTGCTATCAATCTATCCAATGAGGACCCGCGACAGCAGTTCTCACTATCTGCTGGCCATCTCTTTCCACAAGTTCCTGAATTCCCTGCATGCTTTGCATATTCCCTCAAGCTACATATCCCGTGGTACCTTGCTGCCTGCAAGCAGTGATATCTGTACCTCCTGATATTCCTCCTCAAGCACCTCTGTAGTTCAGAAGGCAGGCTCTGTGAATTCTGTGACCTATCAACATGGTAGAGTGAAAACGTGTCACAGAATTCAAGGAAGTAAATGTGTGGTGATCTTCACAAAGTGAGTTTACAAACATCAAGATTGTTTAGAATAATAGGAGTAGGCTATAAAGAATTGAATTACAATGTGGAAATGAATATATGATTTTATATCTTGACCATACAAATGCTTTGAAGGAGTTATCCACAATAGAAACTATCCTTGCCCATATTGTTTGACAGGCTAAATCCTGACAGAATATTGCTCATACTCTTTGTAGATATAAGCAGTTTTTCAGTATTATGGTACATGCACATTCTTCATTGACTAGCAAACAGAAGATAATGTAATATGTGGAAGCTACACCAATTAAGCTTTGTGGTACTTTTTTTCATACAGTTTTACGGAGCTCTATAAAATTCTCTAGGTAAATAAAGCCATAAAATAGTATTAAAACAGTTGTTCGGCAGGATCCATTTCACCTGAAAGCAAAATCGGTTACGGTACCTGGAAAAAAACAAAATGGAGTTGTGGAAAAAGAGACATTTCAGTGTTACTTTGCTAAATGGTTACAAGTGTTAGAATTTGTATTTACCAAGGGAAACCTTTATTTGCTTTGAAGAAACAGATATTCATCAAACCAAACACAAAATTATCATTGTTTTCAGTGAATACTGTACATATGATTGGATGAAAACGGACAGGTGGTCCGTTTTCATCTGATCCCCCATAGAGGAGAGTGGGGCTCTGACAGGTCCATCCCTGCACAGTGAGCAGAAACGAACCTGTCATCCCCCGACTCAGCAGGGATCAACGGAGCAATCTCCCGCTGAGCAAACGGAGTCCATCAAAAGGGACATGTGTGTGAAAGGGGCCTTACTCATCCTTTTTTGCTCTTGCCAGAAATTAAATGTCTTTGTTGCTTCCTATAAGATGAAAAGATAACACAAACATCCATATCTTGCGCAAACTATTAGTCCACCATGTAATGAAGACAAAACAAAGGCAGACATTTTTTTAAGTCCAACCTGTGTGTCAATGATGGCTCCTTTCATAGATATAGGCGGTCCCCTACTTACAAACATCCAACTTACAAACGACTCCTACTTACAAACGGAGGGAGACAACAGGAAGTGAGAGGAAATCTATCCCTAGGAAAGGAAATTCACTCCTGTAAGACTTCCCATGGGAAAAAGGTGTCTCCACTGATGCTTTATCACCAGTCCATGTTTCCCTAAGGCTATTTTCACACTGGGGCGCTGGGTGCGCTGGCGGTAAAGAGGTCCTATATTTAGCGCCGCTTTACCGTCTTTTTAGCGACGCTATTCGGCCGCTAGCGGGCGGTTTTACCCCCGTGAGCGGCCAAAAAAGGGTCAATACCGCCCGCAAACCGCCGCTGCAGCAGCGTTTTGCAGGCAGGTTCGGAGCGCTGCCCCATTGTTTTCAATGGGAAGGGGCGCTATAGGAGCGGTAAATACACCGCTCCTACAGCGCACCAAAGATGCGGCTTGCAGGACATTTTTTTAGCGTCCTGCAAGCGCACCGCTCCAGTGTGAAAGCCCTCGGGCTTTCACACTGTAGACACAGCAACGGCTGTTTCAGGTCGGTTTGCAGGCGCTATTTTTAGCGCAATAGCGCCTGCAAACCACCCCAGTGTGAAAGGGGCCTAACAACCCAAAATTTTAAAAATCCAATTGTCATTGGGACAGAAAGTGAGGTGAAATCTTCTGAACATTGGCGCAGACAGCAAAACAAATGTTACAGGGGTGATAACCCTTCCCTATGCTATCCAAAAAGCTGAAAAATAGATTTTTTGGCTGGAGCTACACTTAAAAAATTTACTTGTTCCAACTTACAAACAAATTAAATTTAAGAACAAACCTACAGTCCCCATCTTGTTTGTAACCCGGGGACTGCCTGTACTGGGGAGAAATGAGTTTAGCCACAAAGGGACAGAAATGCATTATTCGCAGGATTACCAAGTGAGCATAAAAGGAAAAAAAACTGACAAACGGAAAACAAATGCAGGTCTGGTAATCAGTAATACATTTTATTTTTGTTTTTGGGTTTAAATATGCTTTAAGTATAAGTGCACTATAGTCATCCTCTCCAGTATTTAAAGAAACCCTGTTGCCAGTCCATTAATTTCAATAGCATTCCTCCCATAAGACTATGTGTGCAATTAACATGATTTATGCATACGTTAAATGCCTCTCTTTTGTAGGCGTTCAAAAGGCCTGAGAGGGTTGCTGGGTGTGACCATCCAGCCAAGTGACACTATATAAAATACAGATGGGTGTAGGAGCAGGGCCAATATAGACAGTGAGACACGCCTCTATGGTGAGGCAATAAGAAACTATGGTAAACTATGGCTGTCCTAGAAAATAAGCTTCCTGGAATGGTCAAATTCCCTAACAAGTTCAAAGAATTGTTTTGTGGAAAGGAAAAACACAAAATTAAAAACTTATTTTTTTCTGGGCCCTTTATCTGATTTTATTTATTTAATCGATGACAACGTTTTAAAGTATAGATTCCAAATACACCAGGCACTCTTGGCATCCCCTAGCAGAATCTGTGAATTTTAATTTAAGAGAAAAGGATCACTGAGTTGACCCCAGTAAGGGCAAACATTTGCTGTGTGCAGAGCCGCTGATATAAATCACAGGGCCCCGTACAGCCTACTTGACGGGGCCCCCTTCAGCCCCACCCCTGGTCCCGCCCTTATACAGAGAGGCTAGGGTATACAGAGGGGCTAGGTTATACACAAAGGCTAAATTGTGGGCGTGGCCAATTTAAAAATATGTGCCACACAGAGCTGAAAAACAGACATGGTTTAAATTATGCTTATTTATTGGGCATGGCTTAAAGAGGTGTGGTTAGAGTCTAAGATGACTGTGTGTAGGATCAAAACTGCACTGTCCAATTTCTCACAGTCAAACAGTTCTACGTGAAAAAGGAGATGCTATTTATGTCAGCTAAGCCCACTTTTAAAAAACTTTTTTCTAAACTTTTAATGAGAAGTAATATGTCTAAAGGCCGGTTCACACCATGCCTTCATTTGAATTGTGAAAGAATGTGCTGTGGATTCCTCTACAATTCAATCTGCATGCAAAACGCACTGCTTTTGCGATCTGCAGCAGATGTCAATAAAAAGTTAATGACACCTCAATCGCAGGTCGCAAACGTAGTGTGTTTGCCCTGCACCTGCCAGCCCTGGATCATCATGTGATCTGGTTGCAGTGCATTTTAAAAAGTAGTGCATACACTACTTTTGGTGCATTGCAATTTTAGCCCATTCAAAATGAATGAGCTTGAAATTGCACTGCACAGACCCACATGTGAATTGCACAGGAACGCACAGTGCGTTCCTGTGTGATTCAGCCCCAGGCATGGTGTGAACCAGTAATCTAAAAATTTAGATAGAAGTAATAAAAAGTGTGGTTTGCTGACATTGATGGCATCTCCTTTTTCATGTAGCACTTCTGTGAGAAATTGGGCAGTGCAGTTTAAAACACAATTTCTCACAGTCAGGACAGCTGTGCTACATGAAAAAGCAGACATTAGACTTTACATTGCAGTTAATGTGACTGGACTAACCTGCAGTCCCCTGAGAAGCCAGATCCACTGCCACCATAATGTTAATGCAGCTCATTTGTGCACACCAGAAGAAGCCAGGAGCGATCATCCTCGAAGCCGACCACCCCCCTCCCGCCCACTCAAACTACAGGATCTCATTGAGAGCTCCTGAATAGCTGCTGAGGGAGGAGTGGAGGAGGGGGGAGTTGGAGAAAAACTTTTTTTTTTCTTCTGCACTCTGTTCAGATTGCCCAGGCCCCCCTGATGGCCGGGCCCGGTACAACAGGGCTAGTTGTACCGGCTTATTACTGGCCCTGGCTGTGTGACTAATGTTATTTTGTTATATTGCAACATAACACGATTAAGATAAAAAATAGCATTTTATTAAAACGGGAAGAAAAATTATTCATACTAAACAAGCACTTACTTATAGATAACATGCTCAAGTTTATATTGTGTATACAAATGCATGAATGGGCATACATTTTACATCTTTCCCTAAACATGATTTCATATACAGTAATACCTGGATTACGAGCATAATTTGTTCCAGAAGAATGCTTGTAATCCAAAGCACATAAAAGCGTATATCAAAGTGAGTTCCCCCATAAAAAATAATGGAAACTCAAGATAATCCGTTCCACAACCACTGCTTGTCTATGCAGTACCGCATGTGACCAGAGGTGCGGGGTGACACTCGGAGACGCTCTGAGACACTCGGGAACGGAGTGTTTGAGTATCACTGAGCAGCTCCGTGCGCCTCCGAGTGTTACTGGCGCCCCCGCACCTCTGGCTAAATGCAGTACTGCACACCCCAGAGGCTTGAATCCTGCTTGTATTGCTGAATAACGCTTGGAATGCGAGTCAGCGTTTTCTTTTAAAAACAGCTCATATTGCAAAACGCTTATAAACCGTGTTACTCGCAATCCGAGGTTCCACTGTATCTTGAACATTGTTGCTTAATTTATACCTATGTGTTTCATTGGAATAATATGTCCACTTCTTCAGAGGAACAGACACTACCAAAGAGACACTTATTTCTGTCAAAAAAGAAGGAACTCCTTATTCAGTTCCCATATTGATGGACTCCATATGCAAAACAGGTAGAGGAAATATACTGTATACAGGTGAAGCGGTGGAAAAGTTCCCAGTTTTAGTCAAATATACATGGATATAAATAACAGCTACCTCATTGGGGAATATTGGGGAGGTGCCATGACCACCAGTGGGTTGTATCGCAGGTCTCTGAAAGTGGAGTTGTGGCCAATATGGTGATGTAGGCAAAGCACATCTGTGGTTGCTTCCAAGATGTAAAAATGTTTGCACATTCATGCATTTGTGTACACGTAATAAATTTATCAATCTATAAGCAAATGCTTTCTTATAAGAACAATTTTAGTCATGCTTCGTGAAATACAACAATTTTTATCCAAATGGTGTTTTGTTGCAATGGAACTACATACCATTAAAGTTCCACTTTTTCAGTGTTTGATTCATTGAATTAAAATGGAGATGTAAGCACCAATATTTGGTAAAAAGGCATATATCCTGTAGAGCCCTAATACATAATAACTATATATTAGAAAACAATGCTCCAATAGATAACAGATAAAATAGGCTTCTTAACCAGTTCACAAGGAAATTAGTAAGAATTTTTTACTTAAAACTAATTTAGATTAATTAATGTGTATAACGCAAAGTTTCCAAAAGGGTCACAAAACCTTTGCCCCAGAGGGGAAAAAAAAAAAAAAAAAAAACAAGAGAACTATATGCAGTTCATAATTTCCAAAAGGTAAACAGCAATATCCGCAAAGGTGCATGAAAAGCAGAATATTAAATTATAAGACATTCTTGTTTGGGGGGTAGGGAAGAGGCATAGGCATTTAGCAGTAGCAGTATTACAGCAGGAAGCAGACAAACGAAAAATATTTAATACTGGCACAGCAGCATTAGATAAACAAGCAAACAAGGAGAATTACACTTATAATTTTCATTTGGAGCAGCAATACACCACCAGCACTATGGGGGAAGGGAGAATGACATTTAAAAAAGAAAGTATGTGTCTAAGTATAACACAATTAAATATATATAGCCTAAACGTTAACCTATGGCCAGGCTATAGACATTCAAGTATTTGCATTATCTTAATAAGCAGTAAATACGCTTTAAAAATATCCTTGCTGGCCTGTAACTGCATACTTTGTGAAGCAATCCATCCTCAAATTCAAAACAGAGGCACTGTAGTCAGATTCTACAATAGTTGGTTTCTAAGCCAATTTAGCTCCCCGGCTCTCCGTTTTTCAGTTATGGACAACCTTGTAAAGTAAGCTAGTGAGGGAACATTTTAAAGATAATTTTCTGCTTAAGAATATGATAATACCAGAATGTCCATAGCCCAGTCACATGTTTATTCTAATTAATATAAACACAAATATATACAGTACACTGCTTGGCTGAGAGGGACAAACAATATTGCTTAAGAAATATGGCACTAAGAAAACTTCACAAATTAAAGCATATGTAAACCCAATCAATAAAATTTCTGACATGGTAAAGATATTTCCAAAATATTTTTTAATATCTTTAAATCTGCAGCTTTCACTAAAAAAATACCTGTTCATTGTGCCAGTTCAGGCACTTCTTGTAACAAGATGATAACACGTGTTTTTATCTCTCACATTTGTTCTCCTGTGTTGTCACCCTGTAACACGCTCTCCAAGTGGAGAGTACAATCAGATCTATCAAGGTTCATCGTGCAAGCATGGTCCATTGTTGTCCCCATTAAAAAATGCAAAGCAGAAGTTGCTAGAGTGCATGCAGACAGAAATTAACTACAAAAAAAAAACTAGAGGAGCATAAAGGTATTTTATCTCAATACATACTGTACATGATCATTCTTTATGATTTGCTGTGGCAAACTAAATGTCATTCAGAGAGGGTTTACCTATACATATGTAACTGTATATGTAACATATACTTTTAATTTATTTTTTATATATATATATATATATATATATATATATATATATATATATATATATATATATATATATTTATTTATTACACACACGCACTGTAGATCAAAATTAGGGAACAACCTACAATTTTTTAAATTTCAAGGTCACTGCTAATGCCCCATACACACGATGAGATTATCGGACGAATGATCGTCCGTTTTTTATTGCATGCTAATCTCACCTTGAATCTGATGAGTTTACTAAAGTCACGAAAATTCCCGCACGACAGAAAAAAAATTCGGAAGTGATGTCATGTGTTGTAATGCATTTGTATTGCATTTTCGAACGATAGCTGTACTGATTAAACGAAAATTGTACGATCTGGCATCGTACGAAAAAAATTTCTGTGCATGTCCGATAGAATAATATCGGATGAACTGTCCTGATCGGCTCTCGAAAGCTCTGTACTAACAATCCGATTATCGCACGATCGATTCGAATGCGGTATTTTCCGTACAATTTTCGGATCGTGTGTACGGGGCTTTAGTCCTGTTTTGTTAAGCATATTTCATGAGTTACATATATTTTGAAGCATAGAATAAAAAAAATGTCAATGATATTTGAAAAAGAACATTGATCAAAATTAGATAACACTTTCAGATACCTCTCAGTTATTGGTGTTAATCTGGCACCTTGTGCTAATTTCTTTATTTACCTGACAAACCTTATTTAACTGGCAGCCTAAGGCCTGATTCACACCTATGCATTTTTAGTGCTTTTTGCATTTTGCAGATTTGCTCTACAGGACGTGTTCCATAGGAAACCATGTTAAATGGACTGTAGTGCAAATCTGAAAAATGCAAAAAGAACTAAAAATGCATAAGTGTGAATCAGGCCTAAGAGCCGGTTCACATAGGGGCGACTCGTCAGGCGACTTAGCCGCCTGACAAGTCGCGTCCCATTCTGTACAAAGGAACCGTTCTAATAGGAGCGACTCAAGACGCTTCGACTTAGAAAAAGGTTCCTGTACTACTTTGGGGGCGACTTGAGGCGACCTGCATTGACTTCTATACAGAAGTCACTTTGCAAGTCGCCGCTGCTGTCGTGTGCAGGTCACCTGAGGCAGTCGCGCTGCAAGTCGTGCTGCCTCAGTATGAACTGTCTCTAAAGCTTAATGTAAACAGGACGTTTTTACAACTTCTGAACGATTTAACTTGACAGATAGTAACCCACGTTTAAAACTTCAGTTTTGCTGCGTTTGAAAGCGTTTGAAAAAAAAAAAAGCCAAAAATGAAAAACGCCTGTAAACGAAACGCGGCTAAATGCGAGTTACCGCGGTTAGAAGCGTTTGGAGCTTGAAATTCCTCTAAACTCAGCGTCTGAACTCATTTTTTTTTGCTTTCCAAAAAAGGCCTCTAAACTCAAATGCCTAAAAACGACATTTAAACAAACATGTGTATATGTACACATAAGATAACATTGGATGAGTTCAGGGGCAGCTGAAAAAAGCAGCCAACTGCCTCTGAATGTCTGTTTACCAGCAGCAGTGTACATGAGGCCTAACTTTCCATTTTTCATTGACCTTGCAAGATGGTGAGCTGTTCTAAAGTGACTGAAACCCTCAGGCAGCAGGTTGTCCTGATGAAGACCAAAGGGATGACCCTTTAAGCCATAGCAAGAGAAGTTAGTCATTTTCAAATCTGTTAGAATATTGCATCTTTACAATGTCACACACTCATTCAAGTCCCCCAAGAAGGCTGATCGTCCACAGAAGACAAATTCAAAAGAGGACAGGATAATGCAGAGAATCTCAATGGGCAATCGGTTCAACACTGCAGCTGCGATTGCCAGTTCAGCGCTGAACAGAGTAAGGATCTGCCTCCTCATACAGTGTCTCACCGTTTAAGAGATTTTGGACTGAAAGCCCACTCTGCAGTGATCAAACCTCTCAACAGCAGAAAGAATCAAAAGGCTAGACTAACCTTTCCTGAGAAGCATGTTGTGTGGACAAGTTCACTATAGTAATGAAAGCAGGTTTAATTTGTTTGGGTCCGATGGGAAACATTATGTTGATCGTCAAACTGGGGAAAGGCTGAACCGAAAGTGTGTAAAGAAGTCAGTGAATGGTGAGGGGGAAGTGTCATGGTTTCTGCAGCAGGAGTTGGGTTCTCATAAAAATTAGCATTCACTCTGCCATGTAGCTGTATAAGAATACAGCTACATGGCAGAGTAAATGTACATGTTTATCAGAACCTTCTCCGACAACATGTGGTTCTTTTCCTGCGTTCATCACCCAATCAGCCAGCAATTGTCATGCACGACAATTCCCAGTCACACAGCAAAATGGGTAAAGCAGCTCCTTGAAGCCGAAAACATTGAAATAATGAAATGGCCAGCCCAGAGTCATGATCTAAACCCAATAAAAAAAACTCTGGAAAATCCTTGGCGAAAAAATTATGGCCAAAAAAAGAAGACTGAAAGAAGTGAGAAGAGAACAAAATCACACCAGAGCAGTGTGAGAGACTAGTGATGTGCTGAAGTCTTTCAAAGCAAGGACCTGTACACTTCCTACTAATTGTTGATTTTTGTAACCTTCAGAAATTTTAGTTGTAATCTTTCTCCGTGCTACAGTCATCGCTGTTCTCTAATTTTGATCATTGTGTTTCCTACAAAGTTTTTTTTGTTAAAGTTATTTGAAAAACATTGTTCTATTAGCATGGTATAGACACAACAAACAATCCATCAAATGTTGAGCAATGAAGATTACATTATTTCTGAAAGAAGCAAGTGTTCATAAATTGTTCTCTAATTGTGATCTCCAGTGTATATATATACATACACACACATATATATATATATATACACACACACACACTATATTGTCAAAAGTATTGTGACACCTGCCTATACATGAACTTTAATGGCGTCTTAGTCCGTAGGGTTCAATACAGTTGGCCCACCCTTTCCAGCTAGAACAGCTTCAACTCTTCTGGGAAGGCTATCCCCAAGGTTTAGCAGTGTGTCTATGGGAATGTTTGACCATTCTTCCAGAAGCGCATTTGTGAGGTCAGGAACTGATGTTGGACAAGAAAGCCTGGCTTGCAGTCTCCGTTTTAATTTATCCCAAATGGGGTTGAGGTCAGGCAAGTTCCTCCACCCCAAACTCGGTCATCCAAGTCGTCATGGACTTTGCTTTGTGCACTGGTCCAAATCAGTTGGTGTAAGGCGGATTATGGTTTTGGGATAGCCCCTTCCTGTTCCAACATGAGTGCATGAGTCCATAAGTGCTGTGAAAAAGGCTTATCTCCGAAACTAGTCTGCTGCTGACTGTACTCACTGTGAAGGCTTGAAAAGAAATAGGCTTTAAGTTATGGAGTTGCCGGCTGCTTTTATTCGATGACTGCGCACCAGTTCACAAAGCAAGGTCCATAAAGACATAGATGAGCGAGATTGGGGGTGGAAGAACTTGACTAGCCTGCACAGAGTCCTGACCTCAACTCAATAGAACACCATTGGGATGAAGTACCTGACCTAACAAATGTGCTCCTAGAAAAAACGGTCAAACATTGCCACAGACAGACTCCTAAACCTTATGTACAGCCTTCCCAGAAGAGTTGAAGCTGTTATAGCTGCAAAGGGTGGGCCATCCTAATATTGAACCCCACGGACTAAGACTGGGATGCCATTAAAGTTCATGTGCGTGTAAAGGCGGGTGTCTCAATACCTTTGACTGTGTATATGTATATACACACACACACACACACGCACACACACACACACACACATCATCAAAAAAGTTCATTTATTTCAGGAATTAAATTCAAAAAGTGAAATAAGTAGAATATTTTACATAGATGCGTTGCACACAGAGTGATATTTTTCAAGCATTTCTTTCTTATAATTTTGATGATTATGGCTTACAGCTAGTGAAAACCCCAAATTCAGTATCTCAGAAAATTTGAATATTACATAGGACCAATAAAAAATTGATTTTTAATAAAGAAATGTTGGCTTATTGAAAAGTATGTCCATGTAGAGAATAGTATGCACTCAATACTTGGTCGGGAAACCTTTTGCATGAATTACTGCATCAATGCGGTGTGGCATGGAGGCGATCAGCCTGTGGCTCTGCTGAGGTGTTATGGTAGCCCAGGTTTCTTTGATAGTGGCTTTCAGCTCATCTGCATTGTTGGATCTGGTGCCTCCCATCTTCCTCTGAACAATACCCCACAGATTCACTATGGGGTTTAGGTCTTGCTGGCCAATCAAGCACAGTGATACCATGATTATTAAACCAGGTATTGGTACTTTTGGCAGTGTGGGCAGGTGCCAAGTCCTGCTGGAAAAGGAAATCAGCATCCCCAATAAAACTGGTAAGCAGAGGGATGCATGAAGTGCTCTAGAATTTCCTGGTAGAGGGCTGCGCTGACCTTGGACTTGATAAAACACAGTGGACCAACACCAGTAGATGACATGGCTCCCCAAATCATCACCGACTGTGGAAACTTCACAATGGACCTCATGCAACTTGGATTCTATGCCTCTCCACTCTTCCTCCAGACTCTGGGACCTGGATTTCCAAATAAAATGCAACATTTTCCACAGTCCATGATGATTTGGGGAGAATGTCATCTGCTGGGGTTGGTCCACTGTGTTTTATCAAGTCCAAAGTCAGCGCAGCCGTCTACCAGGAAATTCTAGAGCACTTAATGCTTCACTCTGCTGACCAGCTTTATGGAGATGCTGATTTCATTTTCCAACAGGACTTGACACCTGCCCACACTGCCAAAAGTACCAATACCTGGTTTAATAATCATGGTACCACTGTGCTTGATTGGCCAGCAAACTCGACTGACCTAAACCCCATAGAGAATCTGAGGGGTATTGTGAAGAGGAAGATGAGACGCCAGACCCAACAATGCAGATGAGCTGAAAGCCTCTATCAAAGAAACCTGGGCTTCCATAACACCTCAGCAGTGCCAAGGCTGATCGCTCTATGCCACACCGCATTGATGCAGTAATTCATGTAAAAGGAGCCCCAACCAAGTATTGAGTGCATACTATACTGTACATGGACATACTTTTCAGTAATTCAACATTTCTGTATTAAAAATCTATTTTTTCATTGGTCTTATGTAAATTTTCTGAGATACTGAATTTTGTGTTTTCGCTAGCTGTAATTATTAAAAGTAAAAGAAAGAAATGCGTGAAATATATCACTCTGTGTGTAACGCATCTATATAAAATATATAAGTTTCACGTTTTGAACTGAATTCCTGAAATAAATAAACTTTTTGATTATATCCTAAATTTATGAAATGTACCTGTAATTTATACACAAACACACACACACACATATATATATATATTATTCTTTTTTTTTGTGTGGGCTTATGACAGTTCTTGCATTGAAGGCATGTACTAATTAGGGGTATATCCCCTCTCCAAGCTAGTAAATTGTTACAGAAGAATGGCAGAAAACAAAGAGATTTATTTAAAGACAGTAAGTTGAAAGACAGTAAATGGTTGAAGATGACATGACATGACATACAGGCTAGGGAGTGTGGCACATATTAAATAAAGACTTACCAAGCTATGCTTCCTGGTTACTAATGAAGCACATTGATTTATTGCTACTTTTACCTCGTTGTAAGGGCTCTTTCACGCGGACGTGTCCGTGTACGGAGTCCGCTGACACCCGCAATTGTCCGCCTCCGCAATTGTCCGATCCTGCAGACAGAGGAAAACACTATTTTTTCCTCCGTCTGCATAGCGGATCGGATGAACACCGACAGACGGTCCGTGTTCATCCGATCCTCCATAGAGGAGAGTGGAGAACTGACAGGGCGGTCCCTGCACAGTGTGCAGGGACTGCCCTGTCATCAGCCGGCTCAGCGGGGAACAGCTGAGCGATCCCTGCTGAGCAGCGGATCTACACGGGGCGGATCATTACGGATCCGCCCCGTGTGAAAGAGCCCTTAGTCTTCAGGTGAGCTTAGACACATTAGGGTTTAATTATTAAAACTGGAGAGTGCAAAATCTGATGCAGTTCTGCATAAAAACCATATAGCTGCCAGTTTTTTTTTTGTCAAAGCTTAATTGAACAAGCTGAAGTTAGAAGCTGATTGGCTACCATGCACAGCTGCACCTGATTTTGCATGTTCCGGTTTTAGTAAATCAACCCCACTATGTGTGGCTTAGCCTGTAGTTAACTGTATCTTGATTTGATTTTTTTATTATTATATCTTTCTCTTTGCAGATTCTTTTGAGAAGGATGAACCCAGGAGTGTCCTCTCAGCCAATAGTTCAGCACAGTTGGCAGACAACTAACTAATTTTAACCTTCACCCTGGGTTCACACTAGTGTGACGTGGGAACCAGCGGGATTCCAGCACCGCCTTGTGTGTGAACCGCTGCGGGTGTCTTTAACAAAGTTAATGACACCCCCAGTCTGGTTCACAGATCACAGTGCAAACTGTGAACTCGCACAGGATTGGGATCGCATAGGTAAGAACACCCATGCAATCCGATTCTAGCTCAGGGAAAGAAAAAGTCCCTGCACTATTTTCTGTGGTGCAAAGCCATTGGGAGTTGAGCCATACAACTGTATGGCTGAACTTGCATTGCTCAGAGATCACATGTGATCGGCACCTCCGGTGCAGGTGCGAATCACATGCGATCTCTGAGATCGAGCTAGTGTAAACCCAGGCTAAGTGTTTGTAAACCTCAGACATGAAAAATGAACATAGTATACCCCTCCATAGCGTTTACTGTCTCAATTAAGAGGACTAAGGGGTTGATTTACTAAAACTGAAGAGTGCAAAATCTGGTGCAGCTGTGCATGGTAGCCAATACGTTTCTAACTTAATTAGGCTTTGACAAAAAAAAAAAAAAAGAAATCTAAAAGCTGAGTACAGCTGCACCCAAGGCTGCTGATAAAGGGGTACCAACGGGCGTCCTCTAGGGGGCCTGGGCGCCATCACATAACAGGGGGACCCGGTAGCTTCAAGCATCATGTTGTACTTTGCATTTTTTATACATACTGTAAGCATAATGTTGTTGATAGGAAATCATATACCCTGGGTTGATGGGGGGGGGGGGGGGGGGGTGTTGCCAGGCCCATCGGTTCATCCAGAGGGCCTGTGAGACTGTACATAGAGGGACTTTTTATTCTATTTTGGAGCATATGTGGATATTTACAACAACCTGTGCCGCATTTTCTGATAGTGAGATTAAAGTCCCGGCTCTCAGTCCCTGTGCTGCTGGCGGAGGAGTGATTTGGCTTATATACTGCCCGTCTCCTTCAGCAAGTGCTGAGAAAACCAGCAGCAGAAGAAGAACAGTGGCAGACTGGCAGGCTCAGGGCAGGTTGGAAGCGATAGATCTGTGCAGCAGTCCATGTCCATCCATCTCCCCCTGACACTGTCTCAGCAGCCAGCAGTGCACACAGAGGGATCACTTACAGGAAAAACAATGTACAGTCAGGGCCAGGACAAGGAGTGGGCAGGAGGGGTATAGGCACTGTGGAGATTTGGGGGGATTTGTACTGGAGGGTGGATTTGTGTTAGGAAGGGGGGTTTGGGGGGGATTTGTGCTTGAAATATGGGGGGGGGGGGGGACTAGTGTTAGGAGAGGGGATTTGGGGGTGATTTGGGACAGAGGGATTTGGAGGGGGATGGAAGTCTCTACATCTTCCCAGTAAGATCAGACAGGCAATCACACCGATCCTCCCCCACCTTCACTTTCTCCTGTTTCTCTTTCTGCTCTCCCCTCACATGCATCTTCACTGCTCACAACCTGCAGCCTCCGGTCTCAGATCTGTCTGTCTGCCTGACACTCTTTCCTTTCCAGCTTACTTCTTATCTCTTCTAACTGTTGAGCAGCTCAGTACATTCTCTGTAGTCATTTAAGGTTGCCGCAGTAGGAATGAAAGAAAAAGTAATCACTATGGCCACCTTGAAGGACTGCAGAGAAGGTACTGAGCTGCTCAACAGTTGGAAGAGATTAAAAGTAGGCTGGGATGGGAAGGGAGTTGGGCAGACAGTCAGTGTGTGGAGAGGAGAGGAATGCCCAGATCTGAAACCACACATTTAACCACTTGCCTACCAGGCACGAACACCCCCTTCCTGACCAAGCCATTTTTCAGCTTTCAGCGATGTCGCATTTTGAATCACAATTGCGCGGTCATGCAACGATGTACCCAAATAAACTTTTTATAATTTTTTCCCCACAAATAGAGCTTTATTTTGGTGGCATTTGATCACCTCTGCGGTTTTTATTTCTTGCGCTATAAACAAATTAAGAGGGACAAGTTTGAAAAAACGCAATATTTTTTACTTTTTATTATAATAAATATCCAATTTTTTTTTTTTTTTTTTTAAACAATTTTTTTCCTCAGTTTAGACCGATACGTATTCTTCTACATATTTTTGGTAAAAAAAAAAATCGCAATAAGCGTCTATTTATTGGTTTGCGCAAAAGTTATAGCGTCTACAAAATAGGGGATAGATTTATAGCATTTTTATTATTATTTTTTTTTACTAGTAATGGCGGCGATCTGCGATTTTTTATCGTGACTGCGACATTGCGGCGGACATATGGGACACTTTTGACACATTTTTGGGACCATTCACATTTATACAGCGATCCGTGCTATAAAAATAAATTGATTACTGTATAAATGTGACTGGCAGGGAAGGGGTTAACACTAGGGGGCGCTGCAGGGGTTAATATGTTCCCTATCTTAGTGATTCTAACTGTGGGGGGAGGGGACTGACTGGGGGAGGAGACCGATCGGTGTCCCTATGTACAAGGGACACACCATGGTCTCCTCTCCTGTGACAGGACGTGGATCTGTGTGTTTACACACACAGATCCACGTCCTGCTCGATTACCGGGCAATCGCGGGTGCCTGGCGGACATCGCGGCCGCCGGGCACGCGCATCGGGTCCCCAGCTACGCGGCCAAAAAGCGAGCGCCGTCATATGACGGCGGCCCGCCACAGTAGCTGCACCGTCCCGCCGTCATTTGACAGTGGGCGGTCAGCTACTGGTTAAACAAGACCATAGAACCATATATGCAGTGGCCGGTCGGGAAGCGGTTAACAATTAACATGTAGAAAGGTCGAACAAGTAGAAATATTTTCCAGTATAACAACCTGGCCGCTCGAGTGGCACCCCAAATGGGTTCATTAGTGCCACAGGAGTGGACAGGTGCAAGTGTGGATATAAAAATTCAGTAGTAGTTGGGTGTATGTAATTAGGCAGTCTAGGTGAAAGTAAGGGAAGGGAGGGTCCAGTAGTGTTGCTCGGTCAAGAGGAAATCGTCGGTCTATGTATTGAAGTCATTAAGAACTAGTAGCAGCTGATGTCCAGCTAGTCCAGGGTTGCCAGTGGAGGGCTGTTTTGATGGATTGAGTATTGTTGGATGTCGTCACTGTTTCGTAGCTGTGAGATCGGCACTGTTTGAACACCTACTGCACATATTTTTTTCTCCAAATATTTTTCTGATGAACTATTGAGAAGAACATCAGTGGGCTTTTTTACATTTATTTGGAGCCACTGGGACTTGGTGTTTTATCACTATTATTTTTATATTTTATTATTTTTTATTTTTTACTTTATTATTTTTTAATATCATTGGATGTTTTCTGAATATATTTTTTGTCTGTCACGGATTTTTTGTGGCACGGATTGCACTTTAAACACATGTTTTGCTTTTTTGCACAATTTTGATGATTTACGCACGGTTATAAGATTTTTGCACTTTATTGTATTTTTATAAATAAGAATATCATCGCACAATATTAATTAGAAGAGACTTGTACTTTATGTTACATATTGGAGGAATTCTTTTGTGATTATTGCACATATATGGATTATCTCACATAAGGATATCATATTTTGCACTGTAGATCTATTTGCACTGTTATTATTTAGTTACTTATTTTGAAGATTTTTTGGAAGATTGCTGTAGAATACCTAATTTTATAGAGTTTATTTTAATATTTATCTGGGGATTCCCCCTGGGAGGGTAGAGCCACATACCATTTAAAAACAATATTTACTCAGCGTAACATCATATTTCACATTATACAAAAAAATTGGGCTAACTTTACTGTTTTGTTATTTTTTAAATCATGAAACGTTTGAAAAAGCGTTTATAAAATTGTTGTGCAAATACCATGCGAGACTGCCATTTTATTCCCTAGGGTGTCTGCTGAAAAAAAATATATATATATAATTATATATATATATATATATATATATATATATATATATATATATATATATATATATATATATATATATATATATATATATATATATATATATATATATATATATAAAATGTTTGAGGGTTCTGAGTAATTTTCTAGCAAAAAGATTATGATTTTTACATGTAGGAGAGGAGTGCCAGAATAGGCCCATTATGGAAGTAGTTAATGGCAAAAATTAAAACTGCATGTCACCATGAATATGGTGCACCACAACTGCCCTGCAAGTGCATGCAATGAACATGGCTGGGGTGTTCTTGATCAGCAGAGTTCAAACAGGCGGTAAAGGAACTGACATATTGCCCCCTCACTGCTTGTCAAACGCCATGATAGCCATCCATCCAAATTAGCTTTTAAAGTAATTTTAGCCCCCCTTTCTTCCTTCAAGTTCCCCTAGAGTCCTTTAGTTCAATGCATCCTAACAGTTCCAAGTTCTCCTCCTTCTTCCCACTGACATACTGTACAGTATTTGCCAATCAGTCCTCCTCAGATTGACACCAGTGACGCAGTAGTATTTTTTCCGTCACGCGACACCACTAATGTGAGGACATTTTTCCCTTCCAGTGACACCACTAACACAGAAGCATTTTCTTTGCCACTGTTAACCCCCTATTTATGCACCAATGTTAATTGCTTCAGTTCACGGCAGTGTACCACAACTATTTTTACTATTTCAGCACGTGTCACAATATTACATATACTACACCATTGTTATCCCTGTCTACTCCTTCCCCTGGGAGGGGGGGGGCACAGATTGCCATCTTAGCCCTGGGTGCTGTATGACCTTGAGTACATGCGCGCGCGCACACACACACACACCTTCCCCATGCCCTGACTGCTGCCTGTGTTGAATCATACAGCAGATAAATGTGATCATCATCATTTTCATAACGATGATCGTTACTCAGTACAGGTGCTTTAAGCCACAGCACCTGTGTGATCATCATGATGATAATGATCATTGAAGGACAGTGAAATGCATCCTTAGGGCTCTTTCACACGGGGCGGATCAGTGCAGATCCGCCCCGTGGATAGCCGCTTGCTCAGCGGGGATCGCCGGAGCAATCTCCGCTGAGCAGAAGATGACAGGTCCGTCTCTGCACTCCGTGCAGGGACGGACCTGTCAGAGCGCCGCTCTCCCCTATGGGAGATCGGGTGACGACGGACCGTAGAGTCCGTCGTCACCCGATCCGCTCTGCAGACGGATGAAAAAATGGGGTTTTCCTCCGTCTGCAGAAACGGAGCAGAGCGGGCACGGACGAGAGCGGGTGTCAGCGGATGCTCATCCGCTGACACCCGCTATCCCATAGGGATACCTGTATGTCCGTTTTTTCATCCAAAAACGGAAGGATGAAAAATGGACATACGGTCCGTCCGTGTGAAAGAGCCCTTAGGCCACTATCACACAAGGCAGACTCCCCTCCGATGATTTTCCACTGTTCAGAGCAGAGCGGGTGGATGACAGGTCTGTGTCCACTTAGGTTATGCAGAGCGGACACAGACCGAGCCCACTCTGCTCTATGGGCAGCCCGGTGTAAATGGACTCAGCTGTCTGGTTAAACTCAACTACCCTCCGATCTGCCTAGACAGAGAAGGACATATCCCCTTCTGTTTTTTTGCGGATCGGATTGGAGGTAGGCAGATGGGCAGGTGCAGGGGGTGGGGTCAGGAGCAGGGTTGGGGGCCCCCATCAGTTAGGCTGTACAAGGCCCCATGATTTCTAACAGCGGCCCTAGCTGCACCAGATTTGGCACTCTCGCTTTTTAGCAAATCAATCTCTAAGTGGCATTTCTGTATGCTGCTTCATTCCTCTGCTATCAGCATAAACCACTTCTGATAAGTTTTCCTGACAGGGGAGGGAGCTCCAGCTGATTGACTGCCTCAACTCTGTTCCTGTGTGCTGTGCAGATAGGGGTCCGCCCCCCCCCCCCCTCCAATCAGCTCTGCAGAGTGTAACTTTAGCTCTCTGCCTTCTTTTTTCTGACAGCTCAGACAAGCTTTCTAAATTCTGGACTTTGAATGACTGTAGGGAACAGAAGACTACAGATAAGTAGGTACAACTTATGTAGGATGATTTGTTTAATCTCTGTATCACCTGAGGCCAGTCACTTCAACTTGGTATATGTAAGGGTGTACAACCACTTTAGGCTATCCACATAAAGATGAGATAACAGTCTTCTAATCCAGGCTCTCTGTGTTTTGGACCCTTGTAGACTGGCATGCCTAAATGTTTGACTGTCCTAAATAACTGATAACTGCAGTACCTGGTACCTGACAGAAATGTTTATATATATATATATATATATATATATATATATATATATATACACATATATATACATACATACATACATACATACATATACACACACACACATACACACAGACAATTGTATATATATTATTATATACACATACATACATACATGAAATATGGTCATGAAAATGTAAACATCAACAGTCACATAAATTGCTTAAAAAACAAGGCAAACCATGTGAGATCAAAAGGGGTACACAATTGTTTAATTTAATTCAAACCATTTGGAGTCAAAACAGCACAGTGGTTGGTTTAAGATGATAAATGAAAGTAGGCCATTTGGCACAGCTACACACCACAAATGGGCACAATGTCTATAGCAACGTTTTGCTAAATTTACCTGAGTGGGTCTCCATCCTAATTATTATTTTTTTTTTTTAAAGAGAGTATGCCAAGTGATGAAATGCATGCTAAGCAATATATACAATAGGATTTGAGGGCATTGAGCATCAAAATGGCACACATTTGTTGCTGCAGAACATCTCTTGACATTCTTATTTACTTGAAAGAATGCCATTGTGTGAGGATTACAATGAAAGAGTGAGAGAGAAACAGGAGGTAAAGCCAGGAACCTTGGCATGAAAATCTTGCAAGTAAACTGAGAAACATAATAAACTAGTGGATGATTTGAACTAGCTGCATGTACTAAAATGTATACTTGTAAAAAATAAATGTAGCAGAGAATCCTCTTGTCTGTTAAGTGTAGGCATAGATTTCTCATTGTGGATTATAAAATGACACAATGTGGGTTATTTAAGAAAGGTAAATCCATTTTGCACTACAAGTGTAAATCTGAGGGGTAGAATTGAAATGAGGGGAAGCTCTGCTGATTTTATCATCCAATCATGTGCAAGCTAAAATGTTGTTTTTTATTTTCTTTGCATGTCACCCTCGGATTTACAGTGACTGCACTTCCAAGTGCACTTGTAGTGCAAAGTGGATTTGTCTTTCGTAAATAACCCCTGATACTGTGTCTCTAAAAAATTACCTTTTTATTAACAAAATGTTATTTAGTATAGATCACTCATGTCATGAGTGACTAAATTCCTATGATGAAACTTATAGTTGTTCCACAGCTGCAGAGGACACACTGGGGTTGATTTACGAAAACTGGAAAGTGCAAAATAGGTGCAGCTGTGCCTTGTAGCCAATCAGCTTCTAACTGAGCCAAGCCGATTGGCTTTTGTGCAGAGCTACACCAGATTTTGCATTCTCCAGTCTTATGGCCCGTACACACGATCCGAATAATGTACGAAAACTGACGTCCGAGGAAGAATCGTACAATTTTCGGATCGTGTGTACACTACTTTCGACAGCCGATCACGACAGTTCATTCGATATTATTAGATTGGACATGCACGAAAATTTTCCAGATCGTACGATTTTCATTTAGTCAGTATAGTCGTCGTCCGAAAATACAATACAAATACATAACACATGACATCACATCCGATTTTTTTTCCTGTTGTACAAGAATTTTCGTGACTTTATTTTCCTATTCAATTTTACTTGCGAAAAAGGTTGTATGATCTGTCGTAAGATCTGTCGTACGATATTTGGAGCGCGTGTACGGGCCATTAGGAAAACAACCCCACGCTGCTTGCTCCTTGTAAGCATAGACTCTATACTTTGCATATAACAATTTTTGATGCAGTCATTCCATTTTAATGTATTTTTAATGTATTTTTTATGTAAGAGTGAAAAAAAAATCCATGAATTTTTGCCCCCAATATCTGTTTCCTCCCTTACCTGATCTTAGTTGTTTGATTCTTCCATTACTGGCGGCAGGATCTACCGGAAGGAAGTCTTTAAACCAGGTGATTTCAGGATCTGGATTTCCACTAGCTGCACACAACATAGTAGCTGTTCTTGTTCGTTCTACAACCTTAAGCTGGGGGCCCATATCAATATTGGGAAAGCCAGGAGGAAGCTGATCCTCTGCACACAAAAATCATTAAGCAGACAACACAAAAAACATCAAAGCTAGATCATTTAATGTCAGAAAGAAGAAAATATTAATTTAGGTTCAACAGATACATGAATGCTTATACTTTTGACTTTCCTGTTTTTTTTTCTCCCCCTCCATCAACATGCTGAAGAAATTTTTGACTAAAACCTTGTTTTATTCCAAACCATGGAACATCATTAATGGATCTCTGTGCTTTTGTATGCAATGCATGCAGACCAGGGCTGGTGGAGGGGTTAGCAAGAAGCTGAACATAGCTTCCTGAAAATATCACAGCATCCTTCCTCAGTACTCCTTGCTTGCATCAGTACGCCTTCAGCCCTGATGCAAGCAGTGGACTCATTGGAGGAGTTATGCAAATATGAAAATGCCTTGATGGACAGATGTAAGGAGGAGTGTGGAGGAGTGGGAAATCCACGGCAGACTGTATTTGCATGCACACTTCCCTAGGTAACACCCACACGTGATGCTGAACTTCCATGGTTAAAATAATTGATTTAATGAAAGGTGCGGGCCAGGGACAGTAAAATTGTGGAGGAAAAGGCTAGATGCTAAAACTTCCTCCAGCCAAGAAATGAGAGACCTTATTTGATTTGCTAAGGCTTCTAAAATACACACTGTTAGAAGCTCATAGTATGCAGTAGAATTAAAGTAAGCAATTTCTCTTCAAGAGCCTGTACAACTGTGAAAAACTGAAGTTAAGGCTGGAGTTCTGCTTTAAGCCTGGTCAAACATAGATCTGATCATTCGATGCAACAAAGGAAATAAGTATTTGGGACAGAATATGGAAGTCAGAGACTATTGGGTCATAGTGCAGCCTACAAGAGGATCTGGACACTGGCAAACTAAAAAAAAATAGTGACCAGCATGGTATAACCCCTCCCACTCTCAGCATGCATACGTTTTGTAGCAAGACAGTAGCAGGTTCAATAAAAGAGAGGGTTGGGAACTGTGCCAACAAACTTATGAAAAAGATTTTTGTACAAAAATCCTAATCTACAAAAACAAAAAAAAGGACTAACCGGCCCACATGAAAACAGAACTTGGGGCTGCCTAAGCCAGCAAGAAATGGTGGAGCAGGAAGCTAGTTTATGTCCATGGGATCACCAGGAATGACAGAGAGTTGGTCTTTCTAATGGAAGCAGTGGCTGCGAGGTAGACACGCACAGCACGAACTATGTCCATGTCTCCTTCTGATGTACTGAAGCCTGATAGAGGGATGATAAAAGCACAATGTCCTGGTTCAGGTGAAGGGCCAAAACCCAGGAAAGGAAGGGCTAGAGACCAGAAAGGGTTCACAACAAAGCTGCCAGCTCAGACACATGCCTAGCAGAGGTATAGCAATAAGGAATGCAACCTTGTGAACAAGAGTGAAATGGGGAATATGTCATGTGACGCTCAACATGATGCCCAGTGAGTGTTTCATCTGCCTTTAGCAGCTTCCCATACCTTAAAGCAAGCAGGCCTACCAGCACTTAGCTGGAGTAGGAGCATTAACCTGACTTATGCTCCTAACACCCAGTAGGTGCAAAGGGTGGTTTTTGAAGTGCTAAATGAACCAAATTCAAATCCTATTCAAGGAATGACAGAGGGAGCCATAGGACACCCTGTATTATGGTCTTAATCAAAGAAGGAGAAGCTAGCAGCCTCTGAAGCAAGAAAGCAAGCACAGACATCTGTCAACTGATGGTACGAGCCAAATGTTGATCCAGGCATAATTGCAAAAATGTCAGGATTTGCCACACTGAGTATTTTTGTGATGAAAGTTACCGTACATTCCTCACATCAGGCATCATATATCTTAGGCCGGCCATACACAGTTTGAATCTCAGCCAGTTCTTTTGAACCATTAATGGGCAGGCTGAATGTACCAAGTTGATAGATTGATCACCTTGGGTACAACTAGCCTGCCGGCTTCGCTTGTGATAGAAGACAATTGCTGATTCCCCTGTCAGCACTGCCTGTGTTGATGGGGGAATCGTGCAAATTTCTTTCCTTTTCTTTCGCACTGTGTGGCCTGCCTTACATGTGCAATGGTAGACCGGAGAGTAGACTTCCTAGCATTTAGCATTGTAGGAATTACCGATTCGAAGAGACCCCTCTCCCTCCTGGGTTTTAAAGCCAGCAACTCTGAAGCAGGATGGTAAACAAGTCCTTGCAACAGAAGATCCAGACAATCTGGAAGAGCCATGAGTATGATCAGGTCAGAGTACAATATCTGCTTGAGACAGACCAGAGCTATGACTGTTACCAGAACACCCTTCATATTGATCTTGCCAAGCAAACAGGGAGTTTCATGAAAGCAAAGGCATAGATCAGGCTGTACTGAACCCACAAAGCCACAAGAGCATTTGCTGCTTCCGCCAAAGGATTTTTGTACCAAAAAACAAGCTTCCCCTTATTGAACCTGGAGGCCACATCCAGCATCCTTTCACACAGGTCCTGGAACACGTGCAGGTTCCATTCCCCCAGATCCAGGCATTGTTGCCTGACAATTGCCTATGCTTGGCATATTAGCAGTGGACAATGCTAGCATGTGAAGTTCTACCAAGGACAGAACCCTTTCTACCACCCTTGCTGCAGCATGAATTTGGGTTTGACCGTGATGGTTGATGTATGCTACTGCCATGGCGTTGCCTGACTGGATCTTGATTGAATGGCCCTTCAGTTTGAATGGTCAGTGTCACAGGGACATTAAATCACTGACTTCTGTAGGTACAGGATTTAAACAAACCTTTTCAAGGTCTGAACTGTTTTTACCACAATGTCTGCCAGGACATTTAGCCGACTGTTCCTTTACAAAAGGTCATCGAGATATTCCACAATGGGGATACCAAGGGAGCATAACAAGGCAAGCACAGGGACTAGAAAATTGGTGAACAAACAGGCTGTGGGACACGGGTCAAATGGCAGAGCTACGCACTAGGGGTGGGGACCCACAGGAAGGCTAAGGAATTGAGGATGTGCTAGAAAAATGGGGACTTACAGCTAAGTATTCTTGAAGACACTGAGATCCAAACCGATTAGATAAACCTTTTAGGCACCTATTGGTGCGCACTACCTACATTTTTTTTAATACAGATTTTTACTACTTAAATATTGATTGACAGCCTGTAGTTTTTTTTTTTTTTTTTTTAAATTCTTTATTTTGAAAAGGTATACCGTCAGAGAGCGAGGCATATTCCAAAATAAGACTAGTTGACATATATAGTAAATGGTCACAAGTTAATAGACCAATACATGTAAATACATTCTAAATACAGGGGGTCCCCGACTTACAAACATCCGACTTACAAACGACTCCTACTTACAAACGGAGGCAGACAACAGGAAGTGAGAGGAAATCTACCCCTAGAAAGGGAAGTTCACTCCTGTAAGAGTTATTATGGGTAAAAGGTGTCCCACTGATGCTTTATCACCAGTCCACGCTTCCCTAACAACCCAAAATTTTCAAAATCCAATTGTCATTGGGACAGAAGGTGAGGTGAAATCTTCTGAACAGGAGCACAGACAGCAAAACAAATGTTACAGGGGTGATGACCCTTCTCTATGTTATCTAAAAAACTTAAAAATAGATTTTTTGGCTGGAGCTACACTTAAAAAATGTACCTGTTCCGACTTACAAACAGATTCAACTTAAGAACAACCCTACAGTCCCTATCTTGTTTGTAACCCGGGGACCCCCTTTAGCGATAAGTAGAAATGATAACAAAAGGATCAGCTGTAATATGAATGGAAAGGCTGATTCCTGCTGTGCTGCTTAATTTTCAATAAAATGAAGGGGGGAAAAATTAGGGGAAAATTAAGAAAGGCGGGTGGAAATTTGGAGACAGCCTGTTGATTCTATTAGGCTGTCACCTGTCTTGAATCTCCAAGAGGTCCTAAGACCAGACATGTACAATAAATTTTTGGACTAAATTCTGCAAATTAGTTAATTCGGAAATATTCAAATTAACGAAAACCCATTTAACACGTTTTTTCAAAAATGAAAATACGAAATTCGAAAATTCTAAAGAATTAAATCCCAAAATATAAACGAAAATTAGAAAATCTGAAAAATCGAAAATCTGAACATTCGAAAATCTGAATGAAAATTCTAAAGAGCGAAAATAAAAAAGAATGAAAATCCAAAAATTCGAAATCCGAATATTGGAAAATCCAAAATAATAACTAACTAATAATAACTATTACTAACTATTAAATTATAGGTATTGGAATTTCCTTTCAAATTTGGCTGTTAGTTAACGTAACGAATACACATTTATCCGAAGTTACGAATTATCCAAAATAACGAATGCCGCATCGTAACAAATTATTAATGATAACTAATAATAATACATTTTTTTATTATTATTTAATAATTACGTTCCATTCGTTTAGATGCGGCATTCGTTATTTTGGATAATTCGTAACTTTGGATAAATTTGTATTCGTTATGTTCACTAACAGCCGAATTTGAAATGACATTCCAATACCTATAATTTAATAGTTAGTTGCTGTTTCAGGTTTTTGGATTTTCGTTCGTTTATTTTTGGATTTTGAAATTACGGATTTTTACAAATTATTGAAATAACGAATACAGCATCTAAATGAATGGAACATAACTAATTCAAATTTTTACAAAGTTATGAATTTATTCGAAATAACGAATTTCGATCATAACGAATGACCCGAGAAAAAAAAAAAAAAAAACACAAATGATACAAAACAAACACATTTTTCGGCAGTGCACATGTCTACCTAAGACCACTAAAACCTTTCTGACATACATGTTACACCTAGGCATACTTTATGGAGACTGGGAGACTCCTGTTAACACCTCCCTATACCCATTTTGAGGAGTCTTTCATTAGGAATTGAGCTGTTCCCGCTTTGAGCTGGCAGTTTCCCATCTTAATAAAGAACTGTTGATTGTCGTGGAGGATGTCTTTGAGCAGTCTTTTCAAACTCTTTGACAGGCCCATCATTGCAACCTGCCCTGGCTGTGATGCTAATATGTTAAACATTAGGGGAATAGTCTAGAATCATGAGAAAGGTCCAGCTTCCCCCCTTTTTGTCGAGCTCATGCCTACAGCCTTGAGATACTGTTTGGAGATATTGGTGATTCTTTATTTTATTTCCCATTAAGAGTCTCCTGAGAAAAAGTGGAGAAACCTTTAGTTAAAATGTTGGGAAAGCATGCAAAAAGCAGTTACTGCATATGCCTTTCAACTCCTCCACACTATCTGAAAAATGTTAAGTATGAAGGGCAGCCCCTGCACATGAGTGGGGGGAATGTCTGTTAGCCTTTACGCATACCTGGGCAGACCGGGAGGTAATTTTCAGAGGCCACAAGTTTGAGCTCTCAGCACCCTTTCTGATTCACATTTTCCAACCTGCCTGTGTTACTGCACAGAGTAGCAGATCTCCATGAAACCTATGCAGCTCTCCTGCCGCAAGAGGTTATTTGCCCAGTTCTGTGGTGGAAAGGAGTCCAACCGTTGCACAGTTCCCAAACCAAAAGGTGGTCTGCCCAGGTATGCGTAAAGGCTAACAGACATTCCCCCCACTTAATGTGCAGGGGGCTGCCCTTCATACTTAACATTTTTCAGATAGTGTGGAGGAGTTGAAAGGCAGTACTTTGCAAATATGCAGTAACTTCTTTTTGCATGCTTTCCCAACATTTTAACTAAAGGTTTCTCCACTTTTTCTCAGGAGACTCTTAATGGGAAATAAAATAAAGAATCACCAATATCTCCAAACAGTATCTCAAGGCTGTAAGCATGAGCTCGACAAAAAGGGGGGAAGCTGGACCTTTCTCATGATTCTAGACTATTCCCCTAATGTTTAACATATTAGCATCACAGCCAGGGCAGGTTGCAATGATGGGCCTGTCAAAGAGTTTGAAAAGACTGCCCAAAGACATCCTCCACGACAATCAACAGTTCTTTATTAAGATGGGAAACTGCCAGCTCAAAGCGGGAACAGCTCAATTCCTAATGAAAGACTCCTCAAAATGGGTATAGGGAGGTGTTAACAGGAGTCTCCCAGTCTCCATAAAGTATGCCTAGGTGTAACATGTATGTCAGAAAGGTTTTAGTGGTCTTAGGTAGACATGTGCACTGCCGAAAAATGTGTTTGTTTTGTATCATTCGTGTTTTTTTTTCTCGGGTCATTCGTTATGATCGAAATTCGTTATTTCAAATAAATTCATAACTTTGTAAAAATTTGAATTAGTTATGTTCCATTCATTTAGATGCTGTATTCGTTATTTCAATAATTTGTAAAAATCCGTAATTTCAAAATCCAAAAATAAACGAACGAAAATCCAAAAACCTGAAACAGCAACTAACTATTAAATTATAGGTATTGGAATGTCATTTCAAATTCGGCTGTTAGTGAACATAACGAATACAAATTTATCCAAAGTTACGAATTATCCAAAATAACGAATGCCGCATCTAAACGAATGGAACGTAATTATTAAATAATAATAAAAAAATGTATTATTATTAGTTATCATTAATAATTTGTTACGATGCGGCATTCGTTATTTTGGATAATTCGTAACTTCGGATAAATGTGTATTCGTTACGTTAACTAACAGCCAAATTTGAAAGGAAATTCCAATACCTATAATTTAATAGTTAGTAATAGTTATTATTAGTTAGTTATTTTGGATTTTCCAATATTCGGATTTCGAATTTTTGGATTTTCATTCTTTTTTATTTTCGCTCTTTAGAATTTTCATTCGGATTTTCGAATGTTCAGATTTTCGATTTTTCAGATTTTCTAATTTTCGTTTATATTTTGGGATTTAATTCTTTAGAATTTTCGAATTTCGTATTTTCATTTTTGAAATAACGTGTTAAATGGGTTTTCGTTAATTTGAATATTTCCGAATTAACTAATTTGCAGAATTTAGTCCAAAAATGTATTGTACATGTCTGGTCTTAGGACATCTTGGAGATTCAAGACAGGTGACAGCCTAATAGAATCAACAGGCTGTCTCCAAATTTCCACCCGCCTTTCTTAATTTTCCGCTAATTTTTCCCCCCTTCATTTTATTGAAAATTAAGCAGCACAGCAGGAATCAGCCTTTCCATTCATATTACAGCTGATCCTTTTGTTATCATTTCTACTTATCGCTACAGGGGGTCCCCGGGTTACAAACAAGATAGGGACTGTAGGGTTGTTCTTAAGTTGAATCTGTTTGTAAGTCGGAACAGGTACATTTTTTAAGTGTAGCTCCAGCCAAAAAATCTATTTTTAAGTTTTTTAGATAACATAGAGAAGGGTCATCACCCCTGTAACATTTGTTTTGCTGTCTGTGCTCCTGTTCAGAAGATTTCACCTCACCTTCTGTCCCAATGACAATTGGATTTTGAAAATTTTGGGTTGTTAGGGAAGCGTGGACTGGTGATAAAGCATCAGTGGGACACCTTTTACCCATAATAACTCTTACAGGAGTGAACTTCCCTTTCTAGGGGTAGATTTCCTCTCACTTCCTGTTGTCTCCCTCCGTTTGTAAGTAGGAGTCGTTTGTAAGTCGGATGTTTGTAAGTCGGGGACCCCCTGTATTTAGAATGTATTTACATGTATTGGTCTATTAACTTGTGACCATTTACTATATATGTCAACTAGTCTTATTTTGGAATATGCCTCGCTCTCTGACGGTATACCTTTTCAAAATAAAAAATTTGAAAAAAAAAAAAATACAGGCTGTCAATCAATATTTAAGTAGTAAAAATCTGTATTAAAAAAAATGTAGGTAGTGCGCACCAATAGGTGCCTAAAAGGTTTATCTAAACCTGGGAGCTGCCTGCGACTCCTCAGGCCAACATAGAAGTAGAAGGCTCAGAGGCCACAGGCAGATTAGTTAATGACTCCGCAGGGGAAGGCAATGAAGAAATACTCAGCAATTAAGGTTGAAATTTGACTCAAGAAATACTGCCTAGCTGCAATGAAATCCTAACAGGATAGAACCGAGGAGGGCATGCCTGATGGAGCTAAAGAAGACTCTGAGGCATGTAGAAATTCAAGCAGAGGATAATGGTTCAGGCTGTCAATGTCAGATCCTTGAGAAGATCACTGCAGGCCTCCCTAGAACTGTTAGTGGATTATGAGCTAGAGGGAACAAGTACAGCAAGACAACATAGCTCAGGACGCCAGACAAATCGTTGGGTACTCATGAACTGGCTGCTGGTAGCAGAAGAGATGCAGACAGACAAAGGTGACCAAGTCCCTTTAGGCAGTAGCAAGGACTAACCGAGGTGGCACTGCAATTGTCAATTTGTCAGGAAGATGCTACCTCAGGTTGAATGGCAGAAACAAGAGTAGGGATTGTGCATGCAACACTCCACCTAGTAATGCGGCACATAGTCCCCTTAGTGTCCCTTCCAGACTGGACCAATGTAACTAAACAAAAATATCCATACCTGGAATTCTTCTTCTTTAATACAACTGGTACAGATTTGTAGGTCATTATCACCATTAGGTATACAGTTGTGCTAATAATTTTACATAGCTTTTGCAAAATTTGTAAGATGTGGATCATTTTTTGAATGATCAGACCCATACACATTTCTTTTTTGTTGAAAGTGATAAAATAAATAAAATGGTCCTCTTCAAAAGTTTGCATACCCTTAATTCTTAATATTGTGTATTACCCCTTCAGAATCAATGATGGCTTGTAGTCTTTTATAATAGTTGTGCCATCAATTTTTACTAAAATGCCTGTGCCACTGTAGCTTACTCCCCATGCCAAAAATTTTGTGGCATTGGTGCAGCAAAAATAGCTAACAATTTACAAACCACAAACACAGGAATACATACCAGGAAACACTTCAGGACCTCACTGGTACCAACTTTCCATATGTGCGATGAAACCAACATTTATCTACACTGTTTTATACAACTAAAACTGCAAAATACCTGGCTTTACCAAACGTTACCCCATAGGCAGAAGGATGTCATCACGTGCATGCAGCATCATTTTGGGTTGTTGTCTGTTTGTGCCAATGGGCAATACACTCAGTGAGGGTATATAAACAGAGGAGGAGAGAGATTTTCCCTTTATCCACAGCTGTGGGTGTGTACTTTTTAATGAGTTCAGAAAGGTGAAAGGAAAGACAATAATCTGTGAGTATTGTGTCTACTGGCTGCATATAAGCTAGGAAAGGGAGTGCAAGTGAGGCTGCTGTGCATTTTCAGCTGAATGGTGACCATGTTTGTAGTGTCCAGATCACCCAAGGAGGGATTGTACAGAATACTGCTGGGCATAACGCGTAAGGTGGGGTTCCGATTTATGATGTCATCACATGAGGTGGAATTGAGGTGGAAATACAGTGGTGTGAAAAAGTGTTTGCCCCCTTCCTCATTTCCTGTTCCTTTGCATGTTTGTCACACTTAAGTGTTTCGGAACATCAAACCAATTTAAACAATAGTCAAGGACAACACAAGTAAACACAAAATGCAATTTGTAAATGAAGGTGTTTATTATTAAAGGTGAAAAAAATCCAAACCATCATGGCCCTGTGTGAAAAAGTGATTGCCCCCTAAACCTAATAACTGGTTGGGCCACCCTTAGCAGCAACAACTGCAACCAAGCGTTTGCGATAACGTGCAATGAGGCTTTTACAGCGTCCTGGAGGAATTTTGGCCCACTCATCTTTGCAGAATTGTCCTAATTCAGTTACATTAGAGGGTTTTCGAGCATGAACGGCCTTTTTAAGGTCATACCACAACATCTCAATAGGATTCAGGTCAGGACTTTGGCTAGGCCACTCCAAAGTCTTCATTTTGTTTTTCTTCAGCCATTCGGTGGTGGACTTGCTGGTGTGTTTAGGATCATTGTCCTGCTGCAGAACCCAAGTTCGTTTCAGCTTGAGTACACGAACAGATGGTCGGACATTCTCCTTCAGGATCTCTTGGTAGACAGCAGAATTCATAGTTCCTTTTATCATGGCAAGTCTTCTAGGTCCTGAAACAGCAAAACAGCCCCAGACCATCACACTACCACCACCATATTTTACTGTTGGTATAATGTTCTTTTTCTGAAATGCAGTGTTCCTTCTACGCCAGATATACTTGGACACACACCTTCCAAAGAGTTCCACTTTTGTCTCATCGGTCCACAGAATGTTGTCCCAAAAGTCTTGGGGATCATCAAGATGTGTTGTGGAGAAATTGAGACGAGCTTTGATGTTCTTTTTGCTCAGCAGTGGTTTTCTCCTTGGAACTCTGCCATGCAGGCCATTTTTGCCCAGTCTTTTCCTGATGGTGGAGGCATGAACGCTGACCTTAACTGAGGCAAGTGAGGCCTGCAGTTCCTTGGACGTTGTTGTGGGGTCTTTTGTGACCTCTTGGATGAGTCGTCGCTGCGCTCTTGGGGTAATTTTGGGCAGCCGGCCACTCCTGGGAAGGTTCACCACTGTTCCATGTCTTCGCCATTTGTGGATAATGGCTCTCACTGTGGTTCGCTGGATTCCCAAAGCTTTGGAAATGGCTTTATAACCCTTTCCAGACTGATAGATCTCAATTACTTTCTTTCTCAATTGTTCCTGAATTTCTTTGGGTCTCGGCATGATGTGTAGCTTTTAAGGATCTTCTGGTGGACCTTACTGTGTCAAGCAGCTTCTATTTAAGTGATGCCTTGATTGTGAACAGGTGTGTCAATAATCAGGCCTGGGTGTGGCTAGAGAAATTGAACTCAGGTGTGGACAACCACAGTTATAGTATGTTTTAACAAGGGGGGCAATCACTTTTTCACACAGGGCCATGATGGTTTGGATTTTTTTTCACCTTTAATAATAAACACCTTCATTTACAAATTGCATTTTGTGTTTACTTGTGTTGTCCTTGACTATTGTTTAAATTGGTTTGATGTTCCGAAACACTTAAGTGTGACAAACATGCAAAGGAACAGGAAATGAGGAAGGGGGCAAACACTTTTTCACACCACTGTAGATTAGTGCACACAGGTATATGTTAGTGGATCCGAGTGTGAATGACCTGCTGCTGCTGGACTACTTGTAAAGCAATGCAGTGGGGTTGATTTACTAAGGGCAAATCCACTCTGCACTACAAGTGCACTTGTAAGTGCAGTCACTGTAGATCTGAGGGGAAGCTCTGATGATTTTATCATCCAATCATGTGCAAGAAAAAATGCTGTTTTTTATTTTCCTTGTATGCCCCCCTCGGATCTACAGCAACTGCACTTTCAAGTGCACTTGTAGCACAAAGTTGATTTTCCTTTAGTAAATAACCCCCATTGGGTTGTTTTATGGGAGTATGCTGATTTCACACATTTTTGATAAACTTTTTTAATTAGAGAGCACTAGATTTCTTAATTTGTGTCTCTGAGGAGGAGTGGAGGAGTGGAGGAGTTGGTGTAGGCTCGATAAAGGCAACATCTTTATATACCTCTACCTATAGAAGTGGTAGACCCTGGAAGTGACTGAAGGTTTTCTAACATCAAGTGCATATACCATGAAAACTAAAGCTGGAAGAAGATAGAACAAGAACTCTGAAAGACTACAAGCAATTTGCCAGCATTTGATATTAAAGAGGAGGGCCGGGCAAAAAAAAAAAATTAAAAGTCAGCAGCTACAAATACTGCAGCTGCTGACTTTTAATAATCGGACACTTACCTGTCCCGGGGTCCAGCGATGCGGGGGAACGAGACCCCCCCCTCGTTCCCCGCTCCGCTCACGACGCCGGCATTCTTAATGTGGGAACCCGGCTGGGCTTCACAGCCGGGCACCCACTGCGCATGCGCGAGCGGCGCCGTGCGCCGTGATTCGACGCTCACTCATCTGGGACACATGACATGTCCCAGATGACTGTGCGTTGCCTACAGGAAGTGACTTTTAGCCCGGGCAATGAAGGTGGCAGACTTCGAGGGACCCCCTAGCAACAGGCATTTAGAGGTGAGTAAAAAAATTTTTTTTTTCCAATTATTTTTTTTTAATTTTTTTTATGATTTTTAAGCCCTTTTTGTTTTTTGGTTGCAACCCCACTTTAAGTTAGATTTCCACTCTCTATCTACTATCATGCTCCTTCTTCTCTTCCTTCTCACATCAGTGTCTTCTATCCTCAAATTATCCTTACTCTACCCCTCCTCTCTACCCTGCAGCATGCACATATCTCCCTCAATCCTACCCTCTCCCTACTACTGCACCCATCATCTCCTGCATTTGCTGTACCCACATGCTGACAAACACCAGGACCACTAAACACGTGCGCTTATACACATCCCACTCCCATCTTGCCTTCCTCACCCTCCTCCTAGTCTCGGGTGACATTTCACCTAATCCTGGTCCGCCATTTTCCAACTGCAAGCCACATACCCTATACCCCTCCCTCTCTGGCAACCACCGCAATCCACTCAGTTTAATTTCAATCCCACTGCTTCCTCAAAGCAGCCCACCAATGTCATGCGCCCTCTGGAATGCCCGTTCCATCTGTAACAAGCTTACATCGGTACCTGACCTCTTCATCTCTCATGGCTTTAACATCCTCGCCATAACTGAAACCTGGCTTCAAAATTTGGACTCGGCTTCTCCTGCTGCCCTATCCCATGGTGGCCTCCATTGGACTCACTCCCCCAGACCTAATGGACAGAAAGGAGGTGGAGTTGGATTCCTTCTATCCCCACAAAGCACCTTCCAAGTCCTTCCTATCCCTCTCTTTCTATCCCTCCCTTCTTTCGAGATGAACTGTATCCGTCAGTTTTCTCCTATTTCTCTGAGGATTGCAGCAATTTATCGGCCTCCCGGTCCTGTATCGCACTTTCTTGATGACTTTGCTGCCTGGCTACCCTACTTTCTCTCCTCTGAAATACCCACTATAATTCTTGGCGACTTCAACATTCCTGTCAAATTTAACAGCCCAACTACAGCTAAACTTCTCAACTTAACCTCTTCTTTTGACCTAACCCAATGGACACATACTTCCACTCACTCCAATAGTAATAATCTCGACCTTGTACTCTCCCATCTCTGCAATTCCTGCAACCTCACCAACACCCCCTTTCTTCTCTCTGATCACAACCTCATCAGTTTTACTGTATCCTTGCCTCCAACCAACCATCCCTCCAAGCAGCAAACAATTACTTGTAGGAACCTTCTTCACTTTAACCCATCTCTTCTCTATTCTGCTACTGACCATCTATATGACATAATCTCTCCCCTGTCCTATCCTGACCTGGCCACCTCTGTCTACAACAGTTCACTCTCATCATCACTAGATGCATTTGCTCCTCTAACTACAGGCAGAATCAGGCCCCGACCGTTACAACCCTGGCAAACTGACAACACTAGAAATCTCAAGAGACATTGCGTGCTCTTGAACGACTGTGGCGTAAAACCAAATGCCTGCACGACTTCACCCTATATAAATCTGCCCTTCTAAAATACAATTCCTGCCTCCATGCTACCAAACAAGCCTACTTTGTCTCTCTTATTAATACCTTGTCATCTAGTCCCCGTCGGCTCTTCTCAACCTTTAACTCTCGGCTTCGTCCCCCACCCACTCTACCCACTAACTCACTCACTGCCCAAGAGATTGCCAATCACTTCAAAGACAAGATTGATGCAATTTGTGAGGATACCTCCACTGTGCGTACATCTTCCCTACCCAACATACCTTGCCTAACGGCACTTTCAGCACTCTCCTCTTTTGAATTGGCTACTATTGAAGAGGTTACAAAACTTTTCTCAGATGCCCACCAAACCAATTGTCCCTTGGATCCTGTTCCCTCAAAACTACTATGGTCACCCTCTTCTTCTATCCTATGCTCCCTCACTCACATCTTCAATCTCTCCCTCTCTAGTGGCACCTTCCCCTCCCCTCTAAAACATGCGCAAGATCACTCCCATACTTTAAAAGCCCTCCCTGGACCCCACCAACCTGAATAACTTAAGACCTATCTCCTTGCTCCCATTTTCCTCTAAACTTCTAGAGCGCTTAGTCTACAACCGTCTTAGCTCCTACCTCAGTGAAAATAACCTTCTTGACCCCTTACAGTCTGGCTTACGCTCACAGCACTCCATGGAAACTGCCTTACTAAAACTCACTAACGATTTACTAACTGCTAAAACCAACAGCCAGTACTCCATACTGCTACTACTTGACCTCTCTGCAGCCTTTGATACTGTTGACCACCCACTCCTTCTCAAACTACACTCCCTCGGCCTCCAGGATTCTGCTCTATCTTGGTTCTCTGCCTATCTATCACAGCGCTCCTTCAGTGTTACCTACAACTCTGTCTCCTCCTCTCCATTGCCCCTTTCTGTGGGGGTCCCCCAAGGCTCTGTTCTTGGACCCCTTCTCTTCTCTATCTACACCTCCTCCCTTGGTCACTTGATAACCGCCCACGGCTTCCAATACCACTTATACGCCGGTGACACCCAAATCTGTCTACTCCTCACCTCACTCCTTCAGTCTCCTCTTGCATTACTAACTTACTAACTGACATCTCAGCATGGATGTCGCACCACTTCCTTAAATTAAATCTCTCTAAAACGGAGCTATTAATATTCCCCCCCGCCCGTGCCCCCCTCCATGACTTTTCCATCAAAATCAATAATGCAACCATCAGTCCCTCCCCTCACGCCAGGGTACTCTGTGTAATCCTAGACTCGGACTTGTCATTTCAGCCTCAAGTCCAATCGCTGTCAAAAGTTTGTAGACTTTACCTCTGTAACATCTCTAAAATTCGCCCCTTTTTAACAAATGAAACCACCAAGCTCCTCATTCACTCCCTCGTTATCTCTCGCATTGACTATTGCAACTCCCTTCTCATTGGCCTGCCTCTTCATAGGCTATTCCCTCTCCAGTCTATCATGAATGCTGCTGCCAGACTTATCCACCTTACCAACTGTTCAGTGTCTGCAAACCCTCTCCTCCAATCCCTACACTGGCTCCCAATCACCCAGCGAATTAAATTCAAAATACTAACCACAACTTACAAAGCCATCCACAACTCTGCCCCAAGCTACATCGCCAATCTTGTCTCCAAACATATCCCAAACCGTCCTCTCCGCTCATTCTCGAGACCTCCTCCTGTCAAGCTCTCTTGTTTCCTCCTCCCATGCTCTTCTCCAGGATTTCGCCAGAGCCTCTCCCATCCTCTGGAACTCGCTACCTCAACCTGTCCGGCTATTCCCTACTCTAGCTACTTCAGGCGATCCCTGAAAACTCATCTCTTCAGGGAAGCCTATCACGTCTCCAACTAATCTTTTACCACTTCCATCAGCTCATTCCCCACAGTTACAACCTTTTGTACCACCTCCCCCACCCTATTAGATTGTAAGCTCTTCTGAGCAGGGCCCTCTTAATCCTCTTGTACTTTATTGTATTATAACTGTATTGTCTCCCTTTTATATTGTAAAGCGCTGCGTAAACTGTTGGTGCTATATAAATCCTGTAATAAATAAATAAATAAATATAAACCCTAAAGGTTATATAGAGCGGTGAACACATATATTTTTATATTTAAGTGCGTGGTATTGGTTTGTAGAAGTTGTTACAGCATGTGCAATACTGGAAGATTTATTATCTCACAGATTGAAACATAGTATAGAAGAGTCGCTGTCTGTTGGGTTCTTTACTACACCGTTTCTTAATATGGCACTATCGTTTTTGAGGAGTTACAGAAGATTCTTAGACTTTAGGTAGTCTCACTTCTAGCACTTCACATTTTTTTCTTTTTTCTTTGATTGTTGTGATTGAATCTCATTGTGTTCGGTTGCTTATGGAAGCAGTTTTTATGGTGATATAAGCATCCACTGCTGCACAGTGATCTTAAGTTTATGTTTGTTGCACCAATATAACATTCATGTACTTTTTTTGCAAAAATATCAACGCTTTCCATTAAATCTACAGTTACTTACTTTTCTTGTGCTCATCCATGAATCCAGAGGTTTCCATTAGTAATGTCTTTCTTCCTCAGACTAGTGATCATGACACAGGAAGGAGTTGACCTCATTAGCACACACCCTGCATCAACCACCTTCCCACTCCCAGGTGCACGTTATTTAACCACTTCAACCCTGGAAGGATTTATCCCCTTCCTGAGCAGAGCATTTTTTGCGATTCAGCACTGCGTCGCTTTAGCTGACAATTGTGCGGTCGTGCAACATTGTGCCCAAACAAAATTGATGTCCTTTTTTTCCCACAAATAGAGCTTTCTTTTGGTGATATTTGATCACCTCTGCGGTTTTGATTTTTTGCGCTATAAACAAAAACATACCAAATTTTGGGGGGAAAAAAGCAATATTTTTTACTTTTTGCTATAATGAATATCCCCCAATATATATATATAAAAAAATAAATTTCTTCCACAGTTTAGGCCGATATGTATTCTTCTACATATTTTTTGGTAAAAAAAAATTGCAATAAGTGTATATTGATTGGTTTGCGCAAATGTTATAGCGTCTACAAATAGGGGATAGATTTATGGCATGTTTATTATAAAAAATTTTTACTAGCAATGGCGGCGATCAGCGATTTTTATCGGGACTGTGACATTATGGCGGACAGATCGGACACTTTGACACTATTTTGGGACCATTGACATTTATACAGCGATCAGAGCTACAAAAAAACACAGATTACTGTATAAATGACACTGGCAGGGAAGGGGTTAAACACTAGGGGGCACTCAAGGGGTTACGTTTGTTCCCTGGATGTGTTCTAACTGTAGGGGGGATGGGCTTACTGGGACATGAAAGAGATCACTGTTCCCAATGACAGGGAGCAGTAGATCCCTGTCATGTTGCTAGGCAGAACAGGGAAATGCCTTGTTTACATAGGCATCTCCCTGCTCTGTCTCTCCTCGCCGCAATCGTGGGCCACAGGCGAACATTTAGTTTGCGGGGCACGCTCCCACGGCAGGCGCGCGCCCGCTAGGCGGCAGATTTAAAGGGACGTACGGGCACACCCTTTTGCCTGCCCGTGCCATTATGTCAATGTAAATCGGCGTGCGGCGGTTGGCAAGTGGTTAAATGAGATGCAATCATTCAGTGATCACCCTTTTCACTAAATACACAATATACAATCAGATTGCATAGTTTATGGTCATCTTTATACAAGTACATAGTTGGGAGTGGACAGAAACACTCAGCTGTCAAGCCCCGTTTACATATCTGCATAGCGGGAACTCGCATTCCCACATGCAATTTTTTTATTTTTTTAGCAAGGGGTGGAGGCGTTTGAGCTTTTTCACTGGTCACACATAGGGTAGCCCACCCACCTGATTGTGCTGCCCTACACACAGCAATCGCCCCTAAGAAGCTTCAGGACTATTTTTTAGAGTGGAGCTTGGTGCATTTTTTACTGGGATTTTTGGTTCAGCGCATTTCCGAAAATGCAAGGAAACGCACAGATGTGAATAGAGCCACATTGTTCTTGTGTTATCGCACCAATTTCATTTTCAGGCCCCATTCACATGTAATTAAGTGGGAGCGCACCATCACTAAAAAAAGTTGCATGTGGGAATGCGAGTTCCCGATATGCAGAGATGTGAACGGGGCTTGACAGCTGAGTGTTTCTGTCCACTCCCTTCTATGTACTTGTATAAAGATGGCCATACACTATGCAATCCGATTGCATATTCTGTATTTAGTGAGAAGGGTGATCACTGATTGATTCATTCAATTAAAAAACGTGCACCTGGGAATGGAAGGGTAAATGATGCAGGGTGTGTGCTAATGAGGTCAACTGGTCAACTCCTTCCTGTGTCATGACCTACAGTCTGTGAGGAAGAAAGACTAAAGGCCCATACACACGATCAGACTTTTTGACAACCAACATGCAAATTAGCTGTTTTGGACCAACATCCGACCGTGTGTACGCTCCATCGGACCAACTTTTTCCAGGTTTCATCTGACTTTTGTTGGCTGTGCGAACGGACCAACTTTCTGCCAACAAAAGTCCGACGGACCAAAGTCCGACCGTGTGTACACAAAACCAACGGACTTTTGTACAAACCAATGCAGAACCAATGCAAAAGATCAGACAACAATACAGAAGTTGACCAAAGGTGGCGGTAAAGAGCAGAAAAACCAAGTGATTTGGTGAAAGTTGGCTGAAAAAGTCCTGCAGTGTGTATGCAACACCAACTTGGGGCCCTTTGGACAAAAATCCACAGGAAAGTTGGTCCACGGTCCGATCGTGTGTATGAGGCTTTACTAATGGAAGTCTCTGGATTCATGGATGAGCACAAGAAAAGTAAGTGACTGTAGATTTAATGGAAAGCATTGATATTTTTTAAAAAAAAAGTACATATTGATGCATAGGGAAGCTGGAATTTAGAAAAAAAAAAATGTACAAAAGGTGAACTTACCCTTTAAGCATTTTGCAATTTGAATTGTATAAATAAATAAATACAGTTTTTACCAGTGAAAATAATTGGTGATTTCATTACATATATGGAAACTTGGTACCGGTAAAGTCATAGGGGTTTCCTGGAATGTATTCCTGTGTCTATGTTTTATAAAAAGTTATAACTATGTAAAGATCAATTGTGTTGATAGTAGAGATGCACCCAAATTTTGGCGGCCGAAACATATTGTCCGAAAATGGTGTTGATATTGCATGTGATTTTGCCACGATTTTACCGCTTATGGTGGTTTTCATAGGTCATGTAACTCAAAAACTGCATCGACAGTGTAACACATGTATGTTATTGATGCGTTCCTTCTGCATTTTCAATGCATTTCAACAGGAAGTTGCGTTTTTTTTTTTTTTAACTGACCAAAAATGCAGCAAGCAAGATTTTTTAACACCACAATGGAATCACAACGGACGTGTGAAGACATACATATAATTTAAAGAAATGCATTTTTCTTGAGCTTTTCTTGCGCTACAGGTATCGATACTAGCCAACAATAAATTCATAATCATTTAAAATCATGAAATTAAATTAAAAAGTTGAATATAATACAAATATATATATATATATATATATATATATATATATATATATATATATATATATATTAAAAACTGTAATTTTCAGTTTTCCTCCAAGTGCATCCTGCATTTTCGGCACCAACATTTCCATTTGGTGCACCTCTAGTTGATAGATGGCCCACACACTATAAATGTCAAAATATATAGTAACATTTTACAAATTCTGCCAGATGTATGTAAACCCAGGAGCACAACTGTATAAACTATAGGATTTGTGGAGAAACCGCAGAGGATAATGAGTCAAGTAATGCTGAAAGGGCCTGAAGGAAGTACAAAGCACCCCTTAATACACCCCCTAAGAACATTATAGTATCTCAGTTGAGGGAAATGAAGTATCATTTTATAACAATAGTAGTTATTATTAATTATGTACTCTGGTCACCCAAGCCAAGAAAAGCATACCTCCAGCCTTTTAATAGTCTCCTCCTAAATGGAATCTATTTGTTTAAACTGTGACATAAAAAAGAAAATCCAAAAATGCTGTATAAAGGGATTATTCTAGTAGAAAGAGGAGCACGTGCATGGTATTCGACTTTTCTGATAAACAGATACCTCAACCTTAATTATTCCCATTTTTTTTATTACTCAAAATGCTAATCTTAGATAAACTGTATTTTTTTTTTTTTTAAGGGGACAAACAGTTTTAATTGGTATGGTTGTTTACCTCTGAGGACTGTGAGTTTGGCACTAACTGTAGCTTCACCCTTACTGTTATGGGCAACACATTCATATACATTTTCATCTCTCGGTGTTCTAAGAGGTTGAATACGAAGAACTGCACCAGCACCTTCATCAAATTCTATAGTCTGTAGAAAGAGAAATACAAAATATGCAGATATTGCATTATTAAATATTATATGTTGTCCATTAAATATTTTAATACTTTTAGGTTGCAATAACACTTAACAGTTTTTTATGGCACAAGGTTTGAAATTAATGAAAACCTTTGACGGCATACGTTCATCGATTTTAAGAGAGAGATAAAGAAAGCAAACACACACTCAGGTAATATTACTTTGTAAAATGCTTTGAGTCTCACACTAGCAACATGCTTGCAGGAGTGGAGAGAAAAGAGGTAATCGTATCCGTTTGCTGCACCTCCTCTGTACTATCAGGAAACTTGTATGGGTCTTTGACAAGGTTTTAAAAGTACTGGAGTTCAGATGCACCTGTGCTATCTGGTAGGTTTGATGTAGACTGAATCCAAAGTTTTTTTCTCTACAGTTTTACTCCAGCCATATAGCCATAGACGGTTCAAATCTCAGCAGGTTCAGCAGGAATCAGCCGAGATTCAAACCATGTATGAGCAAGCTGAATGTACCAAGTTGATCGGTTTATCAACTTGGGTATAACCATTCTACCGAATTGTACTTGTGATTATCGCTAGTAATCAAAAAAATGTGTTGCGCTGTGAATATACTCAAATAAACATGGATTCAAATAATCAAAATCATGTAGTGCCCATACACCGGTGAGAATAAAGTGCAAAGTGTAAAAAGAAAATTCATCCATATATACATGTAAAGCTGTAAACATGTGCATTCATAACTTATATTATTCAATAAAGTGCCAAGTAAGCAATACAGATTGAATATTTTCAATTAACCTCCCTGGCGGATTTCCAGATTGTGGCTCGGGGTTAAATTTCAGTACCATTAGCGGTAACCCCCAGCCACACTCGGTATTGCATTGCAGGATCCTGGTGCAGGTTACTTACTATGTCCCCAGGATCCTGCAATTTCCCTGCTGTGTCTGCGGGCTGTGTCCTCTGCCCAATGCCTCTGTGTGCCAGGCTACATTCCCGCAAGCGTTGTAACGCATGAGGGCGGAGCCCGGCGGCAAATTCAAAAAGTACAAAATTCATAACACATACAGTAAGTAGACTGTTCTTACAGATTACATTACTGTATGAAATAATTTCACATCCCTTTTGTCCCTAGTGCTTTGTCCAGTGCCCTGCATGCAGTTTTATATTATATATATATATATATATATATATATACACACATACATACATACATACACACACACACACACACACACACACACACACACACACACAGTTCTTTCTGCCTGGAAACGTGAAATTGTCCATGGCAACCAAAAAGTATCCCTTTACATCAATAGTGGTTTTAGACCAGCTAGAAAACATCCATAGTAAATTAGGACACTTGCAGAATTGAGCGATAGTGAATCGATAGGGAAATTTATTTTATTATTTATAGTTATTTATTATATTATAATTTATGATTTTGTGTTTCAAACTTCATCATACCCGGGATGTCTACTAGACTCTTGTTTGGACAGATTTAAATGTGTTATTACTAAGAATTACAGGCCTACAATATAATTTCTATGCAAAACAATTGTACTGCTTTGAGTCGCAAAAATCTGACATAATCATACCGCCAGGGTGGTTAAAGTGGCAATTATTTAAATAATGTTCATTCAAAATGACAAATCTTCAAATGTGGCATACAATTGGTAAATGATAATAGGCAGAGAAATCCCAATTACAAATACTGGTGGTGACACAGGTGCTTAACCTCCTAGGCGGTAATCCCGAGTCTGGCTCGGGTTCAGTTTTTTCTGCTAGGAGCGGTAACCCCGAGCCAGACTCGGGCTTGCATTGCAGCATACAGGGGGGAAGTTACTTACCTTTTCCCCTGGATCCTGCGATGTCTCCCCGCTGTGTGTGCGAGCAGTCCGCTCGCTCTATTCACACAGTGCCGAGTGCCGCCGATCTCCGTTCCCTGTGAACGGGAGCGGAGATCGGCGCCAAATTCAAAAAAGTTTAAAAACACAACACACATACAGTACTGTAATCTTACAGATTACAGTACTGTATACAAAAAATACACATCCCCTTTGTCCCTAGTGGTCTGCCCAGTGCCCTGCATGTCATTTTATATAATAAAAATATTTTTTTTCTGCCTGGAAACTGGAGATTGTCCATAGCAACCAAAAAGTGTCCCTTTATGTCAAAAGTGGTTTTAGACCAGCTAGAAAACACTGATAAAAAATTAGAATCACAATTTATCATCAAACAATAAATTTAATGACAGCGACTATTCTGCAACTGAGCAAATTTCAGTGTTTTTGATTTGATTACATTATTGAATCATTTTTATATATATTTTTATTATATTATAATTTATGATTTTGTGTTTCAAACTTTATCATACCCGGGATGTCTACTAGACTCTGGTTCGGACAGATTTAAGTGAGTTATTCATAAGAATTGCATGCCTACAATATAAAAACGCCAAATTTCCATGCAAAATAATTGTACCGCTTTCAGCACAAAATTCCAGCCAGAATCATACCTCCAGGGAGGTTAAAGTGAGTGTAAGGCTTCGTTTTTTTCCTTTTCTTAAATAACAAACATGTCATACTTGCCTCCACTGTGCAGTTCGTTTTGCACTGGCCACGATCATCGTCTTCTGGGGTCCTCTGGCGGCTCTCGCGGCTCCTCCCTGCATCGTATAACCCCCTACGAGAAGCACTCTCCCGGGGGTCACCTTGCTGGTGCGCTCCCGAGTCCAGCATTTGGTGTCCATAGACAATGTAGAATGCATTAAGGTGAAAAAACGGCGAGTGTTTACAACCCCTTTAACCACTTGCTTACTGGGCACTTAAAGCCACTTCCAGCCCAGGCCAATTTTCAGCTTTCAGCACTGTCATTCTTTGAATGACAATTGCACAGTCATGCTACACTGTACCCATATGAATTTTTTATCATTTTTGGATACTTACCTGAACCTGGTCTTTCCAGCACCGGGGACGAGCACACCAGCTCCAACTGATTGATAGCAGAACAGCCATTGGCTCCTGCTGCTGTCAATCAAATCCAATAACGCGGGAGCCAGAGCCAAATCCTGCTGTCTGCATCAATGGATGCAGCAGCAGGACACAGGAGCGCGCCCACACCAGTGCCCCCCGAGGGAGAGCGGCTCTCCAACGGGGCACTCGAGAAGAGGAGGAGCCAGGAGCGCCTCTGGGGGACCCCAGAAGAGGATCGGGGGCCACTCTGTGTAAAACCAACTGCACAGAGGAGGTAAGTATGACGTTTTTGTTTTTTAAAAAGGAACCTTTAGTTATTCTTTATTTACAAATGATGGCTGGGCGGCGTGGCTCTCATTCTGGGTGGGCATCATATGACGTCTGACCATTTAAACAGGGCATGCGCGCGATCATGTGAGCGTAGCTCTGTACTGTCGGTGGCAGCGTGTCAAAGACACCGCTCGTCACCGACGGGGCTGAACAGCCATTGGGCATGGCTGTTTACCACATGATCGGCCATGATGAAGTCACTTTGCACGGCGCATGTGCTCGATCGCGAGCACGTCAGTGGCAGCGTGTTCCTGGGAACAGTGCTCGTCACCGATGTTGGTAAACAGCCATTGGCTAGCAGCTGTTTACCACGTGATCGGCTGTGATACTTTCACAGCCAATCACTAAATGAAAACACAGACCGTCAACTATCTGTTACCGGCTCTTCCCTCCTCACACGCCATTTCCTGTGTGAGGAGAGAAGAGGAGAGAAGAGCAGTGAGTTACAGATCTGTGTTCTGTAGTGTCTGCACAAAGCACAACACTTGTCCCACCGCCTCATCTGTCACCCAACAGTCACCACAGTCAACCCCCGAAAGTGCACCTGTCACATAAGAGACTGCCATCAGTGATCCTCAGCGGTGCAACCATCAGTGACCGTGCCCTGTCACCCATCAGTGACCGTCAGCGGTGCACCCATCAGTGACCGTGGCCTGTCACCCGTCTTTGACCATCACCCGTCAGTGACCATCATCTGTCACCATCCATGGCCTGTCACCCAACAGTGAACATGACCTGCCACCCATCGCACAGCCCATCAGTGACCGTCACCTGCCACCTGTCACACAGCCATCAGCGTCATGTCCAAAAGATTATATACCAGTGAGGAGGCGCTCCAGATTCTCTTCATGACTGATGAGAGCAGCGGGAGTTCTCATCAGATTCCAATTCTGATTCCGAATCAAATTCAGCATTTGAACCGATTGAGAGCAGTGATTTGGCAAATAATTCAGAGGAAGAATGGGCCCCTTCTAAAAGGGCATGCCGCTCTAAAAAACAAGAACAAATTCCCAAGCCTAGTACCAGTGCTGCCACCAGCGATAGGCGCCAGGAACAAATGCCCAGGCCCAGTACCAGTGCTGCCACATCACGCCTCAGTACCAGCACAGGAAATTCAAATCCCCCAACAACTGGATTGTCACCTCCCCCAAGAGCCAGGGCCTCTACATACATGCCAGATAGTCTTGCCAACCCAACATGGCTGCCTTCCGACTTGGGATTACCAATTATTCCCCCTTTCACAGGACAGTCAGGTGTGGAGGCCAACACCCAAAATTTTACAGAAATCGATTGTTTTTATCTGTTTTTGCCCGACAATTTGCTGCAAATCATTGTGGACCAGACCAATTTATATGCCCAGCAGTATATTGCCAACAACCCCCAATTATGATATGCCAGTCTGTTTGAGTGGAGAGATCTGAATTGGGAGGAGTTCAAATTGTTTATCGGCCTCACCATAAACATGGGGCTTACAAAAAAAAAAAAATGAAGGACATGCCTATTACCAACCCCATCAACCACATGCCCATTTATTCTGCCGTAATGTCCAGGTCCCGATATGAGATGATTATGAGATTCCTTCATTTTAGCAACAACACCCAGTGCCCTCCCCGCAATCATCCAAATTACGATAAGTTATATAAAATTCACCCAATGATAAATTTATTTTCCTGACGCCTTCATGGCAGCACACACACTGGGTTGTGACTCCGCCCCCACAACCTGACAGGATTGGTTTAACTATAAAGTTGAAGGGGAGACCCCCCGCTGCATTCTCCTTTTTTTCCTCACCTGACAGGTTGGACGGACAGGTTCTCCTACGACAGATGAATAAGCCTCTTACCGCAATCGCCCCAGCAGGTTCAAGCCTCTCCTGTTTGGAAGTCCCTCCTGTACAGTCTCTAAAGGAGCTTCTATGGAGGGAACCCCCATTCTGGTGGTCTCAGGGGGCGACGAGGATTCCAGCAAGTAAACAAGCTTTAAAGAAGCTTTCATTTTACAGTGGACTCCCCTATCTTATTTTGTCTATTCCCCCCTTATGCATCAAATAGCTTGCACCCTTTTTAAATGCTAGCCGATTATCTAATAGGCTGTGGTTAAAAAATATATATATGTAACTGGTTTCTTACACTGGGCCTGCTGGCCCTTGTTGTCCTCCGGTTTCATCGCTGTACGTCCTCCAGCGCGTCCCCGCATCGCCCATGCGCACTACAGGGCCAGGTAGACACCGCTGTACTCTCGGTGTACTATGCCCTGATCCAAGATGGCGCTGGGACACTCGGGACGCGGCTGCGCATGCGCGAGAGCGTCATTTGGGCGCCGCAATGGCACCATTTTTAAATATAGAACTTTTTTCTTATGAACTCCCTGTGCAACTCTGCATGCTGGAAGAAAGGAAAATACTGCTCTGCAAGCACCAAACTCCTAAACACAAGGTAAGTCCCTATACGGGATCCCATTTCCTATGTCTGCACTCCAGATAATATGTATATGAATAAAATAATTAAATAAATAAATAAAAAAAATTATAATAAATAAATAAATTATATAAATAAATATAAATATATATATATATATATATATATATATATATATATATATATATATATATATATATATATATATATGTCTCCTTTTTTTCCCTATGGAGTCCACTGCCCACGCAGACCACCATCAGCAAACTAGGTAAGAGGCCGGACCAGATAGGTAAGTATTGAAGGGGAGAAAAAAAAGAGTACCAGACCGCTAAATGCTGCATTTCTCTTGGCAGCCCGGCGAGATCAAGAACCACCAGTTCCCGGCATGGGAAAAGATCAAGCCATACCTCAAGCAGGAGGTCCCGCAGGAGCCGTTCAAGATCTCCTTCGCGTCACCGAAGACACAGCCGCTCACGGCATAGTTACTCACGGCACAGTCGCTCCCGTCGCAGCAGGTCAAATCGCAGGAGGTCCCCCTCCTCGCACCATCGAAGCCGCCACACCCGTCCTGCAGCTAATGCCTGCTGGGTATGCGGCGCTCCAGCACTGCCGGACAAGCTTGCCTGCCGCTCTTGCTTCAATGAAGCCACTACAGAGAAGGAAGCGGACGCAAGGATGGCGACAGATCTCATAAGAGAGTCAGTGCGGGAGTCTCTACTGGAAACAACAGCACCACCATTGGATAGGGCTGCTCCCAGTACATCCTCAGCGGAACCTCCTCACACCCAGGCCTCGGATTCTTCCTCTGAGGGCGAGGTTCAAGATATGTCAGCAGGTTTTGATTTTTCTCTGGTGGAGCCTTTCGCAAAATCAGTCAAAGAGGCGATCGGCTGGGAAGACGACAAGGCAGAACCCCAAAAAATTCGGAAATATTTTCCCAACTTAAAGAGGGATCCGGAATCCTTTCCTTTTATAGAAGAACTTGAGGATCTCATAAAGGATGAATGGGAGAGGTCTGACAAACGATCTAGTCTGACCAACAGGCTGGCCAAGATGTATCCCTTGAAGGAATCAAAAATAAACCCATTGATTAACGCTCCCGTCGTCGACGCTTCTTTGATGCGTCTCGCCCGCCACGTCACATTACCGATTGAGGATGCGGTCTCCTTTCGAGATGTGCTCGATCGAAAGATGCACCTGGAGTTGAAAAAAGCCTATTCCACAGCCGGGGGGGGGCCTGCAGACCTGCAATAGCTACAGCAGCGGTAGGCAGAGCCATCTCAGGATGGACATCTAAAATAGAGAAGGACCTGCAGGATGGCGTCGAGATGGAAAAAATAATTTCCTCCCTACAGGAAATCAGACTGGCAGGTGATTTTGTAGCGGAGGCATCTGTAGATGTCATAAGGTCGTCAGCCAGAACTATGCTGGTGTCAGTAACAGCAAGGAGAGCCCTATGGCTCAAACCATGGATGGCCGATACGGCATCCAAATTGAACTGGTGCAGGATCCCGTACGACGGCGCAAATCTGTTTGGTACCAAATTAGACTCTGCCATCTCCAAAGTAACTGGGGGGAAGTCAGGTTTAATTCCCTCCGATAGGAGACCCAAGATGCAGAAAGGGCCAGCATATAGACGTAACCTCCCGAATAATTACAGAGAGGCCAGATCCTACCGCCCTGGTAGGGAATTTAGGAGGGACTGGAGGAACACAAAGCCTGCCTTTCTGAGAATGCAGAAAACCAAGACCACCCCGGCAGGGGAACAGCAGAAGTCGTTTTGAAATTTTGCCTGTCCACCCGGCTCAGGTGGGCGCCAGGCTAAAAAACTTCTCCCAAATCTGGACGAATCACATAAAGGATTTATGGACATGATCCACAATAAAATTCGGACACAAGTGGAGGTTCATAAGCAGACCTCCGGGGAATCACTTCCAGGCAACCAGACTACCATCCTCACTACCCAGGAGAAGTCTACTAATAAGGTATGTGGCAGAACTGAAGCAGAAAGGGGCAATACTGGAAGTCCCGTCATGTCAAAGGGGGAGAGGATTCTACTCCCCCCCTATTCCTGGTAAAGAAGAAAACAGGAGACTTACGCCCGGTGTTGGACCTCAAAAGGCTCAACAAAGGAATCCAGGTCGAGGCCTTCAAAATGGAAAGCCTCCAGTCCATACTTCTGGCAGTGAATCTGGGCGACCTGATGCTTTCAATAGACTTATCGGACGCTTATCTTCACATACCAATCCATCCAGCTTTTCAAAAATTCCTTCGGTTTGCCATAAACCAATGCCATTTTCAATTCCAGTGCCTCCCATTCGGCATCTCCTCGGCACCCAGGACTTTTACAAAAGTTCTGTTACCTTTGGTGGCACTCCTCAGAGAAAGGGGATTACGGATTCACCATTATCTGGACGACATCCTACTGTTAGCGGAAGATCAAGAGACGCTGATCCACCACCGAAAAATCCTACTTACAACTCTCCAGAAATTCGGTTGGATAATCAACTGGAAGAAGAGCAGTCTGCAGCCCACCCAAAATATGGTATTCTTGGGAGCGGATCTAAACACCAACACAAACAGGATACAACTCCCACAAGAGAAGATCCAGCCTCTAATTCGGAAGATGCAGAGGCTACTATCAACCAATCACCTACCAGCCAGAGCTTGTCTGAGTATACTGGGATCCATGTCCGCAACCATACCAATGGTACAATGGTCGCAGTGGCACATGAGAGCCCTACAGAACTCATTTCTCAGGCAGTGGAATGGAGTATCGATGCATCAGACCATCTCTATCCCCGAAGCAGTGAAGCGGTCAATATGGTGGTGGACGCGTCAGGGCAACCTCAAGAAATACAAACCCATAATCCCTCCGGATCCCGAAGTTGTCACCTCGGATGCCTGCCAGAGCGGTTGGGGAGCCCACTTCCGAGATCGGGCAGCCCAGGGCCGATGGCTTTTTCAGGCTCAAGGGCTAGTCTCGAACATTCTGGAACTCAGGGCAGCCTTCCATGCGTTAAAGGCATTCACACCACTACTAGCGGGGGAAGATGTGCTGATCAGGATGGACAACAGGGTGGCAGTGTCCTATATTCAGAAACAAGGAGGTACCAGGAGTGCCACTCTGATGGAGGAAGTCCGACCCATCTTGGAATGGGCCCAAATACACCTATCAAGTTTAAAGGCAGTCTACGTTCCAGCGGCTCAGAACATGCTAGCCGATTACCTAAGTCGGGAAACGTTGTCCAACAACGAGTGGTCATTGAGCCCTCAGGCATTCTCTCTCCTTACAGAAGCCTGGGGAATGCCAGAAATAGACTTGGCGGCCACTCCAATGAACACTAAATGCCACAGGTTCTTGACGAGGGGCTCATTTCCATCAGCAGAGGGAATAGACTGCCTGATTCACCCATGGGACTTCAAGTTGGGGTACATATTCCCTCCAACCCCGTTAATTGCGAGGTTCCTATCCAGACTCCGGAGATCCTCGGTAACAGTAATAGCGGTAATCCCAATGTGGCCGAGAAGGCCGTGGTTCACGACCCTCTTACAACTCAGCCTTCAACCTCCAATTCCTCTTCCAATAACCCCGGACCGTCTATCTCAGGGGCAGTTCCTTCACCCAGCACCAGAGAGGTTACACCTGATGGCCTGGAGATTGAGAGGGTTAGACTAAGGGCACAATGCTGTTCGCAAGAGGTTATATCGACCCTGATGCAAGCCAGGAAAGTATCTACTAATACCATTTACATGAGGGTTTGGGAGAGGTTCTGCTCCTTGGCACAACAGAGAAGATGGAATCACCTCTCTCCAGAACCATACCAAATCCTAGAGTTCCTCCAATTAGGGGTGAGCAAAGGCCTAAGCTCAAGTACCCTTAAAGTACAAGTGTCGGCTCTGTCAGCAAAGACAGGTACTAGGTGGGCATTCCATCCCCTGGTAATCCAGTTCCTAAAGGCCTGCCTAAAGATAAAACCCCCCAGAAAACCAGTTTTTCCATCATGGGACCTATCAATAGTTCTCCATGCTTTCTCCAACCCTCCGTTTACTCCATCCGAAACCATATCTCTATGGGACTTGACCTTGAAACTATCATTCCTCATAGCAATAACATCAGCAAAGAGAGTGTCAGAGATCCAAGCACTAATGATCTCGGAACCCCACTTAGTCCTCTTACCCGACGGAGTAATTCTTAGACCTTCAGAGCGCTTCATACCTAAAGTAGCAACTTCTTTTCACTACAACCAAGACATCATCCTTCCATCCTTCACTGACGATCAGGGTGAACCGCATCCGTTGGACATCAAAACAACCATTTCTAACTACTTAGCAGCTACCACCTCCTTTAGGAAGACGGATTCTCTTATGGTCATTCCCCATGGAACCAGACGCGGGCAAGCAGCCTCCTCACGTACTATCTCGTCCTGGCTAGTCAGAGCCATTAAAAAGGCATATTCCACTCAGCATCTGACGATCCCTGAAGATATCAAGGCTCATTCTACTAGGGCAGTGGCTACCTCCTGGGCAGCGTAGACAATATGCAGAGCAGCGACATGGTCCTCCAGACATACTTTTATTTCTCACTACAAAGTGGATTCTGCCCATTTGTCCATGTCAGACTTCGGAAGATCCGTTGTTAGAGCCAATTCTTCTGCATTATAGGAATAAACATTATTTTACTTGCACCCACCCGACTGGCGAGTTATTTCCCAGTGTGTGCTGCCATGAAGGCGTCAGGAAAACGGAAAATTGTATACTCACCTTTCCGTAATTTTCCTTTCCTGACGCATCTTTATGGCAGCACACAATTTCCCACCCCGTTTTTGTGATAATATATACAGAGAATGCAGCGGGGGGTCTCCCCTTCAACTTTATAGTTAAACCAATCCTGTCAGGTTGTGGGGGCGGAGTCACAACCCAGTGTGTGTGCTGCCATGAAGATGCGTCAGGAAAGGAAAATTAGGGAAAGGTGAGTATACAATTTTCCGTTTTCCCAACGATTTGCAGAACTCTATGTCCCCGATCAGAATATATGTGTACATGAGTCCCTGGTACCCTTTTCAGGCGCTACGAATAAAGCAATACATTCCTAGCAAAAGGGCCACATATGGAGTCAAATTTTAAAAGCTCTGTGAGAGAGTCACGGGATAACTGTATGCGTTCTGCATATATGAATGAAGAGATTCCCAGCTGCAGCCCCCCCGAGTGCCCGGTCTACATGGGCACAACTGGAAAGATTGTATGGGACCTGGCATACCCACTTCTGAACAAAGGATATCACATATACCTTGACAACTTCTACACCAGCCTGCCCCTTTTCAAACACTTTCATACATCACAAAAACCCTGGCCTGCGGAAAGTTCAGAAAGAATAGGAAGGGCTTCCCACAATGTCTAGCGAACAAAAAGCTGCGAAGGGGGGGAAGAGCAACATTGAGATGCAACAAAGTGCTGGCCTTGAGGTGGAAGGATAAAAGGGACATGCACATGTCCAACATCCATGACGACCCTACAATTGAGGTTCAAAGACGACGAGGTCCTATTGAAAAGCCAACATGTGTCCAAGATTACAATTTCTACATGGGGGGGGGGGTGTATTTAAATATTTCAGCCTTATTTGTCAATAAGGAGGTCCCAATTCTGGTACAAGAAGGTAGCAATTTATCTCATCCATTTGGCCATTTATAATTCCTACGTAGTCTACACCAAATCAACAGAAAGCCCCACCCCCTTCCTAAAATTCATAGAAGAAGTTGTCACGTCCCTCATCCATCAGCAAAGACCCCTCCCAGAAGATCTTCCCTCTGATGCTGTTAGCCGACTTCATGAGCGCCACTTCCCATACAACATTCCACCATCTGAAGCAGGCCGAAAACGGCAAAAGAGGATTTCGAAGAGATACCAGCTACCATTGTCCCCAGTGTCCCTCCCAACCTGGCCTTTGCATTGGTGAATGCTTCCAACTTCATCATACATCCCTAAAATATTAGCCCATATTTCCCCATTTTCATCACCTGTGCTGACCATTTTCCATGTTTCCCCCAAATATCCATTATTATTATACAGGATTTATATAGCGCCAACAGTTTACGCAGCGCTTTACAATATAAAAAGGGAGACAATACAGTTATAACACAATGAAATACAAGAGGATTAAGAGGGCCCTGCTCAGAAGAGCTTACAATTTAAATAGGGTGGGGCAGATGGTACAAAAGGTTGTAGCTGTGGGGAATGAGCTGATGAAAGTGGTAAAAGATTAGTTGGAGGCGTGATAGGCTTTCCCGAAGAAATTTGTTTACAGGGATCGCCTGAAGGTAGCAAGAGTAGGGGATAGCCGGACCGCTTGAGGTAGCGAATTCCAGAGGATGGGTGAGGCTCTGGAGAAATGAGGAGACGAGAGAGCTTGAGAGTAGGAGGTCTTGAGAAGAGCGGAGAGGACGGTTTGAGATATGTTTGGAGACAAGGTTGGTGATGTAGCTCGGGGCAGAGTTGTGAATGGCTTTGTAGGTTGTGGTTAGTATTTTGAATTTAATTTGCTGGGTGATTGGGAGCCAGTGTAGGGATTGGAGGAGAGGGTTGGCAGACACTGTCACTGCCTTCCATGTGAACTGACCCTGGCCTGTTTTTTGACGATGCCTCTGCCTACCGTTTGGACTGCTTCCACGTGAATTGACCCTGGCCTGTTTTATGGACTATGTTTTTGCCTACCGCTTGGACTGATCTGTTGCCCTGCTACTGTAGTACACAGGGTTCTCACATATGTGAAGGGCTCCATAATTGTTTTTTCGGAGGGAGACATTTTTTGTTTCTCTGGGTTTCGTAATATCCGGATTAGGGTCTGGAGTCTTCATAGAGATTTGGGTGGGCGAAGCCTCTACCCCCGTGCACAGGTCTTACTCGATTGCGGCCCTCAGCCTGCTGCTGACTTGCTGCCATCATGCCTCTGCATGCCGCATGAACGGACCACACCTCTGCCTGCTACCTGGACTATCTAAATAATTAGCTGTAGCAAGAGGCAGTATGTTTATGAAGGGCTGGAGAGTCGTACAATAATGAGTGTCTGCAGATAACAGTGTACCTGAACCAATATTATGGCTGTGCTGGCTGTCTCTGCCTGGGCAATTTCTGTGGACTGTGCTGTGCTGACAATATCCTTGTGCCGACTATAGACCATATTGCTGCCTGGACAAGTGCTCTCCTCTGTGGACACTACTAAAAGCTTCTTCTTTTTTTTTTTTTTACCCTTTCCGCAATAGAATTTATTTTGGATTGTAATTCTTGGTATGCATATGCTATGTGTTAGAAATATGAAGGGCCTTCAAAAATGATAGGTTGCCAGGAAATTATACTTGTAATTTATGCTCCTAGAACGCCTGATGGTGCTACTTGGATGTTGGGCCTCTGTATGTGGCCAGGCTGTGTAAAAGTCTCACACATGTGGTATCGTCATACTTAGGAGGAGTAGCAGAATGTATTTTACGGTGTAATTTTTGCTATGTATTTGCTATGTGTTGGAAATATCTTATAAATGGGCAACTTTGTGTAAAAAAAAAAAAAAAAAAAAATGCGGTTTCATTTTTCCACATTTTCCAAAAACTTCTAGAAAAAAATGAACTGTTCAAAAGGCTCATTATGCCTCATAGATTGTACGTTGGGGTGTTTGTGGGCAATTCCATTGTACTGGTGCTCCAGGACCTTCAAAAGTGTAATAGACTTCATCCTATATAAATCTGCCCTTCTAAACTACAATTCCTGCCTCCATGCTGCCAAACAAGCCTACTTTGTCTCTCTTATTAATACCTTGTCATCCAGTCCCCATCGGCTCTTCTTAACCTTTAACTCTCTGCTTCATCACCCACCGCCTCTACCCACTAACTCACTCACTGCCCAAGAGATTGCCAATCACTTCAAAGACAAGATTGATTCAATTTGTGAGGACATCTCCGCTGTGCGTACATCTTCCCCACCCAACATACCTTGCCTAACAGCACAATCAGCACTCTCCTCTCTTGAATTGGGTACTACTGAAGAAGTTACAAAACTTTGCTCAGATGCCCACCTAACCAATTGTCCCTTGGATCCTGTTCCCTCACAACTATTACGGTCACCCTCATCTTCTATCCTATGCTCTCTCACTCACATCTTCAATCTCTCCCTCTCTAGTGGCACCTTCCCCTCCCCTCTAAAACACGCGCAGATCACTCCCATACTTAAAAAGCCCTCACTGGACCCCACCAACCTGAACAGCTTAAGACCTATCTCATTGCTCCCATTCACCTCTAAACTTCTAGAATGCTTAGTCTACAACTGTCTTAGCTCCTACCTCAGTGAAAATAACCTTCTTGACCCCTTACAATCTGGCTTTCGCTCGCAGCACTCCACGGAAACTGCCTTACTAAAACTCACTAACGATTTACTAACTCCAAAAACCAACAGCCAGTACTCCATGCTCCTACGACTTGACCTCTCTGCAGCCTTTCATACTGTAGACCACCCGCTCCTTCTCAAAAAACTACAATGCCTTGGCATCCGAGATTCTGCTCTATCCTGGTTCTCTGCCTATCTATCAGTGTTCCTTTAGTGTCACCTACAACTCTGTCTTCTCCTCTCCATTGCACCTTTCTGTGGGGGTCCCCCAAGGCTCTGTATTTGGCCCCCTTCTCTTTATCTTCACCTCCTCCCTTGGTCACTTAATAACCGCCACTGGCTTCCAACACCACTTACGCTGATGACACCCAAATCTATCGGTCTACTCCTCACCTCACTCTCAGTCTCCTCTCGCATTACTAACTTACTGACATATTAGCATGGATGTCGCACCATTTCCTTAAACTGAGCTATTAATATTGCCCCCTGCCCATGCCCCCCTCCATGACTTTTCCATCAAAATCAACAATGCAAATATCAGTCCCTCCCCTCAAAACCAGGGTACTAGGTGTAATTCTAGACTCTGACTCCTCATTCACTCCCTTGTTATCTCTCGCCTTGATTATTGCAACTTCCTTCTCATTGGCCTGCCTCTCCATAGGCTATCCCCTCTTCAGTCTATCATGAATGCTGCTGCCAGACTTATTGTCATGTACCTGGTGGTATTGAGCCTGAATTGCAGAGATAGACCTCCCCCTACGGCTCCCACTCACGGCCCTCTGGAATGGGAACATAGGGCACAGGAGTAAGGAGTGGTATGGGTGCCTGGCAGGATCAACAGTCAGTTTCAGAAGTCCAGGAACCACTTGCAGAAGTAGGAGACTGGAACTGGAGAGCAGACTGGAACCAAAGTGCTGGACTGGAAGCAGGAACCACAGCAGGCTGACAGTTAGGAACTGGAGTGCTGGACTGGAACCAGGAATAGCAGCAGGCAGATAGGCAGGAACTGGAGTTCTGGACTGGAACCAGGAATCAACAGCTGGCAGAATCACCCAAGAGAGGTCAGGCAGGCCGGTGGTCAGGTATCAGGCAGGCAGGCAGCAGAGGTACCAGGGATCAGGCAGGAGAATAGTCAGGCAGGCCGGTGGTCAGATGCAGGCGGAAGGCAGGAAGGGTCACAACAGGTAGCCGGGTCTTCAAACAGGTAATCACAGGTCGGATCGGGTAGGGCACACAGAACGCTGTAGAGCAGACAGCGGGGACTGTCTGACAGGCTTAAATAGCCCGTCTGGTGCCAACAGAGGCACGTGTATGCGTGCTCCCGTGAATGCGCATGCACAATGGCGCACACGAATGCACGCCAGATAGCCTGGAGCGCAGATTTCTGTCAGGATCTTCATGACACTTATACACCTTACCAACTGCTCAGTGTCTGCCGACCCTCCCCGCCAATCCCTACACTGGCTCACAATCACCCAGTGAATTAAATGCAAAATACTAACCACAACATACAAAGCCATTCACAACTCTGCCCCGAGCTACATCACCAATCTTGTCTCCAAATATCACCCAAATTGTCCTCTCTGCTCTTCTCAAGACCTCCTACTCTCAAGCTCCCTCGTTTCCTCCTCCCATGCTCGTCTCCAGGATTTCTCCAGAGCCTCTCCCATCCTCTGGAACTCACTACCTCCACCTGTCTGGCTATCCCATACTCTTGCTACCTTCAGGCGATCCCTGAAAACTCATCTCTTCAGGAAAGCCTATCACGTCTCCCAACTAATCTTTTACCACTTCCATCAGCTAATTCCCCACAATTACAACCTTTTTGTACCACCTGCCCCACCCTATTAGATTGTAAGCTCTTCTGAAAAGGGCCCTCTTAATCCTCTTGTATTATAACTGTATTGTCTCCCCTTTATATTGTAAAGCGATGCGTAAACTTTTGGGGCTATATGAATCCTGTATAATAATAATAATAGGTGGTTGAGAAATTAGATGTGTAATTTATGCACATAAAACGCCTGAAGGTGCTACTTAAATGTTGGGCCTTTGTATGTGGCCAGGCTGTGTAAAAGTCTCACACATGTGGTATCGCCATACTCACGAGGAGTAGAAGAATGTCTTTTGGGGTGTAATTTGTTGTATGCATATGCTCTGTGAGAGAAATAACCTGTTAATATGACAATTTTGTAAAAAATAAAAAAAATCTTAATTTTGCAAAGAATTGTGGAAAATAAATTACAACTTAAAAAAAAAAATTACCTTACTTAATACCTTGGAATGTCTACTTTTCTAAAAAGGGGTCATTTGGGGGGTATTTGTACTTTCCTGACTTGTTAGAGCCAGTTCACACCAGGGCGACTCAGGATCCGACTTCAGGTTGCGCTGTAATGTTAGTCTATGGAGCTGTCTCAATGTACACTACAGAAGTCGCTCCGACTTCAAAAAAGGTTCCTGTACTACTTCAAAACAACTTCTAGGCGACTTGTACCCATTAATTTCAATGGAAGTCGCCTCCAAGTCGGATCTCCATCTATATTGACGCTACAGTGTCGCCTTGAGGGGGAACTCCACGCCAAATTTTAAATAAAAAACCGGCATGGGTTCCCCCTCCAGGAGCATACCAGGCCCTTAGGTCTGGTATGGATTTTAAGGGGAACCCCCCTAAGCCGAAAAAACGGCGTGGGTGTCCCCCCAAAATCCATACCAGACCCTTATCCGAGCACGCAGCCTGGCCGGTCTCCCGCTGTAATGCCGTGTGAGCGCTGCACGATGACTTATATAGGAATAGGGCGTGGTCACCGGGTGATATCACACGGTGGCCCCGCCCCGTATGATGTCAGGTCCCGAGGCATGCTGGGACCGTGTGACATCACCCGGTGACCCCGCCCCATTCCTATATAAGTCATCGTGCAGCGCCCACACGGCATTAAAGCGGGAGACCGGCCAGGCTGCTTGCTCGGATAAGGGTCTGGTATGGATTTCAGGGGGACCCCCACGCTGTTTTTTCGGCGTAGGGGGTTCCCCTTAAAATCCATACCAGACCTAAGGGCCTGGTATGCTCCTGGAGGGGGAACCCATGCTGGTTTTTTATTTAAAAGTCGGCGTGGAGTTCCCCCTTGAGAGCTGATTATTCTCTGATTGGCCACGGCCAAAGTCGCCTGGCCCGGGGCGACTTAAAGTCGTGTTGTTATTTTGCCCCAAGTCATGTTGAAGTCACTCCAAGTCGCGTTGTTATTCATACTCAAGTCGTGTCCAAGTTGCCTCCAAAAGTCGCGCTGGAAGTCGTGTTGCCCCGGTGTGAACCGGCTCTTAGTGTCTCAAGAAATGAGATGGGCCTTCAGTACATCAGGTGTGATCAATTTTCAGTGATTGGCACCAAAGTTTGAAGACTCTTTAACTTTCACAAAGATCAAATAATATACACAAATTTGGGTTATTTTTACCAAAGATATGTAGCAGTATAACAGAAACGATGAAAGAGGCATTTTTTTTCCCCACAAAATTGACGGTCTTTTTTTATTTATAGCAAAAAAAAAAAAAAAAAACACTAGTGATTAAATACCACCAAAATAAAGCTCTCAGTATGCGCAGGCCATGCATTCAGCATTTCCTTATAAAACTGTTCAGAATTCCAAGTTTATCCTTACCAGAAAATCCCACATAGTAAATACTTCTGTAAAGAACGATAGCATGATAGACTCCATTTTGTTCAAGATGCAACTTTATCAAAGGGACAATAAGAAACAGAAAAAGCCCAAATGTTTAAGGAAGATTATGACCATAAACATAGAGAAGAAGCTGATAAAAAGAGAGTTATCCCTGACCCAACAGCCCCACCCCTGCCAATAGTCAGTCATCCTCCACCCGCATATGTACATGTCTATCCGAGTTTAACAAAGGAAGATATTGATCTTCTGGCTGGACATTATGCAACCAGACAACGGCAGGTCCCTCCCGCTCCACAACAGCAGATCTTTCCCGCTCCACAACAAGATAGACAGCACCCACAGAGGCAAGAAGCGAGAGCCCAGGTCGAGGTAGCTGAACCAGAAGAAGATCAGGGAGCTACAGGAGGGGTAGTTTCACCACCTGGCCAAGAGCAGGAGGAAGAACAGGAAGACGCCGATAGGGATAAAATATTCAGTCCCCCTAAAACAAAGAGAGGAACTGTATATAGTAACACTAATCTTCAAGCGCCTTTCATGACCATTGGAAATGAAATGTTGAAAAAGGTCATAGACATTGAGAACATTGACAGGATATAAAAACATTGCCCCAAACCCACCACCTCTGCAGGAGGCACTTTAACTTACACTTTAACTTACTAACTTACTAATAAGTTACTAGGGTAGAAATTGCACACAGGAAGACATGCGTCTTATCATTGATGGCATTATAGGTCATACCAGTTCCTGGAGCTGGGCAAATGTTCCAAGTATAAACACTATTGACACTAGAAATGCAGGAACATATGGGTTAAACACAGTACCAGGTAGGAACACCATGTGGATTAGAGACTGAAATGATGAGAGTATTTAAAAATAAAAGTTCCCTCCCTACTGCCATAGCATGCAAACAAAAGTCAGGAGAGACTGTAGTTGAGTTCTGGAAAAGGTTTCATGAAAATTGGACAACAGAAGATGGATTAGCTATAACTACTGATGTGGGAGCTTTGTTTATTCAAACTTATATGAATAATCTAAAACCCCAGTTCGCCTTGGTGGTCAAACAGATGATATCGGAATGGACCACACAGACGATTGACCAATTTCAGGAGTACCCATTATCAGGGTGGAGTGCAAACCCAGCCTCCCCAAGATAATGGTGGACAATGGGACAGTGGAAATAGTGGAAACAGAGGAAGAAAAAGAGGGAGAGGGCATGTTTTTTCCAGACCACCTCAGCAGTCCCGCACGTGTTGTTTTAACTGTGGACAGGAGGGGCACTGGAGAAATCAATGTCCTTATGAATGGAATAACCCAAATACTCAAGATCAAGATCAAATGCATACACAGGGACCCCAATCTAGCCAACAGAATCAAGTTGCCCCAAAACAACAGGGTCCCCGATTCCCTATACAGTCGAATCAACAACTGAAATGACGCTGCCCAGAAGGTAGTATCCCAGCATTTCCTTTGATCTCACACTCTTACAATGAGCAACCAATTGTGACCTATATGTTAAATATAGGCCTGTTACATTTTTAACTGATTCAGGGGTGACGCGGAGCACCCTCAGTGAGGACTACTACAGAGGTGAGACCAAAATTGCTGAATCTTCAATGGGATACTTACCAAAACATACAAAACACTGCCTGTACCAGTAAGTGATGTTGAAAGGGAAGGTGCAACAGTCTTGCATAATTGTTTTAGGATTATACCAAAATGTCCTGTGACTCTCTTGGGAAGAGATTTGATGGGAAAATTGGGTATAACACTGAAAATGACCACTAAAGGAGGGATCTTTGTACACTTCAAGGTAATACCAATATATTACACTGAGGATAGTGATCTCCCTCCACCAGATGATCCGGTATGGTCTAAAAGCTCCTTATTTCTTGTACCCCATACAAGGCAGTTTTAAAATCGTGGGCACAGTCGGTTTATCAAAAACAATACCCCATTTCAAAAGAAAAAGAGGAAGGAGTTGCTCCAATGGTAGAAAGGTTCCTGCAGCAAGGAATTCTTAAAGAGACACTGTCACCCTACAACACCCCCATTAACCCAGTAAAGAAGCCGGACAGCTCTTACAGGTTTGTACAAGACCTCAGAGCTATAAACAACCTAGTTATACCCATCGCTCCCATAGTGCCTGATGTGCCATCACTCCTAACCTCCATACCATCCGATGCAGAGTATTTTTCGGTCATTGAGCTTTTTGTAATGCATTTTTTGCAGTTTCTGTTGACGAAGAGACACAGCCTATCTTTGCATTTAATTTCAGAAATCGCCAAATGACATGGTGTAGAATGCCCCAGGGCTATGTAGACTCCCCTGTAGTATACACAGTGGCCCTCCAAGCAACCCTGCGGTCCTGGACACCCCGCCATGGTTCTGTCCTACTTCAATATGTTGATGATTTGTTGTTGTGTAGTCCAAGCCAGAAAGCATGTAAAAATGATGGTTTAGATCTGTTACATTGGTTAGCAGACAATGGTCACAAGGTTTCTAAGAAAAAGCTACAATGGTGTCAGGAAACTGTTGAATACCTTGGTTTTGTACTCTCCAAAGGAGAAAGGAAAATCAGTCACAAGAGAGCTGCAGCTCTCGTGGGTCTGCCCCGCCCACTTACTAAGAAGGACATGCTATCCTTTCTTGGTATGATTGGTTACTGCCGCCAATGGATACCCGATTGTTCCTACTATGATAATCTCCTGAGGCAAGCCACAGGTACTGACATGCCAGATTGTGTGACATGGAATGATGAAATGTACAATGCTTTTGTGTATCTTAAAACTGCAATGGTCACAGCTCCTGGACTTGGACTACCTGAATATGGTAAAATGTTTCACTTGTTTGCCAGGGACAACTGTAAAACTTTGGCAGGGGTCCTGACGCAGGAGCATGGGGGCAAACTCCGCCCTATTGCATTTTTTTTAAAAGTTGTGCCGATGCCAGTACAGGGCATACCAGCGTGTCTCAGAGCTCTGGCATCCTGTGCGATGGTGGTGGAGATGGCTACATCATTCACTCTAGGACATGCCACCACACTACACACCACTCACAATGTATCCATTCTACTAAAGAATATCCATACCCAGCACATGACATGAAGTAATTCTACTTTCTAACCCAAAACTTGAGATAAAATATACCTCTCCCACTTCTGGTCCAGCTCCAATCCTGAATGCCTCGCTAGGCTTAAAAGGTGAAGAAGACGAGGTAGTGCCTCAACATGAATGCATGGACCTCATCCACCAAGACACATCCCCCGAGACCAGATGTGTCTTCAACTGCTCTCCTTGGAGCACAGAATGTCTTTGTGGATGGGTCTTGTTCAAGACCAAATGATAACACATACCATGCAGGGTATGCTGTTGTTCAGCTACCTGATAAAATACTGGAAGCAAACCCTGTCCCATTCCAATCAGCACAAGCTGCAGAACTTATAGCTCTTACTAGAGCTTGTCAGCTTTTTGAAGGGCAGGATGTAAACATTTACACAGACTCCAATACGCTTACGGTGTTGCGCACGATTTTGGAGTTATATGGAAAAGGCGGGGCTACATAGCAGCAGATGGTAAATCCATCTCACATTCCACGCTTGTCACAAGTTATGTGTAGTTATATTCTTTTATCTTACCTTTTTTTTTTTATGTTCTGTTTTTATTTTCTATTCAGAAGTTTATAATGTATTTTTTACAATGCTTTCTTTTTTTTTTTTTTTTTTTTTTTTTTAAGGAGGGGGGGGGGTGTGGGGACAGTGTCAGTGTGTTTGTTTTTTTATCAGCCCTGTTGTGGGGCTATGGTGAGATATCAGGGGTCTTAACAGACCTCTGACATCTCCCATTTGAGACAGGGAAAGGGACTAGGGACACAGATTCCCCACTCCCTTTCTCTGTAACCTCCGCTGCACTGATAATGAATGTAGAGAAGACAGCGGCTTCTCTTCAATCATTAATGTGAATGGACAGAGTCAGTGACTGACTCTGTCCATTCAGAAAACGAACCCGGCTCCTACCTCCGCTCTCCATCCTGAGATGCCGAAGGGGACAGCAGCATAGAGGGGGACAGCAGCATGGAGGGGGAGGAGTGAGGGGGGACAGCAGCATGGAGGAGTGAGGGGGGGGACAGCAGCATGGAGGAGTGAGGGGGGGGACAGCAGCACGGGGGAGTGAGGGGGGGGCAGCAGCACGGAGGAGTGAGGGGGGGGACAGCAGCACGGAGGAGGGGGGGGGGCAGCAGCACGGAGGAGTGTGGGGGGGGGGCAGCAGCACGGAGGAGTGTGGGGGGGGGCAGCAGCACGGAGGAGTGAGGGGGGGACAGCAGCACGGAGGAGTGAGGGGGGGAGACAGCAGCACGGAGGAGTGAGGGGGGGAGACAGCAGCACGGAGGAGTGAGGGGGGGAGACAGCAGCACGGAGGAGTGAGGGGGGGAGACAGCAGCACGGAGGAGTGAGGGGGGGGAGACAGCAGCACGGAGGAGTGAGGGGGGGGAGACAGCAGCACGGAGGAGTGAGGGGGGGAGACAGCAGCACGGAGGAGTGAGGAGGGGGGACAGCAGCACGGAGGAGTGAGGGGGGACAGCAGCATGGAGGAGTGAGCACGGACGAGTGAGGGGGGACAGCAGCACGGAGGAGTGAGCACGGATGAGTGAGGGGGGACAGCAGCACGGACGAGTGAGGGGGGGAAAGCAGCACGGAGGAGTGAGGGGGACATGGAGAAGGACGGACGGTGATGTGAAAGCCACAGTTGGAGTGTATTTACCTGCAACCCGCGCAACGTGTGACGCATCAACGCTTTTCACGCACGTCAACGTATTTTCTTAGTCGACTACGTCGACGCGTCGTGGCAGCTCTAGGGCACATACAGGGCAACAGGATGACATAGCCAAAGGCAACACCTTAGCTGACAAAGCAGCAAGAGAAGCAGAATCCACACAGCCTGCAAACATACAAATGCCATTACTCTCACCAGAAATTCCTCTTTTGGATCAAACATTGCATGATCTCCAAGCATATGCCACAGACCAAGACATCCAGCAATGGAACTCCAGGGTGGGGTTGCCCACTACAGATCAACTCTGACAATGGTCCTGCATTTGTGGCCAAAGTTTGTCAAGACCTGGTAAAAACACTGAAAATAGAATGGAAGTTTCATATTCCTTACCACTCTCAGAGTTCAGGTATAGTAGAAAGGATGAACAGAACCATTAAAGATAAGATCAGGAAGGCCACTGGAGGTACATATGCAAATTGGAAGAAGGTCCTACCAGCGGTACTAGCCAAGGTAAGAATGACATCCTCTAAAAAGACAGGATATTCTCCTTTTTAAAGTCTTAATGGGTAGGCCATTCCCCACCCATGGGCCAGACAGCCACTTATGTTAGAAAGAGGGGACCTAGATCTTATTCAGGAAGAATATGTAAAAAAACGTATTGAAACTTTGGATCAAGTTGAAAGGAACGTTGCTCGCACCTCTCCTTCTTCTTTACAGGAACCTGCACACCCTTTCCAGGTGGGTGACACCGTGGTGGTCCAGCAATTGAAACGCACCAAGAAACAGGAGTATCCCTTCGGACCTCCAACCACAGTGATCGCAGTTACCCACACAGCTATTCTGGCAGAGGGACAACAGGCCTGGATTCATGCAAGTCGTGTAAAGAAGGTCAAGCAAGGCAAAGACAAAAGATAAAGCACAGAGGAGTGAAGGAGATGGTGAAGACTCTGAACAAGATGTCCTCGCTTATTTCACCACGAACTTCTGGGAAGGCCTTGTGCCTCTTATGCTGGGCTGCCCTGATTGTGTTCCTGCCAACTTTGCTGATAACTAACTATTTATCATCCTGAAGGTTTGGGACTCATAAAGGGTATTTGTGGAGCCTCTAACACTCTACAACAGAATAAATATGAATAATACACATGACAGACACAAGACAAATGAAAACTCAGAAATGTTTACAGATAAAATGTTATTATTGAAGTTTAAATATAGCTATGCCCAGAAATCTGGATTTGAAAAATGTTGGATATGTAGTAAACTCCATCCTAGCACTGCTAGGATCCCCCTAATAGCAGTACCTCTAAACTTCACCCCCCTCCTTAATGGCACACCTCCTGTCATCCTTACAAATGTCACAAGAACGCTTTCAAATAATACCCCTACTTTCCAAATTATTGGTAGAAGTCATTTCCCAGACTGGTGTTTTAGGTTGGGAAACTCCACAAATGGAGCTGAAGTTTGCCAACAAGCTAAAATTTACTTTTCAATGACTTCAATTAAAAGGCCTTTCTTTCACACTTCAGAACCTGCCCTAAACACCACTCTAATAAACTTTCTTAGCTCCAGTTCCAGTTCCACAGTAGGAAAATTATTGTCAAGTTTAACCTTTCCCAGTCTTTCTGATGAAATAATGATAATATTCAACAAACGATCCTTAGCTCTAGGAAACAACAGTATTTATATTTGTTGTGGAAAAATCTGTCACCCTTGGATCCCCACTGAACCCCAAGGATGGTGTTATCTTGCATCCCTAGTCCCCATAATGGGCGTACTAGGAGATAGCAAGGGAAGACACCTCTTTGAAGCTAGCATGCATCCTAGGTACCCCCTCAAACACTGCAATAAAAGGGAGTTATTTCTTGAAAAAGATATGGCATGGGCTTGGTGGGGAATAGACTTAATGAAAAGATTGAATAATAACACTGGAATCATTGATGAAGTAATGGAAAAGAATTCTGATGATATTACTAAATTAAATATAGAAACTAGGGCAATAAGAAAACAATTAGAATTACACGAGTTAGCCATAGAAAGCATGAGTGCTGCTTTAACAGGGTTATGTGAAAACACAGAAGATTATGAGTGTTGTACCTGGTTTCATAACACAAGTATTGAGGTACCAGATTATTATGATATAATTGCACAATACCGGAAAGAAGCAAATTACAAGATGAAGCTATAAATATTGCTAAGACATGGTGTCACGTACCTAGTGGCGAGTCTGGATTGCAGTGGGAGACCTCTCTTACGTCCCAGACTTGCGGCCCCTGGAGATGAGGACAGGGGGCGCAGAAGTCAGAGGAGGCACGAGTGTCTGGAAGGAACAGCAGCTGTAGGTGGGCCTCAGGACTAGACCAGCGAAGACAGGAACCAGCAAGCAGCAGGTGACAGGAACCAGCAGACAGCAGGTGACAGGAACCAGCAGACAGCAGGTGACAGGAACCAGCAGACAGCAGGTGACAGGAACCAGCAAGCAGCAGGTGACAGGAACCAGCAGACAGCAGGTGACAGGAACCAGCAGACAGCAGGTGACAGGAACCAGCAGACAGTAGGTAACAGAAACCAGCAGACAGCAGGTGACAGGAACCAGCAGACAACAGGAACTGGCAGGTATGCAGCGGACTACAGGAACCAGCAGACAACAGGAACTGGCAGGTATGCAGCGGACTACAGGAACCAGCAGACAACAGGAACTGGCAGGTATGCAGCGGACCACAGGAACCAGCAGGCAACAGGAACTGGCAGGTATGCAGCGGACTACAGGAACCAGCAGACAACAGGAACTGGCAGGTATGCAGCGGACCACAGGAACCAGCAGGCAACAGGAACTGGCAGGTATGCAGCGGACTACAGGAACCAGCAGACAACAGGAACTGGCAGGTATGCAGCGGACTACAGGACAGGTGCACAGGTAGGTCAGACAAGCCGGGTTTGGTAACAGAGGACACACTGCGGATAAGCCAAGGATAAGCCAGAGAATGGTCGTGGGTAAGCCGGGATCGGGGCAGGCAGGAAGCAGAGCAGGTAAGTAGACAAGCCGGGTCACAGGTGCAGATACAGAGAAGTACAGGACTAACAAACGGAACGCTGTAGATCAGGCAGCAAGGATTGCATGGAGATGGCTGGTTTAAATAGCCCGCCTGGCGCCAGTAACCGTGCGCGCGCCCGTCCGAGACCGCGCACCCGCTCGATTCTGCGCATGCGCAGTGGCCCGCGCACCCGTTCGAGCCCGCACACGCAATCGCAGCGGTGGAGAACCACTAGGCCCAGCAGAGCTTTCCTTACATTGCCCCCCCCCAAGGGGCAGCCTCCGGATGCCCAACTGGGAACACTTTTCTGGGTGAGCTCTCTTGAAGGCTTGGATCAAATGCTTGGCATGCAAGTTGGTTTCGGGTTCCCAGGAATTCTCTTCAGAACCGTACCCCTTCCACTTGATGAGGTATTGTATCTGGTTATTCCTCTTTCGGCAGTCCACAATTGTCTCCACCTCGAATTCCTCTTCCCCATTGACCATTATCGGGGCTGGGGGATCCGTGGATCGCCCAGGGAAGGAATTGGGGACTGCTGGCTTCAGGAGTGAAACATGGAAGACCGGGTGTACCCGAAGTGACTCTGGCAATTCCAGCTCGATTTTCCGCTTCACAGCGAAGGGGCCCAAGAATTTGGGGCCTAACTTCCTAGAAGGACAAGCAAGTCGGAGATTCACTGTGGACAGCCATACTTTGTCTCCAGGTTCCAGGACCAATTGCCCCCGTCTGCCCCTGTCAAAGACCTCTTTATTAAGATTCTGTGCCCGAGTCATAGTTTCCTGCAACAACTTATTGTTGGTTGAAAAGAAGTCCACGGTCTCAAACACAGCAGGAACGGTACATTCTGGTACAGAATTTGGCAGGAATGATGGGTGGTAACCATAGTTGGCAAAGAACGGAGTCTGTTTGGTAGTGGAGTGGGTGGAGTTGTTGTAGGCGAATTCCGCCAATGGCAACAGAGAGAGCCAGTCGTGTTGAGAAAAGGATGAAAAGCAACGCAGATACTGCTCAAGAGTCTGGTTTGTTCTTTCTGTCTGCCCGTTTGTCTGTGGGTGGTAAGCAGAGGATAAAGATAGTTCGATGCCAAGAGAGTTGCAGAGGGCCTTCCAGAACCGAGACGTGAATTGGACGCCCCTGTCCGAGATGATGTTTGCTGGAATCCCGTGAAGTCTGACAATGCCTGCAATGAAGGCTTGGGCCGTCTCTGGTGCCGAAGGAGTCCCCTTCATGGGGATGAAGTGGGCCATTTTGGACAGCCGGTCCACTACCACAAAGATGGCCGTATGGCCTTCGGAGGGGGGAAGTTCCACAATAAAGTCCATGGTTATTAGCTTCCACGGCCTTTCCGGAGCAGGTAGGGGTTTGAGTAGCCCCCAAGATTTGGTCCTGCAGCTCTTGTTGCGGGTGCACACTGTACATGATTCCACATACCTTTGGCAGTCTTTTGCCAGTTGGGGCCACCAGAAAGTGCGCTGGACCAGGTCCGTGGTCTTGGCTATGCCGAAATGTCCGGCCAGTACATGGTCATGACATAGCCCAAGTATAGTGACCCGGAGACTTTCTGGAACGAAGATCTTACCACCGGACCAGAATAGGCCATCTTTGGCGGAGACTCCTGGCCTAGCAGGCGGCGGGTCCTCCCTGGACGCCTGCTTGATCCGGCTTAACAGGTCTTCGTGGAGAAGTAGAAAGTTCTCAGCGGTTAAGATGGTGTCAGGTGGATTAGGCTCCTTAGGATCGATGAACATCCGTGATAAGGCATCAGGTTTGGTATTTTTGGAGCCCGGCCTGTAGGTAACATGAAAGGCGAACCGGGAGAAAAACAGTGCCCACCTGGCTTGACGTGGTTTTAGTCTCTTGGCGGCCTTCAGATACTCCAGGTTCTTGTGGTCTGTATATATGAGAATTGGGTGGGCCGCCCCTTCCAACAAGTACCGCCATTCCTCCAGTGCCGCCTTGATTGCTAACAGTTCTCGGTCGCCCACGTCGTAGTTCCGCTCGGGAGGTGTCAGCTTACGGGAAAAGAACCCAACGGGGAACAGGAGGGCCTTGGGGCCTTGCCTCTGTGATAGTATCGCCCCGACTGCGATTTCCGATGCGTCCACCTCCAAGACAAATGGGAGAGCCGGGTCGGGGTGCTTCAGGATGGAGGCGGAAGTAAAGAGTTTCTTGAGGGCGACAAAGGCGGCCTGGGCCTCGGTTGTCCATTGGAACCGAATCCCTTGTCGGGTTAATTGTGTGATGGGGGAGATGATGGCCGAGAAGCCTTTAATAAATTTCCGATAGAAGTTAGAGAAACCCACAAACCGCTGTACCCCTTTTTTATCCACCGGTGCAGGCCAGTCTAGAATAGCGGAGATTTTCTGGGGGTCCATCTTAATGCCTTCGATGGAGATGATGAGCCCCAGGAACTGTATGCTCTGTTGCTCAAACTCGCACTTCTCGGGTTTAGCATACAGACCATGTTGCCGCAGTCGCACCAACACGCATCTGACGTGTTGTCGGTGACTGTCCAAGGAAGAAGAAAAGATTAAGATGTCATCTAGGTAGATGATCACAAACAAGTCTAAGTAGTCTCGAAAAATGTCATTAATGAAATGTTGGAACGTGGCAGGGGCGTTACAGAGTCCGAAGGGCATCACAAGGTATTCAAAGTGCCCGAATCGTGTACGGAAGGCGGTCTTCCATTCATCGCCCTTTCGGATGCGTACCAGATTATACGCCCCGCGGAGGTCCAACTTGGTGAAGATGACCGCTGCCCCCAGCCTCTGGAACAACTCGGGGACTAACGGCAAGGGGTAACGATTTTTGATGGTCACCTTATTCAATTCTCTGTAATCGACACATGGCCGGAGGGAATGATCCTTTTTCTCAACGAAGAAGATGCCGGCTCCGGCAGGTGACGTAGAGGAACGGATAAAGCCCTTTCGCAAGTTGTCATCAATGTAGTCTTTAAGGGCGGAGAGCTCCAGTTCGGATAGGGGGAAGATCCTCCCAAAGGGAACTTCAGCTCCAGGGAGAAGCTCGATGGGACAATCGTAGACCCGATAAGGAGGAAGGGTCTCTGCCCCTTTTTTGCTGAAGACATCCAAAAAAGAGTGATAGACCTTGGGAACCAGCTGATGGGTCTCGTTGTCCAAACACATTAAGGTAGTTGACTTGAGCGTCAGTCCGTGGAAGGCAATGTTGGGAGCAGTAAGGAGAGGAGAAGGTAATCTCCTTGGTGGACCAGTCAATGCAGGGGTTATGGGCGCGGAGCCAAGGCATGCCCAAAATGACCGGGAACAGTGGGGAAGAAATAATGTCCAGACTCAGCAACTCCTGGTGGAGATGGTTTATGCATGCCGGAAGAGGTTGCGTTTCTAGGGTGACAGGCCCGGATCTAATGGCTGAACCATCGGCCAGGTGTATCTGTAGTCCTTGGGCCTTGTTCCGTAAGGGGATGCTATGGGCAGTAGCAAAGTCTGAGTCCATGAAGCAACTGCAGGCTCCAGAGTCAATAATGGCGGGACCGTAATGTTCTTTCCGGGAAGCTGTAACAAAATAGAGAGAGCAAGGTGAGAAGAAGCGTCGGTAACGGCCATTATCTGGTCAACTGAAGGAGGGCGCCACTTACGGGTCTTGGCTGGACAGGTTCGCACATAATGCCCTGGCTCCCCGCAGTATAGACACAAATTGTCCCGACGGCGTCTCAGCCGTTCTTCAGGAGTGAGAGCAGGGCGAAGCACACCCAACTGCATGGGCTCAGTTCCTTCGGTGGAGGCAGAGGGTCGAACCGGCGGTGGACCTCTAGGAAAATAGGGTACCTTTGGCAGGATCCCTGGAGGGACGGGGTGGAACAGAGGCCCTCTCAGACCGTCGTTCGCGTAGGCGCCTGTCGATCTGTATGGCCTGGTTGATGAGCTCCTCAAGAATTGGAGGAACCCCAACCCTAGCAAGTTCATCCTTGAGGGGATCTGACAACCCCAACCGAAACTGGTAGCGGAGGGCCGCATCATTCCAGCTGGTATCAGCACTCCATCTCCTGAACTCAGCAACATAGTCCTCGGCGGGCCTACGCCCTTGGAGTAGAGCATGGAGGGCAGTCTCAGCCGTGGCACAAAGTTGTGGGTCCTCATACATTCGGGCCATTGCATCAAAGAAGGTATTTAGATGAGCAAGTTCCGCGGCCTCCTGTTTAAGCAGGCGGTGGGCCCAGAGCTGGGGGTCGTTCTGGAGCAGGGAAATCACAAAGCCCACTTTGGTGGACTCCAAAGAAAATGTTCGGGGTTGTAGTGCAAAAAACAGCTCGCATGCACTGCGAAAAGTCCTGAACTTGCTACGCTCACCGGAGAACCTCTCAGGTGTGGGTACTCGAGGTTCCGGGGGAAGCATCACGACAGTCGGTGGAGTAGGCTGGCTAGTGGTGAGGCCTGGGGATCCCTGAGTAAGGACATGTTTTTCAAGTCGGGTGTAACCTTCCTGTAGGTTAGTGACCGCTTGTGCAAGGCCTGCTAGGTGTAGGCAGAGTTCTTCCATAGGAGAGGCTCCCTGCTCAGACTCGGTCATGGCTGCCTGATACTGTCACGTACCTAGTGGCGAGTCTGGATTGCAGTGGGAGACCTCTCTTACGTCCCAGACTTGCGGCCCCTGGAGATGAGGACAGGGGGCGCAGAAGTCAGAGGAGGCACGAGTGTCTGGAAGGAACAGCAGCTGTAGGTGGGCCTCAGGACTAGACCAGCGAAGACAGGAACCAGCAAGCAGCAGGTGACAGGAACCAGCAGACAGCAGGTGACAGGAACCAGCAGACAGCAGGTGACAGGAACCAGCAAGCAGCAGGTGACAGGAACCAGCAAGCAGCAGGTGACAGGAACCAGCAGACAGCAGGTGACAGGAACCAGCAGACAGTAGGTAACAGGAACCAGCAGACAGTAGGTAACAGGAACCAGCAGACAGCAGGTGACAGGAACCAGCAGACAACAGGAACTGGCAGGTATGCAGCGGACTACAGGAACCAGCAGACAACAGGAACTGGCAGGTATGCAGCGGACTACAGGAACCAGCAGACAACAGGAACTGGCAGGTATGCAGCGGACCACAGGAACCAGCAGGCAACAGGAACTGGCAGGTATGCAGCGGACTACAGGAACCAGCAGACAACAGGAACTGGCAGGTATGCAGCGGACCACAGGAACCAGCAGGCAACAGGAACTGGCAGGTATGCAGCGGACTACAGGAACCAGCAGACAACAGGAACTGGCAGGTATGCAGCGGACTACAGGACAGGTGCACAGGTAGGTCAGACAAGCCGGGTTTGGTAACAGAGGACACACTGCGGATAAGCCAAGGATAAGCCAGAGAATGGTCGTGGGTAAGCCGGGATCGGGGCAGGCAGGAAGCAGAGCAGGTAAGTAGACAAGCCGGGTCACAGGTGCAGATACAGAGAAGTACAGGACTAACAAACGGAACGCTGTAGATCAGGCAGCAAGGATTGCATGGAGATGGCTGGTTTAAATAGCCCGCCTGGCGCCAGTAACCGTGCGCGCGCCCGTCCGAGACCGCGCACGCGCACCCGCTCGATTCTGCGCATGCGCAGTGGCCCGCGCACCCGTTCGAGCCCGCACACGCAATCGCAGCGGTGGAGAACCACTAGGCCCAGCAGAGCTTTCCTTACACATGGGATCCTTTTGCAAACCTAAATTCTGGAATAGGAATACTTACATGGTTAAAAAGTGCTGCCATAACTATAATTATGATTATTCTTTTTGTTCCTATATGCCTGTTCTAAGCTTATAATGTGCATAATTGTTAAGGCATCCCGAACCCCTGATCCTGCTGCTGCGAATAGAGTTTATCTCAGTATGTATTAAGATAGAAGAAAGATTACATAACTGTGAAAGTTAGTGAGCCATATGAATGTCTCAAAGAGGGGATTATAAAGAACGATAGCATGATAGACTCCATTTTGTTCAAGATGCAACTTTATGCTTTAAAGTAAAATTGGAAAATCTCACATATGAGCTTAAGTTGAAACCCACACATGTTTAGGTTGTTATCTATAGAAATGTTCTCATGGTTATTTTTAAATGTGTATATATAGCAAGACTGGAGTTTGACCTAGCTTAGACTTGCGTTTGTTTTAGATAAGATAAGAACATCTGTTCAAGAATACATATAATTTTGTAGTAAAAATGATGTGAATTTTGTCTTATGGTACCCGCTAATAAGTAAAATATTGACTAAAGCTATTTCTTCTGTACATGTGTAAACTCCTCCCCTGACCCCTAAATTTGCTCCATTTTCAATGAGTAAAGAGATATCTGTAATTGAACATTGCAAACCTGTCTCCTGTGTCATATTATCGAAATCTCCGGGCCCGTGGGTCTACGGAAGTCTTCCTGCATTACCTAAACCTACCTGGGTGGTCGTATAAGCCGAAATTCCCTACACCTTCAATATGTTAGCATGTCCCTAATACAATGGTCTACATGTCCCAGGCAGTGTGTCATTGTTTTAACATGGCAGTGTGGATCATATTCCTTGAGGACACCACATTATACTGCTTATGAACTACTTTAGGACACAAAGTGGCATATACAGTATCACAATAATCAGAAAATGACTGCTAATCAGGTTGTATATGTGTGTATACAGTATGGTGTTTGCCCAAATTAGGTCTGAGAACTGATATTAAGTCTTTAGCTGCCACCAATGTATGTCATATGTCGCCAGCAGTGGGTGGGAGAGAGGTTGTGGTGACTGGGGGTGGTTTACACACACTGCAACAGCCAGGAATGTGTACAAATCTGACAAGCTGACTGTCGGTTGTCAAATGAAAGTGATCCAGCTGCTTCCACAAACCCCGGCAACACTGCCCCAGACGTACAAACACGTTGATTGTACCACACGTGTTACATGTCCATACATGCCGGAATGAGACCAATAATTTTAGTTCCATTATTTACAGTTAACTCTAAACTGATGAACTGTAGCTTTTAAATTGTTGCTCATGGAAAATTGAGGGTACCAAAAATTTGTTTCCATTTCACGTGTGCAGACAATTTTAAAATTTTGCTTAAAGCTGGGTAAATATTTACTCGTTGCAACCTTGTCTTTTATATTTTGTCAAAAATTGGGTAATATATTGTGTTTGTGTGCCCATCAATCCAACCATAGTGTATTATTTACTGATATGTTGCACTTGATAAACCATTGCGTTAATATCTTATGGACATAAGAATCTATAACTACCACTATTTTATTCTTTAGGGTCTGTGCTTTCAGAAAATATACAATGTTTTCGGGGTTTTAAATAATCTTCAGACCTAAAATGATTTTTTAAATGTGTGCAAAAAACCCTCTGATAGAGAATGGCTGTCTCATGATTGTCACAAAACGTGCATGTACCTGGAGGCAGCCCGAGCAGGTGATGGTATTTGAACCTAATAATTCTATTGAGTAATTAATTAACCACTTAAGGACCTGGCCTCTTTTTTAGATTTACAAGTTAAAAACAGATTTTTTTTGCTAGAAAATTACTTCGAACCCCCAAACATTCTAACACCCTAGAGAATATAATAAAATAATAATTTTTAATAAAATAAAATGGCGGTCATTGCAATACTTTCTGTCACACCGTATTTGTGCAGCGGTCTTACAAGCGCACTTTTTTAAAAAGAAAATACACTTTTTTGAATAAAAAAATAAGACAACGGTTAGCCCAATTTTTTTTATATTGTAAAAGATAATGTTACGCCGAGTAAATTGATACCCAACATGTCACGCATCAAAACTGCGCAAGCTCGTGGAATGGCGACAAACTTTTACCCATAAAAATCTCCATAGGCGACATTTAAAATTTTTTACAGGTTGCATGTTTTGCATTAGAGGAGGTCTAGGGCTAGAATTATTGCTCTCGCTCTACCGTTTGTGGCAATACCTCACATGTGTGGTTTGAACACCGCTTTCATATGCGGGCGTTACTCATGTATGCATTCGATTCTGCACGTGAGCTCGGCGGGGCGGGGCACATTTTAAAAAAAATGTGTTTTTTTATTTGTTACCTTTTTTATTTTTAAACTGTTTTAAAAAAAAAAATTGTGTCACTTTTATATACATCCCTTGTAATAGAAAAAAAAAAATCATGACAGGACCTCTTAAATATGAGATCTGGGGTCAAAAAGACCTCAGATCTCATATTTACACTAAAATGCAATAAAAAAAAAAGAAAAAATAATAATAATAATTTTGTCATTTAAAAAAAAAAAAAAAAAAAAGGCCCTTTAAGAGCTATGGTCGGAAGTGACGTTTAAAACGTGCAGTGTCATGGAGACGCTCATGACCCTCACTCGTCTCCATGCACAGCCACGGGAAGGATCAGATTGCAGCGAATCCACCGCAGAGACCACTTTTATCTTGTACCGGACCGGCAACCGAACATGGGGATATAGGGGTTATGGCAGCTATATGTTGCCATAACAACGATATCTGTTCTCAAAGTGAGGACGTACATCGGCGTGCGGCGGTCCGGAAGTGGTTAAAGTGGTGTTCCAGCCGCAATTTTTATTATTTTTTTTAAAAGTCAGCAGCTACAAACACTGTAGCTGCTGACTTTTAATAAGGGCACTTACCTGTCCAGAGAGCCTGCGATGTCGGCCCTCCCCCGAGGCCGATCCGTCCATCGGATCGGGTGCCGGCGCCGCAATCTTAACAAAGGGAACCAGGCAGTGGAGCCTTGCGGCTTCACTGCCCATTTCCTACTGCACATGCGCGGGTCGCGCAGCGCTTTGTGAATTTTTTTTACGTTTTTTTTTTTATATCTTTTTTTGAGAATGTTAATGTTATTTTTTATTTTAGGGTGGCCCTCCGCTTTAATGGTAAGGTAAAAAAATGTTTTTGTGCACTGTATGCATGTGTATCTCCTTAACGACTTTCAGACCGGACCATTTTGCTGGCTTAAGACCAGACCACTTTTTGCGATTCGGCACTGTGTCGATTTAACTGACAATTGCGCGGTCGTGCGACGTGGCTCCCAAACAAATTTTTTTTCCCACAAATAGAGCTTTCTTTTGGTGGTATTTGATCACCTCTGCGGTTTTTATTTGTTGCGCTATAAACAAAAAAAGAGCGACAATTTTGAAAAAAACACATCATTTTTTACTTTTTGCTATAATAAATATCCCCCAAAAATATATAAAAAAAAATATTTTTTCCTCAGTTTAGGCTGATACGTATTCTTCTACATATTTTTGGTAAAAAAAAATAAAAAATCTCAATAGGCGATTATTGATTGGTTTGCGCAAAAGTTATAGCGTTTACAAAGTAGGGGATAGTTTAATAGCATTTTTATTAATCTTTTTTTTTTTTACTAGTAATGGCGGTGATCGGCAATTTTTTTATTGTGACTGCGACATTATGGCAGACACATCGGACATTTTTGACACATTTTTGGGACCATTGTAATTTATACAGCAGTCAGTGCTATACAAATGCACTGTTTCCTGTGAAAATGACACTGGCAGTAAGGGGTTAACCAGGAGGTGGCAGTGTAGGGGTTAAGTGCGTCCTAGCGGTGTGTTGCTAACTGTGGGGGGCGTGGCTGTGTTTTACAGAGTACTGATCTCTGCTCCAATCACAGGGAGCAGAGATCAGTGTCACTTGTTGCTAGGCAGAACTAGGAGATGCTTGTTTACTTCAGCATCTCCTCGTTCGTCGATGAGGCGATGGCGATCGAGTCTGCGGGACCCACGATCGGACTCACGGAGGTCCAGACCGGTGCACGCACGATGGCAGGGTGGCAAATTCAAAGGGACGTACCTGTACGCCCTTATGCCTGTCCGTGCCATTCTGCCGACGTACATCATCGTGCGCCGGTCGGGAAGCTGTTAAACAGAACAAGCAATTCAGTCTTGAAAATTATTTTTTTAACCACTTCCCGCCCGGTGCACGACGATATACGTCGGCAGAATGGCACGGACAGGCATAAGGGCGTATATATAAGTCCCTTTTTTAATGCCTCCGTGCCATCGGGAGCGCACCGGTCGGGACCCCCGTGAGGCCGGTCACGGGTCCCGTGGACTCGATCGCCGCGGGAACACCCGCGATCGTCTCACGGGAAGGCTAAATGGGGAGATGCGGAAATAAACAGCATCTCCCCGTTCTGCCTAGCAACTAGTGACGCTGATCTCTGCTCCCTGTGATTGGAGCAGAGATCCGCATTCACTAGCTGACAGCCACGCCCCCCCACAGTAAGAAACACACCCCTAGGCATACTTAACCCCTACATTGCCCCCTTGTGGTTAACCCCTTCACTGACAGTGTCATTTATACAGGAATCAATGCATTTAAATAGCATTGATTGCTGTATAAATGACAATGGTCCCAAAAATGTGTCAAAAATGTCCAATGTGTCCCCCATAATGTCGCAGTCGCAATAAAAATCGATGATCGCCGCCATTGCGAATAAAAAAAATTATTAATAAAAATGCTATAAAACTATTCCCTATCTTGTAAACGCTATAACTTCTGCGCAAACCAATCAATAATTGCTTATTGCGATATTTTTTACCAAGATATGTAGAAGAATACGTATCGGCCTAAACTGAGGAAAAAATATTTTTTTTCTATATTTTTGGGGGATATTTATTATAGCAAAAAAAAAAAAAGGATGCGTTTTTTTTTTCAAAATTGTCGCTCTTTTTTTGTTTATAGCGCAAAAAATAAAAACCTAAACTGAGGGATGCGCGCCATAGACAACGGTGCATTTACAGGGTTAATCCCCATTCACAACTGCGGCTTACCGCAGTTGAAGTGTCCCACGCGCATGCACGGAGCGCCGTCCTCGTCGCTCTGGCCAACCACAGCGCGGCAGCGCGATGTGATTGGCCGGAGCGCCGATACCCGGAAGGGTATCTGTTTAGAGATAAATGCGGCCGGAGGGGAAGAACAACACGGCGTCGGGGGCCCCGATCTAAGGTAAGTGATGCATAATGAGCTAGTATGCTAGTCATACTAGCTCATTATGACTTTGTCTTGCAGGTAAACAAAAAATTTTTTTTTTTTAAATGGGTATACAACCGCTTTAAGATAGAAAAGATACATTTAAAGTCTATGTAAATAGGTGTAATATTACTAATCAAAAATGTGCCGTGTTAAATAAAAAAAATTTAAAAAAACGCATTCAAAACATGTATTTAAAAGCTATCAATCTACTGACCTAAAAAAGCAAAAACATAAAAAAATAAGCTAAGAATATCCATCTAAAGATAGAACTTTTTCCACCATGTTAAAAAGCAGGACTTTCCATGAAGGGGAGCATTATAAGAGGATGGACTTTTGATGCAATGTAACAATGCTTGTTTTTTTTATTGCCAAAAAAAATAGGAAGATTTACTCCTGTCACTTTATTAACATCCTTTTTTTGGCAGCTAGATTACATGAAAATATGCCTCAGTTTAGCTTTGTTTGCTCTTATACAATGAAAAGCTTTTCAACTTCTCCTGGACCTTTCTGCTGCCTTTGATACAGTGGATCACCTCTCCTCCTCAAAAAACTCCACTCCTTTGGTTTCCGTGACTCTACTCTCCACCGGTTCTCATCCTACCTATCCCACCGCTCCTTTAGTGTCATTTACAACTCTACTTCCTCCTCTCCTCTTAATTTCTCTTTCAGGGTCCTCCAAGGTTCTGATCTTGGACCTCTCCTTTTCTCAATCTACACCTCCTCCCTGGGTCAGTCGATTCCCTCCCATGGCTTTTAATATCATCTCTACACTGACGACACCCAAATCTACCTCTCAACCCCCCAACTCACTCCAGCTGTCTCCTCATGCATCACCAACTTACTAACAGACATATCATAGCCTAGATGTCACATCACTTCCTCAAACTCAACCTATCAAAAACCAAGCTCATGATATTTCCTCCCCCAACTACCACTTCCCCTGATTTCAACTATCAACCCGTCCCCCCATGCCAAGGTCCTAGGTGTAATCCTGAAATCTGAGCTATCCTTTCAGACCCACATTCAATCCCTGTCCAAATCTTGCTGCCTCAACCTCTGCATCATCTCCAAGATACATAACCAATGTCACCAAAAAGCTTCTAATCCACTCCCTGGTCATCTCTCACCTCGACTACAGCAACTCCCGCCTCATTAGCTTACCCCTAAATAGGCTACCCCCCCTTCAGTCAATCATGAGCGCTGCTGCCAGGCTCATCCACCTTACAAACCACTCAGCACCTGCTATCCTTCTCTGCCAATCCCTCCATTGGTTGCAACTCAACCAATGAATTAAATTCTAAATACTAACAATAACTTACAATGCCATCCACAACCCGGCCCCTAGCTACAGTATATCACCAACCTGGTCTCAAAACACCAACCAAATCGCCCTCTTCGCTCCTCCCAAAGCCTCCTGCTCTCTAGCTCCCTTGTCATCTCACCCTGTGCTCATCTCAAGGACTTCTTCTGACCTTTCCCATCCTCTGGAATGCTCTACCCCAATCTGTACCATTTCAGACCATCCCTGAAAACTCATCTCTTCAGAGAAGCCTATCTGGACCCCACCTAAAACAACTCAACATTTATTTTCGCCATTAGCACATCCCCCGCAGTTATTACCTCTTGTATCTCCTAACCCCCTCTCTTAAGCCTCATACATGCAATCAGATTTTCTGATGGGAAATGTGTGATGACAGGCTGTTGGAGGAAAATCCGACCGTTTTTATGCTCCATCGGAAAAATTACTGACGGATTTTCCGTGGACAAATGTTGGATAGCAGGTTTAAAAAATGTTCGCGGACAAATGTCTGTTGTCGGATTTTCCGAGCGTGTGAACACAAGTCCGTCGGACAAAAGTCGAAAGTACAAACACACATGCTTGGAAGCAAGGACAAGCCAGAAGCAGTCGGTCTTGTAAATCAGCGTTCATAATGGAGAATTAACATTTGTGACATGGCAAATTATGAAATCTCGAAATGCAGCGCACAATTCCCTTCTTCTTTAATGGGATAATAATGAAGCTGCTTTGCTGGTGATACTGATGGAGTTATTGCAAACAAATTTTCAAAGGCTTTTCTTTTCTAGTGATATCAAGATTATTATTATTATTATGCATTTTTTTTGTTTTTATTTTTTGGGCAAGTTACCATAACACCATTATCCCGTAGTTTTTAAGATCAAAGATACAACTATGTATTATTATTCTACAACATCTTTTTATTGTGCATTAAAAAAAAAAAAAATAATAATAAAATTAGATATGCTATCTGCCAATGGGAGGAGGAGCGACACACTGACGTCACTGCAATACGCTTAGTCCCTAGGGAAGAGGAGCAACACACAGACGTCACCGCAATACGCTTAGTCCCAGAAGCAACGGGCTTATTCGAGGCCGGCCGGCCGGCTCGATCCTTTTTTATGCTGTATCTTATCTGCTAACTGTAAGTGTCCATTTGTCTTGTGATATGTGAAATAAATGTGAAGGTTTTACACTATATGAGCCTTAATTGTTCTATGGGGATTCAATTACCGTGCCTAAACCTGACCTGTGTGAGGACCATCCCTGCTGAGAGTGAGGAGTTCAGTGTATGCCACAGAGATCCTGGCCTGGGGTAATAGCCATCTGCTGTGTGGTCCCCTGTAATAAGGGACCACCACGATCTGGTAAGCAGCATTGTTTGCTGTGGTGGAGGCAATTTTATCTTTCATGGTTTCTGGGGGTGTCTTGTTCATGTCACCAGTCAGCTTGCACGGACTATATTCTTATTTTTGGATTACATTTTTTGATACGTTTGATTTTTTGGTCACCAGCATCACACATGGACTTGGCTATTTAGCAATATCTAGCTGTTCGGTCCTCAATATAGTTTAGTATTCTTTTACTGTCATCAATTATTTAGGTGTTAATATTTATTTAATTTATACTGTTATTATACTTTTTGGATATTGCTGTTCTTTTTCACTGAAGGTTTTCCATTGGTACATTGGTGCTTATTATTGTGGAAGTGTACCCATATCAAGAGAATTTTTTCATTTATATTTTTTAAATCACAATTTCACCTGTTGTGGTATACTATACATTTACATTGCGAGTGTATGGAATATTGCCTCATAGATCAACCATTTAGCGCAGCTTCTTCCTTTTTTATTTATGTGTGGTTTTGTATAACATTTTGAGTTGCAGCTTAGGTAATTTTAGGCAATAGCGCAGTTTTCTTATTATCTGCCAATAGAACTTAACCAAAACGTGCATTCTATGCATCCAAAAATATACCAAATCAAATCATTATTCAACCAAAAAAATAATGTCAAAGCAATAACTCCAAGGCCAATAATAAATAACACACAATCTCTTCCGATTCCGCAACATGTCTGGTTGACGAACGGCCGTTCAGAAACGAACTGAAAAGCACGAACTGAAAAGCACGAAATGAAATGCGCAAATATGAAATGCGCAAAATGAAAAGCGTGAATCAACACTCACCATACTTCTACTAACCCCAAATTAGCAGAAGGAGCCCAAAGAGTGGCGCTAAATAGCTGAAAAAAACATGTAGTACGTCACATGTTCGTGATTGTTGGCCAACAATTGTGTGCCATGTGTATGCAAGACAAGTTTGGGCCAATGCCCTTCGAACAAAAGTCCACGGTTTTGTTGGCTAACAATCCAATCACGTGTACGAGGCTTTAGACTGTAAGCTCTAATGAGCAGTATTCCTACTGTATTAAAGTGTATTGTATTTGTACTGTCTACCCCCAAGTTGTAAAGCGCTGCGTAAACTGTCGGCACTATATAAATCCTGTATTATAATAATAACAAGAGTAGTGTCCTGTTTGTGATATATGTAAAATTAACTTGTTTTAACAACAGAAACCTTGTCTAGACCCTCGTCTTTTTAAAAGTTTTAATTATTTTGGAAGGATATACTATATGCAATACCAGTTTCAGTTGCAATATTATACAGCAGTGCCATTTTATAAACAAATGTTTTACCCCATCAGCCCAGCAAAGCATTCAAATGGATATCCAAATGACTGAAGGCTTGGAATTGTACCAGTTCATATACCTTACCTACAGCACTGAGTGATTTGGGGAAGGGTCTGCACGCACTGCCCTCCCCCCACCTCAATAAAAAAATAAAAACATATTCTTACTCAATGTAACCGTGTGCACTGGAGAAACTTATATATTTTTTTTGGACTTAAAACAGAAAAAAATCCTCCACTTAAGAGAAGAGAAACAGACCATCTCATAAGGGACAACAGAAAGAAGGTTTGTGGAAAGGATTTTTGGAATCGCCCTACTATGACAAATATATAAAAAATACAAATATAGTTTTATTAAATACAATCTTAAGACAATAATATAATAGATGCAACAGTGAATGCAAATTTTGTACAGAATAATAGGACTCTAATATAGGAAAAATGGCTCTAGATCCCAACACATGCAAAAAATGTATTTAAAATCTATCAATCTACTGACCTAAAAAAGTAAAAACATAAAAAAATAAACTAAGAATATCCATCTGAAGATTTTTCCACCATGTTAAAAAGCAGAATTTTTCATAAAGGGGAGCATTATAAGAGGATGGACTTTTGATGCAATGTAACAATGCTTGTTTTTTATTGCCAAAAAAAAGAGAAGATTTACTCTGACATAGTTTGGTATATGCATCATAATGATTAAAGATATGTGAGAGAGAAAATGTTGGTCTATTTTCTTAAGCCATATGTAGTAAGTTGCCAAGGTGCATTTATGTGTTTATGATACCTATTACTGTTTATATTTTTAGACAGTTGTCCAATCCGTTGCTCTTGAGAACCCCCAGACGAAGACCCTTAAGTCAAAACATGTAGGGGTACCCATGATTCTTTTTGGGATCTAGAGCCATTTTTTGTTATGAATAAAGTCATATTATTCTATGCAAAATTAGCATTCACTGTTGCATGTATTTTATTATTAAGATTGTATTTAATAAAAACGATATTTGTATTTTTTATATATTTGTCATAGTGGTGCCTTTCCAAAAGTCCCTTCCATAAACCTTCTTTCTGTAGCTACTTATCGGGATGTGGCACCATCATGGCTACCAAACGGGGCATTCAGATAATGATTTTTGACTCATAAGAAACAACTGAATCGTCCTGAAAAGTAAGAAAAAAAATAATAAATTTATTATATATATATATATATATATATATATATATATATATATATATATATATATATATTAATTCTTTTTTTTTTTTTTTGATAGATTACATATGGACAAGATTGTTGTGCTGAAGAGGGTGGAAGGAAGAACCTTTGTATCTAAGCAATAAAAGACCATGAAAAAATTATTCCAAAAGCAAATTTAGGTGTTTGGAGGCCTACAGCAACAAGTGTCCAGGGGATTCTTCGGTTATCCGGGGGATAAGGAAGAATCCTATAATTTAGCACCTCAAAGACATGTCGAAAGGGAATAGTCAAATCTTAGACAGCAATGCCCCGTACACACGGTCGGATTTTCCGACGGAAAATGTCCTATCGGACCATGTTGTCGGAAATTCCGACCGTGTGGGCTCCATCTGACTTTTTCCGTCGGAGTTTCCGACGGAAAAAGTTTGAGATCCTGCTCTCAAATTTTCCGACAACAAAGTCCTATCGGACTTTTTCCAATCGTGTGTAGCGAATTCCGACGGACAAAGTGCCACGCATGCTCAGATCACATTACAAGACCAAAGCTATTGGCTACTAGCCTCTACTTAGTCCCGTCGTACGCAACGAACGTCACCACGTTCAGGATGATCGGATTTTCCGACAACTTTGTCCGACCGTGTGTATGCAACACCAGTGTCGGACAAAATCCGTCGGAAAAAACCGTGTGTACGGGGCATAAGAGAAGATTCACAGGGACATGTGGACCGGAGGGAAAAATAACCTGCAAACTGCCTTCAATAGAAGGGAAGAAAATACCTGACAGTAGAGACTTACTTGCAGATGTACAGGAGTCTTTGCAAGTCCCTGATTACATCATTGTGATGAAACATGTTGGGCAATGAGGGACTCTGGAGTAAAATAATTGCTCTGGGAGAGGTTAGACTGGCTCAATGTGCAGCTTACTGAGTGTTACATCTCAGTGAGATCTTTAACCACTTCGGTTCTCACACCTGTTTACCCCCTATGGACAAGACCATATTTCCACATTTCACATGTATTTCATGAATCTATAACTTTGTAATTACTTATGATAAAGAATTGATACATACTGTATATTGTTTTTTGGGGGACAACTGGGCTTTCTTGCTACTCTGAGAATTTTTTAATGTATTTGCATTATAAAGGAAAAAAAAAAAAAGAGTAAAAATCTGAAAACAGTTTGATCAGTAATATTTTGAACCATTACTGTGGGGAAAGCATATACATTTTAATCCTTCTGCTTATTCTATTTACTGCAACGTTAAAATCACATTTTTGGTACAAAGCATGTTAAAGATGAAGTAAACCCTGATGGGTTTACTTCCTCTTTGTTTCCCTGCAAAGCATAATGGACTACTATGCATCGCCGTAAAACAAAATCCATTCATTTAAACCATTTTTATATTTTTCTTTATTGTTTTATACCATTGTGGATAAATATTCAAGTTTTGATTCATTATTAGGCAAGGATTGAATTTGATATCCTTTAATGCCAGATTTGTATAAATTAGGAAGGGATATATCCGAACAAATGACCCCTGATGACGTCGGAGCGTGTTGACGAAACACGTAGGGTGCCTTGAGCGTGATGCGTCACTTCCGCCCCTTATAACGCACCTGGAGCACAAACGGATGTTTGGCTGAGATGGATATTTGTTTTTTACCTTTTAAACTTTTGAAATAAATCATGATATACTTCACTATTAACCTCTTCTTCCTTTCATTTCTCCACTGATGATTGGATGTCTGACGCACATGAAAGGTCGCGAGAATTGTTGAGGTCGGGAGAATCCCCCATTGGCAAAATCTTTTCAGCGCTTTTGACTACCTGTAATGGGTGTCATGGAGTTTTGGTGAGTAGGATTTTTGGCAGGTGATGGTGGTGGAAGACCTACAGTCACTTCTTAATGTTCACCAGGATTAAGAAGATTCACGTGCACATAATTGAATTTATTTTGGACATTCACATGATTTTGTTTTTTATGGACGTTATATTTTATATATTTTGTGAAATTGTTTACCGACATCGTTTTTTATGCACTTTTTATGCACTTTATAGTACATTCAGGGTTTTTTTGCTTTAAGGAGAGATCACGGATCAAATTAATTCACCGAGGGCGTGGCCTGGACCGACATGTGAGCAGCAGTGAGACTCACAGCTCCGCACTAGAACCTGGCTTTTGATCCTCTCCCAGCAGCGATCCGCGGCCACAAAACGGCTCTCCTGAGAGATAACGACCCCCTCACCCTCCCGGACCACCCACCGGCCCTCTGCACTAGAGGGAATGTTAAAAAACAGGAGGAAAGAATGCCCTCCAAAATCCAAGATGGCGGACCCGCGGCCCTGGCACAGCGCACACCGAGGGGCAGTGACAAGCCTAAAGGAGGACAAACAAAGAGCACACAGAAGTCCCAGGGTAAGGAACACCCGAGGGACATGTTGTACTATACTCAGAAGATGGGGGGACAGCAGGACAGGGATGCTGGGGGTTCTGCTGGGCCGGAGCATGGGATTAGTAATAGGACTATGTCACAAAACACTCAGCACACTGCTAAATGTGCAGATCCTGAAGCCCAGCATGTGCAGCCCCCCCTCCCCTGCTGACACTGAACATGATGAAGCTGAGCAACCGTCCCTTGCAGAAATCCTCAGAGCTGTGAATGTATGCACAGCCTCTGTAAACACCCTGAAAGAGCAGTTTGGGGGCCTGAGAGAGGATGTCTCCCTGTTAAGGCAGGATATGCAGAAGATCAGGGAGCGCACAACGGCTGTGGAAAGCAGAGTCAGCGAGGTTGAAGACAGACTCCCACCAGTTGCTCGAGAGGCACATGCTGCCCATCAGCTTGCTAGCGACACTAACAAGAGAGCAGAAGATATGGAAAATCGCCTAAGACGAAACAATGTCCGCATAGTAGGACTGCCCGAGAAAACGGAGGGCAGGGATACTACTGCCTTCGTGGAGACCTGGCTGATTGAGCTATTTGGCAAGGAGGCTTTCTCCCCCTTCTTTACGGTGGAACGAGCTCACTGCACACCGGGACGCCCGCCACAGCCGGGGGCGCCCCCCAGACCTATTCTGGCCCGACTTCTGCACTATAGAGACAGAAAGGCGGTACTGAGGAATCCCCGTGAAAAAGCCAATATTCTGGTGAATGGTGTCAGAGTGTCGTTTTACCCTGACTTCTCGGCTGAGGTGCAGAGATCAAGAGCCAAATTCTCGGATGTGAAGAGGCGCCTGAGAGCTCTGCAGCTACCTTATGCTATGCTCTACCCCGCCAAACTTACAGTTACAAAGTTACAGTAAATAGACAGTCACACTTCTTTGAATTGGCACAGGAGGCGGCAATGTGGCTGGACCAAAACGAACAGGCCCTTCGTCACCGTGACAGAGAGGAAGAGGGAGAAGGCCCCATCTGAAGCATCTATTGCTGAGCATGCCTGGTGGCCCACACGGGAGCACCCTTGTTTCTATGTTTTTTGTTGCTCACCTATTCTTCATTGAAGCTGAGGAGGTTCCCCTTTAACCGTTGGGATCTATGCCCATCTTTTCCAATCTATCGGGTGCTGAGATATATGAGTCTTTTGTCATTTTGCCCATTTCCTCTGAAGTTTTTGCCATTGTGGCGGCTCACCATACTCTCACGGGAACCATCCTTACACTAAGCTGCTGGGAGACATTATACTGACCTGTGAACAATGAGCTATCTTGTGAAGAAGGCAAGAAGAAATGTTTTTCACCCCGGAGAGGGGTAACACACGACCAAGAGGTTCTTTTTTGTTGTTTCTAGTTCTCACCCAGGATCATGTCATGTTGACAACCTGGGTTTTTGTATGCGCATATTTTTGTTGCTTGCACCGAACATTGTACCCACAAAGATATACATCGCGACTTTACAGCCTTGCAGATGAGAAACAAACAACCACCGCTCCAAGACTCTCCTTCCCAAGCGAATGCTCCTGCTCCTGTGTGGGAGCCCCAGGTGCTGGCTAATAGCACAATGATTGGAAATCAAAAAAGGAAGAACTCCGGACAGCCGCACACCGAGAAAATAAAATCCAAAAAGTTTATTTAAAAGCAAAAAACACTGCAATCCATACACGGCAAAAAGGGGGGTACAGAGCTGACGCGTTTCGCACCACAACTAGTGCTTACTCATAGCTAGTAAGCACTAGTTGTGGTGCGAAACGCGTCAGCTCTGTACCCCCCTTTTTTGCCGTGTATGGATTGCAGTGTTTTTTGCTTTTAAATAAACTTTTTGGATTTTATTTTCTCGGTGTGCGGCTGTCCGGAGTTCTTCCTTTTTTGATTTACAGCCTTGCACTTGCTGAATGCACCAAATCGATAGTAAACTGCCCTGGCCCTGCACCACCTGTCTGGCTTTTCTACATGCAGCCCTTACCTTTAGCCATGGACATATTCTGTTTCTTTACAGGTGCCGGCTTGAAGGTACGGCCCATGCTGACACTATACCTATTGCTATCCAATGGCTGAAATACCAGTCGTGTCCTGGAACGTGAGGGGTCTAGGATCCCCACTTAAGAGGATGATGATTTCTTCCTGTCTGAAGAAATACCACCCTATGATACTATGCATGCAGGAAACACATTTAACCAAGGATACGCAATGTTGTCTTAGATATGCATGGGTGGGCAAGGCATACCATTCCACGCATACCTCTTACTCCCGAGGTGTGAGTGTAATGATACATAACTCGGTAGACTTTCAGGAAATTGATGTATGTATTGATGCAGATTTTGTCCTCCTACACTGCCGAGTGGGCATATTGTATTGTATTTTAGCATGTGTGTACACGGTGGCGGTGATTCGGCTGCTGCTGACCTATTTGGTTGAGTCCCTCCATGGACAGACACCCGAATTCGGGGGTTTCTGCCACAGAGGCTGTTCAATGAAGTAGGGTGGACTGATATTTGGAGGTTGAAACATCCAGGGGTCAAGCAATTTTCCTGCTTCTCCAAAACCCATGGAATTGATCTTGCAGTGGGTAACCCAGCCATGCTCCCATCCGTCTCAAAATTGACATACCAGCCTCGATCCGTATCAGATCACTCGTATTTGGTGATCAACTTGATTACATCCACTATGCCCACACTTCCAAGACCCCCATGGAAATTTAACGCCTTTTGGCTAAAATTATTTCTGGCCCACGATGAGATGGAGCGGAGCATAGGGGAATTCTTGAGGAACCAGGAATTTGTTGACTCACCGGCTACACAGTGGGACGCCTTCAAGGCTTATTTGCGGGGACTGCTAATCTCTGAAATCACTAAAGTTAAAAAGAACTCCTCAGGGCTCATAGAAGACCTTAAAAAACAGGTAACGGCTCTGGAGGAAACATATGTCAGCACCCCAACAGAATCTGCCAGGGAGGCATGGCAGTCGGCTCAATCAGCTTATGAGCGGCTGTTATCCTCCAAGGCAGAAAAAAAACTATTCTTTTCCAAACTGGCTTTCTTTGAGGAGGGTGAGAGCACGGGACGCATGTTGGCTAGGATTGCTAATTCCCAACAACGAGCGCCAGCTATTGGTGCTATAAAAACGGCAGGGGGTGGGATTGTCAACTCTCCCGACTTAATTTTAGCGGAACTGGCCAAATTGTATTACTCTTTACCTCCCGACCGAGCAATATACACGACAGGAGCTTACAGACTACTTACAGGACATTGACTTCCCACAACTTACGGCTGAAGAGCGGAGGGCACTGGATGCCCCCTTCACTTTAGAAGAGCAACAGTACGCATTAGCGGAATTTCCCAACTGCAAGGCACCAGGGGCGGACGGGATACCCATGGAGGTATATAAACAATATGCCGATATGCTCCTTCCCGGGCTTCTGGCGGTGTTTAATGAGGCCAGGGAGTGGGGAGCTCTGCCCCACTCCATGGCTACTGCTAACATAGTCCTTATACTGAAACCTGGAAAAGATCCCCTAGAGCCGGGCTATATATAGACCTATATCTCTCTTACAGAGCGATATTAAACTACTAGCCAAGATGCTGGCGATTAGGCTGAACGGAGCCATCACGAGCATCATACATCCCGACCAGGCTGGCTTCATGCTCAATAAATCGACGGCTGTCAATCTAAGGAGGCTATATCTAAATATGCAATCCTCGGCGCAAAATGTGGGGCGGAGGGCCTTGCTCTCACTAGACGATATGAAGGCTTTCGATAGCGTTGAGTGGGAGTACTTATGGGAAATCCTCGGGCGCTTCGGATTTGGCGACCGATACATTTCCTGGGTGCGCCTGCTCTACCATGACCCACGAGCATCCATTCGATCCTCCGGGGCAGTGTCCAAAACCTTCACGTTGGGTAGAGGCACACGGCAGGGGTCCCCTTTATCACCCCTGCTTTTTGCACTAGCCATTGAGCCCCTAGCTATAAAAGTAAGGGCTAACCCAGACATAGTGGGCTTAAAATACGGAAACAAGCAGGAGAAAATAATGTTATATGCCGATGACACTATGATCCTGCTCGGCGATGTAGAGGGCTCTTTGACAGAGGTCATGGCCACAGTGGGAGACTTCGGCAGGTACTCTGGCTTGCGGATAAACTGGTCAAAGTCTTCTCTTATGTTAATTGATGAAGGGGGGACACCCCCGACATCTTGTACAGTACCAACAACTACTGCTTTTCGGTATCTGGGGATCCAGGTGACGCCCAAAATTAGCGACTATGGTAAATTAAATATAGCCCCACTGTTACAAAAGTTTAGAGACCGGATTAAAACATGGAATTCACTCTGCTTGTCGGTAGCAGGCAGGGTGAACCTGATAAAAATGATTCTCATGCCGCAACTGCTTTTTGTGCTGCATAACGCCCCGACAGTCTCAAGACGTTTAGGATTGTTAACTCTCTGTTCCGTACGCTAATTTGGAAAAACCGTGCACCTAGAATTAAACTGGAGCACCTCCAGCGCCCAAAGGACGAGGGGGGACTTGCCCTCCCAAACCCCTGGCTGTACTATGTTGCCGCACAGCTACAGCAACTAATAGGCACAATCCGTATGGATATAGGCGAAGAGGGGGGGACCCGGGCCTCCTCAGAATTAGTGATGGCACACACAGTAAAGGGGGACTCAATACAGTCAGCTCTGGAGTCCCAGGCATTTGGCAAACCTAATAAGCTCTACTCGACCTACAATCTTATCCAAAAAATTTGGAACAAAACTAGAAGCTTGCAGGGGGTGACAGGATACACAGACTTTAGTCCTATCTGGAATAATGACTCATACCCAGAACTGGCCAAACTACAGCATGGCACGCTATGGAAGAGATATGGGATAGTTTACCTTAGGCAGACATTTCACAATGGGAGCATGCACACCTTTGAAACCCTGCAGGATCTTTTTGGCTTACCGCACTCCATTAAATGTACAGTTAAAACGTGCTATAACGGCCCAAAGCAGATCAGAAGACTGGGCCCTATGCCCGACTCCAGTGTTTAAACTGATTGCAAGGGCCACCAATACTAAGGGGTATATATCAACATGCTATAACATGCTACTAGGGAACTTTCTGAATAAACACCCCCTACAGATGTTGGCCAAGTGGGAGGGAGAGGTTGGCAGGCTTGATGGGGAACAATGGGAGGAGGCCCTACGGACGGTACCCACATGCTCCCTAAATATATCACAGAGAGTAACACAATTATATCTACTGCTAAGAGTGTACTATACGCCACACAGATTGTTTGTTATGGGCCTGCGACCTACACCACTGTGCACTAGGTGCAAGAGAGATCACGGAGACTTGATCCACCTTCTGTGGAGGTGCCCGAAATTACACCCCTACTGGACGGGGGTGGTGGACACAATAAACAGGGTATTTCAAGTCTCACTACCTGCTGATCCAAAGCACTGCCTTCTTAATGTGCTGGAGGAGCTAGAATGGGAGGAAAGTACAAGAGTGGCCACTATTAGAATCCTATTCTTAGCACGGAAGCTAATAATGATTCACTGGATATCAGAAGACCCACCTACCCTTAAAGAGTGGATCAACACAATGGGAGATATGCTTAGAAAAGAAAAGATAATTTTCCAGCATAGGGGCTGCGCCCAAAAATTTGAGAAATTATGGGGGCCGTGGCTGGATGTGCCGGGGCTTGCTCCGGTGGATCTAGTAATGGCCAGAATATTGGCTTAAGCAAAAGAACTGGAAGAATTTAAGAAATACACATTGGGCTAGGATGATTACTTCTAATATGGGTGTGGGGGTAGGAGCGGGCTGGCAAGGATTGGCGATATTGCTGCAAAATATGTGTAATAATTGTTTAAAATGGCTGTAATGGTGAAGAGATAATGATGTGCGTTCGGTGTATGTTTACTTAGTGTTTTTTCAATAAACTTGTTTTTGGATTAAAAAAAAAATTAATTCACCAATTAATTTTTTCTCACATACGTTTAATCTACAACGAGCTGCTCTCACCAATATTATTTGTTTACACTTACCACCACTTGCACAGGTTTGGGGTGTCTAACCCTTCCCCTCCTTTTTCTTTGTATTACAAGATGGTGTTATTATATTACAAATGTATATCTCTTAACTTGCCTACAACTTGCCACTTGCCTACAGGGCACTTTTCTGTGATAAAATTTAGCAAATTATTAATTTTTCTTTATACATTTTGGCTACAATTTATAATGCTCCATATCTTTGGTAAAAATAACCCAAATTAGTGGATATTATTTGGTCTTTGTGAAAGTTAGAGAGTCTACAAGTTGTGGTGAAAATTATACAAAATTGATCACACCTGATGTACTGGTGGCCTATCTCATTTCTTGAGACCCGAACAAGCCAGGAAAGTACAAATACCCCCCAAATGACCCCTTTTTTGAAAGTAGACATTCCAAGGTATTTAGTAAGAGGCATGGTGAGCTTTTTGATGCTGTCACTTTTTCCCACAATTCTTTGCAAAATGAAGATTTTTTATTTATTTTTTTCCACAAAATTGTCATTGTTATAGGTTATTTCTCTACCACAAATGACACCCCCAAATAAATTCTGCTACTCCTCCTGAGTATTACAATACCACATGTGTGGGACTTTTCCACAATCTGGCCACTTAGAGAGGCCCAACATGCAGGGAGCGCCATCACGTGTTCTAGGAGCATAAATTACACATCTAAATTGTTGACTACCTATTACACTTTTGAAGGCCCTGGAGCACCAGGACAATGACACGTGGCACTGATGTGGCACTGATGACAGATGCCACTAATACGGGGCACTGATGACACGTGACACTGATGACAGATGGCACTAATATGTGGCACTGATGACACATGGCACTTATACGTGGCACTGATACGTGGCACTAATGACAGATGGCACTAATATGTGGCACTTATGACAGATGGCACTAATACATGGCACTGATGACACGTGACACTGATAACAGATGGCACGTGACACTGACAGGTGGCACTGATGACAGATGGCACTGATACGTGGTACTGATGACAGATGGCACTAATATGTGGCACTGATGACAGATGGCACTATGTGGCACTGATATACACCCCCCTCTCTGCTATAGGCCTTCAGTTATGCAACAAGCAGCATCAGAAGTATTAAAACTCCATAGAGGGCCTAGTGCTATGCCTATTTCTCATTTGTTCATTGACAGACACAGCCTTCTTTATTCAGAACCATAGGGATGTCCCAAACATGAGGGGTGGGGCAGCCAACAAAAAAACAGGCCAAGCAGACAACCTAGAGCTTAGCAAGAACAACCTGGAGCCCATCTGACCAGCCAAAAAAAAAACCTCTAGACCGCAGCCTGCAGAACCTTACGGCCAAAAGAAGCATCCGCAGATGCCAGTACATCCACCTTGTAACATTTTTTTAAAGTGTGCACTGATGACCAGGTGGCCGCCTTGCAAACTTGCGTTACTGACGCCTGATGACGGAAGGCCCAGGAGGCACTCGGAGACGGAGTGCCCCAGTCGAGTGCGCCTTCACCGGGAAGGGAGGAACCCGACATTTGATAGAATAGGCCTGTGTCACCATCTGCCTAAACCATCTAGAAATGGTCGCCGAGGAAGCAGCCCCTTCTTTGGTCCGTAATCAGGAACAGGGAGTCTGACTTTCGAAAAGACTCAGTGGCCGCCAAATACACCCTGACAGCCCATACCACATCTAAGGTGTGCAAGGCAAATTCCCTCGGATGTTGCGGCCTGGGAAACAAAGGCAACACAATGTCTTAGGAAGGAAAGAAGGACAAGGACAAAGCACCAACTTGTCCCTATGAATCACAAAGTAGGGCGTGCGACAGAATAGCGCTGCCAACTCGGACACCTTGCGAGCAGAAGTAATAGCCACCAAAAAGGCCACGTTCTGTGATAGCGTGAGCAGGGAAATTTCTCAAATATTTTCAAACGGAGGCTTCTGTAGAACCGAAAGTACAAGATTTAAGTCCCACAGTGGCAAGGGAGATTGCACCACCGATGGAACCACATGTCACACTCCCTGAATGAAGGTACGCACCAGGGAATGCGAAGCCAGGGATCGCTGGAAGAAAACCGCCAAGACCGACACCTGGCCATTGACAGTACTCAAGGCCAAATTCTTTTCAACGCCCCTCTGAAGAAAAGTCAAAATCGGAGTCACCGGAAAGAAACGTGGGTGAAACCCCACTAACTCTTTCCACGTCCGATAATATACCTTCCTGGAAGTAGACTTTCTAGCTTTGAGCAGCTTTGGAATCACCAACGCAGATAAGCTCCTATCCTTCAACACCTGGCTTTCAATAGCCAGGCCATTAAAGCCATCGACGGTAAAGCAGGGTGGAAGATCGGGCCTTGGGTAGCAGTTTCTCCCTGTGAGGCAGTCACCAGGGGGCATCTGCGACCAGACGCACCAGGTCAGCGTACCAGGACCGATGAGTCCAGTAAAATGACCGGAATTCCTTCGGCTTCGATCAAGCGCAACAGCCACTGCAGAAGCTTGAGAGGAGGAAAGGCGTAGATCAGACGACACTGGCCCCAGGGAGCGACCAGAGCATCTTAAGCGTCCGCCAGAGGGTCCTGAGACCTGGCCACAAACCTCTGCACATTCCTGTTGATTCGGAATGCCATCAGACCTACCTCTGGAGATCCCCAACGTAGACAGATCTGTTGAAATACCTCCTGATGGAGGGACCACTCCCCTTGGTCCAATAATTGACGACTGAGGTAATCTGCTTGCCAGTTGTCCACCCCCGGAACTTCAACGGCGGAGATAGCCGGGATGAAACATTCTGCCTACCGTAGAATGCTGGCTACTTACAGGCCGGCTAACACACTCCTTGTTCCTCCCTGGTGGTTGACATAGGCCACCGCCGTGGCATTGTCTGATTGGATGCGTATCAGGAGCCCCTAAAGTCGATCCATCCAATGATCCAGACAGAGTCTGATCGCCCGGAGTTTCAAGATGTTAATAGGTAGCCTGGATTCCTCCAGCGTCCAGAGACCCTGAGCCGAACTTAGGCCCAGGACTCCTCCCCACCCGGACAGACTGGCATTGGTGGTGACCAACGTCCAGTACAGCGGGAGAAAGGATTTTTCCTGCCGAAGAGCCGGGGGAACAAAGTCACCAGATCAGGGACCCTTTGGTACTTTGACTCAGCTAAATCGGACTGTCTAGAGACTTGGAACTTTTGTCCCATTTTAACAAGATCTCCCGTTGCAGGGGTCTTGTATGGAACTGAGCGAACAGGACCGCCTCGAACATAGACACCATCATGCCCAGTACCCGCATGCAAGTCCGCAGGGAGACCCACCTGCTGAACAGCAGCAAGCCGGCTGCCGCCTGTAATTTCTGGAGTTTGTTTTGCGGAAGGACCACTCTGACCCGAGCGGAATCCAGAGTCAGACCCAGATAAACCAATTTCCGAACTGGAATCAACGCAGACTTTTGGCAATTTATCAGCCACCCAAATTCTGCCAGTCTGAACAGTGATCTCCACGTCGCCCCTCAGGGCCGCTGGGGACTCTGCGCACAGCAGAAGGTCACCCAGGTACCCCAGAACAGCAATTCCCCACTGGCGCAGTAGCACCAGAACTGGGGCCAACACTTTGGCGAAGACCCGAGGAGCGCAGGCGAGACCAAAGGGTAACGCTGCAAGCTGATAACGCTCCTCTCCCACCGTAAAGCAGAGAAACCACTGGTGCTGTGCACAAATCGGAATGTGCAGGTAGGCATACTTGATGTCGATAGAGGCAAGATGTCATAATGTAGAGAAGAAGATTTCCTTTCATTTGAGCCCAGTCTTGCCACACAGATTTACTCGAGGCCTGAGCAATCCTCTTTTATTGTTCAGTTAGAGAAATCTTGACAAAGTCTTGAAAACCTTGTCAAAAACGCCCCCTTGCTGTGAGTGACAGGTGATTTACATATCTCATGCACTAGCCTGGGACAGGTTATCATCAGATCACTGGATGTTCTACTCTGCCCAGCTCTGACTACATACATGTCCCCTAAATCACTTGTCTGTCTATAGTCTGCTGACTGTTCACTGCATCCCATGATGAGAAACATCCAGTGAAAACACAGCAATCCAGGGAGAGCTGGAGGGGAGGGGTATGTGAATTGTGAACTTTTTACACAGGATGTGCCTGTCTTAGGCTAGTGCATGAGATATGTAAATCATCTGTCAATCACAGCAAGGGGGCATTTTTGACAACGTTTTCAAGACTTTGTCAAGATTTCTCTAACTGAACAATAAGAGGATTGCTCAGGCCTCGAGTAAATCTGTGTGGCAAGACTGGGCTCAAATGAAAGGAAATCGTATTCTCTACATTAGGACATCAAAAAAATAAATAAAACATTTTGGGTTTACATCCACTTTAAGTATTCAAGGCAAATAACCCAACCGAAAGCCTGCAGCATCTGAACTGTCCTGCGGATGTTTGCAGGCAGCAGAAAGTGTGAGGAATCCTTCAGGAGAAGGTCATCCATATAACCTGTCACCTGGATACCCTGAGTTCTTAGAAGACTAAGAAGTTGCGTTAAGACCTTTTTCAGAGGATTGGCAAGTGTCAGTGCAACAAATGGGCAATGATTGTCTTCTAAGCACAGAAAACACTGATGAGAGAATGAAATAGGAATGAAATAGGAATATGCACATCCTGGATGTCTACATATGTCAGGTATTCCCTGGACTCAGAAAAGAAAATAACAGACCTTGCGGATCCCATTCGAAATTCTGTAATTTAAAGCTACTTTAGCCGTTACGGAATTTGAGGTACAGAATAGGAAAAATCCTTTGAACTTGTCTTGTGGGTACTGGCACAACTACTGTCTGGGGCCAGAGATGGTACAAGGCATTCTGCAAATCTGACTATTCTTGGGCAGATTTTGATAGTAGAAAGCAGTGAGGAGGTAGAACTTTGAACGCTATTTTGTACCCACCCATTAAAGCCACAGGGGTGGGACATCTGTGACCGCAGAGTAGCAAACGTAAAGCCCAACTCCAGGCTCCTGCCAAGTTTGCACTTGCGCGTGCTCTCCCTAGGCTTTAATAAAATGCAAATTGTAAATCAGAATGGCTTACTTTTCTTGCAATTCTGCACTTTCAAATCCCACTGACATCATCATGCTCCTTTGAAAATGTATACTTCTGTGCACTAGGAGGAGAGCATTTTTTTTCTCCCACATGGCATTTGTGCGGGGAAACAGCACTTCAAATCCCATGATGCAAGGGCAAAGGTAGAAGTGACAGCTCAGGTGTGTGGGCAGAGCTTGCTGGGGATGGGATGACGAGGACCTGGCTGAGCTGAAAGATGAGCTGGGGCTGATGTCACCTGTCACTGTAATAGAACTACAGCAGGGAAGGTAACAGACCAGTGGCCAGGAAGAGAGAACACAGTGGCCAATGATCTAACTGATAAATCAGGCCTGCAGATATAGAGAATAAACCTGGATACATCATGATCATTATACCCATTAAAGCACTCAACACCACATTTTTGCAAGGTAAGAAAAGCACCATTATAGATATAAAAAAAAATCTATGCCCAAAGATTAGCTTTAACATACGCCCTGCCCATACTTAAGAGTGAGGGCACCTTTTCATTGGTAAGAGGGCTTTAGGGAAGAGTTGGTGGGCTTTGTCAGCCAAGCTTTATCCCGAAATAAAGAGCTGAACTTAGGTACTAAATTTGATGTCTGATTAGAATGATTAAGTACTCTATGTTTTGAAGAAATAAAAGCTACTGAGGAGGGGGAATTTTCTTCTGTGGAAGTAAAACCTTCCCTCTTGTGACATCTGTAAAGTGGATATAAACCCCCACATATACCCAGTGAAGTGAACAGACTCAGATGATAACAGAGATTAAACAAATCTCCTTACATATGTTTTAAATGTATATCTGCTGTCTTCACCTTTATATACTGTTTAGAAAGTGCACGTCCTGTTAGAATTTCCTCTTCCTGATTCATCTGTAGGAGTGTATTAATCCGACCATGACACCATCTGCCTGGATGGGTTTCCTCGGGGTATTCTGATTTTCTCCCACACTCTAAAGACATGCTGGTAGGTTAATCAGATTCTGTCTAAGTTGGCCCTAGTATATGTATGAATGTGTGTTAGGGACCTTAGGTTGTAAGCTCCTTGAGGGTAGGGACTGATGTGAATGTACAATGTATATGTAAAGCTCTGCATTAATTCACGTTTCTATATAGTACCGTAAATAAATAAATAAATTGCTAGACACTGAGAAAGCTGATTGGAGGAAAGGCACACACAAGGTTGCCTGTGAATAGTTTAGCTATGTGCTAATCTATGTATAGCAACCTCCCCCCGACACACACTTCAGGCTCCCTTCAGGCTCCCGTCTCGGAAAGCTTGTCAAAAGTTATCTGACTGATATCAGAAGAACAGAGCAGGACAAAGCTATGGGACTTAGTGCTTTGAAGAGAGATAAAAAAAACACTGCAGATAGATGTACCCAGCTCAGATTTCATGAATCGGGTTTACATCCAATTTAATGAATTTGTCAAGTGGCTCACTAAAAAGATATCCTTCTTACTGCATACGTGTGAGGTGTCTTATAAAGACAGCTTCAGCTGTCCAGACTTTTAGCCATAAATCTCTGCACATTATTTGTTCTAGGGCAGGGGTGCCCAACCTTTTGAAGAGCGAGGGCCACTTAAACGAATTGGTAACTGGTCGTGGGCAACAATGAGTGGAGCGGGAAGATGACAGGTCCGTGTAAATGGACACAGCCCACTCTACTCTATGGGCCCTCTAAACCAATCCGATTCGCCCAGATGGAGGTGAATAGTAAGTCCGATTGGGTCGGACCAATCATGTGAAAGGGGCCTAAGGCTGCTTTCACACTGATGCGCTGCGATTTGCCCAAACCGCGGGTGCAGCACATTGAACCTGTGGATTTTCTACGGGTTAGCTGCACTTTGCCGTAAACTTCTATTATATCCTGCAGGTGTGGCGCACTTTCTGAAGGCGCAACAAACCCGCAGGTAATAACAGAAGTCTATGGCTCAATGCAGATAACCCGCAGCTGCACTGCACCTGCGGTTCAGTTTGAAAGCAGCCCAGTAACCACTGCAAAACAGATATAGCCATATATACTGTGAATTTAGTAGTAAACTTACCTTTAATAACCGTCTTCCATTCTGGTATGGATGGCTGTTGCTGTCTCAGGCAGAGTGCATTTGGTATCACTCTGCCTGTGACAGGAGCGGGTGCTATACAGGAAGCATTGGCTTATGTGGCTCTGCTCCGCAGCCACTTGCTTCCACTACCAGCGGCTTCATTCACAAAACTGCTGCTCTGGGATGGTGGGTCAGCAACCCGTGATCTGGGCTTGCCAACCTGCCACCTTAGAGCAGGAGGTCGAGGGCCACATCAGAGGGCTTTGCGGGCCACTGGTTGGGCACTCCTGTTCTAGGGCATCGACAAAAAAAAAAAAACACAGAGCACAGCTCATAACCTAAAGTTGTTTAATCCGGGTTCAGAGTGCCTCTATCTGATTGAACTGTAATCACATGTGTATTGAAAAGACAGGCTCACTGAGCCCTGGATGTATATGCTAAGTTTGTATCTTCTCAATAAAATGCTTATGCAACAAAAAAAAAACAGAGCAGGAGGTAAGCTGTAAGGCCTGGTTCACACCTATGCATTTTTTGTGAGTTTTTAGTTTTGCAGGAACACACTACAGTCCATTTAACATGGTTTTCTATGGATGTAATTCACATCTGTGCATTTTATGGAAAGGACCAGGAATTTTTTTGTGGTTTTTGGTTCCATAGACTTCAATGGATGAAAAGCATGTATTGAAAAACGCAAAATGCACCTGGAATATGCAAACTGCAACCTGCATAGGTATGAATCGGGCCTTAAGGCACAGTCCTGGAATACAGGGTTCTATTGGTTTATTGTCCTAGTTCAGATAGCTGCAGTTTGACAGAAATCTCATAAATAAATGGTTACAGAGCTGGTAGAGAGCCTTTAAAATGGTTCTACAGGCTAGACATTTCTTTTTTTCTCATTTATGTTTTTATTTATTTTCTTTACAAACAAAACAGGGGAAGTACAGATATACAGGGTACAATCAATGCAGTGCAGCCCTGAAAACAAATAGTTCGTACCTTACTTTTTCGTAACTTAATATAACTTTTCGCTATTGTAATCTGCTCTCTGATCTGGAAAAACCCAATAATTCTTTTATCCTATAACTTCTGTATCTTTTCTTATTGTTAAGGGTTCCTCTAGTAGTTTCCTTTTGGTCCCCCCTTTCCCCTTTGTAAAAGTTCCTCCCTCCCTTATACCTCTCTATTTCCCCACCCCCCCACCCAAGGAAAAAACAAAAAAGAACAAAACAATTTTTCTCTTCCTACCTCAAGTCCTATTCAGGTCTCTTTCCCACTTAGCTTTACTAGAGGGCACATAATCTTCCTGTGGGGTATTTAATATCCCGTACATTTTTGAGATCAACCGGGGGAGCGGTTCCTGACCCTCACAATATTGCTCAAACAACTTTAAATGGCGGTCATAGTCCACCGCAGACCCCAGTGACCTCAAGAAATTCAATATCTGATTCGCCCGACATGGCATTAACTCAAAAGATCCCCCTCTCTGCATTAATCCCTCCAAAGTAGGCCATGCCCCGTTGTGAATAAAATGTGAAACATGGAATATACCTCTCTCTTCTAGGTTTTTAAATGCCCCTACCTCTCCCCCTGGGGGGAACCCCGGGTTCCCTAGCACAGGTATTAGAGGTGAATTTCTTGAAGAAATTTTGGAGTCACGTATTAAAAGGGAACTTATCTTTAAAGTAGAACCTATAGTTGGATGCTTCTTAATCAGCATTGGTATCCTATCAAGGCACCATGGTGCTCTACGCAGGGGTATCTCACTAACCCGCTGTTCTAATTCTACCCATGCTTTGAGTTCTCCATGTCTGCACCAGTCTACCACCCTCCCCAAATGTACTGCATGATAGTATTTCATTATATTTGGGACCGCTAATCCACCGAAAACCCCTGGGCATCATTATTGTTCCTCTAGCTATCCTGGGTCTTTTCCCTGCCCAAATAAATTTTGTAAATAAAGAGCATATTTGGCGGAGAAAGACCACTGGGACAGATATTGGTAATGCTTGGAATAAGTATAGAAATTTTGGTAAAATACTCATTTTGATGATATTGCATCTTCCGAACCACGAGTGGATGCCCTGATGCCATTTTTCCAACTGTTTCTGGACTGATTCAAATAAATCGGGGAAATTCACCTCGAACGTCTTTTTTATATTCGAAGGAATATACATGCCCAAATATTTCAGCTTCTCAGTCACCCATTTGAAATTAAAATTTTTTTGAATCGCCTTACACTCCCCATTCCTCATCACAACTCCCATCGCTTCTGATTTCGAATAATTTATTTTTAAATTCGATAAGTTGCCGTATGTTTCAAATTCTTTCATAAGATTAGGGATTGAAATGTGTGGTGCAGACATGGAGAACAAAAGATCATCCGCATAGGCTGAGATTTTATAATTTCTATTTCCTATTTTTAAGCCCTGAATATCTTTATTTTCCCTGATTTTACTTAGCAAAGGTTCTACAGATAAGGAGAATAGCATAGGAGAAAGAGGACACCCCTGCCTAGTACCATTTGATATTTTGAAGGGCCTAGAAAATATTCCGTTTACCTTCACTTCTGCCTTGGGGTTTGTATACACACTCTTAATCCACATAATCATCTGGTCCCCCATGCCAACCTGTCTCAGCACCTCAAACAAAAAAGGCCATCTCACCCTATCAAACGCCTTCTCTGCATCGGTGCTCAAAAAAATACTTGGAATATCTAACTTGTTGGCATGGTGGACCAGATTGAGAACTTTAATAGTGTTGTCCCTCGCTTCCCGCGAGGGAACAAACCCTACCTGATCTCGGTCTATCAGCTGACACAACAGAGGCTGGATCCGGGTTGCCAAAATTTTAGTAAAAAGCTTTAAGTCCACATTTAGGAGGGAAATGGGTCTATAGCTGCCACATTCCGAGGGATCCTTCCCCTCCTTTGGCAGCACAGTAATATGCGCCAGAAGAGAGTCTGGTGGGAATGCAGCTGCTCTACCCAGGGCATTAAAAACCTTTGCCATTTGCCTACAGAGCAGTGTGGAGAATTTTTTATAATAAAGCAGCGTAAAGCCATCCGGGCCAGGCGCTTTGCCTGGCTTCACCGTTTTCAATGCCTCATTCACTTCCTCTGTCGAAATAGGCTCCTCCAATTTCCTACGTTCTAGGGATGTTAATCTTGGCAATTTCGCAGAGGAAAGATATTCCTCCTGGGCCGCTGTAGATATGGGTGCTGATTCTAAATTATATAGTGAGGTATAGAATTCCCCAAATGTCTGTGCTATGGCTTTGGGTTGTGAGATGAGTCTCCCGTCTCTTCCTTTTATATGCGGAATATAAGTATTCAAAATTTTCCCTTTCAATTTACCTGCTAGCAATTTACTGCAATTATCTCCTAGTTCATAGAAGGTCTTTTTCCCTTTCTGAATAATCGCTTTAGCTTTAAAACGTAGGATTTCCGAAATACGACGTCTCAGGTCCCCAAGCTCTCTCCCCATAGAGGGTGTCTGGTTTTTCTTATGCTGGGTTTCCAGATCATAGATCTTCTGCAGAAGCCCCGACACCTGTTTGTCCCTTTCTTTCTTAACTCTTGATCCGAATTTGATCAGTATGCCCCTTATCACTGTTTTATGTGCCTCCCACACTATGGCCGGGTTACTATCCGGAGTCTCGTTTATCTGAAAGTAATCATTTATTTCTTTCGCTATTTCTTCCCGAATTACGGGATTCTGTAGCAAACTCTCGTTTAATCGCCATCTTCTTTCATTCGTACCCATAGCGCCAAGGAGAGAGATACATAAAGTGATCGGGGAATGGTCTGACCATGTAATACATCCTATGCTGACCTCTGTTATCCTCGTCAATAAATAGTGAGGTACCAAGAAGAGGTCTATCCGAGTGTACACTTGGTGAGGATTTGAATAAAAGGTATAATCCCTCTCTCCCTCGTGCATAATTCGCCATACATCTACTAGTTGTAGCTCATGCAATTTCTTCAATAGTCTTCTTCTGGTACCATGAGATATAGACGATGTCCCAGAGGACGTATCTACTTTCGGGTCTAATGGGATATTAAAATCTCCTCCCAGTATCAGCTTGCCCTCTGAGAAATCTATTAGATTTGTGAGAGTTTTTATTAAAAACACCTCTTGCCTTACATTGGGGGCATATACTGTAGCCAATGTCACCTTCACCCCCCCTATCGATCCCTTCAGAAAGAGGTACCTTCCCTTCCCATCCACCTGTTTATCTGTCAACATCCATGGGATCCGATTAGAGATCATAATTGAGACCCCCTTTGATTTTGCCTCCTGATTGGAGGCATGATATACTGTTGGGAAAAATCTGTTTTGAAGGAAAGGGAGTCTACCTGCCTTGAAATGAGTTTCTTGTATAAAGGCTATATCTATACACCTCTGTTTTAAATCATTAAGAAGCATCTTTCTTTTTTCTGGGACATTTAGACCCTTAGCATTCATAGATGTTACCCTTACTTCCTCCATCTTGCTAAGAGGCTGTTAAAAAGGAGAGGGAAAGGGGAGGAGAGACGAAAGCGAGAGAGGGAGAAAAAAAAAAAATTCCTACCTATACCCCCCTTTATATCTACCCTCCCCCTCCCTCTTCCCCAAACAGAAACAAAAACATAAACAAAAATAACAATAACAAAAAAAAAAAAACCCTAACCCTTACTAAACCCCTAAGGGAGACACCCTTCTCCGAGCCACCCTCCTCTGGCTCGGTAGGTGCAAAACTATTTATAGGGGGTTTGACCCAAAATGGCAGGGAGACTCCGCTCCCTCCCACCCCCCAGGCAAAGTCCAAATCCAGATCGCAATGACCTCCAGACTGTTTTCTCCTTGTTTTATCCTTACACAAATACACAACTACCTTCCTTCGTATATAAAGGCAGAGACGAGAGAAAGAATAAAAGGGAACAAAACTAAATAAATAAAAGCTATCACTTATATTCCCCCTTTTATTCTCCCCCATTCCCCCCATCCAACCTCCGCCCTTTCTCCCTTTCCTTTCTCTTTCCCTCCCCTCTCTCTCCCTTCCCCTTATCCCTTCTATCCCTTCCGCCCCCCTGACCCTTTTACCTCCCTATCTCCCCTAAGGGAGAGGAGCTCCCCCGCCTCCCCCTCGCACCTCTATTACGACCTCTCAAGGGTCTTAAACTAATAATTATCAAATAATAATCTATGCCTAGAGAGCAGTTCGCCTCTGGGTCCTTACGTGCCTATTTGTGATTCGTGAGTGTGTGAATACATATTTATAATGCGGGATATCGCTATCTCGCGTGTAAACTAAAGATTTGGAAAGAGAGGTGAGGGAGCCCCGCCCCCCCCCCCCAAATTCCTACCACTATTACATATAAACATTAAATAACATTATATAACATTATATAACGTTTTATACCCCAATGAACCCCCCCGAAAATTAAGTGACCACGTGTATATATACTCAGGTACATCCTGATATACATTATTCAAAAAACATAATAATAATAATAAAAAATAAAAAAAAAAACACACACAAAAGAAAAAATAAATCAAATTAAATAAAAAAAAAAAAAAAAATATTAAAACCCCCCCTCCGTCTAAAATACACCATCAAAAATTCACAAAAAATCATGCAGCTGAAGAAAAAAAAAAAAAAAAAAAACAATTTTACATCGAAACTCCAATATTCCTCTAGTGTACTTTCGTGGATAAGTGAATGAGTGAATAAATCGTGAAAAAAGAAAAAAAAAAAAAAAAAGAGGGGGGATATGCGGAGGGTTAGCCCCTCCGAAAAAAAAAAGGGGGCGAGGGATGTTTGGGGGTTATTGGTAAAAAAATAAAAAAAAAGGAAAAAAAGGGAGAACAAGAAAAGAGAAAGTTCCCAGAAATCCTGCATCCTGCATCCTAGGTCCGAGTGAGTGGGGGCTCCTCCGTCTTTTTTGCTATATGTCTTAAAGTCTACTACTTCTTCTGATCCCCATAGTCATTTTGACGGCCCAAGTGCTGTAACCAATTTGGTACCTTAACCGCCTCTTCTCCTAGAAAAGTCAACAGTTGAGGCAAGTCCAACGGCTGCCTCAGTATGAATGATTTAGAGTCCTTCTTTATAATAACTGAAAAGGGGTAACCCCATCGATATGTACCCCCTGATTTCCATATTATACCCAATAATGGTCGTATCATAGCTCTTCTCTGCAGAGTGGCCCTCGATAGGTCAGGCAAAATTTTAATCTTCATACCTTCATATATCACTTCTTTCATCTCCCATGCCTTACGACTGATCAATTCCTTATGTACAAACTTATGGAGACAACATATCACATCTCTTGGCCTATCTGGGCTAGTTGGGGGGGTACCTGACACTCTGTGGAGCCTTTCAAACTCTAGATCTTTTAGGGGGACCTGAATGTCCAATTGTTGGCATATTAGGGCGATAGTGGAATGCAATGCCTCCCCGCCGACCGTCTCTGGAACCCCCCTAAATCTTAAGTTCTTCCTTCTGCTGCGGTCTTCAAACTCCTCTAAACGGAGCTGCATAGAGGGGACCTGAAGATATTGCTCACCCTGTGCCTGTTCCATCCTTGCCATCCGCTCCTCCAAAGCTGCCTGTGCACTCTCACCTTCAGACACTCTGCCTGCTAGCAGCTGGACCTCAGACCTCACCTCCTCCAAGTCTCTCCTGTGTATTTCTTCTATTCTTCTATCCTGGCCATCCACCCTTCTAGGTCTGCTGTAGGAAGAGCCTGCATATCCGCCCTTGTTGGGAGCGCCCTCAGGAGCGCTCTGAGATCTGCATCCTCCCCTGCCATTTGGGGTGCCGCTACTGTACCTTCCGCCTGATGCTGCTGGCGAGCTTCCTTTCCCCCATAGGGGGCGTGGTCTAAGATGGCGGAGTAGGAGAGTTACACGAGGGCTCTGCTCCTTCCAAACCCCTCAGGCTATGTAGTTACGCAGCGTAGAGAGAAAGCATAGACCTGCAATAGCCGGTAAAACAGCTGGCAAATACCTGATATCCTCGGTCGGCATGATAAGAAGGAACAGAGACGGGCAGAAGGTACAGAAAACTCCTATCCAGCCAGAGATCCCCCAGTACTTCTCCAGGACAAGGGCGGCTGTGGCGCGGCACCAGCAGCAAGTGAAAGGAGAGGAGAGACAGCGCTGCGGATCCGGAGAGACAGCTGACGTCATCCCTGCGACCTGTGCGCCTCGTGCGCTGGATACATCGGCGGTGCCAGGATCGAGGAGTTGTGCTACAGAAGGGGGCTAGACATTTCTTACCTAAATGCATTCCTTGCATTAAGGTAAACAAATGTCCCACTAGTTGTATTGCTCCCTCACCTCCCTGTATAATGACCTATAGTATAGTAATAATCCTATACTGATCCAGCACTGTGCCCATTTGCAGCAGCACTGTTCTCTCTCTCCTCACAGGCACAGAGACAGCAGTGGGAGCCATTGGCTTCTGCTGCTGTCATTTAAATCCTGTGAGCAGAGAGTGGGGGGCAGGGCCGAGCCATGCTGTATGTGTGTCAATGGACGCACACAGCCTGGCTCAGCAGCAAGTCCGCAGGTGTGCCACCATAAGAAGCAGCTTCCTGTGGTGGCACACGGAAGAAGAGGAGCCAAGAGTGCTGGTGAGGGACCCCAGCAGAGGAGGTTCCAGACTTCTCTGTGCAATACCAGAGCATCGTTTATTATTTCAGTAAAAAAAGAAAAATACCCTTGATAACTGCTTTAGAGCATCTCAAATGTCCCCTCTTTGAATGAAGGCATTAGTACAGTGAGATGTTTAAAGCTGAACTCCAGCTTTTGCTACACTTTACATAATTTGCTTGGGTCAAGCTGGCCCAAATGATCTATGTCCCTCACTAACATGTCTGCTGGATGTGCGGTATAAACTGTATGTAGCTGAGGCTACATACAGCATACTGCACTGTGTTCCAGGTTCGAGCCGAGACTTCCTGCTTCATACCCGAAACACACTAAAGTCTAACTGATCAACGCACAGCAGAGAAAGCAACATATTCTGGCAATTTATACAAAGCTTCCTCTGATTGGCTAAGTCAAAGGTTGGGACATCAGCCCTCCTCTTTGCCAATCAGAGGAAGCTTTGTATGCATTGCTAGAATACATTGCTTTCTCTGATTGGCTGAGCACTGATCAGATAGACTCTAGTATGTTCTGGGTATCAGACAGGAAGTCTCGGCTCGATCCCAGAACACAGTGCAATACGCTGTATGTAGCCTCATATAGGGACCTTGCATGTTAAGTGTAGCAAAAGCTGGAGTTCAGTTTTAAGACTAAGATGACAGGATCAACTATCGTTTTAATATTTTTATTGAAGAATTTTCACATTACATATAATCAGATATAGATCAAAATATCATTACATTCCATTACAATCTTGAAATGTACTGTTGCACTGTAATAGTATCCAGCAATATGTCTAGAAAATGCAAAAGAACTATAAACAATCAAGTAATAACCTCAATACACTGCTAGAGCCTATAAAACTGCAAGGCTGCTAGAGGTTTCTTTGACCTGAAAAGGCGTGTTAGTATCTCAGGGAGGGCTCTATAGTGTCTTGCCCCGCAAATTTCTTAGTAAGATCGGGTATTCAGCCTCAGCGCCCACACACCCCTGTCGGGATCTAACTGTGTGTGGGTGGAGGCTACGCCTGCCCGACTTAGGGTAGCTATATTACCGGTCTCCTGAATTTGGTGATTAGTTGATTTTACTTTCCAAAAGTTTTTATTTTAGAATAAACAGAAGTATAATCAAAAATATAGAGGTACAGTAACCCAAACAAATTGACAAACATATGGTGATAATAAAGGAGATACAAAAACTAGTCCCTGTGAAGAGTGATCACGCTGTGTACTTATAGTAGGCATCAAGGTCTAGGTTTAAATCTTGACTGTATGCCAGTAGACTGGAAAAGAAGATTGGGCTGTTTAGTTTCGGCCCCAGCACTCTCCGACACCCCCATGGGGATTAGTGAACTCTTTTTTTACAGCCTTTGCCATGACACTCAAAATTAAGCTCAGGTGCATCATGTTTCCACTGATCATCCTTGAGATGATTCTACAACTTGATTGGCGTCCCCCTGTGGTATATTCAGTTGATTGGACATGATTTAGAAAGGCAAACACCTGTCTATATAAGGTCCCACAGTTAACCGTGCATGTCAGAGCACAAACCAAGCCATGAAGTCCAAGGAATTGTCTGTGCCTCGTGTATCGAGGCACAGATCTGGGGAAGAGTACAGAAAATTTTCTACAGCAATGAAGGTCCCAATGAGCACAGGACCCTTCCTAGAGTGGACCGCCCGGCCAAAATGAGAAATCGGGGGAGAAGGGCCTTAGTCAGGGAGGTGACCAAGAACCTGGTGGTCACTCTGAAAGAGCTCCAGCGTTTCTCTGTGGAGAAAGGAGAAACTTCCAGAACAACAACTACCTCTTCAGTACTCCACCAATCAGGCTTGTCAGTAGAGTGGCTAGACGGAAGCCACTCCTCAGTAAAAGGCACATGACAGCCAGCCTGAAGTTTACCAAAAGGCACCTGAAGGACTCTCAGACCATGAGAAACAACATTTTCTGGTCTGATGAAACAAATATTGAACTCTTTGGCCTGAATGGCAAGCGTCATGTCTGGAAGAAACTAGGCACTGCTCATCTCTTGGCCAATACCATCCCTACAGTTAAGCATAGTGGTGGCAGCATCATGCTGTGGGGATGTTTTTTTTTCAGAGGCAGGAACTGGGAGACTAGTCAGGATTGAGGCAAAGATGAATGCAGCAATGTACAGAGACATCCTTGATGAAAACCTGCTCCAGAGCGCTCTGGACCTCAGACTGGGGTAAAGGTACATCTTCCAACAGGACAATGACCCAAAGCACATAGAATGGCCCAGTCCAGACTTAAATCCAATGGAGAATCTGTGGCCAGACTTGAAAATTGCTGTTTACAATTCTCCATACAATCTGACAGAGCTTGAGCTATTTTGCAAAGAACAATTGGCAAAAATGTCACTCTCTAGATCAGGGATATGCAATTAACGGACCTCCAGCTGTTGCAGAACTACAAGTCCCATGAGGCATAGCAAGACTCTGACAGCCACAAGCATGACATCCAGAGGCAGAGGCATGATGAGAATTGTAGTTTTGCAACAGCTGGAGGTCAGCTAATTGCATATCCCTGCTCTAGATGTACAAAGCTGGTAGAGACATCCCCAAAAAGACTTGCAGCTGTAATTGCAGAGTATTGACTCGGTGGCTGAATACAAATGCATGCCACACTTTTCACATCTATTTGTTAAAAAAAAAGAAGAAAAAAAATTAACATTTATTCCTTCCACTTTACAATTATGTAACATTATGTAAATTATGTTGGTCGGACCTAGTCTGCTGGAAAGTCCGGTCGTGTGTACGCGGCATAACAGGTTGAAAGATAATTTTAGTGCTTATAAGTAACAGGACATTTTTCTTTACTCAATCCTGAAATGTATTTCTGTGTTGAGGTGCTACTCAAGATGTCAACTCAATAAAGTTACATTATCCAGAGACATTTCCCAAATGATTATTGTAAAGTAATTTTGGGCACAAAAACTGCATTTTGTAAATGAATAATGTAAAGTAAGCGGAAATGTTATTTTTACCTCAAATCGTTGGGAGTTCACTTTCTTGCCTCGTTTGTTCCATGTTACTCGGGGCTTGGGATCACCTGTAGCCTGACATACAAAAGAAGCCACACCCCCTGACACACCAATTTCATCTGTGGGCTTTTTGATGAATTCTGGGAAACCTAAAAAAAAACAACAACAAAATATACTATAATTACAAACATTATAAATAGATTCAAAAATTCTTTATATGTACAGTATATACTATAGCATCCAAATATTACACGGCATTGGCTAAGATGTCAATCTGCCATAAAACGTGTCTATATAACCTCTAAATATTGCATGGTATTAGTTAAGATGTTTATTTAAAGTTAGTCAATCTGCCATGAAATGTGTCCATGATAACAACAGAGCTGAAGAACAAACACCAACCTGTGCTAAATGTTCACTTTTCATAACATGTTACAGTGCACAGTACTCTGTGAATGGAAATCTACAAGGTCCGGCAGCCTTTGCGGCTTTTGGCTAGTAGTTTTCAAATGAACTACCACAGCGCTGTGATGGTTCATTGAGTCTTCCTGTCAGAATATATCGGCTTCCTCGTATGAGGTAAGAGCAAGCCAATACACTGACAGACCTGCAGCAGACCTGCATGGCAATCTGCTTTACCTGTAAAAAAAATTAGCATTTGTAATTGTTTGTCAAAAGGCAAACTTATCTTTTAAATCAATCCCTGTGCCACTGAGGAGACATCTTGGGTCCTAAACCTAGCCTGTACCTGCCCCCCTAGTAGTGAGCCCTGACCCCAGTCATTTAACTGTCATCAAACGTCAGAACTTCAGTGAGCAGTACAGGTTTATGAGTGCGTAACATAAAAGTTAAAAATTAAAACATTAAAATGTGCTCATGAACAGGCAAAACTTCTCTAAAGTATAAGTGCAATTGAGTGCACTTCAGTCTCACACATGCACACATCTGAACTTTCACATCCCAGGTAGATTTGGACTGACAACCAACAGTCATTAGTAAATGTTAGCAGTCAGCAAAGCAGCATTATATGAGCGTACCACTTACTGTGGCAAGGATCCTGCCGTTTGAATGGCCAAGTTACTATTGCCTTCATATGCATAGTTGAACCTTAGAATGAGCTTCTGCACACTGCTATTTGCCCTCTTGAAAGCTGAGCATTTATTTGTTTAACCGGAAGGATTTACCCCCTTAAAGTGGATGTAAACCCACATAATGTAGAGTATAAGATTTCCTCTCATTTGAGCCCAGTCTTGCCACAAAGAGTTAATGCAGCTCTGAGAAATCCTCTTTTATTGTTCAGTGAGATAAATCTTGACAGAGAAAAACTGTCAAATCCGCCCCCTTGCTGCTAGTGACGGGTGATTTACATATCTCGTGCACTAGCCTAAGACCCCTTTCACACCAAGGGCGTTTTGCAGGCGATATAGCGTTAGAAATAGCGCCTGCAATCCGCCCTAAAACAGCTGCACCATTGTCTGTAGTGTGAAAGCCCGAGGGCTTTCACACTGCAGCGGTGCGCTGGCAGGACGTCAGGAAAAGTCCTGCCAGCAGCTTCTTTGGAGCAGTGAAGGAGCGGTGAACTCCTCCAGCGCTGCTCCCCATTGAAATCAATGGGGCAGCGCTGTAATACTGCAATAGCGGCGTTTTGCAGGGGGTTTTAACCCTCACATTTCGGCCGCTAGCGGGGAGCTTTTACCCCCGCTGGCGGCCGAAATGCACCGCAAATCCGACGGTTAAAACGCCGCTAAAAATAGCGACGTTTTACCGCCGATGCTATGGGCGGTGTGGTGTGAAAGGGGTCTAAGGGACATGCATTATTTTTTTAATTCCCTCCCACTCCTTTCTTCTGCTGCTCTGCCAGGATTGGATGACCCACACTTCAGCATAATTGGGTATGCTGAATCATGTGGTTACTTTCCTGTCTTTTCACTGGATGTTAGAGATCATAGCAGAAGTTCAGTGTAAGAAATACACAGAAGAAAATGCATATTGACAAGATGAGTGTAGAGGTGGGCGGGGAGTCTACTGACATCACAACTCCACCCACCATGCTCCAGACAACAGACCCACCCACAGAATCTGCAGTTTTTTGGGTCTCATAACAGACAGAGGGGAGATATTTGACAGGTAAAGATACATGCAGGAAGCATGTATATCCTTATAGATAACCCCTATGGCAGTAGTTTAGGAAGGATGACATTGGGTTTACATCCACTTTAATGACTAGCCCATTTTTTTGCGATACCACACTGCATCGCTTTAACTGACAATTGTGCGGCCGTGCGGTGCTGTACCCTAATAAAACGTCCTTTTTTTTCCACAAATAGAGCTTTCTTTTGGGTGGTATTTAAGCACCTCTGCGGTTTTTATTTATTGCGCTATAAACAAAAAAGAGCGGCAATTTAAAAAAAAAAGCTATATTTTTTACTTTTTGTTATAATAAATATCCGCCCCCAAAATATAAAAAAAAACACTTCTTCCTCAGTTTCGGCCGATATATATTCTACATATTTTTGGTAAAGAAAAAAATTAAAAATAAAGCGCAATAAACGTATATTGATTGGTTTGCGCAAAAGTTATAGCGTCTACAAAATAGGGACTAGATTAATGGCATTTTTATTATTATTATTTTTTTACTAGTAATGGCCGTGATCTGTGATTTTTAGCGGGACTGCGACATTGTGGTGGACAGATCAAACACCTAACTGACATTTTTGGCACTCAGTGACATCATTAATGTCACAATCAATGTTATCGTACTAATGACACTGGCAAGAAAGAGGTTAACATCAGGGGCAATCAAGGGTTTAAATGTGTTCCCTGTGGGTGTTTCTAACTGTATGGGCTGCCTGGAGAAACACACAGATCCATCTTCCTGCATAGCAAAACAGGCAGATTCCCGTTCTGTCACTGCGGATAATGATTGCCCCCCACTGATTGAGTCCCCCGCTGGCCAGTGGGCTCGCCCACAAAATAGAGTTCCCGAGCCGACGTACAATGATGGCAATTCGTGGGAAAGAGTACAATGCGGCAGCTGGCCGGCAAGTGGTTAAATCAGAATTAAAACCAAAGCAAATGTTTACTATTTTGCAGCTTACCAATTCCTAGATGTGAAGTCTGCCTTGGTTCTCTTTATTAGGCTTTCTTTCTTCAATTTCCATATGGTGATATGGCCAGTAAGCCTGTTTTTTTTTTTTTTTAAAACAAGCTTTCTTCCAGATGTATCAGTTACAGTAATGGGAAAAAACATTTGATACTGACAGGGGTTTTCACAATGGTCAGCTTTTATTTATCTAACACCTTTATCCCAAAATTAAAAAAAAAACAGTTTGCTGTAACTATTTATAAAATGTGAGCTGGAGTTTGGCTTCAATTTGTTAGTGTATTTAAATCTGCTAGTGCATTTAACACTACCCTCCCCTGCATAATGACAATGCTGCTGTCTGTGGTGCCCCCTGTGCTCATTCATCCAGAGTGGGGGCCATCTTATACAGGTGATATATTACTGGCCAGATCACCAGGTGGAGAAGTGAGAGAGAAAAAAAAATAAATAAATGAATGCAGCCACCACATCTAATGGATTTGTAAGCTGCAATGTTTAAAATTTTTGGTTTTGATACTTTAACCATGTCAAAACCAGCATGTTACACCCCCTTCCTTTCCAGGACACTTTCCAGTGTTCTGATAGACAGATAGATAGATAATGGAAAATTGTATCAAATACTTACCGTAATTTTCCTTTCCCAACGCCAATAGATGGCAGCATACATATGATATAGCTCCACCCCTATATCCACCCACAGGACCTGTTTAGCTCTATAAAAGTCTGATTAAGAGCTATCTCCCCAATTCTCTGTAGAAAGCACAAAGATTAGAGGGATGGTTTGTATGCTGCCATGTATTGGCGTCAGGAAAGGAAAAGTACGGCAAGTATTTTATAAAATTTAGCATTTTCCTGACGCCATGGCAGCATACATATGATTCATAATGAGCTTTTGAGAGTGAGGGTTTAATGCTGCAAACTTAATCTTTATTTCACAATAGACCTAGAATCTTGGATAGTTTTCCTCCCAAACTGTACTGTAGTAACAGCTGCTGGATCCACCCTGTAGTGTTTTAAGAACGTATGATGTGATGACCACAGGCACTCCTGCCCATGCTGCCCAAGAAGACATCACCCTGGTTAAGTGAGCACTAACCACCTCCGCAGGATCCTTCCTGACCGCGCTATATGCCCGGTAAACAGTTTATACTACTATCCGGGCAGAGATGGTTCTGACCGAGGCCTCTTTCCCTTTAAAATTTTCCGGTAGGTATGATGAAAAGTCTGAACGTCTAAATGTAGAAGTAGCCTGGAGATAGGCTTTGAGGACTTTTGGAATGTCCAACTCATGCAGATCAGCATTGGATTCCGCTGGGAAGGCTGGAAGCACCCATACACTGGAGAGATAATCAATGCCACTTTTGGGACAAAGTGATCCAATGGTCTCAGCACAACCCTGTCTGGGAAGAACATGGAATAATGTTTGGCTGCCCCAATTCTTGGAGTTCTGACCCCCTTCCCCCTGAAGTTATGGCTATTAGGAAAGACGTTTTTAAGTTGATATCCCATAATGGACAGTTTTCTGTTGGAGCACAAGGAGGGTTTGTTAAAAAATTGAGGACTACTGGCAGGTCCCATTGAGGGAACCTATTTCTCTTGGGAGGGTGTAGTCTAAGTACCACTCTCATGAAGTGCTCCACCAGCAGGTTTGCTGCCCATTTATTTTGGGTAAAAGCCGAGATGGCTGCAATTTGCACCTTAAGTGAACTTAGGCTGAGCCCCAAATCCAATCTAGATTGCAGGAAAGACAGGATTTGAGATACAATTGGTTCACTAGGGCCAAACTGACGTCCAGCTGCAAAGCTCGTGAACCTATTCCATATTCTGGAGTACATGGAACTGGCTGACCCCTTTCTGGAACTATGTAAAGTTCTAATAACCTCTGGAGAACATCCTAACTCTTGTAACCCCTGCCTTTCAATCTCCAGGTCGCTGGGGACAGGAGATGAGGAGTCACCAGTAGAGTGATCAGTGGGCACACACTGAGACTGTTTGAGCTGGTTGCTTTCCTAGGCACATAGCAATGTAAGTGCATTTGGCTGTACTGATTTTAGATTACATTTTAATAAACGTACTGCACTATCATTGGACTACTGTTTTTCTTTGTTTGGGATAACATTTTCCAAACTGGAGTGAGAGGAGAAAAGGCTGGATGCAGAGTACACTCTACCCATGTTGCTGATTTAAAGTGATAAGGCTGAGAGGGTCCTTGTGGCCAACAGAATCTGGTGAGTGGCCCCCTATATAGCAAGTGTTGCAGCACAGTGTTGTGTGAAGTGCACAGTTATATTGAAAAGCACAGCGGTAGGCATATATCAGCACAGTATACAAGATGTCTTCAGATTACCCTATATTTTAAACATTTTATAGGGTTATTGGAACTCATCTGGATGAGATGGTGATAACAGAGTCTAAAGACAAAGAACGCAGACATCTCAGGAGTGCTTTGGGACAAAACAGAACACACAGAGCAATATATTCAACGCATATGTAGCTGAGTGTTGGAAAAACTCACATGCATGTGTCTAGCAAGCCCAGGAGTACAGTGAGACAGGAGCTTGCACATCCAAAAGACCCAAAACCCAAACACAAGTGTAGTAACTTGGTATATGCAGTGTACTGTAGTGAGGAATGCAAATTCCTGTACATTGGGGAGACGATACAACTCAACAAACAAATGACCCAATATAGAAGGGTAAATTCTACATGTAAAGATTCAGCCGTTTTCCTGCACCTTAAAGCCAAAATCCAAGTGCAAAAAAAAATAACCCTTGTAGTGGGATCTTTTTCTTGCTGTGCCAAAAGTTAGGCTTTAATGAAGAGGGACTTTGAATTTAGTGCTCACTGCCTCCAAAAGAACACTACGACATCTGCCTTATACAATACAAATCCCGTTAGAACACTGAAAGGGTAATTCAACCTTTACACTAAAAAATTAAAGATGATTTCTAAATAACTTCCTTTGTCGACAATCTTCCGCTGCTCATGTCAGCTGGTGTACCATTTTGTAGCAGCATAATGCTGGCAATAGCCAGCGTTAATTTGTCAAGTGTGGTCATGTGACATTTTTGGCCAATAAGAGTCTCTTTTTACTTCTGGGACAGGAAAAGAGCCCCTCATTGGTAAGCACTGTCGTGTGACTTTGCGACTTTGTAGACCAATACAAGCTACACATTGCTCAGCATTACAGGTGATACTCGAAAAATTTGAATATCGTGCAAAAGTTCATTTATTTCACTAATGCAACTTAAAAGGTGAAACTAATATGTGAGATAGACTCATTACATGCAAAGCAAGATAGTTCAAGCCGTGATTTATCATAATTGTGATGATTATGGCTTACAGCTCATGAAAACCCCAAATCCACAATCTCAGAAAATTTGAATATTACATGCAATCAATAAAACAAGGATTGTACATATAACAATATCAGACCTCTGAAAAGTATAAGCATGCATATGTACTCAGTACTTGGTTTGTGCCCCTTTGCAGCAATTACTGCCCAAATGCGGCGTGGCATGGAAGCTATCAGCCTGTGGCACTGCTGAGGTGTTATGGAAGACCAGGATGCTTCAAAAGCGGCCTTCAGCTCTTCTGCATTGTTCGGCCTCATGTCTCTCATCTTTCTCTTGGCAATGTCCCATAGATTCTCTACGGCAGTGATGGCGAACCTTGGCACCCCAGATGTTTTGGAACTACATTTCCCATGATGCTCATGCACTCTGCAGTGTAGTTGAGCATCATGGGAAATGTAGTTCCAAAACATCTGGGGTGCCGAGGTTCGCCATCACTGCTCTGTGGGGTTCAGGTCAGGCGAGTTTGCTGGCCAATTAAGCACAGTAATCCCACAGTCATTGAACCAGGTTTTGGTGCTTTTGGCAGTGTGGGCAGGTGCCAAGTCCTGCTGGAAAATGAAGTCAGCATCCCCATAGAGCTCATCTGCGGAAAGAAGCATGAAGTGCTCCAAAATCTCCTGGTAGACGGCTGCGTTGACCCTGGACTTAATGAAGCACAGTGGACCAACACCAGCAGATGACATGGCTCCCCAAATCAACACAGACTGTGGAAACTTCACACTGGACTTTAAGCATCTTGCAGTGTCTGCCTCTCTCTTCTTCCTCCATATCTGGGGTCTCCTCCTGTGTTAGTCTCCTGCTGAAAGGGGAGAAATGTGACAGACCTAGCCGGGACACAGGCTTTTTGAGAGGACTACATGCGAGCCTCCTGCCAGCTGATTACGGGCCCCCCAAAACACACTCTCTGTATATGCATTTGGCATTAGAAATAGACTAAATGGGACACAAGCTGTCACATTCTAATGTCATGAACTCAAGCCACCTGTCTATTGTGTAAATGAGGCTGGTCTGGCTTGTAAGGTGTATTCCACACAATGTTGTTGTGCTAATTAGCCCTATGTTAATGTCTGTTGAATAGCCATTCCAATTAACTAGGAGCCTTAAAGTCTGACCCTGAAAAGTCTTTTCAGCCAGTCAACTAGTCTGGGCAATGATTAAGATAATTAGCTCATGCTAATTAGGTTAGCTTTTAGTCATCTGGCTATATATGTGTGTGAAATGTCAAATAAAGCATTCCTGATTTTCTCCAAGAACTAGTGCCGTCTAATTCTTGGGGGTTCCTATAACCAGATCCATTGGACTCATGTTCCAGGACTTAGGAAGCATTTACGGCGGACACCTTGAGTACAGGATCCGTCACAATCTGGATCCTTGGTTTCCAAATGAGATTCAAAATTTGCTCTCATCAGAAAAGAGGACTTTGGACCACTGAGCAACAGACCAGGTCTGTTTTTCTTTAGCTCACGTAAGACGTGTCTGACGTTGTTTGTTTTTCAGGAGTGGCTCGACAAAAGGAATACGACATTTGAAGCCCATGTCCAGGTTCCGTCTGTGTGTGGTGGCTCTTGATTCGCTGACTCCAGCCTCAGTCCACTCCTTGTGAAAGTCCCCAACACTTTTGAATGGCCTTTTCCTGACAATCCTCTCCAGACTGCGGTCATCCCTGCTACTTGTGCACCTTTTTCTTTCACACTTTTCCCTTCCATATAACTTTCTATTAATGTGCTTTGATACAGCACTTTGGGAACATCCAACTTCTTTTGCAATTACCTTTTGAGGCTTTTGCCCCTTATGGAAGGTGTCAATGATGGTTTTCTGCACAACTGTCAGGTCAGCAGTCTTTCACATGATTGTGATTCCTACTGAAGTGTAAGAGAGTGAAGTGTAAGAGAGAGATGGAAGGCGCGTGATCTGATGCATTGATCATGATGTTACAGTTTATTCATAAGAAAGGGGGGGGGGGGGTGAATCCATACGAAAAGTATCATAAAACCAGGTTACAAGTATACACATTAAATTGAGAAAATAGACATGCATCTGTTTGAGAACAGGAGGCACTTGCTTCTGTAAGGGTTCTAGGTAGCTACAAACAGATGTCTCACATGGATGGAGACAGCTGATATCCTCATTGCAACACAAGACTACTTTCTGTTTGGAGCTACGTAGAACCCTCAGCCTGGGTTCAGACTAGTGCGGTGCGAATTCAAGGCCCTGCGTGACTGCACAGTGAAACACCGCCTGTTCTGCGGATTGTACGCGTTTTAGGTCCGAATCAGCTGCTGACATAAATTCGCAACTCATTGTACTACTTCTGAGGGGGAAGTCCACGCCAAATTTTTATAAAAAAAACGGCATGGGTTCCCCCTCCAGAGGCATACCAGGCCCTTAGGTCTGGTATGGATTTTAAGGGTACCCCCTACGCCGAATAAACGGCGTGGGGGTCCCCCCAAAATCCATACCAGACCCTTATCCGAGCACGCAGCCTGGCAGGTCAGGAAAGGGGGTGGGGACGAGCGAGCGCCTGAACCGTACCAGGCCACATGCCCTCAACATGGGGGGGTGGGTGCTTTGGGGAAGGGGAGCTCTTCCCGACAACCCTGGCCCGTTGGTTGTCGGGGTCTGCGGGCGTGGGGCTTATCGGAATCCGGGAGCCCCCTTTAATAAGGGGGCCCCCAGATCCCGGCCCCCCACCCTATGTGAATGAGTATGGTGTACGATGTACCCCTACCCATTCACCTAAGGTGTAAAGTGTAAATAAAAAAAAAACACAATTTTTAAAAAATATTTTATTGCACTGCTCCGGGGGTCTTCTTCCGTCTTGGGGGGTCTTCTCGCCGGACTCCTCCGCTATTTTACCTAGCTCTTTTACCGAGCGGAGAAGCCCGGCTTTCTTCTTCTTCGTCGCCGCCGTCGTCTGGGGGTCTCGATCCGCCTTCGGGGGTCTTCCGGGGTCTCTTCTGTTCTTGCCGCTGTCGTCGCCTTCTGCGCCGCCTTTTTCTTCTTCCGATGTTGACTCGTCGCTGTCTCTGGCCGGAATGGCAGAGCCGCGCTGTGCTGGGACTTATATAGGGACAAGGGGGCAGGGTCACATGCTCATGTCACATGGTGACCCCGCCCCCCTAAGATGTCACAGTCCCAGCATCCTCTGGGACTGTGACATCATATGTGGGCGGGGTCACCATGTGACATGAGCACGTGACCCTGCCCCCTTGTCCCTATATAAGTCCCAGCACAGCGCGGCTCTGCCATTCCGGCCAGAGACAGCGACGAGTCAACATCGGAAGAGGAAGAAGAAGAAGAAGAAGAAGAAGAAGAAGAAGAAGAAGAAGAAGAAGAAGAAGAAGAAGAAAGAAGAAGAAGAAGAAGAAGAAGAAGAAGAAGAAGAAGAAGAAGAAGAAGAAGAAGAAGAAGAAGAAGAAGAAGAAGAAGAAGAAGAATCGAGACCCCCAGACGACGGCTATGACGAAGAAGAAAGCCGGGCTCCTCCGCTCGGTAAAAGAGCTAGGTAAAATAGCGGAGGAGTCCGGCGAGAAGACCCCCAAGACGGAAAAAGACCCCCGGAGCAGTGCAATAAAATATTTAAAAAAAAATTGTGTTTTTTTTTTTTTATTTACACTTTACACCTTAGGTGAATGGGTAGGGGTACATCGTACACCATACTCATTCACATAGGGTGGGGGGCCGGGATCTGGGGGCCCCCTTATTAAAGGGGGCTCCCGGATTCCAATAAGCCCCCCGCCCGCAGACCCCGACAACCAACGGCCAGGGTTGTCGGGAAGAGGCCCTTGTCCTCATCAACATGGGGTTGATGAGGACAGCCGCAGGGTGCCCCCCTTCCCCAAAGCACCCACCCCCCATGTTGAGGGCATGCGGCCTTGTACGGTTCAGGAGGGGGGGGGTGCTCGCTCGTCCCCACCCCCTTTCCTGACCTGCCAGGCTGCGTGCTCGGATAAGGGTCTGGTATGGATTTTGGGGGGACCCCCACGCTGTTTTTTCGGCGTAGGGGGTACCCTTAAAATCCATACCAGACCTAAGGGCCTGGTATGCCTCTGGAGGGTAATCCATGGCGTTTTTTTTTTTCAAAAATTGGGCGTGGACTTCCCCCTCAGAGGTAGTACAATGACTTGCGTTTTTCTGTTCAGGACGCAAGCCAGGTGCGAATCAGATGCGTGCCCATAGAAGATAATGGGCCTGAATTCGCACCTGATCCGTCCCGCACCGCACCAAAGACGGTTGTGTTTTTTTTTGCAGTGCGCATGCATCGGACATATGTGAACATGCCCCATTGAAAACAATAGGTTTTGAAATGTCCTGCGAATTTGCAGTGTTTTCCCCCGCTGCGAATTCGCAATAGTGTGAACCCAGGCTTACAGAAGCAACTGCCTCCTGTTCTCAAACAGATGCATGCAGGCTGCATCCTTCTTATAAATCTGAATGCAGGCACAACCAACAGATACACTGCTTGAACTGCCATAAGGAACATATGAATCACATCTCTCTATGATATTTAGAGCGCTGGGATGTGGACAAACTTGGAGCGTAGGAGGACTCCTCACTTAACATGTGACACTCCTCCTCTTAATTTAATGTGTATACTTCTAACCTGGTTTTATAAACACGTAGATACATTTTTTGTATGGATTCATCCCCCCCTTTTTTATGAATAAACTGTAACATCTTGATCAATGCATCAGATCACGTGCCTTCCATCTCTCTCTTACACTTGGCTTACTTCGGACCCCCCCTGGTCAGTTTAGGCAGCGGGACTCGCTTGATCATCTTTTAATTCATCTTTTCCTTTGAAAGTACTACCATTTTATATCAACAATGCCTTTATGACTCTTTTTTGTTTATATTGCGATTCCTACTGAACCAGACTGAGAGACCATTTAAAGGCTCAGGAACCCTTTGCAGGTGTTATGGCTTAATTAGCTGATTAGAGTGGGACACTTTGAGCCTAGAATATTGCACCTTTTCACAATATTCAAATTTTCTGAGATTGTGGATTTGGGGTTTTCATGAACTGTAAGCCATAACCATCACAATTATGACAAATCATGGCTTGAACTATCTTGCTTTGCATGTAACGATTCTATCTCACATATTGGTTTCACCTTTTAAGTTGCATTAGTGAAATAAATTAACTTTTGCACGACATTCAAATTTTTCGAGTATCACCTGCTACATAGCCTCTTGGGCTGTGTACAGAGTTTAACCGCTTGCCGAACAGCCGCCGTCATTATACTGCAGCAGGTTGGCACGGCTGCACGAATCGGCATAGGTGTAAGTCAGCCGCTTAAAGAGCAATAGGGGGCGCCCCGCGGCGTGACTCTGGAGCTGATGCACATGGCTGGTGGCCACAATGTTCACCAGCCATCCGCGATCACTCCACAGAGCCAGAACGGGAATCTGTGTATGTAAACAAACAGATCCCCTTTCTGACAGGGGAGTATAGAGAAATCTGCTGTTCCTAGTGATCAGGAACAGTGATCTCTCTCCTCCTCCAGTCAGTACACTGCCCCCACAGTTAGAAACACCTACCTGGGGAACACTTAACCCCTTGATCTCCTTTCTTTAAATCCCTACATATATGGTTGCTGGTGAGACCCTCCACCCTGGACACCCTATAAACTACCCTTAAAGGGGATGCTCAAATGCTGGGAATAGGCAGGATAGGAACGCCAGCAAGGACCTGGGCTGCCATACTAGGATCCACAAAGGGGACGGTCACCAAGGACCACAAAGATACATAAGTTTATGCTGTAACCTTACAGTAGTAAGGTAAGGGGACACCCATACAACTACCACAACTATCGCACAGGATATCCACCACCCGCAGAACTTCATATTGAATTTTGTTTACCAGCACTTTAATTTTTTGGATTCAAAGCATCACAACACCGTGCACTTTATGATTCATATGGATGAAAATACCTATGGACATTTTTAACAATTTTTTATGCTTTCACTTTTTGATACTTTATTGATTGCATTTTGTTTTATGTATTTGTATTTTCACGTCGCAATACTAGCACTGCATTTATATATTTATTATTAATTTAGCACGTGGCTCCACCACCACTATTATTCACTGCTACACTTGCGTCTCTATTTTGGTACACATCACGTGTATGGATACATAACTTCTTTATCTATGTTTTTTTCAGCTGTTTTTAAAAGGGCACTTTACCACTTATCAGTCATGCCATGCCATCTCTGAATATTGTCTCTGGAATATTGACCTGCGGAATTGCAATATCTATCACCTTTATTCAATACCAGTGGGGCTATTGCCACTGGCTATCTTATTTTCTCTTTAGTTAATCTGATTTGTATAGTGCACCACTATTTCCTTATCTATTTTAATGGTGGGCATACCCACCGATCAATCTCTTTTTTTCATTCAGCCCACAGGCTGCATGAGAAAAAAGATTACAATATATGCCCAACAAGGTCCAGCAACGTACTGGTATGTTACTGGACTTTGAGTGGTTATACCAGAATGATGCCTGCGGGTTTAGGTATCATCTTGGTATCATTCTTTTCAGCCAACGGTCGGCTTTCATGTAAAAGCAATCCCAGCAGCCAATTAGCCTCTAGACTGTTTTTACAAGCAGTGGGAGGGAATGTCCCCCCCCCCACCGTCTTCTATGGTTTTCTCTGGCTCTCCTGTCCCAACAGGGAACCTGAGAATGCAGCCGCTGGTTCCGCCAGCTGACCATAGAGCTGATCAGAGACCAGAATGGCTCCAATCATCTCTATGGCCTAAGAAACCAGAAGCTATGAGCATTTCATGACTTAGATTTTGCCGGATATAAACATCACCATTGGGAAATTGGGAAAGCATTTTATCACACCGATCTTGGTGTGGTCAGATGCTTTGATTGCAGAGGAGAGATCTATCAATTTTTTCAAAAAAGAGTACCTGTCACTACTTATTGCTATCATAGGGGATATTTACATACCCTGAGATAACAATAAAAATGATAAATATATATATATATATATAAATGAAAGGAACAGTTTAAAAAAAAAAAAAAAGCTAAATAATTAAATAATAAAAAAAGCACCCATGCTCTCGTGCAAATGCGAACGCAAGCGTCAGTCTGGCGTCACATAGTAGACCTCCTCCGTATATCTAAAATGGTAACCTGTAAAGGCGTTTAAAGACTTTTAAAAATGTATGTAGTTTGTCACTGCTGCACGTTTGTGCGCAATTTTAAAGCATGTCGTGTTTGTTATCCATGTACTTGGCCTAAGATCATCTTTTTTATTTCAACAAACATTTGGACAATATAGTGTGTTTTAGTGCATTAAATATAAAAAAGTGTGTTTTTTACCAAAAAAAATGCATTTGAAAAATCGCTGCGCAAATACTGTGTAAAAAAAAAATTAATTAAACACCCACCATTTTAATCTGTTGCTTTAAAAACAAGATATAATGTTTGGGGGTTCAAATTTATTTTCTTGCAAAAAAAAAAAAGATTTTTTTCATGTACAAAAAGTGTCAGAAAGGGCTTTGTCTTCAAGTGGTTAGAAGAGTGGGTGATGTGTGACATAAGCTTCTAAATGTTGTGCATAAAATGCCAGGACAGTCCAAAACCCCCCCAAAAAATTACCCCATTTTGGAAAGTAGACACCCCAAGCTATTTGCTGAGAGGAATGTCGAGTCCATGGAATATTTTATATTTTGACACAAGTTGCGGGAAAAAGACCATTTTTTTTTTTGCACAAAGTTGTGACGAAATTATATATTGCTCAAACATGCCATGGGCATATGTGGAATTACACCTCAAAATACATTCTGTTGCTACTCCTAAGTACAGGGATACCACATGCAGTGATGTAACTAACGTGATTAAAGTAAACGGCGTTACGTAACGCCGTTACTTTAGAGGGTAACGAGTAATCTAACTGATTACTCTTCCCCTCGCGGTAACGCCGTTCCCATTACTGGGGCGGCGTTACCGCAATTACCCGCCGCGATCCTCGGCCTTAGGAAGCTGCCTAGCTCCGGAGCGGCGGCCATCTTGGTGCACCCGTCGGCCGCGGCTCCGGCCTAGCTCCGGAGCGGCGGCCATCTTGGTGCACCCGTCGGCCGTTTACAATGTGATTGCTCCATCAAATGACGGAGCGATCACTTGTAAACAACCTGGCATCAAGATCTGTACAGTGGAGGGGAGAGATCGGCTGCCAATACGCTGCCAAGACTCTGCAACACGCACCATGCCAATACTCTGCAACACGCTGCCAATACTCTGCAACACCCTGCCAATACTCTGCAACACCCTGCCAATACTCTGCAACACCCTGCCAATACTCTGCAACACCCTGCCAATACTCTGCAACACCCTGCCAATACTCTGCAACACCCTGCCAATACTCTGCAACACCCTGCCAATACTCTGCAACACCATGCCAATACTCTGCAACACCCTGCCAATACTCTGCAACACCCTGCCAATACTCTGCAACACCCTGCCAATACTCTGCAACACCCTGCCAATACTCTGCAAACACCCTGCCAATACTCTGCAACACCCTGCCAATACTCTGCAACACCCTGCCAATACACGGTAATACCCAGCCATACTCTGCAATACATGGTAATACCCAGCCATACTCGGCGATACCCAGCCATGCTCAGCCGTACCCAGCCATACTCAGCCAATATTACAGTTGGGGAGATGATGTGGATATTACAGTGGGGGCTTTATGGTGGTGGAATTTTCACAGGTTTTTGCAAATTCAATTATTATTTGCTGATCCGAAAAATTATCCAATCCGTGAGTTTGGGGGGGGACAGACTTGTAGTGCGGTTCAGAGGGGGGAACAGATATATGTGTGTGGGGGGGACAGATGTGTAGTGGTCAGTTACTTTGCTGAGTAACTAATTACTTTTCCAATGTAACTGAGTTACTAACTCAATTACTTTTTTGGGAGAAGTAATTTGTAACTTAACTAATTACTTTTTTAAAGTAAGATGACCAACACTGACCACATGTGAGACTTTTTGGAAGCCTAGCAACGTACGGGACCCCGAAAACCAAGCACCACCTTCAGTCTTTCTAAGGGCGTAAATTATTGATTTCACTCCTTACTGCCTATCACAGTTTCGGAGGCCATGGAATGCCCAGATGGCACAAAACCCCCCGCAAATTACCCCATTTTGGAAAGTAGACACCCCAAGCTATTTGCTGAGAGGTATGGTGAGTATTTTGCAGCTCTCGCTTTTTGTCACAAAGTTTTGAAAAAAAAATAATACATTTTTCTTTTCTTTCTTTTTTCAAAAACAAATGAGAGCTGCAAAATACTCACCATGCCTCTCAGCAAATAGCTTGGGGTGTCTACTTTCCAAAATGGGGTAATTTGGGGGGGGGGGGTTTGTGCTATCTTGGCATTTTATGGCCTTCAAAACTGTGATAGGTAGTGAGGAGTGAAATCAAAAATGTACGTCCTTAGAAATCCTGAAGGCGGTGCTTGGTTTTCGGGGCCCCGTACGCGGCTAGGCTCCCAAAAAGTCCCACACATGTGGTATCCCCGTACTCAGGAGAAGCAGCAAAATGTATTTTGGGGTGCAATTCCACATATAACCATGGCATGTGTGAGCAATATATAATTTAGTGACAACTTTGTGGGGAAAAAAAAAATTATTTTTCCGCAACTTGTGTCAAAATATAAAATATTCCATGGACTCGACATGCCTCTCAGCAAATAGCTTGGGGTGTCTACTTTTCAAAATGGGGTAATTTTGTACTGCCCTGCCATTTTAACACCTCAAGAAATTAGATAGGCAGTCAAACTAAAAGCTGCATAAATTCCAGAAAATGTACCCTAGTTTGTAGACGCTATAACTTTTGCGCAAACCAATAAATATACGCTTATTGAATTTTTTTTTAACAAAGACTCGTGGCTGAATACATTTTGGCCTAAATGTATGACTAAAATTTAGTTTATTGAATTTTTCTTATAACAAAAAGTAGAAAATATAATTTTTCAAAATTTTCAGTCTTTTTCCGTTTATATCGCAAAAAATTAAAATCGCAGAGGCAATCAAATACCCTACTGTGCATGCGCTGAGCGTGCTGCGCTCTGTAAATGTCTGGCAGTGGAGGAAGGAGGAGGGGGATCTCTCCGCAGCAAGGTCTCCTGGAAGTGGGGATGGGTACCTGTCAAAAACTGGTACCCGCTTTTGGGTTGCACTGCAATTTAATGGCCGCTTTTAAAGAGTTCCATTTGACTTACAATGGAAGGTGCCTTTTTTTTCGTGCACTTTTGAAAAACTACACCAAAGATGTAGCATGCATAACTTTTCAAAGTGCGGCGCACCTGCAGTGTAAACAGTTACTAGGATTTAATGGGGAATAGCTTTCATGCCTTTTTGCCATCCCTGGGAATGCACGGCAAAAGCGCACCAGTGTAAAGCTCCATGCACACGAGACGCCGATGCAAACTCTGCTGAACGCATGTTTTAAAAAGCAGAAACCTGCGTTTAAAAACGTGCGCTTTGTCGCGTTTTCATTCCGTGTTTAGCCGCGTTTTACTGCGTTTGCATCTATAAGCGTTTGTAAAGATAACATCATATAGACCCTCCCCAAGCTCAGAAAGCATGTATTATTAACTATTTCTGCTATTTTGATCAGAGTGAGCAGCAGCAGAGAGAGCAGTTGTACACTTGCATTTGCCTCTCTTTCTGTGTTTTTTTGGAAATGGATCCCATATTGAATATATGTCAGGAAATGCTCCTGATGTTGCTCTTAATGAGGCAGCAACGTCGTCGAAAATTGCGTGAGAGGTCCAGAGTCCGAGCTCGTCGATATTGGACACATCCGTTGATGGCACAGCGAATGTCCGTTGGATATTTCACAAACATGGTGGAGGATTGGGGCTGACTAGACATTGGTATGCAGGGCTTTCTTTGTGAAAAAAATACATTGCTTTGCTTTGGTCAGACTAGGTGGAGTCACTGATTAGATTAGAAATTGGATGAACGGTTGGGGCAAAGAAGTGGAGGCATTCCTCATTGTCTAAACCACCTAAAAAGTTTTTTATGGCATTGCATCAGTGAGTATATATCCTCTATGAACTTTCTAAAGTAATTACGACATTTTAAACCAATTTTTTTAGTATTATGGTTTATCATCATATTTCTGAGTTTTCTGGTCCAAAAAATTGGGCTCCTTTAAAAACGCTTATAAACGCAAACGCGGCTAAATGCGGGTGCCGCAATTAGCTGCGTTTAGCGTCTGAAACGTGGAAAAGCAAAGTGTCTGAACCCATTTTTTTTGCTTCTGGAAAAACGAGGTTAAACGCAACTGCATAAAAACGGAAAAAAAGGAGACTGTGTACATGGACACATAGGATAACATTGAATGCGTTCAAAAAAGTGTCCAACTGCCTCTGAACGCGCGTTTAACAGCGTCTCGTGTGCACGGGGTCTAAAAGGGGCCTAAAAGTAGAAATTATCTATGAAGTTGAAATGGTAGCATTCAGGATACTGGTTCAGTTTTCATTTACTTACCATCTGCCCTGAGTCCAGAGAGAACATGGCTAAAAAAACACACAAATAGCACCACGCCAGGACTGCTCATGGTCATCCAGCTTGTGACTCCCAGGATCAGTGCAACTACTATAGCCTGGGCTCAAACTGGCAGCAGCATCTGTGGGAAAAAAAGTACAAAACAGAGAGACTGTTGTTATTTAACTACAAAGTGTAAGCTATAACTTGTAAAAACATCTTTAATATAAATATTTACAGCCAATTATGTGATTTACACACATTACCCACACTACACAAACTAGCTTTCTGGTCCCATGTAGTGCCTTGAAAAAGTATTCACACCCCTTGAAATGTTCCACATTTTGTCATGTTACAACCAAAAAACGTAAATGTATGTTATTGGGATTTTATGTAATAGATCAACAGAAAGTGGCACATTATTGTGAAGTGGAAGGAAGAATGATAAATGGTTTTCAATTTTTTTTTTACAAATAAATATGTGAAAAAGTGTGGTGTGCATATTCAGCCCCCCTGAGTCAGTACTTTGTAGAACCACCTTTCACTGCAATTACAGCGGCAATTCTTTTTGGGTCTGTCTCAGATTTTCACATCTAGAGAGAGTAAGTGACATTTTTGCCCATTCTTCTTTGCAAAATAGCTCAAGCTCTGTCAGATTGGATGGAGAGCGTCTGTTAACAGCAATTTTCAAGTCTTGCCACTAGGGGTGCAACGGATCAAAAAACTCACGGATCGGATCGTTCCTCGGATCAGAGTCACGGATCGGATAATTTTTCGGATCAGCAAATAATTGAATTTGCAAAAACCTGTGAAAATTCCACCACCATATAGTCCCCACTGTAATATCCACAATCTCCCCAGTGTACTGTACATCTCCCCCACTGTAATATCCACGTCATCTCCCCCATTGTAATATTGGCTGAGTATGGCTAGGTACAGCTGAGCATGGCTGGGTACGGCTGGGTATTGCCGAGTATGGCTGGGTATTACTGAGTTATGCAGAATATGGCTGGGTATGGAAGATTATGGCTGGGTATGGCTGGGTATTAAAGAGTATTGGCAGGGTAAGGCAGAGTATTGGCAGGGTATGGCAGAGTATTGGTAGGGTATTGCAGAGTATTGGCAGGGTATTGCAGAGTATTGACAGGGTATTGCAGAGTATTGACAGGGTATTGCAGAGTATTGGCAGGGTATTGCAGAGTATTGGCAGGGTATTGGTAGAGTATTGCAGAGTATTGGCAGGGTATTGCAGAGTATTGGCAGGGTATGGAGGGATGGCTGTGACTGCAATTTTCACAGAGCAGCGCTGTGGGCACTACAGATGCAGCCCACATCGCTGCTGCCATCCAATCTCACCCCTCCCCTGTACAGATCTGTATACAGAGGGGAGAGAGGAACCGGCATCATCATGATTTACATTTATTTACAAGTGATCGCTCCGTCATTTGACGGGTGCACCAAGATGGCCGCCGCTCCGGAGCTAGGCCGAAGCCACGGCCTTCCCTAAGGCTAAGGCCGCGGAGCGCTCTGCGGATCGCGGCGTGTGCCGATCCGAACAGGGTGACCCATTTGGATCAAGGATTGTGACGAGTCAAATTGTGATTGAGTTGTAGTGCAACCAGCTGTTGCACTACAACTCCCATGAGGCATAGCAAGACTGCCAGCCACAAGCATGACACCCAGAGGCAGAGGCATGATGGGACTTGTAGTTTTGCAACAGCTGGAGTTCCGCTAATTGCATATCCTTGATCTAAACCATTCCATTGTAGCTCTGGCTATATGTTTAGGGTCGTTGTCCTGCTGGAAGGTGAACCTCCACCTCAGTCTCAAGTCTTTTGCGGACGCTAACAGGTTTCCTTCTAAGATTGCCCTGTATTTGGCTCAATCCATCTCTCCATCAACTCTGACCAGCTTCCCTGTCCCTGCTGAAGAAAAGCATCCCCATGACATGATATTGCCACCGCGATTTTTCACGGTGGGGATGGTGTGTTTAGCATTTCGCTTTTAGGCCAAAAAGTTCAATTTTGCTTCAACTGACCAGAGCACCTTCTTCCACATGTTTGCTGTGTCCCCCACATTGCTTCTCGCAAACGGGACTTCTTATGGCTTTCTTTTAACAATGGCTTTCTTCTTGCCACTCTTCCATAAAGGCCAGATCTGTGGAGTTCACGACTAATAATTGTTCTGTGGACAAAGTCTCCTACCTGAGCTGTGGATCTCTGCAGCGCCTCCACAGTTACTATGGGTCCCTAGCTGCTTCTCTGATTAATGCTCTCCTTGTCCGGCCTGTCAGTTTAGGTGGACGGCCATGTCTAGGTAGGTTTGCTGTTGTGCTATACGCTTTCCATTTTCTGATGATGGATTGGACAATGCTCCATGAGATGTTCAAAGCTTGGGATATTTTTTTATAACCTAACCCTGCTTTAACTGCTTCCCGACCGCCTAACGCAGATATACTGCGGCAAAATGGCACGGGCAGGCAAAATCACGTGCCTGTACGTGATCCTATAAATGCCTGCCCGTGGGTCGCGACCCGGTCGGGAGCTCCGTGACCCCGCTGGTGTCCCGCGATCGGGTTACGGAGCTGAAGAACGGGGAGAGGTATGTGTAAACAAACCTCTCCCCGCGCTTCCTACTCTGCCTGTCATTGATTGGCTGTTCCCGGTCATCGGGAAAGCCAATCAATGACGTCAGACGTCAGCCCCGCCCCCTAATGTAAAAAAAAAACACACACGTCACAGCCCATAACCCCTCCCCTCCCCCCTAGTGGTTGTCACTACAACTGTCATTTATACATGAATCAATGCATTTAAATAGTATTGATTGCTGTATAAATGACAATGGTCCCAAAAATGTGTCAAAAATGTCCGATGTGTCCGCCATAATGTCGCAGTCACAAAAAAAAAAAAAAATCGCTGATCGCCACCATTACTAGTAAAAAAAAAAAATATTAATAAAAATGCTATAAAACTATCCCCTATTTTGTAAACACTATAACTTTTGCGCAAACCGATCAATAATCGCTAATTGTGATTTTTTTTTACCAAAAATATGTAGAAGAATACGTATCGGCCGAAACTGAGGAAAAAAAAATGTTTTTTTATATATTTTTTGGGGATATTTATTATAGCAAAAAATATTGCATTTTTTTCAAAATTGTTGCTCTATTTTTGTTTATAGCGCAAAAAATAAAAACCGCAGGGGCGATCAAATACCACCAAAAGAAAGCTCTATTTGTGGGAAAAAAAGGATGCAGATTTTGTTTTGGAGCCACGTCACACGACCGCGCAATTGTTAGTTAAAGCAACGCAGTGCCGAATCGCAAAAAGGGGCCTGGTCCTTTGGCTGCCAATTGGTCCGGGGCTGAAGTGGTTAAACTTCTTCACAACTTTATCCCTGACCTGTTTAGTTTGTTAGAGAACCTTAGCAGAACGACGGCTGGGTGGTGGTTTCATAATCCTGACTTATATGACATCCAGCCGGATAAGTCGCCTGAGGGCACACCGCATCTCCGATCTCGGTAAAGAGCCTATGACGGAGGCCTTTTACCATGTGATCAGCTGTGTCCAATCACAGCTGATCACATCAGCTTTTCATGTTGACAGGGCATGAGTAAAGGAGAGCCGATAGAGTTATTGGCACCTAGGCTAACGGCTCTCTTCACGGATCTCACTGAGACAGATGCCCTGCCGGAATCCATGGAGGAAGCCGTAATTGTCTTGATCCCCAAGCCCGGCAAGGACCCTCGAGAATGCGGGTCCTATAGGCCCATCTCGCTGCTCAATGTGGATGCGAAAGTCTTGGCCAAGATATTGGCTATGCGGCTGGCCTCAGTTATATCTACTTTGATCCACACTGACCAGACTGGTTTTATGCCGGGTAAGGGAACGGACATCAATATCAGGCGGCTATTTTTAAACTTATTCCTAAATCATGACAATATTGGTACTCGAGTTGTTGCCTCTCTGGATGCAGAGAAGGCATTCGATTCAGTAGAGTGGGAGTATCTCTGGGAGGTATTAAAACGTTTCGGTTTTGGCCCCAAGTTCATACACGCAATACAGTTACTGTATAGGTCACCAAAGGCTAGGGTTCGTACAAACAATGTGGTATCCAGCTCATTTGCCCTCCACAGAGGAACCCGACAAGGGTGTCCTTTGTCCCCCAGTCTCTTTGCCCTGGCATTAGAGCCGCTAGCAATCTTGGTTAGGTAATCACAGAAGGTTCGCGGGTTGCAATTGGGTAGCTTGGAGGAAAAAATATCGCTCTATGCGGATGACACTCTGCTCTTTTTGAACGATGCTGGCCCGTCCCTGGCAGGCCGCACTAGAACTATTCTATAAATTTGGTATGATGCCTGGTGTCCGCATTAATTGGACCAAGTCGGTGCCGTTTCCCATAGATGACCGTGCCCGGGCCACCCTGGATCCAATACCACTGGTATGGGTGACTGAATTTAAATATCTTGGAGTTAGAGTGTCCAGGGAGGTTAACCAGTATTTGGCTTTGAACATGGCCCCACAGCTCCGACTTGTCAAGGACAAGTGTCAAGTGTGGTCTAGTCTCCCGTTGAATTTATTAGGCCACGTGAGCATCCTCAAGATGATCTTGCTGCCCAAGCTGAACTATTTCTTCAGGAATAGCCCGGTTTGGATACCAGGGACCTTCTTTAAGGAAATAGACAAATGCATTTTAGCATTCTTATGGCATGGATCTGTTCCGCGATTAGCTAAATCCACGTTACAATTGCCACTTGAATTTGGGGGGCTGGCCCTCCCGAATTTCCAAACATATTATTGGGCGGCGATGCTGGTCACGGTACACTGGTGGCTCGAGGCGCGACGTACGAACGCAGCAGTTTGTATCGAGGCGGCCAGTGTGGGTTCCATGCAAGCCTTACAGACGTTAGTGTTTAGGGGAACGGGGGCGTGCAGGGATCTACCCACCCCAACTAGGGCTACGGTTAAGGTATGGATAATGGCCAGACGTAGATTCTCCCAGTCGGACCGCTGGTCTCCTGATCAACCCCTCTGGGATAATCCGAATCTGTCACAGTTAAAAACGGTACCTGACCCACAAATATGGTCTAGATTTGGCATCGGGACTTTGAGGGATGTCATGCCCTCGGGGATCCTACTTTCATTCTCCCAGTTAACTAGGAACCATGACCTACCGGGTTGCATGTACTTCCGCTACATCCAGCTTCGACATGCCATAAGGGCTCAATTCCACTCCCCTTCGCTGATACAGCGGGACCCGGTGGAGGACCTCTTGGCTTTCGACGACCTCAAGAAGCCTCTCTCTGCACTGTACGCTACAATCCTGCCCAAGGATTTCCAAAAGCTGGACAGACTGTGGGATAAATGGAAAATGAATATACCAAACCTTGAGAGGGAGGATTGGGAGGATTGTTTGGAACGGGGACCTAAGTTGGTAGTCTCGGCAGCTGATAAATTAATACAGACAAAGTTCCTCCATAGAGTATACTTTACCCCGGAACGACTATCCAAGATATACCCGGCCAGGGACTCCCACTGTCCCAGATGCAGGACACAGCTGGGTACGTTTATCCATATGTTCTGGGATTGCCCTCAACTATCTATGTACAGGGGGTCCCCGAGTTACGAACTCGTTAGGGACTGCCCGCCTGTACTTAAGTCGGAAATGTTCGTAAGTCGGCCGCGCATGCGCAGACCGACAAATACGACCATTTCCGGACATTTCCGATGTTCCGTCCAATGCCGTTCTGCGCATGCGCGGCAAATTACGGACATTTCCGAAGTTTTCCGAGGCTCCGAATGGCCGCGCATGCGCAGAACGGCCAAAACACGGCGGAACACGGCGGAAAATGGCGGAGGGTCCCCGCAGCGCCTCGTTCGTAAGTAGGGGATGTTCGTAGGTCGGGCGTTCGTAAGTCGGGGACCCCCTGTACTGGGCAGGTATATTTGAGCAGTTGAACGTCCGCCTTTACCTATCGGTGCCCGTGACACCTGAGGTGGCCCTGTTGGGGGTATACGACGATGATCAAAGGTCACACCATAGTAAACTACTGATTGCATATCTGCTTTTTTATGCTAAAAAAGAAATACTATGCCAATGGACCTCGTCGTCTCCCCCAACGGTTGCCACCTGGGAGGCTAAAGTTAATGCTGCCCTCCCCTTGTACAAGCTGACTTACATCAGTCGTGGTTGTCCCTGGAAGTTTGACAAGGTGTGGTTACCATGGACTGGAAAATAGAGGTGACGGGTGTGATTGAAGTCCTCCTCTTTCTCCCTCCCCTCTCTCTCTCTCTCTCTCTCTCTCTCCTTCCTCTACCCCCTTCCTTCCGTCCCCCATCCTCTTTTCTTTCCTTTCCTCACCTCTCTCTCCATTAAAGTTACTTGACTACTTTCTCTCCTTGCTACCTGCTTCCCATTCTAGGCAGGAAACAGAAGAACTGAGGTATGTCTTGAACGAAGGTTAGATAATACTACTTAGACTGTTTTATAATACATGCTGCAATAAGATGAACATCTTGTATACTGTAACTAGGCTACGTTAACATCCTGTATCATTTGTACTGATTGCATCTATGGTGTCGAATGCATATTTATCCTGTATTGTATACTTTTCTTCAATAAAAGCACTCCTGTTTGTTAAAGAAAAAAAAAAGGAGAGCCGATAAGAGGCTATTCTGACAGGGGGGGGGGGTGCGCATTGATTATCAGTGCAGACCTATCAACGATGTCAAGTGCCCATCTAGAGTGCCAATCCATACCCACCAGGGATGCTTATCAGTGCTGCCTATCAGTGCCATCATTGCCATCCATCAGTGCCCAGCCTCATCGGTGCCTCATCGGTGCCCATCAGTGAAGGAGAAGAAAAACTTTTTTTTTTTTCAAAATAAATTTTTGATTTGTTTAACAAAAAATAAAAAACCCCAGTGGTGATCAAATACCACCAAAAGAAAGCTTGTGGGGAAAAAAAAATTATAAAATTTTCATATTCATTCAAAATGTGACAGCGCTGAAAGCTGAAAATTGGCCCTGGTAGGAAGGGGGTGAAAGTGGTTCTAAAGCCTAAATATTTTTTACCTTAATGCATTCCTTAAATTTGTGTGGCCTGAGAAATGGCGACAAACTTCAGTACCCTATATTTTCTATAGGCAACGCTTCAAAAGCCCCCTATAGGTCATCAGTTTAGTGTTACGGAGGAGGTCGTGTGCTAGAATCATTGCTGTCACTCCGGTAAGCATGGTGATATGTAACGTGTATTGAAATCAAGGTTTTCATGCGTAGGCACTCCGATGCTTGGGTGAAACTTTTATTTATTTTTATTTTTTTTGAATTAAAGAAATAAAAAAACATTTTTGCTTAACTTTATTTTTTTTCATCACATAGGAGATAAAGAGTCCCACATGTGATGATTTTTTGGTGACAGGTTCGAGACATGCGGGGTAAAAGACCCTGCATTTCTCCTCTGGGCTCCACTGAATGTATTGCAGACACACAACTGCTCTCCTCCCATTCTTGTTGGTGACCCGGAAAGCGATGTGTATGACATCACTTTCGGGTCACCCTGTCACTTTCCCTGGCTAGCATAACTATAACCGGAAAAGAATGTATTGCAATGCCCTCCACCTGTCGGCACCCACCACGATGATCCCGGAATACATGGTGGGGGCGCCATTACCGGGGGGGGGGGGGTATGGAAGCAACAATGGGGCGACAGCACAGCCACCTGAATGCTTCCACCTGACCGGCAGGAGTCAGTTTTACACACAATACCAGTGGCTGCAGCCATCGAATGTGTGTGAACCCCCCCCCCCCCGCTGTCAAGTCCCTGCAACGTACAGGCCTGGTAGCGAAAAGGTTACACCTGGGTGGCTGAATTCTAGGGCATAAACAGGATATAATAATGAGAAGAAAGTGTCCATTAACCACTTCAGCCCCGGAAGATTTGGCTGCTCAGTGACCAGGCCATTTTTTGCGATACAGCACTGCGTCACTTTAACTGACAATTGCGCGGTCGTTCGACGCTGTTCCCAAACAAAATTGCTGTCCTTTTTTCCCCACAAATAGAGCTTTCTTTTGGTGGTATTTGATCACCTCTGCGTTTTTCATTTTTTGCGCTATAAACAAAAAAGGAAAATCCACTTTGCACTGGAAGTGCACTTTGAAAGTGCACTTGGAATGCAAGGAAAATAAAAAACAGCATTTTAGCTTGCGCATGATTGATGGGTGGCACTGATGGGTACCACTGATAGGTGGCACTGATGGGCACTGGTTGGTGACACTAATATGTGGCACTGAGGTGCAGCACTTTTGTTGAGGCAGATTGTGGGCACTGATGGGTGGCACTATGGGCACTAATGGGCAGCACTGTTGACTTTTCTAAGTTGACACTAGCAGGGGGCACAGGTGGGCACTGATAAGCTGACTGATGTAACTCTCACGGCCGCCGGTGATCAGCGCAAGGTGATCACAGCCGCTGTCAGCGCGAGGAGGAAAAATAGACGATTACCGTCTCTGTTGTCATCACATGATCAGTTGTCATTGGCTGACAGCTGATCACGTGGTAAGGGGTCGGGATCGACCCCTTACTCGGATCTGTGACGCCGCGGAATAGACGTAGTCCCGGAAAAGCAGGTCCGGATCTCTAGTGGTTAAAGTGTTTGTAATGGCTGAAGGTTTTTTACCTTCATGGTGCAGCATCCCCCCAGCCCTCCCTAATACTTACCTGAGCCCGATCTTCCTCCAGCAATGTGCATGAGAGCTTTGGCTCTCCAGAGACTCTCCCACCTCATTAGCTAAGAAAGTGGCTCCTGCTGCTGTCAATCACAGCCAGTGAGCCATTGAGGAGAGAGGGGGAGAGGGCCGAGCCACGGCTCTGTGTGTCAATGGACACGCAGAGCCGTAGCTAGGGAGCGAGCCTGCTCGGGTGCCACCCATTGCTGTTGCTCTGGGGGGACTTGGTGGAAGAGAGGGGCTAGAAGCACTGCACAGAGCAGGTAAGTATGACATGTATTGTTATTTAAAAATATATATATATATATTTTACTTTAATATCACTTTAAAGCGGGAGTATCACTCAAATGTAGAACTTCCGCTTATCCGTCTCCTCCTCCCTCTGGTGCCACATTTGGCACCTTTCAGGGAGGGAGGGGGGGGGGGGACAGGTACCTGCAGCCCAGTTTCCCAGAAGTTTGGCACGCTGCCAGACCACTTAGAAAGCGCTGCACATGCTCAGTAGAGAACCAGTTATGAAGCCGAAAAGCTTCACTGCCGGGTTCCTTTACTAAGAATGGCGGCGGCTGTACCCGACAGCCGATCCAAAGATTGGCTGGAGTGCCGACATTGCGGGCTCCCTGAACAGGTAAGTGTCCACATATTAAAAGTCAGTAGCCGCAGTATTTGTAGCGGCTGACTTTTAATATTTCGTGGGGGGGGGGCTGGACCTCCTCTTGTAAGCTCTTAAAGTTTTCTGATGTAGGGTATTTCATACATGTCAATGTGTGTACATATTGTAGATAATAACTGAGAACCCTAATGCCCCGTACACACGAGCGGATTTACCGTCTGAAAAATCTTGGATGTTTTTTCCGATGGAATGCCGCTCAAGCTTGGCTTGCATACACACGGTCACACAAAAGTTTTCTGAACTTTCGACCGCCAAGAACACAGTAATGTATAACACTACTACGAGCCGAGAAAATGAAGTCGCTTCCGAACATGCGTCAAATTGTTTACGAGCATGCGTAGGAATTTTGCGCATCGGAATTGTTACATACAAACAAACTAATTTTTGGATAGGAAGTTTTTCCGACCGAAAAATAGAGAACCTGCTCTCAATCTTTTGCTGGAATTCCTCCAGCAAAAGTCTGATGGAGCATACACACGGTCGCATTTTCCGACCAAAAGATCTCGTCGGACTTTTGCTGGCGGGATTTCCGATTGTGTGTACATGGCATATCACAGATATAGTAACCTCTTACCATCCACATAATGCATATGTGCAGGGGCAAAGAGGGTGGGCTTTGACACCCACATATGTATCCATGGACCAAAGAGGTTTCTATCCTGAGGTTGCATATGTTAATATCAGCAATTTAGACAAAAAAAAAAAAAAATTAGTATGGTAGTTGAATTGCATGATATTTGCACAACGGTTTATTGAACCTATATGCGCTATAAAAAAAAAATGAAATTCCTTTTATTGCACGCGAACACAATATAAGGTCCAATTCTTTATTTTTTACAAAATAAAACACGAAGATGTTTCAAGTACCGTATTTATCGGTGTATAACGCGCACTTTTTCCCCCTTAAGATCGGGGGAAATTCGTGGCTGCGTGTTATACGCCGATCCCCACTGTCTGACCAAAAAATAAATGAAAAATAGCGAGCGCCGCCAAAAAATACAGATCGCCGCCGAAAAAGACTGAGCGCTGCCGAAAAAGACCGAGCTGACTGCTCGGCTCCGCTTGCAGTCCCGCCTTCCTGCTGTTTCAGTACAGTTGGTTCGGTCTTTTTCGGCAGCGCTCGCTCCAGAAGCAGCAGGGAGGCGGGTCTGCGAGCGAAGCCGAGCAGTCGGCTTGGGCTTTTTTCGGCGGCGTTCGGTCTTTTTCGGCGGCGCTCGCTCGGTCTGTCTCGGCGGTGGAAAATTTAAACGTGGGCAAGGCTGCAGACTGCACTGGGCAAGCTGCAAATGACACTGGGCAAGCTGCAAATGACACTGATCATTCTGCAATGATGGACAAGGCTGCAGATGCACACTGATAAGGCTGCATTGATGGGCATTTAAATGTAAGTTTTTTTTTCAAGACTTCTCCTCTGTGCCGTTCAGAAGAGAATCTCATGCACAGTAAATTCTAGGCAAGCCGGAAAAAAACAAACGGCATTATATATGCCGCTGTTGAAAGTCCATACTGCCCAATCACGCATGACGTCATGGACAATACAAAGACGAAACTAAACAAGTTAGTGCATTTTCACAGGCAGCGATCAGCTGCCTGTGTTATGTAGTATCTGATAAGATAAACTCGTATCTGAGGGTTTACAACCATTTTAAAATGGAACTTCACTCTCTCAATCATTATTGATCATTTGTAATCCTTATGCTGCTAGCATTAGTAAATAGATAAGAAAGTATCAATATAATAACCCTAATCACAATCAGCGCAATTTCTATATGACACTCTTCCAAAACAATCATCATGTGCTTCCAGCTAAACACTACTTGGTGATTTTGCAACACCATTTAGTCTAAATTATACCAAAATTTGTATAGCAGAACTATTCATAGTTGATTAATATAAATAAATGTATTTTACCCTCTACACTTATGCCCCGTACACACGATCGGAAACTCGGCCAGCAAAAGACTGATGAGAGCTTTTGGTCGGAAAATGCGACTGTGTGTATGCTCCATCTGACTTTTGCTGGCCAAATTCCTGCCAGCAAAAGATTGAGAGCAGGTTCTTAATTTTTCGGTCCGAAAAAGTTTTGATTGGAAATTCCGTTCGTCTGTACCAATTCCGACGCGCAAAATTCCTATGCATGCTCTGAAGCATTGAGCTTAATTTTCTCGGCTCGTCGTAGTGTTGTATGTCAGCGCGTTCTTGACGGTCGAAAGTTCAGCGAACTTTTGTGTGACCATATGTATGCAAGCCAAGCTTGAGCAGAATTCCGTTGGAAAAACCATCCAAGATTTTTCCGACGGAAAATCCGCTCGTGTGTACGTGGCATTAGGCAGCGGTTTCCTTCCTCTCCCTCCTTGTCTTTGTTACAGAGCTGGCTTTATTCTGAGTATAGCTGCCGCCTTTCATCTTCATGATTTTTCCATACACTGATGGACTGATTCAGCATTAACTTTGCGCCAGAAACATTGTTTTTTGTATATTTTAACTGTGGGGGTTCTAAATTAAATTTTATAAGATGGAGAGCTGTTCCATGTGATGCGCATTGGGAGATTTATGTGTACACTTGGAATCAGATGTTGTGGTTATCCTGAATGTGCTGAGGAGAATCGAGGAGGTGTTCCCTGAGGAGCACCGTCACCAGGATAATATTGAAGTGTGGGTTTATATATAATTGAGGTGAGCAGGTTTTTCACCTGGTGGTTGAGGTGCACTAAATATATGAAGTAGTGAAGACACTTGGTGTTTCTTCTTTTTATTTAACACTGGACTATTTTTTATTTATTGTTATTTTATTTTGGAGCTTTTTATTTTTTGGATTTTGTAAAGATATAATCACATTCACACACCGTGTTTGGATTTACTTATAAAGCAAAGGTCCAAAAAGACATGGATGAGCGAGTTTTGAGTGGAGGAACTTGACTGGCCTGACATCAACCCGATAGAACACCTTTAGGATGAATTTAGTATGAAATAGAGCGGAGACTGCAAGCTAGGCCTTCTTGTCCACATCGGTGCCTGAACTCACAAATGTGCTTCTAGAAGAATGGTCAAACGTTCCCATAGACACACTCCTAAACCTTGAGGACAGCGTTCCAAGAAGAGTTGAAGCTGTTATTCTGCAAAGGGTGGGCCAACTCAATGTTGAACCCTACGGACTAAGACGCCAAAAAAGTTCATACTTTTGGTAATATAGTGTATGTATAGTTATAGCTGAACCTTAGTGGTTCTTTTGGCCACTACATTTGATACACTTCATTGTGTTTTCATAAAATGTTCCTGGTGAAACATAAAGATAAGTTATCAGGTTTTTCCCCTTCCCCCCTCCTTAACAATATTACAAATAAGGATTGACATGTAGAATACAGCGACACATATACATGGGTAATTTGTTCACATACTGGGGTCAGTGTAGAGCCAGACTGTCTTTAGAGTGTGGGAGAAGACCAGAGCACACAGAGGAAACACACATTGAGTAGTTCAAACCTGGACTATATGACTACTGTACCCATGTTTCAGCTGAGATACATATTGGGCTTTTAGACTTCGCACATTAATAATATGTTGTTATACTACTAAGTTGAGTCTATAATTTGAGATAGTTTCGTTTAGATGTAGAATAGTGTAGAGGCCAGGTGGTAGATGGGTATTGTACCTGTAAGAATACTTTACCTAGTTTATCTTTACTGTTAGGCCAGGCCACTAGTGAATTATTGATTTGCCTGTTCAAAAATCTAGAATAGGCTATATGGGCACTATTGTTAATTCTGAAATGATGGGCTGACAATCTGGGTAACACATGTCCTAATTAAAACAGGAAGAAGTTCTGGACAGCTGCACTCCAAAAAAGTTTTTGCCTTTTATTCAAAAAATGTGATCAAAAATACACGCTACAGCAGGAACAGACAGGAAATCGGATGCATTTCACACTACAATACAGTGCTTAGTTATAGATAATACTCACAGAAATGAACTTAGTATAAATACTTTTTCATTGCATACCATGTGATAAGAAAATTAGCTTAATTAATTAATTGACCAATTAAACTTAATTGGTCACCTGAAATCTCCACACATTTTGTATAACACACCACAACTGTGATTAAAAAATGTGCCCATAATGAAAATCTATGTGCAAATGTGTATGTAAATAATGTAATTATTGTAATTAAACACATGTCCTAATGTTAACCATAACCATGTTGTAGGAGAAGATAAAAGCTTTTGACAGCAGCAACCATTTATAAAGACTTTGTCACTATCTTCTTTATTAGCAGCTGAGTTGTTTCTGTAAGTTCCATCTGCTTGGTCAAATACTTGGACTGTTTCTTTTGTCATAATGGTCAAGTACCTACACATCTATGACTTATGAACTGCAATACTGTAGTCCTGAGGATACGTCAAACTTTGTATGAGTTCTACAGCATTGCAGTTCTTCAATTGCTTATCACTGGATGTCTCAGACTCTGCTGTCCAACACCAGATATGGAGGACTTTTACAAGTTTCGATGCTTATGTCTCTTGAAATGGAAAGTGTGGTGTTCATATCTATTTCTTTTGAAAAGGAACTTTTGCCAGTCCAACATGTAGTTTTTATATTTTTTAGAAATTTTTGTATTTTGGTATAATTTTCACCCCCCGACATAGCCTAATGAGATTGTATGCATAGGTAAATCAGTTGTACCAGCAAAGTCAGCAGCTACAAAAAGTGTAGCTGCTGACTTTTAATAAACAGACACTCACCTGTCCCACAGTCCAGCGATGTGGCTGCCTGAAGTCTCGCTTCTCTCCCCCCTCCTCTCTGCGGCACAGACATTGCAAGTGTGGCCGGGTGCGCTGTGAATGGCCGGGCAATCTTCTGGGACCTGTGACGTGTCCCAGAAGATTGCAGGAAGGGAGGGGGGGGGGAGGTGAACTTCTGCTCGGCGCTAAGAGAGGAAGTGGGAGCTGGGTACCTGTGAAAACTAGTCAGGGAGTCGCAAGTACTTAAGGCGGAAGTTCCATTTTTGGATGGAACTCCGCTTTAAGGAAAATAAGTAAATACACTTTAGATACATAAATAATTCAAGATAGACAAAAATAAGGGTCTCTCCACTTCATGAGCAGCACAGAGGAATCATATATTATATTATAAGACAAGTGATCCCCTAGTTCCAATTTCAAATACATACAACCAGAGGGTGAAAGGATGTAGCACACATTAATTACTCAATTGTTTATAATTAGGCGCTTTTCCTTCACTATTGATATGTTGCCTTTACATACTATAAAGCAAGGCCTCCAACTGTATTTGTAAGTTGGGGGAATTGAGTGTTGGGGAAATTTCATAGTTTCTTATTAATACTGGCCCCTTGCAACTTTTGAAATATCTCAATTACAAGTAGTATAAAGAAAGTCCTATTAAGAGCGCATTTTAGACTGATTGAATATACTTATGTTATCCTGTTATGCCCCGTACACACGCTCGGACTTTCCGGCAGGATTGTCCAGCGGACAAACCGCCGGACCTTCCAGCGGGGCTTTGCCGGACTTTCCGAGCGTGTGACTTGCCCACACACGCCCGGACTTCTCCGGCGGACAATCCGCGGGAAAAATTCTGCGGGACTTTTGAAAATGAACGGACTTGCCCACACACGGAGCATTCCGTTCATTTAGAACGTAACTGCAGGTAGACGGGGCTAGCGAAGGCAGTGAATGCCGCCGCGCTAGCCCCGTCACCTGGTATGGATTTAAAGGGCATCCCCATGCCGAAAAAACGGCATGGGGGTCCCCCCCAAATCCATCTCAGACCCTTATCCGAACACGCAGCCCGGCCGGCCAGGAAAGGGGTGGGGACGAGCGCCCCCCCTCCTGAGCCGTACCAGGCCGCGTGCCCTCAACATGGGGGGTGCCCTGGGGAAAGGGGGGCCCCCCCCACCCCAAAGCACCTTGTCCCTATGTTGATGAGGACAAGGGTCTCTTCCCGACAGCCCTGGCCGTTGGTTGTCGGGGTCTGCGGGCGGGGGGCTTATCGGAATCTGGGAGCCCCCTTTAATAAGGGGGCCCTCAGATCCCGGCCCCACACGATGTACCCCTACCCATTCACCTAAGGTGTAAAGTGTAAATTAAAAAAAACACAATTTTTTTAAAATATTTTATTGCACTGCTCCGGGAGTCTTTTCCGTCTTGGGGGGTCTTCTCGCTGGACTCCTCCGCTATTTTACCTAGCTCTTTTACCGAGCAGAGGAGCCCGGCTACCTTCTTCATCGTCGCCGCCGTCGTCTGGTGGTCTCGATCCGCCTTCGGGGGTCTTCCGGGGTCTCTTCTGTTCTTGCCGCTGTCGTCGCTTTCTGCGCTGCCGCCTTCTTCTTCCTCTTCTTCTTCCAATGTTGACTCGTCGCTGTCTCTGGCCGGAATGGCAGAGCCGCGCTGTGCTGGGACTTATATAGGGACAAGGGGGCAGGGTCACATGCTCATGTCACATGGTGACCCCGCCCCCTATGATGTCACAGTCCCGGAGGAAAGTCCGCTCGTGTGTACGCGGCATTAGGATAAAAGAAGGGGTTGAAAGGAAGATGTTTGCATGCAGGTTCTATGAAGGATAGAGATTATCACGGCCGTGGAACGCACGCCGTATCCCCGGAAGAGCGGCTTTTACACGCCGGCTATGCTAGTTCATGGGCTTGTTAGCCCTTAGAATTTAGGTTATACCACTTGGTGGCTAACCTTCCTTTATTTTAATATATTTATACGAAATAAATTTGCATCTTTTACCAAACACGGAGTCACGCTATGAGTACATCCCTTCCCCATATTTTTCCCATCTGCACTGAATGAGCACAACACGGAGGAACGAGGGTCCAGCTGGCAGTAACCCCCCACAGAAGGAGGACAACCAGACGAGGACAACCAGACCATCACTTCTATGCCCATTACCCCTGCAGGGGTTGGGCACTCCGGTGAGTGCAAACACATTAGGGGCACGATCGGAAGGAGGGGAGTACGGGACCCCCACAGCTGCTTAAACAGGACTTTCTATCAAGATTAATCATATATTTCACCAGACTGGAATTATACAAACTACATCTAATCACTGACTGTTTTTTCCACACTGTCACATATGCAGTATATGGTGGACTTCCTACTGCTTGGTTGTTGTTAAGTGGTGCACATATAATCAATATTAATTACTGATTTTTATCCACTTCTCATAACAGCCCATAGCATCACTGGATTTTTATTGGACTTTTATTTCCACACTTTTATATATTGGACTTTTTTGCTGTCCACACTTATATAGTGACAGCACACTTCATAGTTTCATAGTTAGTAAGGTTGAATAAAGACATCAGTCCATCCAGTTCAACCTGAGCGAGTGTCTACAATTGTCCCCATCCCTGTACATTGCACACTCACATCAGTCCCTACCCTCAAGGAGCCCACAATCTAAGGTCCCCATTCATATACTAGGGACAATTTTTGGACAGAAGCCAATTAACCTACCTGCATGTCTTTGGATTGTGGGAGGAAACCGGAGTACCCGGAGGAAACCCACGCAGGCACAGGGAGAACATGCAAACTCCAGGCAGGAAGTGTCGTGGTTGGGATTCGAACCAGCGACCCTTCTTACTGCTAGGTGAGAGTGCTAACCACTACACCACTGTGCCGCACTTAGTTGCTCCAGGACCTGTTAATTTATATAGAATATCTGAAATCTCACTTTGAGCCTCTCAATAATACCATTGCTATAAATATCTGCATATGTATGCACGTGCACTGTTTTTTAATATTATCTTTTTAACAGATACTATTTTATAATTATTTGTCACTACTCATGATCACTGTATATTTTGGTTTGTTTTAGACACTCCCCAACCAGTGTGCTTTTTATCGTATTTCACAGCATTTTCACTTACGTATTTTACTCCACTGAACTTTTATTCACGATTTTATATTTACTGACGTTTTTAGGCAATACCACATATATATATTTATGGTTGAAGCCCTATGGCCGACACGTATCTGAAGGGAAATAACTTAACCAATAAGATCTATAACATGAAAAGGGAGACCTGAAGTGTGCCTTGGTCTATGGCCGGTACGCCAGAAATAAGGGGGCATACCCTGATTAGAAATGAGTATTTGATGGGGGTGATGTTGTGAGAAATGCCCTTAAAAGGGGGAATGGGAGGGTGGGTATCGCGCACCGGAACCGACGAAGACCACAGGTGAGTGGGCCGGTTAAATACCCTCCCGGGCTCCTCCCATAAATTCAGGCCACCATGTTGGCCTTCCACTTATGGTTGAAGCCCTATGGCCGACACGTATCTGAAGGGAAATAACTTAACCAATAAGATCTATAACATGAAAAGGGAGACCTGAAGTGTGCCTTGGTCTATGGCCGGTACGCCAGAAATAAGGGGGCAAAAACTGAGGTAGGGTTTGAAGATATTTATTGCCTTTTAGTATTGACTACTGCGTGAGCTGGGCGAAGGCCCGTGACATTTCCGCCTGTGGGTCATGTATATACCGGGTGAAGCAGGCTGACTTCCATCTGCCGAGTCTCTGGATGATGTGGCCTGGGACCCCCTGCTGTGAGGCGGCTGAGGCGGCCCCGATCCGAAAAGAGTGACCGGAGTACTCGCTGGGGTTGAGGCGTAGGTTGCGGAGGAGAATTCTTACGTGTGTCATGAACTGACAAGTGCTCAAGGGTTTGACTGGAAAAGGCAGAAGGGGATCGGTGTCCCTTTGTTCTGGCAGGAGTGAGAGCAGGCGGTTGAGAACCGTTACTGGGCACCAGGCATTGCCGGTTCTGTATAGATGGATGTCCACCCCGTGGCCAGCTTGCTGAGTCTTGGAGACGTTGAGGTGGAGCACGAAGTGGTCTTGATGGCGAACTAGGTGGTGTCTGCACAGGGTTTGGCTGGTCGAGCTGTTACGGGTGAATTCGCTGGGACGTAAGAACCCATAGTAGGCCAGGTAGATGGCGGCTTGTATGACCTGGCTGAGGAGGACACCAAAGGGGGAACCAGCGAGTATGGCGGACATCTCGCGGAAGATGGCGCCAGTGATGGGGCGACGTCTGGTTCTGTTTGCTGGTTGCTGCTTCTGGACGCCGCGTAGGACGGCTCGGACGGCGTGGGACGAGAAGACAGACGGTCTAGTAGGATCTTGAAGGGCCAAAAAGTGCTGTATGCCGGCCAGGTATAGGCGGATGGTGTTGTAGGATAGGTTTAGCTGTGTGTGACAATGTGAGACGAAGGCCAAAATATGCCTGGTGTCTGTGGGTGTTGGCACGGCGTTGGTGGTTAGGAACTTGTTAAAGGTGTCCCAGGCTGCGTGGTAGGCTTTGAGTGTGTTGTGAGACAGGGACTGGTTGATGAGCTGGGTGGCCCCACGTAGGTATCGGTCTAGTCTAGGGTCAGCTGAGACCAAGCGGGGATAGGGGCGGACACCCGATCGGCCTCTGGTATCTGTCGAAAGAAGGAGATGAAGTTAAAGCGTGACAGCGCGTCTGCTGCCACGTTGTATTTACCTGGGATGTGAGAGCAATGGACGTTGAATTGGAGCCGTAGCGACAGTTGGACCAGCCTGCGTAAGAAGGACATCACCTGGAGTGACTTGGACCTGCCTTTGTTGATGATGTCTGCCGTGGCCTGGTTGTCCGTTGTGAAGTTTACCGTCTGCCCGGTCCAACTGTGACCCCAAAGTTTGGCAGCTGCCACGATTGGGTAGAGCTCGAAAAGGGGGGAAGTCCGGCTGAAACCTGGAATTGAAAGTATCTGCGGGGGCCAAGGGCCCGCGAACCAATGGAGGCCAAATATGGCTGCGAAGCCCGTTGAGGCCGCGGCATCTGTCACCACCTGTGGTGAGAAGGGTGAGACGGCCGGGATAAACATGGATATCCCGTTCCACGAGGAAAGGAACTCTTCCCACATCGCTAGGTCTGCTATGGCCGCGGCGTCCAGTTTGAGGATCTGATCGGGGTCTTGTGCCTGTGACAGGTGGACTAAGAGTCGTGAAATGAAGGAACGACCTTGAGGGACGATCCGCATGGCAAAATTGAGCATGCCAAGTAGTGACTGGAGCTGTCGTCTTGTGCACCCTCTCGTGCGGGTGAAGTCCTGAAGAACTGCCCTGATGCGGGTCAGCTTGTCGAGGGGTAGGCTGGCCTGCATGGAGCATGTGTCCAAGACAACTCCGAGGAAGGTGATGGAGTGTGCGGGTCCGTCGACCTTGTGCTCGGCTATGGGGACATTGATATTCTGGAAGACGACTCTTAATTTGTCGAGGTCTACTGGTGAAACGTTAGGCTGCTCTATCAGTAGGAAGTCATCTAGGTAGTGGATGACTTCTGTGCATTGGGCCTTGTGTAGGAGAATCCAGGTGAGGGATTGAGCGAACGTGTCGAAGAGCCAGGGGCTACTTTTGGAGCCGAACGTGAGCTTGGTGGCGAAGTAGTACCTGTCTCTCCACTTGATACCGTGCCAACACCAAAGAGACGGGTGAATCGGCAGAAGTTTGAAGGCGTCCGATATGTCGGCTTTGGACAGCCAGGCCCCTGTGCCTGCTTTGAGGATGGCCTGGATCGCCAAGTCGACGGAGGCGTATTTTAAGGAGAACTCCTCGGAGGGAATTAGGGAGTTGAGGCTGGGGACGTGGCAAGAATGAGGCGCAGACAGGTCGTACACCAAGCGAACTTTATTTGAGAATTTGCCCTTGACAAGCCCAATAGGGCTGACTCTCCAGGTGTTGAAGGGGGGTTGTGTGAAGGGACCAATGACGAAACCTCGCTCCAGCTCGGCTAGGAGTAGTTGGTCTATGGCCTGCTCGTCGGTGGCCGCTGATCTGAGATTCCCACACTCGTAAGTAGTGTGGGGCAGGGAGACAAGGCCGGTATGGAAGCCCGCCGTGAATCCTTGTATGAGGAACGTGGCTAGTGAGGGGATGGGGTGTGAGTCCAGATAGACTCCTAACCATAGGATGTTTATGCGGCTCAGTCACAGATTTTTCGGTTTGAGCTCGCATAGATTTTTCGGGTGCGCCCTGTGGCATACGACGCACACGTGGAGCAACCTGCATTGGCTGAAGTTACACGAGCCGTAGTTGTAATTATTGCAGATGGCCGCTCCTCCCATGGTCCGGACGGGGCGTCCGAGTTTGTCGAGCTGGGGTTTCTGTGTCGGTGCTGGCGGGTTTTGTGCTGGAGCCGAGGTCGAGGGAAACTCGACCGAGTGGCGGAGTGTTGCACTGGAGCACCAGGCGGCGGTGTGCGTGGAGGATTGGCAGACTGCGCACAATGGTGAGCGCAGACCGGCGAAATGGCGACAGAATAATTCTGTGTCCATTAGGCTCCAATCTGTGGGTGACTGGAATTGCGCCATCCTGGCGGCTGCTTTTGCGGAAAAGGAGCGGTGGTAGTCATAAAATGAGAACCCGCCGTATTTGTAGCCCAGATCTACCACGGTGTGGAGATATAAATCCAGCTCTTCCCTTCTGCCGGGGGAAGCTGAGCATATGATGTCTCTAAGCATCCCAAATGACAACGCGAATTCTGGGACGGACAATTTGCGGTTGAGTCTGGGGTCTTTAGCTTTGAGGACCACCGAGACATCTCCCCAGGTATAGGCCTTGTTTTCGGCTAGGTCGTGGACTGAAATGAGAAGGGAGGCGAGGTTGACGTCCTTGCCATCCAGTATGTCCTTCTTAATGCTGGCTGGAACCAGGTGTGCTGGGCAGACCAGGGGACATGTCCCTGCGGTACCTGTGGCGACTGTTGTAGGTGGCTGTATCGCGGCGGGGCCGGGGACGGCCGGGGCCGGGTGAGATTCGAGGAGAGTCACTCTGGCTTGGACGTCCGTGACTGTGTTCGCCAAGGACGACACCATGGTGTGGAGTTGTGTTATGGCCGCAGATATAGACTGGAGGGAGGCTTGCTGAGTGCTGGGCCCTGCCATGGCAGGAGGAGGAAACAAGAGCCTGAAGAGCTCCGCCTTCCTGGCCGTGGCGGGGAACGGCACGCCCCTGCGTCTAAGTTCTGCCGTCAGTCTGGGGATGGTCCATCCCCTGAGGGACTGGATGCTGTCACTCATGGACACTGGGGAACGTGACAAGGGGGCGGTGAGATCCTCGCTGCCCGCTTGCGACATGGTCCTCGGATGGGCTGTGCCCTGAGGCGATGTCTTGAGGCGTCTAAGGTCGTAAGAAGGTCGACCGGAGCTGTTCAAGGGGATGAGATAAGCCAAGACTGTTTCTTTCCTTGTGTAAACATACGTACCCAACTGCTGTGCTCTGGAAAGGACAAGTGTGCGCACGTACGTGGACGTGCGTACACGGTAAGTTTTTATATTTTACCTGGAGAAACACCGTCCAACCTGTGCAGGGTGGACCTACTGAACTTGGACTGACCTAGGGAAGAAAAAATAAAGAGAACTGGTGAGGTGTGCCTCGTGGGGTGTGTCCCCCGTCTGTGCATATACACTACTTATTATTTTTTTTTTTTTTTTTTTTTTTTTTTTGAGTGAAATGAGAAACGTTTGTGCCATGTCGTGGGCGCAAGGTGTCGTTTTATGAGTGTGACTGCTGATTGCCGAGAATTTTGGAATGAAATGAGGCCAACTCGACTGGGGTACGTTGAGGCGAACTGATGCATGGTAGATGCCATCGGATTCGGATCAGGACGTTTTTGTTGTGACAGCGAACTGATCGGCATGACAGAAGTATGAAACGGTCGAGCCGCGATGGCGACTGTAGACGAACCAGACTTCTGGAGCATGTACTGAAATGAGGCCAACGGATGTTCAGGGCGCATCGGTCCGAACCGGTGCGCAGCGCGACTGGGTTCGAAGCGAGGTGCGGCCTGGCGGTGAGAGAAATGAGGGGAACCATTCCCTGAGGTGCTGAACGGTCGGTCGGGTCTCACGACCGACGACGAGCAGACTCAGGGGTGGTTACTGAAATGGGGCCGACAAACCTGGGGTACGTTGGAGGCGAAGACCGATCCGCAAAGGTGCGACCGGTTTCGAATCAAAAACGTGACTCGTGAGGTGAAATGTTTTCCTCGTGACAGAGGCGCCGAGCGGTGAGCCTAAAAACTTTTCGACTGACAGCGACCGTACTTCTGGAGCACGGAATGAAATGGGGCCTGGGAGCATCTTGGGGCGTGCCGGTACGAATCGAGGCACCGGGGTGCGCCTAGACTTGAATCGGAACGTGATACGTGACAGTGAAATGATGCCATGACAGAGGTGTTTTTTCGACCGGTGAGTCGAGAAATTGCGGCTAACGGCCGCTCCCTGGGTCATGTATTGAAATGGGGTTCCACTGCTGGGACATGCCGGGACGAATCGGATGTGGCTAGATTCGAACGGCGTGTCGGTGCAGGACCGTGAAATGGTGAAATGACTGAAATGTTTTTGAAATGGCTGAAATGTGACCGTATGGCATGATACTGCGACTGATTCCGAATCAGGTGATGCGTAAGCGACCGGCTACTGTATGCAGATAGCGGTACGGATGCAACGTACGGGTACTAATGGAATGACTTGTGCGTATGTGAACAGCGAGATTCGTGACAAGGTAAGTAACGTTCATAAGTGAAATGGTGGTCAAACGAGACCCCTACCTGCGGCAGCCGAGCCAGATACAGTGTACAAAACCTTCGAACGAGAGCAATCCACGAGACGTCTGGCACTCACGAACGCTAGCGAAATCGAGTAGTCGGCTTAGTGACGTAGTATATCGCGCACCGGAACCGACGAAGACCACAGGTGAGTGGGCCGGTTAAATACCCTCCCGGGCTCCTACCATAAATTCAGGCCACCATGTTGGCCTTCCACATATATATATATATATATATATATATATATATATATATATATATATATATATATATATATATATATATATATATATATATATATATATATATATATATATATATATATATATATATATATATATATATATATCCTTGTTTGAACAGCGCCAACACCCCTTCTTTTTATTTTAATTTATCCCTGCTACATTTAGGTGTAGTTCCCTAGGGGGGCAGCAGTTCCAAATTCCTAAGCGCGGATACTTCCACTCTCATATCTCTATGAAGGATAGAGTTATGCTTCAGCTAAGAACAATGGGATCCATTCACAAACGTTTTTACTGCAAGTGATAACGCAGTCACGTGACTCATTTGCATAAATTATTGAATGTGGTAAATTAGGTCCAATTCATAAAAAAAAAAAAAGATTATGCAGGTTTTTTGGGGTTTTAGCACTAGAAATAGCTTCTGTAAAGCGCCTGAAAACTGCCCGCCAATTCACAGTTCTTATATAGGTAAGGGGTGGGGCCACCTGGCAATGTCACCTGGTGGCACCAACCCCTTGTGACGTCACAGACCGATACATGCTGGGTCAGTGATGTCACAAGGGGGCGGTGCCACCAATTGACGTCACCAGGTGGCCCTGTCCCTTACTTATATAAGAACCGTCAAGCGGCAGAGCCTGCACCTGGTCAGCCTTCATGGGCAGCGGAAGCGGTTTGCTTTTTTTTCTATGTCGGCAGTGCGGCAGGCAGCGTGATTGACGATGGATGGATTGGGGGACACTGTTTTTTATTTTTTAATAAAGGAATTGTCAAAGACTGTCTATGTTTTTATTACTTTTTGACACCTTTTTGGTGAATGAGTACCCCATACTCATTCACATGGAGAGGGGGCAGGATCTGGGGGCCCCCTTGTTAAAGGTGGCTACCAGATTCTGATAAGCCCCCTGCTCCCAGACCCCCACAACCACCAGTCAGGGTTGTGAGTATGAGCTCCCCTCCCCAAAGCATGGTTCGGGTGGCTGCTAGCTCATCTTTCCCTTGTTCGCTCCCCTTTTCTGACCTGCCGGGCTGAATGCTGGGATAAGGGCTGACAGCTGAGTCATCCATTGTTAAGGACTCGGCGGCTGGCCTCCTTAGCAACCAGCTCAATAGCTGTAATTACTGCATTATTTAATGCTGTAATTTACCGTATTTGTGCATTCGGTATTTAACGCAAAATTTCTAGTGTACTGAACTTTCACAACTGATTTACTGCAAGCGTTATTTTACAGCATTTTTTTTTTTTCATTTACCACATCTTAAATATTATAATTTGTATTTTCTGTGTACCCTTTAGTCAAGAATAGGTCCGGAGGATTGTTGCACAACAGCACAGGAAATAAATAAGAATTTCTGGGAAACGATAGGACAAATTGGAAAATTACCAGTTCTGGGAAAACAGATAATTAAGATGATATAAAATATCTTATTGGTCAGTGGGGCCAAATTTTTTAAAAAAACATGTATTCTTGCCAGTATGATGACCTAATTTTTAGACAAACATGTTATATAACCATTACACAATAATCCCGTTATTCTTATTGGTCAAGGACAAGTGTTCACCTTTCTTTGTAATTCATATATACACTATTCAGTCATTAAAATGTTGAAGAACCGATTGAAACACATCTCTGTGTGAATCCATATTCCCAAGTGCACAAACTACCTAAATTTGCTGCATGTTTCAGTAATGATGTTTGCCTGAACTAGGTGCAGGTAGTTAAGGGGACTACCATAGGAAAAATGGCATTAGAGCGACTTCCCTGTATGTGTTTGGGCTTAGTGAGCAATGTCTGTGGAGAGAACATGACACCATTATCATTATGCATTTACGCAATGTTTAGAATGAAATTGTGAGTACAGAACAGTAAGGAGTCTCCAACATAGAATAACCTGCAGAAGGAATGGACACTAGGTTGTTAGCAAAACACAGTACAAATCCAAGGGTACAGGCTCATCTGATATGCCTTAATGCTGCTATAGAGCCCTAGCTCGTCCTAGGAGGAAGGACGTCTGTTCACCAGTTCTGCTGAATCAAACTTTTACTTATGAGACTTCACTATAAATCAACAGTTGCTGGTAGTTTAACTACTTAAGGACCAGGCCTATTTTTCAAACTTGTTGTTTATAAATTAAAAATTTTTATTTTTTTTTACTAAAATTACTAAAAAAAAATTACGAAAATTACTTACTGTAGAACCCTTAAACATTATATATATTTTTTCAGACACCCTAGAGAATAAAATGGCAGTCATTGCAATACTTTATGTCACACCGTATTTGCGCAGCGGTATTACAAGCGCAACTTGTTTGGAAAAAAATACACTTTTTTGAAAAAAAAACACAACAGTAAAGTTAGCCCAATTTTTTTCTATATTGTGAAAGATAATGTTACGCCGAGTAAATTGATACCCAACATGTCATGCTTCATGGAATGGCGACAAACTTTGACCCTTAAAAATCTCCATAGGCGACGTTTCAAAATTGCTACAGGTTACCAGTTTTGAGTTACTGAGGTGGTCTTGAATTATTGCTCTCACTTTAACGATTGCAGCGATACCTCACATGTGTGGTTTAAACACTGTTTTCATATGCGCGCGCGACTTACGTATGCGTTCGCTTCTGCGCGCAAGCTCGGCGGGACGTGGCGCTTTAAATTATTTCTTATTTATTTTACTTTTTATTTTTACACTGTCTTTTTAAAAAAAAATAAAAAAGTTAGGTCACTTTTATTCCTATTACAAGGAATGTAAACATCCCAAATGTAATTAAAAAAAAAGCATAACAGGACCTCTTTAACCACTTGCTTACTGGGCACTTAAACACCCTTCCTGCCCAGACCAATTTTCAGCTTTCGGTGCTCTCACACTTTGAATGACAATTACTCGGTCATGCAACACTGTACCCAAATGAATTTTTTGTCCTTTTTTTCCCACAAATAGAGCTTTCTTTTGGTGGTATTTGATCACCTCTGGGTTTTTTATTTTTTGCGCTATAAATGAAAAAAGACCGAATTTTTTTTTTTTTAAAAAAGCATTTTTCTTTGTTTCTGTGATAAAATTTAGCAAATTATTAATTTTTCTTCATAAATTTTGGCCACAAAATTTATACTGCCACATATCTTTGGTAAAAAATAACCCAAATTTGTGGATATTATTTGGTCTTTGTGAAAGTTACAGACTCTACAAGCTGTGGTGCAAATTATACAAAATTGATCACATCTGATGTACTGGTGGCCGATCTCATTTCTTGTCACCCGAACAAGCCAGGAAAGTACAAATACCCCCCAAATGACCCCTTTTTTGAAAGTAGACATTCCAAGGTATTTAGTAAGAGGCACGGTGAGCTTTTTGATGTTGTCATTTTTTTTCCCACAATTCTTTCCAAAATGAATTTGTTTTTTATATTTTTTTTCCACAAAATTGTCATTGTAATAGGTTATTTCTCTCACATGGCATGTGTATACCACAAATGACACCCCAAAATAAAATTCTGCTACTCCTCCTGAGTATTACGATACCACATGTGTGCGACTTTTCCACAGCCTGGCCACTTAGAGAGGCCCAACATGCAGGGAGCGCCATCACGTGTTCTAGGAGCATAAATTACACATCTAACTTGTTGACTACCTATTACACTTTTGAAGGCCCTGGAGCACCAGGACAATGACACGTGACACTGACGTGGCACTGATGACAGGTGGCACTGATACGTGGCACTGATGATACGCGACACTGATGACAGATGGCACTAGTACGGGGCACTGATGACACGTGACACTGATGACAGATGGCACTAATACGGAGCACTGATGACACGTGACACTGACAGATGGCTCTAATACGGAGGCACTGATGACACGTGACACTGACAGATGGCACTAATATGTGGCACTGGTGACAGATGGCACTTATACGTGGCACTGATATCATGTGGCACTAATACGTGGCACTGATGAGAGATGCACTAATATGTGGCACTGATGACAGATGGCACCGATACGTGGCACTGATGACACGTGACACTGATGACAGATGGCACTGATACGTGGCATTGATGACACGTGACACTGATGACAGATGGCACTGATACGTGGCACTGATGACAGATGGCACTAATATGTGGCACTGATGACACGTGACACTGATATGGCACTGATGACAGATGGCACTTATACATGGCACTGGGGACAAGTGGCACTGGGGACAGGTGGCAGCGGGGACAGATGGGGACATATGGCAGCGGGGACAGATGGGGACAGATGGGGACATATGGCAGCGGGGACAGATGGGGACAGATGGCAGCGGGCACAGATGGGGACAGATGGCAGCGGGCAGAGATCGCACATTTAGTTTTTTTTGAATGACAATTACTCAGTCATGCAACACTGTACCCAAATTAATTTTTTGTCCTTTTTTTCCCCACAAATAGAGCTTTTTTTTTTGGTGGTATTTGATCACCTCTAGGTTTTTTAATTTTGTGCTATAAATGAAAAAAGACCGAAAATTTAGAAAAAAAAAAAAACAAATTTTTCTTTGTTTCTGTGATAAAATTTTGCAAATTATTCATTTTTCTTCATAAATTTTGGCTACATTTTATACTGCTACATATCGGTAAAAATAACCCAAATTAATGGATATTATTTGGTCTTTGTGAAAGTTAGAGAGTCTACAAGTTGTGGTGCAAATCATACAAAATTGATCACACCTGATGTACTGGTGGCCCATCTCATTTCTTGTGACCCGAACAAGCCAGGAAAGTACAAATACCCCCACAATTCTTTGCAAAATGAAGATTTTTTTTATTTTAATTTTTTCACAAAATTGTCATTGTAATAGGTTATTTCTTTTACATGGCATGTGTATACCACAAATGACACCCCAAAGTAAATTCCGCTACTCAGAGTATTACAATACCACATGTGTGGGACTTTTCCACAGCCTAGCCACTTAGAGAGGCCCAACATGCAGGGAGCACCATCACGTGTTCTAGGAGCATAAATTACACATCTAACTTGTTGACTACCTATTACACTTTTGAAGGCCCTGGAGCACCAGGACAATGACACGTGACACTGACATGGCACTGATGACAGATGGCACTGACATGGCACTGATGACAGATGGCACTGACATGGCACTGATGACAGATGGCACTAATACGTGGCACTGACAGATGGCACTTATATGTGGCACTGATGACACGTTGCACTAATATGTGGCACTGATGACAGATGGCCCTAATACATGGCACTGATGACACGTGACACTGATATGTGGCATTCATGACACGTGACACTGATAACAGATGGCACGTGACACTGATAACAGATGGCACGTGACACTGACAGGTGGCACTGATGACAGATGGCACTGATACGTGTCACTAATGACAGATGGCACTAATATGTGGCACTGATGACACATGGCACTATGTGGCACTGATGACACGTGGCACTGATGACAGATGGCCCTAATACATGGCACTGATGACACGTGACACTGATATGTGGCATTCATGACACGTGACACTGATAACAGATGGCACGTGACACTGATAACAGATGGCACGTGACACTGACAGGTGGCACTGATGACAGATGGCACTGATACGTGTCACTAATGACAGATGGCACTAATATGTGGCACTGATGACACATGGCACTATGTGGCACTGATGACACGTGGCACTGATGACAGATGGCACTTATACGTGGCACTGGGGACAGATGGCACTGACAGGTGGCACTGGGGATAGATGGCACTGACATTTACTTCGGGCACTTTATTTTCCGTTTTTTTTTTTACTTACGGCCGCTGCAGCCTTTCATCTCTCCCTCCTCACACGCTGTCTCTGTGTGAGGTGGGAGAGCCGGCGATGAGAGATGATCTCATATGTTTACATATGAGATCATCTCTCATTGGACACGCCGATCGCGCTGTAAACGGCCGCTGTGATTGGCCATTTACAGCGATCTGTGACTGGCTCAGCACAGAACTTCTCCGATGCAAGCTTGCGGGAGCGTGCATTGCGGAAGTAAACAGGAGGACGTCCAGGGATGCCCTCCCGGCAATTGGCATCCGCGCTGTAGCCGTCTTTCGGCTATAGCGCGGGCGCAAAGTGGTTAATGTGAGATCTGGGGTCAAAAAAACCTCAGATCTCACATTTACACTTTAAAGCAATAAAACGTAAAAAAAAAAAAAAAAGGAGGTTAAAGGACCCGATCATCCCCGCCGCTACCGACGGCTCTGGTAGTGGCGGAAGAGGGTACCTCTCCCACCGCCGATAAAAGTGATCTTGCAGTGAATCTGCCATAGACACCAGGGTTATGGTAGCTATCTGCTGCCATAACAACGGTATTCAACGTCAAGCAGCCAGCGGTTCGCAAGTAGTTAAAGGCCTGATAATATAGATCTTAGTAGTGTACCCAGTCAACCAATGAGCAGGGCCTCCCTGATGCTACTGAGAATTGTGTGATTCATTGCGACAGCCACGTTCTAGCTATAGAAGTGATACTCAGAAGGTGATCATTGGCAAGGCGACCTAGGCAAAAGCTTCAAGTGATTGTAAGGCTTTGTTTTTTTAAAATAACAAACATGTCATACTTCCCTTCACTGTGCAGTTAATTTTACACAGAATGACCACAATTCTCCACTTCTGGGGTCCCCCGGTGGCACTGGTAGCTCCTCCCGCATCGTATAACCCCCTAGGAAAAGCGCTCTCAAGTGAGTAAAACGGGGGGGGGGGGGGCAGTCAGTGACAAAAAACTTTAAAGTGGTCGTGAACCTCAGACATGAAATCGGAACAAAGCACATATTTCTATAGAGTTTACTTCCCTCTCTGTACAAAAATTGTTTTTGGTCATACTTCAGCTTTGAAGTGTTAGTTCACCTTCAGAATGATTTTCCCAAATTCACCCTATGCAATTCTACGCATACCAATGCCTCCCCCCAACGTGGTTTAATTGGTGCACAACCTCCCATTACACATGCAGCTGATGGAGGGGGGGCCTCTTCACATAAAGCACTGTCCCCTTGATCCCCCCTTAATTCTGCCACGGGCTGCACATTACAAATGTGCACCCCATAGTGGGCACTCTGGGTCATTCCCAATGTGAATGTATGCTCTCCCCACAGCAGCTGAGCTCAGAACATGCATACAGTTTAAATGACCTAGAGTGCCCACTAAGGGGCACACAATTGTAATGTCCAACCTATCTTGCAAATGGCAAGATTCATGGGGATTGGGGGGTCAGAAATTTTTTGGGCGATCCTCCAAAAGCTACATGTGTAATGGGAGGACATGCGCCATTTAAAATGTGAAAAGTCCCCATGCACATGGTATGTACTAATAAGAGCATATGGAATTTAGCAGGGGGCTATTCAGAAAATGTTGCTGAAGGTTGAAAACTTGGATAGTATTAAATATACAAAATAAATCACTAAACCAAAAACTGTACCATTTGTCAGCTGATAATAAATATGAGCTGGGCAAAAAAAAAAAAAAAACTATATGCCAGCATGTCAATAAGAGTCCTTACATGCCCCCACCCCCCCCAAAAAAAAAAAAAAAACATGAAATAAGACTTTGGTAGACAAAATAGAATTATTGTGAGGTTAAAGTGGTTTTAAAGGCAGAAGGTTTTTTATCATAAAGCGGAGTTCCACCCATAAATGGAAATTCCGCTTATCGGATTCCTCCCCCTTCAGGTGTAACATTTGGAATCTTTGGGGGGGGGGGGTAGATACCTGTCTAATATTTGCTCCCACTTCCGGCAGTATCTGAGGCGATAAAGTCAGCAGCTGCAGTATTTGCAGTTGCTGACTTTAAAAAAAAAAAATTTGGGGGCGTGTCCGGAAGTGAACAGCGGTGGACGTGCAGGAGAAGAGCTCCGGGAACCCAAACGGCAATCCTCAGCCATCTGTGCACCCAGAGGTTCAGTGAGCATTGCAAGCTCCCCAGACTGTTCCCCACCACCATCTGCCTTGCCCTGGACCAGGAAATCGGTAGGATCTGCTGCCCACCCGCTGTGATATCGGGGCCGCCATAGCGGGTGAGTGACACAGCCCCACCACCCTCTCTGGGATCCTCTGCCTCCCATGACCAAGGCCCTGACATGGCTGACTTCCTAGGAGAAGGAGACATTAAGCGCCATATCTGGTCCCTCCCCAACCGGGACGACCTGGAAAGATTTGCGGATAGAGTGGAGAAAGCCTTCAAGTAGGACATAGCCCAGCTCAAGGCTGATACCAACCATTTGGGAGCCAGAGTGGAAACGGTAGAACAGAGGCTGGACGAGGTATTACCTGCTATCTCTATGCTTCAGGAGAAATGCAGCCACCAAGACCAGAAAATTGAAGGTTTACTGTGTCAGCTAAATGACTTTGAAAACCGCAGCAGGAGAGCAAATATCCGCATACGCAGTCTGCCAGAAGCCACAGCTCCTAAGGATATTGTGCCCACCCTGGAAGATGTCTTCAGAGAGATATTGGGACTGCATGCCACGGCTCCAATTGAGTTAGACCGTGCCCACAGAGCCCTCAGACCACCCTCCCAGGATGTGGATAATCTGAGAGATATCTGTAAGCTCCACAAATATACACTGAAGGACAGGATTATGCAAAAATGCGTGGGAGGCAATAACTTCGACTTCAATGGAGCCCACCTGTATTTTTACCAGGGCATATCGAGACACACTCTCATGCAACGCAGGGCCCTCCGATCCTTGCTGGAGGCCCTCCAAAAAGCTGGCTTGCCCTATCGCTGGGGATTCCCCATTTACCTGCAGGCATCCAAGGCAGGCAAAAATGCTACACTGCGCACTAAAGACGACCTCCCGCATTTTTTGGATACCCTGGGCCTCGGGCCAGTTGACTTTCCGGACTGGAGGGACCCTCAAGATCACCCGCATCTACAGCTCCCCCAGCCCTGGCTCCCAGCTAAACGCAGGAGCCGCAGACGAGGCCGACAGCGTCCCACTTCTGCCTCCCCCGCAGACCCTGGATCACCGCGACGCTAAAAGCAGGCTCCCTCTCTCCGACCTGCTCTCTGCACTTTAAGGAGGAACACTAATTCCTTCAGTTGCAGGGATCCACCCTACACTCTACAGAGGCTCCTTGCCCAATAAAATAGACAGACGGCCTGGATTTGGAACAAACTTAGCTGCACAGTATGTCGCGGTGAACCCCTCTAAAAGAGCAACTGATCCAGATAGCGAGACTGATAAAGTACTCCTACTGATGCCTTGAGAGGACACTTAGAGCAGTGTTTCTCAACTCCAGTACTCAAGGCGCCCCAACAGGTCATGTTTTCAGGATTTCCCACAGATGAACCTGGCTGTGGTAATTACCAAGGTAGTGAAACTGATCAAATCACCTGTGCAAAATAATGGAAATCCTGAAAACATGACCTGTTGGGGGCGCCTTGAGGACTGGAGTTGAGAAAGACTGACTTAGAGGATACAGCCCCAAACCCAAAACAATAGGCCTTAGCTTTTGAATACCCTGTTCCCAAGTCCATTTTTCTCCCCCTCAAGTTTTGCACTATGTTCTCCATCTCTAGTTATCAAGATTTTTCTCCCCTTACACCACCTACTAAATAAGAGACGGCGGCAGGCGGGGGCTGAGCCTTGCTCTCCTCCCTCTCGTGATGGCCCGTGTTCCCCACGTGGGCCAAACCTATCTAGGTATTTTTTTCCTATTTTTGGAATATGGGGAGCTATGGGGAGCGACTCGACGCTCGCCCCCCAGATACCCCAAGTTGTGATATTGTTACTATTAATGCACTTTTCGTTATATGTGTTATGCTCTCTTTAACCATGTTTCCTTTTTTCCTTTCTTTCTATCTCCCTCTACTGCATACCTTCCTACATGAATTACCTCCGGCTTTACCTCCTGCTCTGCGCACAAAGTGGTATTGGGAGACCACTCCACCACCCCCACATGGCGTCACTTAAGGTAATCTCGTACAATGTACGCGGTCTCTGCTTCCCAGGTAAACACAGCAAATTATGGTGGGAACTTAAGCGCTCAGGAGCTCTGGTGGTCCCATTGCAGGAAACACACTTCACCCCCCAGTCAAAACCCAAATTACCCACCCACATATACAACCAGTGGTTCCTAAGTAATTCACCGGCTGCAAAATCTAGAGGCACAGCTATTGCCATACACAAATCCTGCCCTCTCCAGGCCATTGAGAGTAAGGTAGACCCTCAGGGTAGATATGTCTTCCTAAAGGGGACTATAGCGGGACAGAAACTCACAGTTGCCACGATCTATGCTCCGAACTCAAATCAACTCACCTTTTTGGATAGCACCCTCGATAGTCTGACGGAATTCAGAGAAGGTCCTTTAGTCCTAGGGGGCGACTTTAATATCAGCCCAGACCCACAATTAGACACCTCACACAGACGTCCCTCCCATTCACATGCCTTTCTTAAACACTTTTGCAGATCCCTACAAGCCCACGGCCTCTTGGATAGCTGGCGAGTTCTCCACCCTTCAGATAGAGATTACAGCTATTACTCCAAAGTACACAACGTCTATACCCGCATAGATCTGATTTGCGTAGACCACTTGGCCCTGGAGCTGCTGCGGGCCTTGTCTATAGGGAATATTACGATTTCCGACCATGCCCCAGTAACGGCAACATTGGTCTTACCACAAAGCACCCGTAGGGCCTGGTCATGGCGCTTAAATGAATCCCTACTGGACGAAGCGGCAGTGGTCTCCGGGGTCACAGGGGTACTGTCCCACTACTTTAAGGAAAATCACATGGGAGGGATGAGCAAGGGGATTGTTTGGGAGGGCCACAAGGCAGTGGTGAGAGGCAAACTGATCTCTCAAGGATCCAGACTTAAGAAAGCCCGGCAAGCAGATTTTGATAGGGTACTCCAGGCACTCCAGCAGGCGGAACTTAAACACAAACAGGACAGTGGCCCTGAGGCTCTGAGGAAACTGACGGAATTGAGAGATTTATTCTCTCGATTGCTGGACAGACAGGCACGCAAGCAACTGCGATACCTGTCGCATAGATACTATGAGCATGGCAACAAATGCGCCCATATGTTGGCTAGAGCTCTTAGGAAGAAACAGGCACTCATGCATGTACACAAGCTACGCCTCTCCTCAGATGACTACACGGTCAGGTTCTCCCAAATAGCCACTGCGTTCCGGGACTACTATAACACCCTTTATAACTTGAACTCCACACAAGCCCCAGAGAACCAGGCTGCGAGACTGAAAGACATTCAAACCTATCTGACTGCATCCGGTCTGCCCCCACTGACAGACGAACAGTGCTCCACGCTGGAGGCCCCTATCACTGCCACCGAGCTAATATCCACAGTGAACTCCCTGCCTAACGGGAAGAGCCCTGGCCCTGATGGGTTCACCAAGGCCTACTATAAACTCTTTCTACCCTTACTTTCCGAGTCAATGTGCAACTACTTTAACTCCATAGCAGATGGCACCACGATCCCTAGCGAAGCCCTATTGGCCCATATCTCTTTAATCCCCAAGGAAGGGAAAGACCCTACTATGCCCCAAAGCTACAGACCCATATCCCTTCTTAATGTGGATATAAAAATACTGGTCAAGATTCTTGTGACCAGATTGAAGCACCTGATCCCACTAATTGTCCACCCAGACCAAACAGGGTTTATAACAGGCAGAGAGGAGGGCGTGGCTTGGCCGAGCTAGGAGATGGCTGCCTGATTCCGTTACCTCTCCTCATCTCGACTTACCGGAGATTTTGACCGCGTGATATAGCGCTGAACTATGGGGACTGCATCCCGCCACACCTCGGCCTCCAGATCCCGCTCTCCCCGTGAAAATCCGGGTGATGGGAGCCAGAATATACCTGATATGTTTCGCGCACAGAGGAACAATATGGCGGCGTCCCACCACAACGCCTCAAGAACAACGGCCCCTCCAGTGCCTGAACCGCCGCCGTCTCAACATCTTACCTCACAGGCTTTGTCCCGGGACCGGGACCTTTCACAACCACCTCATATCAACATGCAGGACCTGAGGACCATAGCGGATGACATTAAGGGCACACTGTCAGCCGCTATTGCAGATCTAAGCCTGGATATCCGAGCGCTCTCTGACAGAGTCATGGAGGTTGAGAAAACTTCTTCACAACATGACTCTGTCCTCCGTAAAGTTACTAGGAAGATAGATGTGCACACCCTGCAGCTAAGAGAGACTGAACGCCACCTTGAAGACATCGATAACCGCGGACGCCGCCATAACCTTAGGGTCCGCGGTATGCCGGAAACCATTGTACCTGACTACATGCCCGCAGAGGTAATGGCGCTGTTCAATGACATTCTGCACAGGCCTCGTGATTCCCCGATTGTGTTTGAACGCATTCACAGGGCACTGCGCCCAAGAGGAAGAGAGACTGACCCTCCGAGAGACATTATCTGTTGCTTGGTGGATTATAAAACCAAGGAGGAAATTCTGAAACAAGCTAGAAGTGTCCCCCGTTTGCTGTATAATGACACACCTATTCAGATATTCAGGACTTGTCAGCTATAACTCTCCAGCAACGCCGGGATTTAAAACCTTTATTGGAAGTACTACGCACCCACAATATACAATATAGGTGGAAGTTCCCCTTTTTCGGCTACGCACCAAGGCCGGACGGCCTTGCTAAAAACGCCTGAAGATTTGTGCCCTTTTTGCCGCACTCTTGACATCCCCCTGGTGGATGTTTCCGAACTGGTATGCTGAATTCCGCGTATATCCGGCTAAGAGACCACCGCCACCTGAAGATCCGATGGATGTCCAAGACTCCCAGCAACCCAGGAGACGCTCCCCATCGAGCTCAAGACGCCGCACTGCCAGACTTGCTGATCGAGGCTACTCCCCGACCCATTCTCCGGGATCCCGGAGAACCCGCAGGGACTATTGACGGCCGTCTCCTCCCTCCGCTCACGCGTCTGTGTGATCCACTACACCGGTAATGTTGTTGATCCTTCTACGCTGGCTTCTCTGCCCTGTTTTCATCCGTGCCTCCGATGCAGGTCTACCTACACTTTCAATGCTTGGACGCTTGGACGGCATCGAGGATGTTGCTCACTGTACTTGCTAGCTCCTCTCCACGCCGCTGCTCTGCTTCCCCTTTACTCATCCTCCTGATCATAGCAGATGTCATTACTCCGGGACTGCCTCTGTATCTGCAGTTATGACACTGTTCTAAAACTCTTGCCTGTAACCCCTTGATGCTTGTTATTCATTTACTGTCATCACTATTTTGGTTCCCCTTCTTTCCTATTCAGGTACAGCCAGTTGGACTGCCAGGGGTGCTTATCCCCCGTGCGCCTATATGACATGCTGGACTTTACCTGCTGTGATCCCTGGATGACGCTAACATCAATGATATTACGCAACGTACAATCTAACGACTGAGTGGCTATCCGCTAAACTGTGGGCATCTCTAGCATTCATGACTTTGCGTGCTGTCTTCCCCAGATACTGTACTAAGCATCCACACTGCGCCACTTGCGAACTGAAGGCCGGGTAACGTACTCCCAATGAGAAATCTCTGTTCTCACACTAATGGCCATAAGTGTTTCAGGAGGGGAGGTTTGAACTTGTTAGACATGCTAGGCAATGTTGTAGGTTTTATTCTATTTTTTCTTTGTTTTTGCCCTTTGCATGTCATGTACCCCATCCTCTGGTATGAGTAGGTCGACTGCTTCCCACACCTCAACCAGGACAGTTAGGCTAGGGGTGAGTCCTTTTAATACTGCTCAGCTATCGCACAGCGGCCACCCTTACCCGCTTACCTGACAACGCTTATATTACGCACTTACTCTCACACCTCCAAGATAGGTCTCGATGACATATTAAGAAGAGTGATCTATAACTGCTCAAGTTTTTACTCCCCATCCGTATGCTTGCTCCTAAGAGTTTTTTCCTTTCGGCGGCCAGTTCAGTGGTTATTGTGCTCGGAGTGTTACACTGCACTGCCCACGCACTGACTTGTGGAACACACGGCTGTTACCCCCTATGAAGCTGTTTGCACCATATACCCCAGTGGTTCTGGACCTTATGCCATACTACCCAGGCATCTAATGCTGTACCTCACATGGCTTCCAATATAGTTTATAAAGTCACCTTTTTGCTCAAGTTTCACGGTTTGAATGTTCTCAGGTATATACTTCAGGGTACTCACCATAGTGACCTTATAATGCCTGTGTTCTCCTGACCAGGCTTTCTCCCACCCATCAAATGTAACTGTTATCTGTTGGCCACACCAACTGGTCATGATCTGTTATGGCCTAAGACTATTACTAAACGCGGGAAGAATTGACTATGACCCCTGGCAGGACCACCTTTTGACCTTGGTGATGATGTTACCAATCCGCAAGTCTACGCCAATTGCTAAGATTGTGGTTTTCTTTGGTCTGACTGGATGTAATAATTGCTTGGTGACTCAGATACTATACCGCTTCCTGAGACTACACATTCTATTATACCCAGTCATACCCAGGCACTTTTTATGTGGAATATAGTACATCTTCCTCTGCCTCGTTCAGAGGATTCCCAATCTAACCCTCCTCTAGCGTTATAGGGGGCATTAGCTACGTTTCTCTTACTGTAAAGACTATGTATCCTTTACGGTCAGGTATATTTATGCCCAACTAGCCTGAGCCTTATCCTCAGCTTATACAAGAGTCAACGGTTTACTTGTCCTCCTACCTGATATGTCAATTGCTCTATCGGGCATTTGTATACTATCCATTAGGTACTCACTTATTCCCTCTGGTTGATCTGACAATTGATTAGCAGTAACTGCGGTTTAACTTATCTAAATCTTATATCTCCTTCTCTATACTCTACTCGAGAGGTAACGGCGGTACCGCCATGACCTTTAATAAATTCCCTATTGGGTACTGGCCAACCCCCAGACGACGTTGTGGATTTTTTAGCATTACTGTATTGTACAACAAACACATTGCTTACACGTTGTACCTTTCTGGACTACTTTAGGGTAGTCTAGGTCACTTCATCATCTCCCTCCCCACCCTCAACCCCGCCCTCTGACTCCCCCACACCGTGTTGCTGGCAACACTCTATTGACCCTACTCTCTTTCTTTCCTCTACCTTTTAGTTCTTCTTCCTCACTAGAAACATCTTACCTCACAGTTCAAGAGATAGCATGACGGATACGCTACCTACTACCACGGGTCTTTCGACCTCTCCCACTGACTCACATTTCCCTCAAATAAAATTCTGTTCACTAAATGTTCGGGGCCTCAATATTCCTGACAAGAGGTCTCAAGTTCTGCACATGTTACATAAAGACAAAATACATATTGCATTTTTACAAGAAACCCATTTTCGCTCTGATAATGTGCCCAAGCTATACAACCATCTTTTTCCCACAACCTATCATGCCACTACTGACGTCTCTAAATCGAAGGGGGTCGCCATATTACTGTCAAAAAACTGCCCATTAAAGGTTACAGATATTGAGAGAGATGTAAATGGCCGTTACCTCTTTCTCAAAGGCACCATACACGACAGACCTATCACACTAGCAAACCTTTACGCTCCTAATAAACGTCAGGTTCCCTTCTTCCGTGACACACTGCAATTGCTTACCGAACTCTACACGGGCATTCTTGTTGTAGGAGGTGATTTCAATGTAGCCCTTAACCCCCCCTCAAGACTCTTCAAATGGACACTCGTCCCTTCCTTTTAGGGCCCTGAGAGCTATTAAACAAAGATTCCAAGAACTGACGCTACATGATACATGGCGCACCTTACACCCTAAAGACCGAGATTTTACGTTCTACTCCTCACCTCATAATAAGTACTCTAGGCTGGACCATTTTTTTATCTCCCAAGCTGATTTGGGACTCCTATCTAAAGCGACTATAGATCCTATGCTGATTTCTGATCATAACCCTGTTACAATGACACTATCCATGCCACTCGCCCGTACAAGACGCTCAATTTGGCGCCTAGACAACTCCCTCTTAACTGATCCAATATACACACAGAAAATTAGTACCCGACTTACCCAATATTTTCAAGAAAATGTCTCTTCTGAATCGACCCCATCGACAACTTGGGCCGCTCATAAATGCGTTCTTCGGGGTGAATTTATCTCCATGACAGCCCATAGAAACAAGCTACGACGCCAATCTATCACCGACTTAACGAATAAGATACACTCATTGGAAAGGCTACACAAAGCTTCGCTTGCCGAACAAACACTTTCACAATTGCTTCAAGCTAGAGAGGAACTTAAGGAGGAACTGACTAAAGGACTTAAGCGCAAATATATGTTAACACAAAAATTATTTTACGAGTTTGGTAATAAATCCGGTAGATTGCTGGCCAGGGCACTTCAACACAAAAGGGCCTCAACGACTATACACAAGATTGTTGACCCCAAGGGCGTGTCACACGTGTCCCCTGTTGACATATCTAACCAATTTGTCTCCTACTTCTCTAAGCTCTACAACCTATCATGGCCCGACCAGACAGACTCCGCCTCTCACAAACGGGAACTGATTTCAAACTTTCTGACACAGTATGGCATGCCCCCAATCTCTTTGGAAGACTCGACGACCCTAGACGAACATATCACTGCTGATGAAACTATAACCACCTTGAAACAACTTAAGCCGGGTAAGAGTCCTGGTCCAGACGGGTTGACTGTCAGTTATTACAAGACGTTCCAAGATATACTCATGCTACATCTCGTCTCTACTTATAACTCGTTTGCCTCATCTGACCCGATTCCTGCTGACCTTCTAGAGGCTCATATTACACTAATACCCAAACCCGGCAAGGACGACACGGTGGTGTCTAACTACAGACCTATTTCCCTTTTAAATGTTGATTTGAAATTGTACGCGAAGATCCTCGCCAATCGTGTCCTTCCTCTCCTCTCACAATTAGTTTCCCTAGACCAGGTGGGCTTCATCCCGGGTCGGGAGGCCAGGGATAACACGATTAAAGCCCTACATATCCACCATTGGCTCTCCCACCAGACCTCCCAAAGGTTTTTTTTTTCTATCGCTCGATGCAGAGAAGGCGTTCGACAGAGTGGATTGGGACTATTTATCAGCCACATTGAGTGCGGTGGGATTTCCCCCTCGATTTCTACAGATGATCCTAACACTGTATTCCCATCCCACAGCTAAGATACGGATAAACGGCCACCTGTCGAGCGCCTTCTCCATCACGAATGGTACCGTCAGGGTTGCCCACTCTCACCCCTAATCTTCATACTTACCCTAGAACCTTTTTTACGCAGACTTAGGGCAAATCCTGATATTAAGGGAATAGATATATGCGGTAAACATTATAAGCTCGCGGCCTACGCGGACGACATACTCCTTTTCCTCTCTGACCCAGTAGTCACTCTACCCAACCTCTTGACTGACTTTGCCCTCTTTAAGGAGATATCCAACCTACAAATTAACTTTTCAAAATCTAAGGCCATTAACATCTCCCTTTCAGCACAGACTGTATTACAATGTAAATCAAACTTCCCCTTTAGTTGGGAAAACAAGGCCCTCACGTACTTGGGAATACAACTGCCTACCTGTTTAGATGACCTCTATGATCTCAATTTTCTCCCGATACTTCGAACAATACAGAATGATCTTTTAAAATGGACGTCTGGCCACTTTTCATGGTTTGGACGCACTGCAATTCTGAAGATGAATATATTACCCCGCATACTATATCTTTTACAGACCATTCCAATTACACTCCCTACTTCATTCTTCACGTCGTATAAGAGGATGTGTCGAAATTTCATATGGGCGGCGAAGTCCCCTAGGCTCAGTTGGAAAACTTTGACAATCCCCAAATCCAAAGGAGGCTTGAGTCTCCCTGACATACAGAAATACTACTCGGCGTGCCATCTCACGAGAGTGATTGACTGGCATATCCATAGGCTCTCCAAAGATTGGATCAACATTGAAGGGGCATTCGACCCAATCCCTTTAGCTCATCTCCCCTGGATATCTCCATCCAATATTCCTAAAACTTACTCTTCTCACCCGCTTACTGGTGCGACTTTGCAGGTCTTTCGTTCTGTAACTCATATACTTCAATGGACGCCTCACCCCGGCCCGCTGACTCCATTAGACGGTAACCCGGGCTTCCAGCCAGGACTACATCCTCGCGTAATCCCAGTGACCCTCCATCACCCTCTCTCAAAGCCTCCCAATTTTTTCACGACTCTGACATGTTATCGTTTTCTGATGTTCACTCATGTCTCCCTGAATATCATATTCCCTTCTACAAATTTCTCCAAATAAGACACTTCCTTAATAGTGCTCGACCATCTTCACAATGGTGTAGAGCACTCACCCCCTTCGAGATACTTTGTACCAATGATTCCCCCCTGAGACACCTCATTTCCACAACATACTCAATGTTCTTCGACAATCTCAACCCTAAACACAATGAATTAGTCAAAAAATGGGAGAGGGAATTAGGCATAGATTTAGCTATCGAAGATTGGGAACATATTTACAACTATATTCACAAAAGCTCTATAAATGTTTCTGCCCAAGAAAATTCTTACAAAACTTATGCCTGATGGTATCGTACTCCAGATATTATTCATAAATACCTCCCTGAGGTCTCACCCCTCTGCTGGAGATGTGGTCTAGAGACAGGCTCCCCACTTCATATATGGTGGGACTGCGTATTGATCAAACCCTACTGGGAAAAGATTCATAAGGCCATATCCCTTATCTCAACCTACACGATCGTACTAACGCCTTCACAATTTTTACTACACCACCTTTCGATTCCGCATTCTGTATATAACAAATCTATTATCCCACACTTGCTAAACGCTGCAAAACAATGTATACCACTGCACTGGAAAACGACGACTGTACCTACCATTTCTGATTGGTACAATCGTGTGGATAGAATTTCAGACATGGAAAACATTATTCATCAAGCCAGAGATACCCCATCTACCTATAGTGCCATCTGGGCCTGCTGGCTAATGTATAAAGACTCGCGGTCATATCAGGAACTCTTCGACTTGCCTTAAGTTCGAGACATTATATAGGCATCCTTTTACCTCCACTTCACCGTATCTTGGCCATTATCCGTCATGCTATCGGAACCTCTGTCACCACCCCACCGGCTGGCTCCGGTCACAGCTCCCCAACTTCCCCGTGTCCCCACCTATATTCTTCTTACTGTCCCTTTCCCTCTCTTGTACAGCACTCTCTATGTGCTGAGTGTTTTATAGTGTTACTTGTCTTGGCCTCCAACTCCTAGGTGTCTCATATACACCATAGTTCATCCTCACATATCTCGCATTATCGCGCTTCTGTTCTTCTGCTCCCTTCACACAGCATGATCCCATTAGGGGTGTGAAGGTTGAGCGGTTGTTGCCGCAGCTATACCTGAGAATTTTGCTACCCACTGATAGGAACGACACCTACTAGCACCCTCCATACGAACGTATGAGGTCCGTCACATTCCCTTTCCAACGTGGAATCTGTTTCTTGAGGCTCACAATTGTAATCAGATTTATGACTGTTTTTACTTATATTTCTGACCCTCTTTATGCAACAGCTGCTATTGCTGTCACATACTGTTATGTCTTTGATAACCTGTTTTATCTCTACTTTTACTGCAATTCTTGCCGTATTATCTTAGACTGCTGCTCTGTTCAAGAATATGTATTATCCACGTATTACACTGTTCAACTGTTGTTATATGTATCTGTACCAGTTATACGTTTATCAATAAAATATATTGGAAAAAAAAAAAAAATTATTCATAGCATTTTCCCACAAAAAAAAAAAAAAAAAAATAACAGGCAGAGAGGCTAGAGATAACTCTATCAGAGCAATCCACCTTATTCACTGGGCGCGCGCTTCCCCCGAGTCCCCCCCCCCCTACCTGATCCTGTCCACCAACGCAGAGAAAGCTTTTGATCGGGTGGATTGGACATACCTGCGTGCTGTGCTGGAAGCAATGGGCCTACGCATACACATGCTTACCTGGATTATGGCTCTGTTTTTGGACCCGAATGCTCAAGTCAAAGTCAATGGTTTCCTTTCCCCGAGATTCCCAATCAGAAATGGCACGGCATTTAGGCGGCACGGTGGTAGTCACCTAGCAGTAAGAAGGGTTGCTGGTTTGAATCCCAACCACGACACTACCTGCCTGGAGTTTGCATGTTCTCCCTGTGCCTGTGTGGATTTCCTCCGGGTACTCTGGTTTCCTCCCACAATCCAAAGACATGCAGGTAGGTTAATTGGCTTCTGTCCAAAAATTGGTCCTAGTATATGAATGGGGACCTTGGATTGTGGGCTCCTTGAGGGTAGAGACCAATGTGAGTGTGCAATGTACAGGGATAGGGACAATTGTAGACACTCACTCAGGTTGAACTGGATGGACTGGTGTCTTTATTCAACCTTACTAACTATGAAACTATGAGACAGGGGTGCCCCCTCTCGCCACTTTTATTCGCCCTGGTGCTGGAACCGTTTCTACGCACTGTCAGGGCGAACCTCGGATATTAAAGGACTCACGGTGGGACATACGAAGCATAAGCTCTCGGCTTATGCCGACAACGTACTTTTCCACCTCACGGAACCCCTGATCTCCTTGCCTAATCTGAAGCGGGAACTCCAACACTTTGGGACACTCTCGAACTTCAAAATCAATTATACGAAATCAGAGATATTACCTATCCAATTGACACCTTCCCTGACTGACAGATTACGTACTGCCTTTCCATTCACCTGGGCTAAATCGTCCATAAAATACTTTAGGTATACGGCTGACAGACAGGTTTGACACCCTATACTCCAACTTTCCCTCCCTACTAAAAACTGTGAATAAAGGTTTGGCCCTATGGACTAAGACAGCTTTCACTCCCACGCGTGCTGTTCTATATGCAGATGATACCTGTAGCCCTACCTAAGACCTTTTTTGCCCAACTTTCCAGTCTGATATCAAGGAACAGGTTCTCAATCCAAAGTCCGTCGGAAATTCCGACAGAAAAAGACCGATGGGCATATACACGGTCGGAAAATAGGTTGAAAAGCTCCCATCGGACTGTTTCCATCGGAAATTCCAACCATGTGTACACCGCATAAGAGACCGAGAATTGCAATTAGATTGTTGAGTCGCCATAGAGATGCAGGAGGCCTGGGCCTCCCTGACGCTCAAAGATACTACAGGGCAATAGTCCTCCAGAGAATACTGAACTGGCGCTTCCATACTCAAAACCAAATTATGGGTCTCCCTAGAAAAATACATGGCGGGGAGAAACTTGGCCTATGCACCATGGCTAGCACGAGAACACAGGGGGCTTTCCACCTTCACCTCTACGCTGACGACCCAGGCCCTGAGAACCTGGGACCGACTCAATGCCAGCTTGACACAGGCGCCCACTGTGTCCCCACTGGGAGGTTACTTATGGTTCCCTCTGGGTGAACAGGCTGCTTTCTTTGGCCCCTGGGCAGATGATGGTAGCGCCAGTTGTGGTAAATTAATGCAGAATAGTAAACTAATGTCCCTTGAAACCCTACGAGACCAGAGGGGGAGCTTCCCTATGGACTTATGGCGGTATAGGCAACTCCACCATTTTTTTTAAAAGCAAGGAGACTCCATACGAGACATCTTCTCCCTCACACCTTTCGAACGTCTCTTCATAGCAGAAGAACCGATCCCACATATGGTCTCTGAACTCAACCAACTGCTTAACTCTGCATCCCCCACAGTGAAGCCCGCTTACATCAGGGCCTGGGAACGTGACTTAGAGATAATTTTCACCCCCGCCCAAATATCCTGCCTCTACCAACTTTCCCCGTCCAGCTCAATTGACTCCAAGACGCAGGGGATGAACTACAAGCTACTGATGCGCTGGTACCATGTACCGGCAGACTTAGCAAAGATATACCCATCCACGTCAGATCAATGTTGGCGGGGCTGTGGTCACAAGGGCACTCTTCTACCTATTTGGTGGGATTGCCCTGCAATCAGACCTTACTGGGAAGACATTAAATTTCTAATCAAAGAAATCATAGGAATAGATATACCTCTCTCCCCGATTCACTTCCTGCTACACATTCCTCCCATGCCAATGAGCCAGTACAAGAAAAGTGTGCTGCCTCATTTGCTAAATGCAGCTAAGGGGCTGCTCCCCACTTTCTGGAAGCGTCCGCAAATCCCAAGTAGGGAGGAATGGCGTCACAGGGTGAGTGACATCCGGGAGGCAGAGGATTGGATTGCCACCTGCAAGGGGGCCGTGACCGCTTCACCGCAACCTGGCAGCCCTGGACAGTGTATGTCTCGGACCCTGGTCACATACCTTCCAGCTTGGATGTAGCCCTCCTGAAACTGGCAGAGCCATCCCTGAATGGGGCGCTCCCGAGGCTCACAGACGGGAACCAAGAGCTGAGGGGACTCCAACACACCAATTCATCATTTAATTAACCATAGGTAGGGGGGCAAGACGTTTTTTTTTTCTCTTCCCTCACCCTCTTGATTATCCAACATGTGTGGAGAGGTCGATGGGGCTCGGAGCGGAGGCTGAATCGGACGAGAGGCTTCAGGTATGCTCTAAACCAACTTTCTTTTGCCTTCTTTTTCTCCCTTAACTACTTTCTAATACTTTATGTCTTAACTGGTTATGGCTGCCTACTTGCAGATGGCCAATATGTTAAATACCAGGTGACGGGCAAGGAATAGAGGAACTGGTTGGCCTAACAAGAACTGGCAGTCTGACGCCATGGGTCACCCTGACTTGAAAAGGGAAGTGGCACCCCGGTGCCACCATGGCGCGGATTCCGGGACCGAGGGGGGGGGGGCGGGTGCTGCAACCTGGGGAGAGGTTATCTGGAGGCGCAGATCCGCCCCCCTCCCCCCCACGCGCGCGCTCGCCTGGGCCACCACCCGGTCCCACGAGAAGTGCCATATACATAAAAAGCCGACCAAGCATACTACACGCAAGAACCCCTCTTAGAAGGACAGGTAAAAGGGCAACGAAAAGGGCTGTGGGCTGGGTAGACTACCCAGCCCGACGAACAGGTTGAAACTGTCCCACTGACCCGTCACCTGATAAATACTTTCTCTATAACCTAAGCCGTACCAAATTAATCTATGACTGTTTACTATTCATGTTTTTGTTTACTCTACAAGTGAAAAACAAAACAGGAATGATTGGAGTATTACGTATCACCATTACCTATGGCAAATGTTTACCTTTTTTTTTATTCTTTCTCATATACATCGCAATGTAATACCCTGTCTTCCATAAATAAAGATTATTTAAAAAAAAAATCAGATGGAACTCCGCTTTAATGCATTCTATGCATTAACATAAAAGGCCTTCTGTGGGCAGTAGCCCCCCTAATACTTACCTGAGCCCCATCTCGATCCAGCGATGTGCCCGAGTGCCTTTCCCTCCTAATTGGCTGAGACACAGCGCCATTGGCTCCCGCTGCTCTCAATCAAAGTCAGTTAGCCAACGAGAAGAGAGAGGAGGTGGGGTCGAACTGTGGCTCCGTGTCTGAATGGATAGACAGAGCTGTGGCTTGGCTCAGGTGTCCCCAGCAAGCTGCTTGCTGTGGGGGCACTCGACAGGAGGGAGGGGCTGCTGACTATATAAGGGTTAAATAGCCTGAAGAATGAGAAAAGTTGCAGGGGAGGTGTGTCAGCTGACATTGTTTCTGGGTACTCATCGGCTTTAAGGTTCTGTCACATGTGCAATTTTGTTGCTGGCAATAACTCATCAGTGACAGAATTTCTATATAGAGCTGAAAAAATAGGATTTTTATAACAGCTTATACCTGTAAAATCCTTTTCTTTTGAAGTACATCATGGGACACCGAGTCATAGTAATTACTATGTGGGTTATAGTCCACCTTCAAGTGCTGGACACTGGCACACCCTAAACAGGAAGTTGCCTCCCTATATAACCCCCTGGGAGGGGCAATTTTTCGAATGCGTTATTTTTTTTTGGAAAAGTTTTGTGCTTTAAAAAAAACAAAAAAACAGTAAAGTTAGCCCAAGTCTCAGTTTTGTAGCAAAGCAATACACGTGTATACTAGAAATCCTCTGTGTCCCGTGATGTACTTAAAAAAAAAAAAAAAAAAAAAGGATTTTACAAGTAAGCTGTTATAAAAATCGTATTTTATTTAATCGTACAACACGGGACACATAGCCATACTAATTACTATGTGGGGTGTCCCAGAACAATGCCAACTGAGGGGAGGGAGACACAACCAAGTAGGGCACCATGAGATCACAGGGTTTATACTGCTGCCTGCAGTACACTGCGCCCAAAGGCGACATCCTCATGTCTTTTTACATCCACCAGATAGAATCTGATAAATGTATGGATTGAAGATCAAGTTGCGGCCTTGCAGAATCGAGCCATGGAGGCTTGGTGATGCACTGCCCACGAGGCGCTAACAGCCCTAGAGGAGTGCGTTTTGAATTGAGAGGGTAGAACTACCTCTTTAACCACTTGCCACCCAGGCCAATTCTGACATTTCTCTCCTACATGTAAAAATCATAATTTTTTTGCTAGAAAATTACATAGAACCCCCAAAGATTATATATGTTTTTTTAGCAAAGAAGCTAGAGAATACAATGGCGGTTGTTGCAACTTTTTATCTCACACGGTATTTGCGCAGCAATTTTTCGAATGTTTTTTTTTTTTGGAAAGAAACAGTTTTGTGCTTTAAAAAAAAAAAAAAAAAAAACAGTAAAGTTAGCCCAATGTTTTTGAATATTGTGAAAGATGAAGTTACGCCGAGTAAATAGATACCTAACATGTCATGCTTCAAAATTGCACGTGCTCGTGGAATGACGCCAATGTTCGGTCCCCATAGGTGACGCTTTTTTACTGGTTACATGTTTTGAGTTACACAGGAGGTCTAGGGACAAAATGATTGCTCTCGATCCAACGATTGTGTCGATACCTCACATGTATGGTTTGAACACCGTTTTCATATGTGGGCGGGACTTTCATATGCGTTCACTTCAGCGTGCGAGCATGCGGGGACAGGGGCGCTTAAAAAAAAATAATAATAATTATATTGTTAATTATACTTTCTTTTTTTAATTTTGACACTTTTTTGAAAAAAAAAATAATTTTGATTACTTTTATTCCTATTACAAGGAATGTAAACATCCCTTGTAATAGGAATATGACATGACAGGTCCTCTTTATAGTGAGATATGGGGTCAATAAGACCCCACATCTCACCACTAGGCTGAGAAATCTGAAATAAAAAAATAAAAATAAACCGATCGCGGCTTCCCAGCCGAGGCGGCACCGGTTTTTTTAATCCAGAGGCCGGGCGTAACGTCATAACATCTCGCCCGTCCTCCGATGATCATAAAGACTCTATGAAATCTCTATGATCAGCAAACGGGGGCCGGGGGATCCTGTGTCCGACTCACCGATCGTATCGGTGAGTCGGTAAAGGCACCGGAGGGCAGCGGGGGGGGGGGGGGGAGTCCCCTCTAGCCTCCCGTAAGAATGATCAATCGGCGGAACAGCCGCTATGATCATTCTTATGGTGTAGGGAATCGCCGGCTGAAAGCGGCAATTTCTGAATAATGTCTGTAGCTACAGGCATCATTCAGATATCCCTGCTCAAAATCCGTCACATCATATGACGGTCGGTGGGCGTGAGGAGGTTAAACTATAGGCTTGAACGATTACTTGTGGAATCCATTTAGAAATAGTAGATTTCGATGCTGCCTGTCCTCTTTTAGGACCTTCAGGACACACAAACAAAACATCAGTTTTCCGAATCTGGGCAATTGCCTTTAAGTAGACATTGACTGCTCTCACCACATCAAGAGAATGTAGTGATTTTTCTTCCAAAGAACAAGGTTCTGGAAAAATGAAGGTAGAACAATATCCTGGTTTGGCTAAAAACCTGATACTACCTTTGGTAAAAAGTTAGGATGAGGACGCAATAATACCTTTTCCTTGAGAACAATAAAAATATGGCTCTTTACAAGAAAGAGCAGCCAATACTGATACCCTTCTTGCAGCAGATATAGTTACCAGAAAAAATTGTTTCCTTGTCAAAAAAGGACCAAGGGAATATGTCGTATCGGTCCAAACAAAAAGGCTGTTTTCTAATGCCGACAAAACTAAATTCAAGTCCCAAGGGTTCAGGGGTTACCTAACCGGAGATTAAGCCATGTTACCCCCTGAATAAAGTTACGAACCAAACAATGCGAAGCAAGTGGTCGTTGAAATAATACAGATAAGGCCGAGACCTGTCCTTAGAAAGCACTCAAGGCCAGCTTTATTTCTCACCCCATTTGCAGAAAAGTCAAGGACTCTAGGTTGAGAATCCGACCTAGATATTCCAGGTAGTCGAATGTGGTGACCATACTTTGGTCTAAGCCAGCTACCGACTGGTCAATCAAGAACTAGGTAAACCATAATTGTTATACATTGGGCCCTCAATCTGGCTAGAAGAGGAGCCAGAACCTTTGTACTCGAGGTGCAGCAGCTGTAATGTGTCAGGCAGTGAGCTAGTAGTGTTTTTGTAGAGGATCACTGCTTTGGACTTATATACATACTATGTAGTTAGGTGGTTACACCTTATGGCAAATTACAGAACGAAGGTATGTTGAAGGATTGGTTGGGGTTTATTTAGAGAGTTTATATACAGCCATAACTTAGGTATCAGGAGGGTCAGCAAGGCATTAGCAGTTCAGAAGTACAAAGTTTATGCAGTTCAGGTATACTTGCAGTGAGTTGCGTTATGCTGAGGGGGACACTCCGTAGGTCTGGAGAGATGGTGGTGAAGCGTTCATTGGCCCAAAACGAAGAGTAGTGTCAGGGAAGCCGTCCACAAAACACTGCTGACATCCCCAGGCGCACCCTTGTGCGCAGTCGCCAACCAAGTTTACCCAGGTCTGCCACGGGCACATCAGCGGATGCGTGCGCACAGGCGCGTGCTCGCGCCTATGCGCACACACCTATGCGCTCACTTGTGCACGCATGCGCGCGCACCTGTTACCAGAACTGGCGCCAGACGGCCTATTTAAACACAGAGCTGCTTGATCTACAGCGTTACCTGAAACCCTGTTGCCCTGTGCGGTTTCCTGATTACCGCTCCGGCTTGTTACCTGACTACGCTTCTGCCTGCTGCTATACCTGATCTGCCTACCTGTTGCCGAACCTGCCTGGGAGCTGACCACGCTTCTCCCTGCTGTTGTACCCGGTCCGCTCGTCTGCTGCCAAGACCTGCCTGTGATCCGGCTACGTTCCAGCTCGCTAGCAGCCAAGTCCGGCTTCACCTGCGAGTTCCCGGCTCCTACTTGCACAGACTTCAGGACTTCTTCCAGGCACTCTTATGTCTGTGCAAGTAGGAGCCGGGAACTCGCAGGTGAAGCCGGACTTGGCTGCTAGCGAGCTGGAACGTAGCCGGATCACAGCCAAAAGTCCGGCGGACTAGGTTTTAAGTTTTGTTTTAAAATTGTCCGCTGGACTTGGCAGTCCGGCGGACAATCCCGCCGTTAGTAGGCTAGTCCGCCGGACTTTTGAAATGAACGGACTTGCCGCTCATCGGAAAGTCAGTTCATTCCCGCTGACTTTTTCCAGCGGATTGTCCGCCGGAGAAGTCCGGGCGTGTGTGGGCAAGTCACACGCTCGGAAGTCCGGGCGTGTGTGGGGAAGTCCCGCCGGACTAGGTCCGGCGGACAAAGTCCGAACGTGTGTATGCGGCATTACTCCACCGTACCCCAGCGCCAGCTGTTCCACTACCAGCGGCTCTTGGGTCGGAGTTGTACGGGAGGCCTTCCTCTGCACGTCAGGCTCACCATCAGGTACGTGACAAGTAGTAAGTGGGGGCTCTGTCCGGCCCAAATGAAGAGGATAAAGTGGGGGTCTGTACGGCCCAAATGAAGAGGATGAATTGGGGCTCTGTCTGGCTCAAACGAAGAGGAGGAAGTGGGGCTCTATCCGGCCCAAACGAGGAGGAGGAAGCCCCACTTCCTCCTCTTCGTTTGGGCCAGACCGAGCCCCACTTCATCCTCTCTTTATTTGGGCCGGACAGAGCCCCACTTCATCCTCTTCATTTGGGCCGGACAGAGCCCCCACTTACTACTCTTCGTTTTGGGCCAATGAACGCTTCACCACCATCTCTCCAGACCTACGCAGTGTCCCCTTTAGCATAACGCAACTCACTGCAAGTATTCCTGAACTGAATAAACTTTGCACTTTTGAACTGCTAATGCCTCGCTGACCCTCCTGATGCCTAAGTTATGGCTGTATATAAACTCTCTAAATAAACCCCAACTAATCCTTCAACATACTTGTTGTTCTGTAATTTGCCATAAGGTGTAACCACTTAAAGCGGTTCGGCACACATTTCATTTAGTAAATCTCTTTGCCTTCCAAATCAGGCAAAGAGTACTAAATGAAATGTGTTTTTTTTTTTTTACTTACCTTGTAATTGATGACTTCCTGTCTTCTGTCTCTTCGGGGGTGGGCGGGGTCTGTGCGGGGATCCTCGTCACGCTGCACTGTCTCCTGGGATCTGGTGTCATTGATCCCAGGAGTCAGTGCGGGCATCTTCCGAAATCTCGCGAGATTTCGGCCACATCTTCCGAAATCTCGCAAGATTTCGGACACATCTTCCGAAATCTCGTGAGATGTCGGCAGATGTGCCGTTACTGCGCACGCGCGAGTAACGGCGGTGCATGCTGGGCCATCTAAAGTGCCTGTGGGGTTTCACATGCCCACAGGCAAGATGGACCCCAGCAGACAAGAAGAAGATGAAGAATTTTATCGGAGGAAAACCGGTGGCGATCGAGATGGAAGATGGAACAGGTAAGTCCCCCAATTGAGCTATATGGCCTTGGCATATAGCCCAAAAAAAAAAAAAAAAAACGAGTGCAGAACCGCTTTAACTACATAGTATGTATATAAGTCCGAAGCTGTGATCCTCTACAAAAACACTACTAGCTCACTGCCTGAGACATTACAGCAGCTAGATCGGAAAGCAGAAATACACACTGAAAATTAAGATTTTCCACTTTGAAAGTAGATACAGTGGAACCTCGGTTTGCAAGTAACACGGTTAATGAGCATTTCGCAAAACGTGCACTGTATTTCTAAAAATCCTAACTCGGTTTGAGTATTGTTTCGCAAAACGAGCAGGATTCAGGCCAAAAGCGGTGTGCAGTACCGCTTTTGGCCTGACGTGGAGGCGCCAGAGCCGAACAGCACCGATCGTCGGTGGTCGGAAATGCATGGAAAGGCCCGAGCACACTTGCTCGGAAAGGCTCGTGAACTGAGTCTTTCCGAGGTTTGCTGAAGTCAGCCGAAGTGTGCTTGGGCATTTTCGTCCGTTTCCAAGGCTCTCCAGCGCCCCCCGCCTCTGGCCGCATGCGGTATTGCATTCCATTGAAGTCAATGCGGAACAAATCCACCACCAGAGTGATTGTTTCACTTCCTCTCTGAGCACAATTGGTTGGGACATTGATACGCCGTTCCACTGCCTTAAAAATGACACTTGAAGAGGTCTTGTGTGCCACTGAGCCCACCGAACCATCGGGATGGTCGCTGAGAATGAACCCAGAATGCTGAGACACTCCCTGGTGGGGATCGAGCTGGCCGAAAGCAGCCTTCTTGCCTTTTGGATCAGTATAGGAATCTTTTCCCTCGGGAGTTCTATAGTATTGAGGAGGGTATCCAGTTCTGCTCCTAGAAAAACCATCCTCTGTGTGGGGTTTAGGTTGCTCTTCTCCCAATTGATCAGCCACCCGAATTTCTGCAGGGTGGAGATTAATATCGATCGATGTATAAGGAGGGACTCTTGATTGTCTGCGAGTAGGAGTATATCGTCCAGGTAATGGTGGACTCTTAGACCTTGTTCCCTCAGAAGGGCTATCACTGGAAGTAGGACTTTTGTGAACGTCCTTGGAGCAGTGGAGATCCCGAACGGGAGGCTTTGGAATTGGAAGTGTTGTCTGTCTACCGCAAAGCGGAGATACTTTTGGAATGAAATGTGAATGGGGATATGCAAGTAAGCGTCCTGTAAATCTATAGAGAGCATCCAGTCTCCGATGTTTATGGCCTGAAGAATCGACTGCAGGCTTTCCATCCTGAATGTTTCTACCTGGATCGACCGGTTTAGCTTTTTTAAGTCCAGAACTGGATGAAGATCCCCCGTCTTTTTCTTCACCAGGAACAAGGGTGAATAGACCCCTTTCCCCCTCTGGGATAGTGGAACTTTTACTATCTTCTGTTTCTGGTCTAAGCATTGAATATATTCGGTCAATAGCAGTCTCTTGTCCTGAGATATCGGTAGTTTTGTTATACAGAACCTGCTCCTTGGCCGTTTTTGAAAACTCCACTTGTGGCCGAATTGGATAGTAGCTACTGTCCATGGATCCTTTATTGTTTCCGCCCATACCTGCTTGTATTTCATGAGTCTGGCTCCTACCACAGCTGGTTGAGCGGACATGGCGTCAAAAGGATTTCTGATCCCCTGAGACAGGGTTCTTGGATTTTTGAAATTTGAGAAAGGAAGACTGGGGGTTCTTCCAGCTCCTCCTGTACTCTCTGCCGGGTCTGTAAGACTTCGCCTCCCTATATTTGTTAGGTAGGTTCCTTCTAAAAGGTGGGCGGTCTTTGCTGTTTTGGCCTTCTATCCGAAGGGATAAGGCCAGATTTTCCCCCGGTTACTTTTGAGATAGCCGAGTCCAGTTTCTCACCAAAGAGGTTTGCCCCATTGAAGGGAATCCTGCACCAATTGGATTTTGAAGATGGATCCGCCGACCAGGGTTTTAGCCAAAGTGCCCTTCTGGCCATTACTGAGCTCAGCATTGCCCTAGATGTAGATTTTATTATGTTTACAGATGCTTCTGCGACAAAATCGCCTGCGAGGGATAGCTCCTGGAGTGCAGATATTACTCTCTCCTGCTCCACTCCCTCCGTCACTAGTTTCTCGGCACTGGAAGACCAATTGGAAATAGCTTTCCCTACCGCTGCCAGTGCCACTGCAGGTCTGCATGCGCCTCCCGCTGATAGATAGTTTTTTTTGAGGTCGAGATCGATTTTCCTGTCCAATACATCTTTGAACGTAACTGCATCCTCAATTGGAAGTGTCACATGCCTGGCAAGTCTCATCAGTGAGGAGTCTACCACTGGCGGGGATATCAGCGGGTTCACGTTAGGCTCTTTTAGAGGATAGAGCTTTGCTAGTCGATTGGTAAGACTAGCTTTTTTCTCCGGCTTTTGCCACTCTTCCTTAATTAAGTCTTCCAGCTCCTCAATGAATGGGAAGGTCTCTGGCTCTTTCCTGAGATTTGGGAAGTATTTCCTCACTTTATGAGGAGTTTCTTTCTCTTCCACCCAATCGATCGATTCCTTGATTGATTTGATAAAGGGTTCAACCAAAGTGAAGTCGAAGCCAGTAGATGTTTCTATATCTTCGGTATCAGACAGAGGTTCTGTCGTTTTTGAAGTGGAAGGGGCAGAGGGTGAGTCTTGTACTGCTCTGCTTATTTCGGGCCCTGCGATTTGTAGGGTCGATTCTCTTACTGGCTGGCTTAATTCCATCTCTCTGTCTTTAGTTGCTTCGTTGAAGCATGTCCGACAGGCCAGCTTGTCTGGGAGCGCTATTGCGCCACAAATCCAGCAGGAGTTTGCTGATGGACGGAGACTCTGCGCATGCGGGGAGCGTCTGCGTGTAGGAGTTCTCCTGTCATAGGAATGCCCATGTCTGGAGTAAGATCTTGATCTGCTCCTTCTGCGACTTGATCTGCCCTGTCTGTGCCTTGAGCGGCTTCTTCCACGATCTGAGCGGCTTTGTCTGCGACTTGAGCGTCTGCTTCTTGATCGTCTTGAGTGCGATGATCTGGGCGACCTGGTAGGGCTGTTCCATTTAAACAGCGTTAGTGACATGCTCTCTTTTTCCTCTTCTTACTTACCCATCTTCCCCTCTTACCTATTAGGCTGGCGATGGTCTGCTGGGGCAGCGGCCTCCATGAAAAGTGAGTCCTGTAATACAGAGAAATGAGGAGTGCAAAGAAGCAGGCAGAGGATTGTAGTCAGGAAGTATAGGAAAGAAATTAAACTAACCTTAATCTGAAGAGCAATACTGCAGAGTATGCAGCTGGTAGTAGGTGGTCAGCAGTAAAAAAGATGCAGTGAAGTTTTTCCCATCAAACTAGTAGCGTTTCTCTGTACATGCAGCCACAGAGAAACACAGACACTGTCAGATTTTTAAATTTGACGCCGCCGCCGCCGTAGCGATGACGTCACGCTCGCGCATGCGCAGTAGCGCCGCGCGCCGCTCGTCGCCATCTTGGAAGCTGGAAACCCAGCTAGAGGGTGAGATTCTAGTCTTCTGAGCATGCTCCGTCGCTCTGAGTCGCTCGGCCGTCCTGAAATGGGGAAGAGGAGGACGAACTAACCCAGCATGCATGTTTTAAAGGCTAATCCGGAACCACTTCAGAGATTAATTCACAGGTATGGCATTTTATTAAACTACTGCCCCACACACACCAGGGAAGGTAATCCTAGTAATAGAAGGGGATACTACATCAGTCAACATGGCATTCCAATATGACAGTCCCTGCACAATACACAGACAGATGGGCCGATTTACAGCCCCAAGACACCAGTGCATGAAAAAGGTAAGGTTGGAGACCGCTGCTTGTTAAGCCTATTTAAGGCTTGTTTAAGTGAGAAATGTTGTTTACATACCCCTGAGACCATCAGAGTGGGGTTCCTCCATTTAGCTCATTTAGAGGCTGTACAGGTAGGACTTCCAGCCAGGAGAGGCTTGAACCTGGCTGGGGCGATAGCGGTAAGAGGTGCTGTACTTTCGGTCTTGTCAGGTGAGGAAAAAAAGGAGAATACTGGGGCGGGGACCCTCTCAAGGTTTAATAGCTACGCGGTCCTATCAGGTTGCAGAGGCGGAGCCACAACCCATATGTGTATGCTGCCATGTGATGCAACAGGAAAAAACGTTTCCAACAATGAATGGACAGGAAAAAGCATGCACGGCTTTGAGGAGGCTTTAGCGAACCCAAAACAGCCCCGCTCGTCCCCCCCTCCACTCTGCGGTGCCGGCATTTTAACTGTGAGCACCTGGCTGTGGCTTCACCCATTGCCGTTACTGGCCGCGCAATCATCTTGGACCGGTCACGTGTCCCAGATGATTGACAAGAGGGAGGGGGGAGAGGCGAGCTCCCTTCCTGCGCCGAGGGAAGTGACGTCAGGAGCCCAGGCTCCGAAGGAGGCAGACTACGAGGGACCCCCTAGCAACAAGCATTTAGAGGTGAGTAAACAAAAACATTTTTTTACAAATGTTTCTTTTTTTTTTTAAGCACATTAATACATTTTTTTTTTGGGATGATCTCCACTTTAAGGGTACATAAATGTGGAGCGGATCATTCAGCAAGAAATTGTACCATCAATCTTACAGATTGTGAAAGCCTCACCACGGTCCCCTGAGGGAATTCTTCTTCTCCTGCCCCTATTTCCTCAGTCTGAGGGTCCTTGGAAAATGGAAGAGAACCTGTTGCATCTTGATCACACTGGATGCGCTTAACCACTAGGCGCCCGCGCTATAGCCGAAAGACGGCTGCAGCGCGGACGCTCCCTGCCAGGAGGAGGACGTCCCTGGAAATCCTCCTGTTTACTTCCCTAATGCGCGCTCCTGAGAGCGCGCATCGGGGAAGTTCTGTGCTGGCCGTGTCCGTCGGACACAGCCAGTCACAGATCGCTGTAAACAGCCAATCACAGAGGCCGTTTACAGCGAGATCGGCGTGTCCAATGAGAGATGATCTCATATGCAAACATATGAGATCATCTGTCAGCGCCGCTCTGCCTCCTCACACAGACAGCTGCGCCATAAGTAAAAAAAAAGAAAAAAAGAAAAATAAAGTGATCTGTCCCCGCTGCCACCTGTCACCAGTACCACCTCTCACCAGTACCACCTGCCAGTGCCACCTGTCCCCAGTGCCATTTGTCCCCAGTGCCACGTCAGTGCCATCTGTCATCAGTGCCACCTGCCATCTGTTATCAGTGGCACGTGTCATCAGTGGCACGTGTCATCAATGCCACGTATCAGTGCCATCTGTCATCAGTGTCACGTGTCATCAGTGCCACGTATCAGTGCCATCTGTCATCAGTGTCACGTGTCATCAGTGCCACGTACCGGTGCCATCTGTCATCAGTGCCACGTATTAGTGCCATCTCTCATCAGTGCCACGTATTAGTGCCACATGATATCAGTGCCACGTATAAGTGCCATCTGTCACCAGTGCCACATATTAGTGCCATCTGTCAGTGTCACGTGTCATCAGTGCCCCGTATTAGTGCCATCTGTCATCAGTGCCACATCAGTGTCACGTGTCATCAGTGCCACCTGTCATGTGTCATTGTCCTGGTGCTCCAGGGCCTTCAAAAGTGTACTAGGTAGTCAACAATTTAGATGTGTAATTTATGCTCCTAGAACACGTGATGGAGCTCCCTGCATGTTGGGCATCTCTAAGTGGCCAGACTGTGAAAAAGTCCCACACATGTGGTATCGTAATACTCAGGAGGAGTAGCAGAACTTATTTTAGGGTGTCATTTGTGGTATTCACATGCCATGTGAGAGAAATAACCTATTACAATGACAATTTTGTGGAAAAAAATAAAAAATAAAAAAATAATTCATTTTGCAAAGAATTGTGGGAAAAAAATGACAACATCAAAAAGCTCACCATGCCTCTTACTAAATACCTTGGAATGTCTACTTTCAAAAAAGGGGTCATTTGGGGGGTATTTGTACTTTCCTGGCTTGTTAGGGTCACAAGAAATGAGATAGGTCACCAGTGCATCAGGTGTGATCAGTTTTGTATGATTCGCACCACAGTTTGTAGAGTCTGTAACTTTCACAAAGACCAAATAATTTCCACTAATTTGGGTTATTTTTATCAAAGATATGTAGCAGTATAAATTGTGGCCAAAATTTATGAAGAAAAATTAATAATTTGCTAAATTTTATCACAGAAACAAAGAAAAATGCGTTTTTTTTTTTCTAAATTTTCTGTCTTTTTTCATTTATAGCGCAAAAAATAAAAACCCAGAGGTGATCAAATACCACCAAAAGAAAGCTCTATTTGTGGGAAAAAAAGGACAAAAAATTCATTTGGGTTCAGTGTTGCATGACTGAGTAATTGTCATTCAAAGTGTGAGAGCACCGAAAGCAGAAAATTGGTCTGGGCAGGAATGGTGTTTAAGTGCCCAGTAAGCAAGTGGTTAAAGTAGCTAAACTTTTTTTTTTTTTTTAAAACCTACCATGGCTGAGTAAAATGAACAGGGGCTTCAGTGTTGAAAACAGTTGCAAACATTTCATGGCCCGGAGGCTCACTCTGACCAGCCACCCCCTCTCAGGGGAGGATGCCATTTGTAGAGTAGGCTTTCCAGAGCTTGAGGGAGATCCCTTTAGCTCCTTTTTTGGGGGTGTTTCAACCCCCCCTTATGAACATAGCCCAATGCATAAAACAGAGGTACTACCAGAAGAAATAGCTTCCATTGCTTGAGCAATAGTCAGTCACTGCTGCTGCCATTAATGCTCAGCCTGATGCAATAGTAAATGTGTCAAAAGGAATGCCTGTGTCACCAAACCACTTTCATGCCCCTCTTGCTCTTGTGTCCCTCTGCAGCTTGCAGCAGTACCAATGGTGCTTTTAATAAACACACTCTCCCGCGCTGGACGTTGGAGGATGCCAACGCCACGGCTAAACCCTGCCCCTCCTCTCTTTTTAAAAAAAAGAGCTTTCCCGTGCGAGCGCGGGCCTCTGATCCTATTGGATTGTACAGTGAGGGAGGAAAATGGCGAAGAGGGAGCCTAGAATCCGGCGAGTAGGGCGGTGTGGTGTTTGTTTTTTTTGTTTTTTTTTCTTCTGGCACTTCTTCTTCGAGAAGAGGGGAAGAAAACAGCACAGGTGGGGGGCGTCTGGTGGGGAGGAAAAAAAAAACAGACTTACCGGAGGTCTGCTACTGGCTGGAGGAAAGGAAGCTGATGTACCGGACACAACGTGAGCTCTCTGAGGAAGTGTGAGAAGGTATGTGCTCTATACAGCCCCCAGTGGTGACACATAGGCATGACAACATTCACTAAATTAAGGGAGATATTCATAAGAAAATTCAAAAATTTCTTAGAAAACTCAACTTACCTTTCCTGCCGCAGGGTTTTCTGTGGTAAAACCAACAGACCCAATTTCCACCCTTCACGGTGGGTTCCGTTAACAAACCTTCAGGAGCTGGGGACCCTCGGGGAAACCCACAATCCGGGACCTGTAATAGCACCTCCGCCAGTAAAACTTTATGGCCTTAATACCATAAGTACTGGATCCCGGGGTACAGCTCTCTAAAAAGAGAAGCGTTTACAGGCAAAACCTTGCTTCTTTGGACACGAGGCCTGGGTACCATTCAATTCGGCCAAAAAGACACTTTGAATGGATCCGGCTGCATGGCTAGCCCCAGCAAGAAATGCTCCAGTGGAGCTCAGCACAGCACATCTTCACTTGTGACCAACACCTTAGACACTGGTGAAAAAACTGAGATACTCACAGTAGTGGGAGGGGTTATATAGGGAGGCAACTTCCTGTTTAGGGTGTGCCAGTGTCCAGCACCTGAAGGTGGACTATAACCCACATAGTAATTACTATGGCTCTGTGTCCCGTGATGTACGATTAAAGAAATACACACAGTACACCTACAGTATTTCCTGTTGCTTCCTCACGCTGTTTAGATGAGCGAGCCATCGTTGGCAAGGAACAATCTGCAGCATTTCCATCGGCAATAGCTTACTCCTCAAGACAGCGAAAAAGTAACTTGGGGAAGAAGGGGAGTACTTTTCCTGCTCTGCATAGTAATCCTGTCACTGGTGAGTTGTCGCCAACAACAGAATCACTTTTAGTTTGGTTCTATGCAGCTCATTTAAGGTTAATCAATCACTTAAAAAATTAATAAAATGTGCGACCTGCTACTTTAAAACTAAGCAAATGTGCCTCAGTGAATCTCAGAACACAAACCTAAATGAATGAAGTGAAGCAAACCGAATAACAATGCAAATATGACGTATGTTATAGTTTAAAGCAGCTGGTATGCACTAAATGCGACTCCCATACTCATCAGCAAATAAATAAAAAATATTTAAAATAATGCAGGGTTACATATTAAATACCGATATGACATGCACTCAAAAACAGAGTGAAATAATAATTAACACAAAGCCAGCATCGTGGAATATAACTTCATCACAATAAACAATAATGTCCTTTGTCTTTAAATGTATTCCACCATCCGTGCTCCTATTAGATGATATACAGTGCTCAGCATTAATGAGTACACCCCAACAGATTTGTCAGCAAACCTTTACTTTCCTTTCAGAATCAACATTTTCTATGGGACACTATACAACAAAATACTGCCACAAATGTGGGCCATTGGTTTCAACCAAGATTTGTTAATTTGCACACACAAAAAAGTATTTTTTGGCAGAAATTACTTCAAGACCTTGTTGTAAAAATGAATACACCCCGATGCAAGTCTTATGCCGCGTACACACGATCGGAATTCTCGTCGGAAAAAACTCTGACGGTTTTTCCGACGGAATTCCGCTCAAGCTGTGTTGCCTACACACGATCACACCAAATTCCGACGGTCAATAACACAGCGGCATAAAACACGTTCGACAGCACTATAAAAGGGAAGTTTAATGCTTCCGAGCATGCGTCAAATTGTTTCCTAGCATGCGTCGGAATTTTACGTGTCAGAATTGCATACACACGATCGGAAAATCCGATAGAAAGGTTTTCCGTCGGAAAAATTGAGAACAGGTTCTCAATTCAAAGTCCGTCGGAAATTCCGACAGAAAAAGACCATTGGGCATACACACGGTCGGAAAATCCCATGAGAAGCTCCCATCGGACTGTTTCCATCGGAAATTCCGACCGTGTGTACGCTGCATTAGACTACTTTCACACTAGGGTGTTGGGGGCGCCGTTGCTTTTGCTGAGGTTTTCAGCCGCTAGCGGAGCACTTTTGATCCCTGCTAGCGGGCGAAAAAGGGTTAAAACCACCGGCAAAATGCTGCTGAAGCATAGCTATGCCGGCGGTTCGGCAGCGCTGCCCATTGATTTCAAGCTCTGCAAAGATGCAGCTTGCAAGACTTTTTTTGGTGTCCTGCCAGCGCACCGCTCCAGTGTGAAAGCACTCGGGCTTTCACACTGGAGTGAGAGGAGAGGCTCTTTACAGGCACTATGCAGGCACTATTTTTAGATCTATAGCCTCAGTGTGAAAGCAGCCTTAGAGCCGGTTCACACAGGGGCGACAGTCGCATCCTGTTCTGTACTATGGAACCTTCGCTCTGACTTAGAAAAAGGTTCCTGTACTACTTTTGGGGCGACTTCAGGCGACTTGCATTGACTTCTATACAGAAGTCATTTTGCAAGCCGCCGCTGAAGTCGTGTGCAGGTCGCCTGAGGCAGTCGCGCTGCAAGTCGTGCTGCCCCTGTGTGAACTGGCTCTCAGGCGCAAAGCTAGATTTTAGACAACAAGATCCAAATAACAAGAATTCAACTACAGGTGAGTCTAATTATTAATTAAACAGGTGTCCAGCAGATAGCTAATTAAAAAAAAAAAAAAAAATTACTTAAAGCGGAGCTCCACCCAAAAGTGGAAGCTCTGCTTAACCACCCTGGTGGGATTCCCGAGTGTGGCTCGGGGTGGATTTTCAGTACCAAAAGTGGTAACCCCGAGCCACACTCGGGAATCGCATAGCAAAATCCAGGTACAGCTTACTTACCTTGTCCCCAGGATCCTGCGATGTCCCCCCGCTGTGTGTGCGAGCCATCCTCCGCTCGATTCATCACAGCGCCGGGCTCCGTTCACTGCGAGCGTTGTGATGCACGGGGACGGAGCGCGGTGTCAAATTCAAAAAGTGAAACACACACAATACATACAATACACTGTAATCTTACAGATTACATTACTGTTGTAGCAGAGCGTCCCAGAGAGAGCCAGGAGAAGTCTTGTTCGGGGTTTATACATCTCCCAGGCTCCTCTCATACACATTCAGAGGTCTCTGATACAAGATCCAGTTCGGATCTTAGTCCTCCTCTCCAGGCTAATTTAAGCTCACCTGAGCAAACAGCCTTTGCTCTCTGCCTGGGACACACAAACAGGGATGGTTTGTGAGGAGCCAAAAGGTTGGTAAAACCCTTTAAATCTCTTTGCAGAAACTGACAAGCGGTAGGCTTGCTCAGCTTGATAGTTAGAGACAGTGTATGGTATAGTTAGAGCCGAGACACGGCTAGGACTTTTGTTTTGTTATTTCTGTTTTGATATATTTTCTGGAAGACTGTGCAGCACCTGTGTATGGACTTGTATTTAAAACCAATAAACCCAGCACTGTTTTCACTACCTCAAGTGGATTTGGTATCTGTGCCTAAATAAACAGCTCATCCCAGGGAGCTTTGTACCTGCTACCTGTCCCCCAGGTTACATATGGTGGATTTCAGCGGGCAGCTGTAGTAAGTTACTACTTAAAAGGCCAGTACCTAGAGTGACTAAACATGGAGGAAATCCTAAAACAGTTGATGATATCCAACGCTGCGCAACAGCAAACAAACGCTGCACTGCAGAAAACAAACGCTGCACTCCACGCTGCACAACAGCAAGCAACCGCTGAACAGCAGAAAACAAATGCTGCACTACAGCAAGCAAATGCTGCACAGCAGAAAACAAACGCTGCACTCCATGCGGCACAACAGCAAGCTAATGCTATCGCACAGGAACAAATGCAGAGGCTGTTTGAACAGCTAGCCACTGCTGCAAAAGCAGATAGGAAAACCTTGTCTGAGGTTGTGGAGACAATAGCACAGTGGTCACCTGCTAACATTGATAATATTGGAGACAAGCCCTCAGCCATCCATGTGGCTCGCTTTTTGTCCAAGATGACTACAGATGATGATCCAGAGGCCTTTCTGCTAACGTTTGAACGGACCGCTGAGAGGGAAGGTTGGCCTAAAACCCAGTGGGCAGGACTGGTCGCCCCGTTGCTTACTGGGGAATCGCAGAAGGCCTACTATGATTTGGAGTCAGCAGAAGCAGCAGACTATGAAAAGGTCAAACAGGAAATACTGGCACGACTTGGTGTCACTTTGGCAGTTCGAGCACAGCGGGTCCACAGCTGGTACTTCCAAGACGAGAAGCCCCCAAGATCGCAGATGTTCGACCTAATTCACCTGGTGAGGAAATGGCTACAGCCGGAGTCCCTGTCTGGGCCACAAATAGTGGAGCGTGTGGTCATGGACCAGTTTCTGAGGTCACTACCCATTCCCCTGCAGGAGTGGGTGAGTCAAGGAGATCCCAATTCGGCAAACCACCTGGTGGAACTTGTTGAAAGGTATTTTGCTGCAAAGAACCTGGTCACCACCCCTACAGCCGCACGGACTTTCCGCCCAAAGCCATGGTCTCCCCAGGCAACCGGTAAGACTGTTCCAGGGGAAGTGGTTGGTAAGCATGGCAAGGAAATAGGGGGGAGGATTTTTGGTGCCAGGACTGAAGCTTGGCATCCTAAACAAGGGAAGCCGGTGCCTGTCAGCAAACCAAACTGGGGAAACGTCAGGTGTTTTCGTTGCCAAGAAATGGGACATGTTGCGGCAAATTGTCCATTGACAGATGAACCAATGCAGTGTGATTTATCCATTAGAAGGCAGTCTATGTTTGCAGCGGTTTCATGCACTGCAACGCCAAATATGAGAAAACCAATGTGCCAAATGACTGTGAATGATAAGCCTATTACAGCCTTGCTGGACTCTGGAAGTCTAGTGACTTTGGTTACAGCTGACATTATTGAACCTGTGAATTATCATGCTAAAAATGTTGCTGTGATCTGTATACATGGGAATACCCGGGAGTATCCTGTAACCACTGTTCAGTTTAAAACTGGTTTAGGTACAGTGACCCATCCGGTTGGACTTGTTCCCCACTTGGTGCATGAGGCCATCATTGGTAGGGACTTCCCTAAGTTCTGGGAACTGTGGGATCATCCCAACCCGGTCGCAGTACCCAACTCAGTCGCAGAGCCAGAATTCCTGGCCACTACTGACAAGGTGGGTTCAGGGGACTCTTCTCAGGGCTCCCCGGGTTTTCCTCTATCGGTTATGGCAGGAGAGCTGGAGGACCCTGAGGAAGTCCCTACTACCAGTAGAGCCGGACAGCCGTCTGCTGACCCCGAGCCTATGTTAGAGTTTGATGACCTTAATGTGCATAAGGAAAATTTTGGTACTGAGCAGAGAAAAGACCATACCCTTTCCAGGGCCTGGGAAAATGTAATAGTGATTAATGATGTACCTGTCGAACCCGGGGACAGGCCCTGTTTTCCTTATTTCAGCAGCAATGAGGATTTACTGTATCGTGTATGTAAAATGAATGATGAAGTGGTTGAACAGTTGGTGGTCCCTAAGCCATACAGACGGCTGGTGTTAGAACTTGCCCATGGGCACTTGCTAGGAGGCCATTTAGGGGTTGAAAAAACTACTGAAAGGGTGTTGCGCAGGTTTTACTGGCCAGGGATACAGAAAGATGTTAAGAATTATTGTCAATCCTGTCCTGTGTGTCAGATGTCAGCCCCACTATCCCACTTCCGAAGTCCTTTAGTACCTTTGCCTATCATTGAAGTGCCCTTTGAGAGGATTGCCATGGACCTTGTGGGCCCACTTCCCAAGTCTGCCAGGGGTCATCAGCATATCCTCGTAATCATGGATTATGCTACCCGCTACCCTGAAGCAGTTCCCTTACGCGCCGCGTCTGCTAAAAACATTGCCAAAGAACTGTTTATGGTGTTCAGTCGGGTTGGCATCCCGAAAGAAATCCTTACAGACCAGGGCACCCCGTTTATGTCGCGAATAACTAGGGAGCTCTGCAAGTTATTTAAGGTGACGCAGCTGCGAACCTCAGTGTATCATCCTCAAACGGATGGCTTAGTGGAACGCTTCAATAAGACGTTAAAGAGCATGTTAAAAAAGGTTGTGGACAAGGATGGGAAAAACTGGGACTTCCTGATACCATACTTGATGTTTGCCATCAGGGAGGTTCCCCAGTCCTCTACGGGGTACTCCCCATTTGAGTTGCTTTATGGGAGACACCCTCGGGACTCTTAGACATAGCCAAAGAAACTTGGGAGGGAGAACAGACACCCCATAAAAGTGTCATTGAGCATATTGCCCAAATGCAGGAGAGGATTGCAGCAATCATGCCAGTGGTAAAAGAACACTTACTGCAGGCCCAGGCAGCCCAACAGAGAATATACAACAGGGGGGCCCAACTCCGTGTTTTCTCACCTGGTGACAGGGTCCTGGTGTTAGTTCCCACTGTTGAGAGCAAGTTCCTGGCTAAGTGGCAGGGTCCCTTTGAAGTAATTGAGAGAGTTGGGGAGGTCAATTACAAGGTTTATCAACCAGGAAAAAGGAAGCCCGAACAGGTTTACCATATAAACCTGTTAAAACCCTGGAAGGATAGAATGGCGTTAACTGCGAGGCCTCTCCCAGTAACGCCTACGGGTACTGAGTCCCCTCTCATCCCTGAGGTCACGATTCCAGACACCCTCTCATATTCCCAAAAACAGGACACTAGAGAATTCCTGATAAGGAATAGAGAGAAGTTTTCAGAGTTACCTGGCACGACTTCAGCAGTTCAGCATGATATTGTTACTGAACCTGGGGTACGCGTCAAGCTCAAACCTTACCGAATTCCTGAAGCGAGGAGAAAGGACATCAGCAAGGAAGTTAAAAAAATGTTGGAGCTAGATGTCATTGAGGAATCCAATAGTGACTGGTCTAGCCCCATCGTGTTAGTCCCAAAACCGGATGGCACGTGGAGGTTCTGTAACGACTTCAGGAAGCTTAATGCGGTGACAAAGTTTGACACATACCCAATGCCCAGAGTAGACGAACTTATAGACCGACTTGGCAAGGCTCGCTATCTTACCACTTTGGACTTGACAAAAGGGTATTGGCAAATACCCCTAACTGGTAGCGCCAAAGAGAAGACTGCGTTTGTGACCCCAGACGGTTCCTTCCAATATAAAAAAATGCCTTTTGGGTTGCAAAATGCCCCCGCAACATTTCAGAGGGCCATGGACAGGACCCTAAAACTCCACCGACGATATGCAGCAGCCTATCTAGATGACATAGTGGTACATAGTACTGACTGGGAGTCTCACCTGCCTCGTGTCCAGGCTGTTCTTGATTCCCTCTTCAAAGAAGGTTTTACGGCAAATCCAAAAAAAATGTGCCATTGGTCTAGAGGAAGCCAAGTATTTGGGCTATACTATTGGCCGTGGTGTCATAAAACCTCAAGTGAGTAAAATAGCAGCCATCCAGGAATGGCCACGCCCTGCAAACAAGAAGCAGGTCAGGGCCTTTCTTGGTATTGCGGGGTATTATAGAAGATTTATCCCAAATTTTGCAACTATAGCTGCCCCTCTGACAGACCTTACGAAAGGGAAAGATTCTGTAATGGTGAAATGGTCCACAGTAGCAGAGGAGTCTTTCCAGGTCCTGAAGAAGGCTCTGTGTGCACAGCCAGTACTGTACTCTCCCGATTTCTCCAGAGAGTTTTTGGTTCAGACGGATGCGTCTGATGTTGGTATCGGGGCAGTACTATCACAGGTATACAATGGGGAAGAACACCCTGTCGTGTACCTAAGCAGAAAGCTCAATGACCATGAGAAAAAGTATGCAGTCATTGAAAAAGAATGTTTAGCCATAAAGTGGGCCGTGGACGCGCTCAGGTACTATTTGTTAGGGCGTCAGTTTGACTTAATAACTGACCATGCTCCCCTGAAATGGATGGCCCAAAAGAAGGAGACTAATAGACGGGTGAACCGGTGGTTTTTGGCTCTACAGGATTACTCCTTCACCGTAAAACACAGGCCAGGTGTGGAGATGGGGAATGTAGATGCCCTGTCCCGTGTTCACTCCTGTTGGGCCACAGGTGTTCCAACCCTGGGGTTGAAACAAGGGGGGAGGATATGTAGCAGAGCGTCCCAGAGAGAGCCAGGAGAAGTCTTGTTCGGGGTTTATACATCTCCCAGGCTCCTCTCATACACATTCAGAGGTCTCTGATACAAGATCCAGTTCGGATCTTAGTCCTCCTCTCCAGGCTAATTTAAGCTCACCTGAGCAAACAGCCTTTGCTCTCTGCCTGGGACACACAAACAGGGATGGTTTGTGAGGAGCCAAAAGGTTGGTAAAACCCTTTAAATCTCTTTGCAGAAACTGACAAGCGGTAGGCTTGCTCAGCTTGATAGTTAGAGACAGTGTATGGTATAGTTAGAGCCGAGACACGGCTAGGACTTTTGTTTTGTTATTTCTGTTTTGATATATTTTCTGGAAGACTGTGCAGCACCTGTGTATGGACTTGTATTTAAAACCAATAAACCCAGCACTGTTTTCACTACCTCAAGTGGATTTGGTATCTGTGCCTAAATAAACAGCTCATCCCAGGGAGCTTTGTACCTGCTACCTGTCCCCCAGGTTACACTGTATACAATTATTTCACATCCCTTTTGTCCCTAGTGGTTTGTCCAGTGCCCTGCATGCAGTTTTATATTATAAATACTGATCTTTGTGCCTGGAAACTGGAGATTGTCCATAGCAACCAAAACCCTCCATTTACATCAAAAGCAGTTTTAGACCAGCTAGAAAACAGCGATAATAAATTAGAATCACTTGCAGAATTGAGCGATAGCGATTTGTGGGGAAATCCGTCATCAAACACTGAAAGTAATGACAGCGAAAATTCTGCAACTGAGCAAATGTCAGTGTTTTTAAATTTGATTACATTATTAAATATTTTTTATTATTATTATTTGTTATAATTATTTATAGTTATTTATTATATTATAATTTATGATTTTGTGTTTCAAACTTTATCATACCCGGGCTGTCTACTAGACTCGTTTGGACAGATTTAAGCGAGTTATTCCTAAGAATTACAGGCCTACAATATAAAAACGTCAAATTTCCATGCAAAACATTGTACCGCTTTGAGCATCAAAAATCTGAAATAATCATACTGCAAGGGTATGATCGGTACCCTTTCCAACTTCCAGGAGACACATCGCCGCAGTGCCCCCCCCCCCCCCAGAAGTTAGGCCCCCTCCTCCTTCCTCCGTCGCCGGGCCACGAATGGCAGCGGCAGTACCAGAGAGCCGATTCAAAAATCGACTGGGGTGCCGACATCGCGGGAATCTTGGACAGTAGAGATGCACGATTCTGGATAAAATGAGAATCACAATTTTTCTGCTTAGAATAAAGATCACAATTTTTTGCGGCATAACATCATCTTTCACATTAAACAAAAAAATTAGGCTTTTACTGTTTTTTTTTTTTTTTTTTATTCATTAAAGTGTATTCTCCCCAAAAAATTGCATTATATATATATATATATATATATATATATATATATATATATATATATATATATATATATATATATATATATATATATATATATATACACATATACATACATACATACATACATACATACATACATACACACACACACACACACACAGTATCTTACAAAAGTGAGTACACCCCTCAAATTTTTGTAAATATTTTATTCTATCTTTTCATGTGACAACACTGAAGCAATGACACTTTGCTACAATGTAAAGTAGTGAGTGTACAGCTTGTATAACATTGTAAATTTGCTGTCCCCTCAAAATAACTCAACACACAGCCATTAATGTCTAAACAATGCTCTACATAAAGATGGCCTAAGCTATAAGTAGGGATGCACCGAAATTTCGTCCGTCGAAACCTATCGGCCAAAAATGGCCTTTTCGGCGAAATGACAAAAAGGTTATCACGCCAATACCGGCGCTGAAAATGGGGCCCCGCCTCTGGTGCCGCCCAGTACGGGGGTGTCGTTCTGGAGCGTCCCCGTCCAGCCCCAGTCCTCTCCTCCCCTCCCTCCTCGACGATGCGGCTGAAAGCCAAGAACAGTGCTCTATGGAGGAAAGCTGTCAGCACACAGCATTAAGGAGCAGCTTGTCGGTATTATCAGTGTGCAGCACCGCGGGGGTTAAGTGTGCAGGACTTGTTTGACATGCTGTTATGCCGCGTACACACGATCAGACTATCCGGCGGACTTAGTCTGGCGGACAATACGCCGGACTTTTGGCGGAGGTCCACCGAACTTTTGAAATGAACGGACTTGCCCACACACGGAGTAAAGTCTGTTCATTTTGAACGTGACTCCAGAGTCGGGACTAGCGAAGGAAGTCAATGTCGCCGCCTCCATCGGCGAGATTGACACCTTGCTAGCCCGGTCGCCTGGTATGGATTTAAAGGGGAACCCTTATCCAAGCACGCAGCCCTGCAGGTCAGGAAAGGGGGTGGGGACGAGCGAGCGCCCCCACCCCAAAGCACCTTGTCCCCATGTTGATGAGGTCAAGGGCCTCTTCCCGACAACCCTGGCCGTTGCTTGTCGAGGTCTGCGGGCGGGGGGGCTTATCAGAATCCGGGATCCCCCTTTAATAAGCCCCCAGATCCCGGCCCCCCACCCTATGTGAATGAGTATGGGGTACATGGCACCCGTACCCATTCACCTGAGGGAAAAGGTGTTAATAAAAAAACACAATACAGGTTTTTAAAGTAGTTTATTAGACAGCTCCTGGGGTCTTCTTCCAACTTCGGGGGTCTTCTCGCTGGGCTCATCCGCTATCTTCTGCTCTTTTACTAGCGGAGGAGCCCGGCTTTCTCCTTCATCGCCGCCGTCCGGGGGTCTTCTTCCGACTTGGGGGGTCTTGTCCCACTCTTTATTTCTTCTGCCGGGCCTCCGCTATCTTCTTGCAGCTCTTTTACTAACGTTGGCCCGGTCTTTTGGTTTGTCGCTGTCGCTGTGGCCGCCTTCTTCTCTTCTCGCTCGTCCCCACCCCCTTTCCTGACCGGCCAGGCTGCGTGCTCAGATAAGGGTCTGGT